>STHB01000004.1:4069909-4126933 GCA_018908115.1 Anopheles rivulorum
TTCTGGACATGGAAACATGAAAAGCGGATGTGTTTAAATGGCAAATGATGAATGATTTGATACTTATTTATTTAACATTAAGAATTCATAAATGAGATATGAGTTCGAAGTTTAAAGACCAATAGAAAACATCCCGAAACATCCATTGCAAGGATGTCTCTCTCTCTTTGGCTTAACGACCTACTCGGTCATGCCGGCCATCAAATGGCTTACTAGACTATTAGATACCACGTAGTTGCATAGTCAGTGCTCACTACGGGGGGACGGTCCGAATGGGATTTGAACCCGGTCCGGTCGTGTTAGGGACTAGCGCCGTTTCCAAATACACCACCGAGCCTCACCAAACCATTGGATGTTGCAATTGGATTGCAAGGATGTCTTGCAGTCCAATCAGCGGTCTGATGTATCCCATATTGCATACCTTTTGGCGTTTTGTGTATAGTTTTGTTTTTAATAAATTAACCTCAACTTACAGAATTAGATTAATACACTTTCAACAATGCTGGAGCTGAACAACAATTTGGTGGAATGCAGTATTTTGAAACGGTAAAAATGGAAACAGTTCTCTTGGACAGCAACGAGCACAAGCATCGAACATTACCCAACTCCAACAGCTGCCCTGCATTCCACTTCAAAATTCCATTCAATTGATTTCCAATGATGCTTACCTTCATCGACATTCCGCAAGCGCTGTGCGCTTCTCACGTAATCCTCGTTTCACACGAGCTAGGCATCTTTATTCACACACCGGCACACCAAAAAACGCTCAAACAAAGCGAGGTGGCAAAAATAGCATCAAACTGCATTGGATTGCAATCGCAATCAGGTTTCGCTCGTCGATGCAGCGAACGTTTGGCGACGATCATCGATTACCATTTTTACGACTGTACGAGACGTTACAATGTGAATGTGCCACATTTCGCTTGCCACGTTCTGCCGGTGGTGCATTAGCACAACGGTAGCACCAAACCGGTTTTGCGGTGGCGTCGTAAAACTTTCCCATTACCGACAATTAGTGTTACATCCGGGTGTTTCAGTGGTGCTGGCTGGGCACATAACATTTGGACGAGGAAAATGCTTCGTGTGCGCTCACCAGCGAATGCTTGGTTATAAAATCCAAGGAAATGCACCCGTTGATAGATTTATGAAGCGATGCTGACGTGCACACGCGTAGTATCAGCAGCTATCCAACAGGTTCCCGGAGCTTATTGGATCAATTTTTTTTTCTGACTCTACCTCCTCGTTCTTCGACGTGCTTGGTGCGTTGTTTTTCCAACGGTATGTTTTCCATTTCCGAAGCGCATAATGTGTTTGCTTCGGATGGCGCTCAGGAAGTAGAAACGAGGCGGAAATAGCATAAAAAAGCATATCGCTGCCGGTGACTGATAGCGAAGAATAGCTGAACATGGAACTCCACGGAAACAGCGGGGAACAGCGCTGCGGGATGGGAGAAAGATGAACTATTTTTCACGCCGAAAGAAAATTCTCTCTTCAGCTCGCCTTTTACTTATTAGAAGAACCACCCTTGCTTGGTACCGACGATGGCCGTCAGGTAGTATTTTATTATTATTTTTTGTCGTTACCGTCCGTAACGGATGTACCCAGTGAAAGCATGCTCATACCTTTTCTTTGCACCAGACGCGGCAGCAATATCTAAAGGTAGATGTTTCGCTTTCTTTTGCCTGCCGTCCGCGGCGTTGATGAAAAATGCTTCAAGGGATCAACCGGCTTTTACGTTTCGCAACTCCCATATTGGCGCACGGCTACGGACGGCTGGCAAGATGTTACACTTCTGAGCGCTTTCAGTGTGCATCGTTCCCTACCATCGCTCAATAGCATCCTGTGGCCGTGTCGTGTACTTATTGAAAGTTCATCGCTCCATTCTTGCACCATTTTCGTTGGAGACGCCACGGCCATCAACGCGTCTATAGAATGGGCAGAACATTTTGCCCCTTTTATTCTACCACCTACTTTAGAATGCATGCAACAAAACCACCACCAGAACCACCACCAGAGGCAGCAGCGTGAGCGATCGTTGCAATTTCTGCAACCTCATTAAAAACGACGAAACGCTCCTTAAACTTAAATGCATCAGCGGTGTGCATGTCGCCATTCCAAACTCAATTAATTATAACGACACTGGTTGCAGGTGTGCGAACTTTCGGTTAAAAAGATCTTACAGGTTTGATGTTTTGTGTACGTATTACTTTTGGTAATTATTCTACATACAATTAAATCCATTTTTTCAAACTATTTTATGATTCTTTTTATATTAACTAACTCATTTTGATTTTTTTTGTTGTTGCTAATCCACAGATGATTGGAAGTGTAGGCGGTCGACATATGTCGACACGGCGGCGGGGTTCGTCCCCGATGGTGCGCTTAGGGAACAATCTCAACCTGCAGCTGGAACCGCCCGATGGTCTCAACACACCGCGGGTGTCACCGAGGCGACGGCGCGCAGTGACCACCAGTGACCATAAAAGCTGTGCATTAATTCAAACAAGACTGAAACTAGGAGACATCATGTAAGTATTATGGGAAGCTAAACGGAAACCTGAGCGTAATTGTGAAAGCTTTCGAAATGTTTCAACATGACAACAATGTATGAACCTTTCTGTACGCTTTGAATGAAATATTTCAAACAGTTGAACTATTCATACTTTCGGGCTTTCGGAGTTACTAATGGCGTAAAATAACTTCCTAATTCAGAAAAAAAAATCGGATTAAGTTATTTTAGCTGCAGTTAATTGATTATGAAAAACCGGGATCAAATTTTATGTATCCGTTTAAAAATATGCAACGTGAAATATTTCAATGGGGACGCCTGGTGTGGTAAAGCTTTGAACCATTTCATGGAGGCGCCTAATGTTTCAAAGCTCCAAGCAGCTCACTGACAGCAAAGTCACTCAGTTCGGGAGTGAGTTACCACTGTTTACAAACTAGATGTAACCCACCGCCACCGACGTCGCTGCGTTTGTGCGCTCGCTTCCACCTTTTGACAGCTAGCGTTTACAACAGCCGCTTGAATTGTTCCGCAACGCCCGCCATGCTGTCGTCATGACCCAAACAAAAACCGTCGTCGGCTCGTAATCAGTGCTGCACGTGCTCGCGGTACGATGGTGTGCGTGCGTACGAGATGGAGATGGCAAATTTGTGTGTTTTGATGTGTTCTTCGAAGTGAAACCAAATGAACCAAAGTTCGTCCAGTGTGGTAGTGTGTAGGCAGCAACGGTGGTACGGTTGAAAAATCATTCCTACCGAAATATGGGCTGTCCGTTCATTCGATTTCCAGAAGCCAAGCCGTTCGAACGTGTTTGAGCTCGCGTGTGCCAGTGAAAAAAAGCTAAGAAAGCCAGTGAAGAAAATCCTACTTCTACAGAAAAAGAAGGTGACAGAGCTAACGCAAAAGAAAGGGGGTGAAAGTCGAAGGAGTGCAGAATGTTAGTTATGTCCAGTGGTGCAGTGAAGTGAAGCAATGTGAAAGAGATCAAAGTGCAAGATTTGGGTGATTCGGGAAAATTTTAACACACTGAGCACACTGGCACTGCAAGTGAAAAATCTTACCCAACGTGTGCCTTCAATGTGGATCAGCAAATTGTCTGTGCAACGTGTGCCACCATCGCTGGCTGGAGTGCATTGTCAGCAGGAGAGAGAGAGAGAAAAAACGCAAAAAAGTGAAAGATGATAGTAGCCCAGTAGCGCCCCACCCACCCACCATGATTTTCATTATCGCCATTTGCATCCGTCAGCCAATCAGCCAATGGTCCTTCCAATGCACCCACATCCGAGGGCTGTGTTACACGAAGTAGTTTGTAAAATTTAATTACCTTAATTTGATTTGAGTGATTGAAGTGCTTGCCATTCCATCGGTTAATACAGCACGGTGTGCAGATGCAATTTACATAAATAACTCCATTTCAGTGTGAAAGCTTTTCCCTCCCCTCCCCCCGCCCCCTTCCCCCTCCCCTCGCTGCTACACTTCGTCACACAATGCGTACAACAAAGGCAGCTAAAACCGTCGGTTATAAACCATCACATCATCGAAGGTGGCATTGGCAGTGTTCACACCCTCTAATTAATATTGGTCCTCCAGCACAGATTCGCCCATTTTCAAGTTTTTTCCTCAAATACAAGCAAAAAAAAAAGAAACAACGAACATCGCACCGTGTCCCATTTCTTCATTCTTTTTTACTTCCTCGCCCAATGATTCCCATTTTTTAAACCTCTCCCAATGTAATAGTGTGGCAGTGTGGTTGAACGGAAAAAGCGAGAAAAAGGAAACGGTGAAAATCGAGGTGGCATTGAGTAAGCGGGCAAGGCCTACTCCCTCACATCATCATGCTCCCTTTTTTAATGTGTTCGTTCTATCCTTTTATCAGCGGAAATGGAGCAACCGTCGATGGGTCCCTGAGCTCGCGTAAACCGTGGCCCCGTGCGGCCAAAGCGAGAGAGAGAGAGAGAGAAAGAAAGAGAGAGAGAGAGAAAGAGAGCAGTTGCGACCCGCTTGTGAGAAGAAGAAAAATGTGAGCAGGCGCGTGTGTATGTGCGGGCTCGATAACAAGAGAGAAGAAAGAAGAAAACATGGCCCGCTTCGTCGGAAGAAAAGTCGGATGACTGTGGAAAGCAACGCAACCATAGTCAGTTGCCCGTGTGTTCCCCCTGTCGTGTGCTCGGTGCCCCCGTGTGCTTGTGTGGGTGCGTGGGTGTGTTTGCGTGTGCGCTGGTTGGCAGAGGCTTTCTGATGGTTGGCCGTCGTCATCGGTACCGCACTGGCACAGCACAATCTACTTCACATTTGACGTACGAGCCTGATAACGCGAACGAGAGCGCGAGAGAGAACGAGTGAAAGAGAGTGAAAGAAAGAAGGATAGGCATGTGGAGCTTTACTGTATATGTGTTTGATTGTATGTGTGTGTGTTTGTGTGCGGAGAGCAGAAGCGTATGGGTACCACGGTGTAGGCCAACGCAGCACGTGAGATAGGCAGAGAGAAAGCGACACAGTGTGAAAAGAGTGTTTTCCCCTTTTTTGTTTTTTGTTTGGCCGAGCGCCATCTGGTGGCGTTTGCGTGAAGCCGCCACCATTCAGTTTTGTGTAGTGTTTGCCTCGATTCGGGAGCAGCAACTAAATCGAAGCAATTTAGTGTGACCATCTTCTTTTTCCTTTTTTTCTTACTCGTCTTCTTCTGCTTTCTAACCCCTGTTTTTTCGGCCACAACAAAACAACGCAGCTCGTAGGCTCGTAAAGAATCATTTCACAACGTGAAAAGTGTGCACACGGTAACGGGAAGTGGTAGTGGAGTGTTTCGGGGCAAGGCGGAAGTGAAGCTGCTCGTCGGCAAGCGGCGCATTACTGCACAGTGCTGGTACAGGCTGCTGCAGCGGAAACAAAGAAATCGCACCTTCCCGGGAGGTTTTGTTTTTCGTGGGGAGGGTGCTACCACGACCAGTTCCAGCGGTTTCCAGCCAGCGCACCAGCCCTCGCGGTGCATTGTGTCGTCTGCGTTGTGAGATATACGCTAGCCACAAACAACAACAACAACAACAACAACAAAAACCCCCCAGGAGCTGCACAAATGTATCACGTCGGTGGCTCGGTGTAACCCAATATGGCCCTGCGGTCGTCTAACGCTGGTACTGCACATTGGGAAAAACTGACGGTGGGTGTGTGGGTGTGTGTCGATCCCGTGTGGGGTAAAGCAAACGTTAATCAAGCATATTTCAAAAGAAAGCACCCAAGCTTAATGTCACCCTTCGGAGCTGCTGCCCGTGCTTGTTGTCCTTCGGTGAAGCACGGTTTCTCGCTTTTCTTGCACCGACGCTCCATGCAAATGAAGCAACGCCTATTGCAACGGCTCGGCGGTGCCGTGAGGGTTAAAGAGAGAAGCAAAGAGTGGAGAGGGAGGGAGGGGGGGGTGAGGGCACGGAATCCTCTGTGGGTACCCTCCCCCCCTCCGCCCCTTCTCCCCCAGGGTGGCGACAAGAATAGGCAGGAAAAAAATCAATGCATTCGTTCTATTTATCGAAACCTGTTTGTCACCTTGCCGTGGAGGTTTTGCCCGGTGCGCGCCCACCTTCGGCCTCCACGTCAACCAATGTCAATGGTTTCGGGATTGGTGGCGTCAAGAGTTGGTTGCTCCATTGCGACGACCAACGGCTCGGGTGCAAGTGTAAGGCAACAGCTGCATAGAAAAACGGACCGTGAGTTTAGAGGAATACATCGTTACCGAGAAAGAATTTGTTTTTGGGAAATATATTTTCTACACACAGCATTACACGCCGAACTGTGGCATTGCCTGTGCATAAAATGTTCGTTCTTCCTCACGCCGTGCACAAAACCGTATCGAATGTGGCAGCACAAACGAAAACCTTACTGATCGATTAAAAACACGCTCACTGTAACGTAACGCAAGCGTCTATAATTAACCATCGAGCTTTGCGGTGTGGGCACCACACTTTGATCTGCTTCGGTGAAGCATGCGGTACGAATTTGGCAACTTTTTCGCAAACGGCAGCTAACGCTAGCGAGCCTTACATTTTCCTTTGTTCTTTCATGTCTGCCCCACACACTCTAATGAACAGCGACCGGATGGATGAGCGAATGAGCGCGAAAAGGCATAGCTTGTGCGATATGGGTATTTAAGGCTCGGTGATCTATTGGAGCGCTTTGGACATGAGCACGGGATGTAGCGAACACATATGGTAGTGACAGCGCTGTTAAAGAGATTTTATTAAAATTGCGCTAAAAAATATCATGGAAATTCGAACGAAACTTTGGCATGCTTGTTAACGTTCTGTGCATCAACGAATTTAAATTTCAAAACGCCTAAAAGTATGCAATTTGGGAATGTAAACAGATGTTTTAGCACAGCAACGGAGTTGAAAGTTAAATCTGCCTAACGTCATGCGTGTCACGTTAAGAAAGTGTATTGAAAAGCATCTTTATACTAAGTGTTGTAATTAAACATAATTACAATATCATCCACAAGGCTGTCTGACCTACATTTACGCTAGCGCATACGCATTTCCTACTGCCCGAAAATGGGTCATGTTGGTTCAACACCCTTGCGGTTCTAAAGCAAAACACACAATTTAAAGGGTTATTCATAAATAGTTCACTCCCGCTTTTGCTAACGTACAGAAAAGGTCAAACGCGTTCCGACTTGGTAAATTCCGTTTTACCACAAAATCGCCAATACCTGCTTGCCAATCGAGTGGAAAACGGCTTGAGCTTGCAAAAGTGTGTGCTACAAACATTGGCTTGAAAGTATTAGGTGTATTAATGTGTTCGTGCGGTTTTGGTATTAATGCTCCCATTTATTTATTACAGATTTATTGAATCTGGCAACACTGCCAATTTGAAGTGTCATTATTGGGCTACAATATCCACTATCTGTCATTTTGATAAATAGTAAATAACATAGTATCTGCGAGCACCGAACATGGCATCATTTGTACCAAATAATGTGTTTTTGCGGGGAGTTTTGCTTCATTATTTCAATATGAAGAAAAAGGCTGCCGAAAGTCATAAAATTTTGGTAGAAGTGTATGGTGACCATGCTCTAGCTGAACGAACGTGTCAGAAGTGGTTTGCACGGTTCAAAAGTGGCAATTTTGATTTGGAAGATGAGGAGCGTTCCGGAGGACCACGAAAGTTTGAGGATGGAGAATTAGAGGCAATACTGGATGAAGATCCATCACAAAACCAAAAAACACTTGCACAGACACTGGGAGTGGCTCAGCCAACCATTTCTCTTCGATTAAAAGCAATGGGAATGATCCGGAAGGTGGGAAATTGGTTGCCCTATGACCTGAAGCCAAGAGACGTCGAACGCCGTTTGTTCACTTGTGAACAACTGCTCCAAAGGCAAGAGCGGAAGGGATTTTTGCATCGAATAGTGACTGGTGATGAAAAGTGGGTACATTACGATAATCCAAAACGTCGTGCAACGTATGGATACCCCGGACATGCCACATCATCGACAGCCAAGCCGAATATTCATGGCGCGAAGATCATGCTGTGTATTTGGTGGGACCAGCTGGGTNTTTTTGTTTTTTGTTTGGCCGAGCGCCATCTGGTGCCGTTTGCGTGAAGCCGCCACCATTCAGTTTTGTGTAGTGTTTGCCTCGATTCGGGAGCAGCAACTAAATCGAAGCAATTTAGTGTGACCATCTTCTTTTTCCTTTTTTTCTTACTCGTCTTCTTCTGCTTTCTCTAATCCCTTTTTTCGGCCACAACAAAACAACGCAGCTCGTAGGCTCGTAAAGAATCATTTCACAACGTGAAAAGTGTGCACACGGTAACGGGAAGTGGTAGTGGAGTGTTTCGGGGCAAGGCGGAAGTGAGGCTGCTCGTCGGCAAGCGGCGCATTAGTGCACAGTGCTGGTACAGGCTGCTGCAGCGGAAACAAAGAAATCGCACCTTCCCGGGAGGTTTTGTTTTTCGTGGGGAGGGTGCTACCACGACCAGTTCCAGCGGTTTCCAGCCAGCGCATCAGCCCTCGCGGTGCATTGTGTCGTCTGCGTTGTGAGATATACGCTAGCCACAAACAACAACAACAAAAACCCCCCAGGAGCTGCACAAATGTATCACGTCGGTGGCTCGGTGTAACCCAATATGGCCCTGCGGTCGTCTAACGCTGGTACTGCACATTGGGAAAAACTGACGGTGGGTGTGTGGGTGTGTAGGCGGGAGGGTGTCGATCCCGTGTGGGGTAAAGCAAACGTTAATCAAGCATATTTCAAAAGAAAGCACCCAAGCTTAATGTCACCCTTCGGAGCTGCTACCCGTGCTTGTTGTCCTTCGGTGAAGCACGGTTTCTCGCTTTTCTTGCACCGACGCTCCATGCAAATGAAGCAACGCCTATTGCAACGGCTCGGCGGAGCCGTGAGGGTTAAAGAGAGAAACGAAGAGTGGGGAGGGAGGGGGGGGGGGTGAGAACACGGAATTCTCTGTGGGTACCCTACCCCCCCACCCCCTCTCTACCAGGGTGGCGACAAGAATAGGCAGGAAAAAATCAATGCATTCGTTCTATTTATCGAAACCTGTTTGTCACCTTGCCGTGGAGGTTTTGCCCGGTGCGCGCCCACCTTCGGCCTCCACGTCAACCAATGTCAATGGTTTCGGGATTGGTGGCGTCAAGAGTTGGTTGCTCCATTGCGACGACCAACGGCTCGGGTGCAAGTGTAAGGCAACAGCTGCATAGAAAAACGGACCGTGAGTTTAGAGAAATACATCGTTACCGAGAAAGAATTTGTTTTTGGGAAATATATTTTCTACACACAGCATTACACGCCGAACTGTGGCATTGCCTGTGCATAAAATGTTCGTTCTTCCTCACGCCGTGCACAAAACCGTATCGAATGTGGCAGCACAAACGAAAACCTTACTGATCGATTAAAAACACGCTCACTGTAACGTAACGCAAGCGTCTATAATTAACCATCGAGCTTTGCGGTGTGGGCACCACACTTTGATCTGCTTCGGTGAAGCATGCGGTACAAATTTGGCAACTTTTTCGCAAACGGCAGCTAACGCGAGGGAGCCTTACATTTTCCTTTGTTCTTTCATGTCTGCCCCACACACTCTAATGAACAGCGACCGGATGGATGAGCGCGAAAAGGCATAGCTTGTGCGATATGGGTATTTAAGGCTCGGTGATCTATTGGAGCGCTTTGGACATGAGCACGGGATGTAGCGAACACATATGGTAGTGACAGCGCTGTAAAAGAGATTTTACTAAAATTGCGCGTAAAAAATATCATGGAAATTCGAACGAAACTTTGGCATGCTTGTTAACGTTCTGTGCATCAACGAATTTAAATTTCAAAACGCCTAAAAGTATGCAATTTGGGAATGTAAACAGATGTTTTAGCACAGCAACGGAGTTGAAAGTTAAATCTGCCTAACGTCATGCGTGTCACGTTAAGAAAGTGTATTCAAAAGCATCTTTATACTAAGTGTGGTAATTAAACATAATTACAATATCATCCACAAGGCTGTCTGACCTACATTTACGCTAGCGCATACGCAATTTCCTACTGCCCGAAAATGGGTCATATTGGTTCAACACCCTTGCGGCTCTAAAGCAAAACACACAATTTAATGGGTTATTCATAAATAGTTCACTCCCGCTTTTGCTAACGTACAGAAAAGGTCAAACGCGTTCCGACTTGGTAAATTCCGTTTTACCACAAAATTGCCAATACCTGCTTGCCGATCGAGTGGAAAACGGCTTGAGTTTGCAAAAGTGTGTGCTACAAACATTGGCTTGAAAGTATAAAAACCCATTTCAAAGCAGCTTTCCAATTCACTGTCATTGTCAGAATAACAGTCAATCATGCATCCTTGAGGTTTAGTGGAGAACACCATCCATAAAAGCCCTTTTTAGGATTGTGGCGAACGAATCAAACGTGGTTCTGTTCCACGTTGCTTTGTTCTTCTTCACCTTCATGATCGGTGTACTACACATGTTTCGCAAACCAACAGAAAAAGAAGCAAGTAAGGATGTTCTGCTAAACATTTCTCTCCTGGACAAGCTTTCGCTTACGAATGACCTTCAAGGGAAGGAGTGTTTCTCCTGTTTCGTGCTAAACTACTTCACGATAATGGATGGAGACACACACACACAAACGTACAACAACTCATCCAGCTTCCAGTGTCGACAATCGATAGCAATAGATCCCCAGCACAGAGCGTGGCAAGCTTTCCCGCGTGTGGCCATTATTGGTAACATTGTTAGAGCACGTTCAAGGACGCGCTCTATTGATCTTGGTCGCATTTTCCTGATGTCCCACGTAGTCTAAGTAGTCGGTCGCGAGTCGAGTGTACCCGTACCCGCTAATGAACGGCCGTAACCGGTATCTTTCCATCAAACGTGCGGCCAAGGATAACGGTCGGTGAGCGCTTTTACGCTTCCATATTGCTAGAAGCATTGCGCGCAAACGTCTTATGTAATTTTCAATTTCTTTCTGCTCTATCGCTAAGCGCTCAAATAGCTCCCAAAAGGTGTCGCTGAGACGCGACGCCGAAATCGTGCCGCACGGGAAGTTCGTAATCATTACGCGTTCGCAAGCAAATAATAACGAACTGGTCATCAATCGTGGCCGTAATGATGAGTGTGCCGGTACGGAGGTGGCAAAACCACCAGTTTTGCTTGCTAACCTTCCTTCCAGACGGTATTCATGTGCGTGGGCCCCGGAAAGCTTTTGCATCACACGTCCATTTCGGTATGGTGCGGATCTAAAAATAGGAATCGCTGCGAGGATTCGGCTGTTGTGCATTTCTCTCGCATACCATCACTTTACCCGGGGTTACGCCGATTCGGGGGGGGGGGGGGGGGGGGGGGGGGGGGGGGGGGGGGGGGGTTGGCCGGGTTGGATTTAATGTGTGTGTGTGTGAGGAAAATAATTTTCCAAACAGCGCCACCACCGAAGCACCGGTCGGTCGGCCGCTTGCCTAGTGGCATGGATGATTCGGATGCTACGGCTAGCATGTTGCTTCGGGCGTGGAAGCAACGCAAAAGGCGCAAAGGCGTGTGTCTTGTGTTGTAGCTCGCCATCCTTCGAACTTAATACGGTCTGGCACTTGAGCCGCGAGCGGTACAGCGTCAGACTTGTTTATGTGTTGACTTATCGATTATTGCATACGGAACACGAGGACGGCAACACAACGGTTGGGACTCGTACCATTATCATCGCGGCGCATTCTATTTACAGTGCCATTGTTTCCGTAGGTCCGCTCACATTAATATTTCCCATTCCGAGTCCATTCCACCAACCACCACCAGGATTTGATCGGTGTGCGTTTGGTTTTTGTTTTTTTTTGTATGAAGCCACACCGTTGTTACCATATAACCATGCCACCGGGACGGGACAAGTGTTTGTGAAGGCTTTTTCCGCCTGGCGTGTCCTGGCGTGGCGGGCGCTTGAACCGTGTGTATTGCGGACTGAGTGACGTAATCGTGTGCATACATAATTTAGAGAGACAGCTTTGTCTAACCCTGTTTCGCCGACCGGCGCAACCATTCCAAGCTGGCAGCGGAATTGATTGTTTTACTGCACGTTCGGATGACGTGTGATGGTGTCCTGCGGTTTCGAAGTTTATGTCAGTGTTTGGACGATTTTATGTCACATCGTATGGTTTCGTACCCGTACAGCAGCACCGAAAGGAAGGGCACGAATGTTGTCTGGTGGAACTACGGCAGGTGGACATGTCTGGAGGGCTTGCGGCAAAGGAATACATTACTCGTTGTGAATGTTTTATACGATCCGATAGAGTGACACGCGGTGACGCGTGCTGCTCGGTACATGATAGCCAAATCCACCGCCGGATTTGGTGTCCCAAAATCTTCAGGTAAATGAAGTGCTTGTAAAGGTTAAATGGTTCGACAGCAAACGCTCACTTAAGCGGACACCGTTTGACCGACGAATGTTTCAACGCTTTTTTTGCTGGTACAACGAAACGACAGCAGCACCGCGAAGGGCATCCCCAATTTATGGTTGCGTTCGGATTGCTACCAGTGCCCGGGTGTCGGAATTGTGTATTCACCCGAATTTATGGTGATTTCATGATACGCGATCGTTACGCCGTGCGGCACTAAACAGTGCCGGAAATGACAAACAAGCGTGCCCTTCGCGCTGGAAGAGCGAATACCGTGGATTCGGCGTACGGTGGCATCATCGCACGTATAATTTACTCACTTTCGTTGCTAATCGTAATTTTTAGCGACAGTCAACTTCGCCTGCACTGTCACGCAATGGTGCTTGGTTTCTTTTGTTTGTTTTTTTTTTGTATTTATTGTTTTTCAAACCACGCGTTTAATGCGCTACTATGGATCGTATCGGCGCGCAACAGTTGATACGGCGTACGATGTGGGATTAATACACCGACATCAATCATCATTCGAGGGCGAGGTCTCTGTCACGCAGCGTAAATGGGGCGATTAGTAAGCAACTACCGGGTCTCGGTGTGGGAGTTCGGTGCAGGAAGGTATTGGAGGTCTTGCCTTTGGGCAGGAAAGACAAGGGCCAGCATGGAACATTCGAATTGAAATGGGTATGGTCAATTAAATGTTTCATGCCCACACAGCAGCTGCTCGTAGTAGCTGCCTTCCGGGTTCCTTTGTTTAAGCGTTTATAAATGAGAATTTAAATATCCACCATGTTTACAGCAGAAAATCAAATTACACGGACTCAACTGTTTGTTATCCTTTACAGTAAGACCATATTCAGAGTATTCTGCACGTGAAAGTATGCAATCGTTGGTTTAATACAATCATGCAAGCATAAAACGACGGTAAGGTGTATATTTTTGCATAGTTTTAGGCGTTTATTTCAAACCACGAACTAAAAGCAGGAAATCACCTTAGAAGTAACACAGTTATAGCATTGTGTCGATTTTGGAATAACTTTTAGGTGATATTTTGTGTGTAAAAGTGTTTATAAAAACTAAATTACATGGTGATTATACAAATACGCTTTTATGAAAATGACATTTATATATTAATGAGATGGTGTACGAGGGTGTTTACCATCACCACCATAGTATCATCTTTTAGACGAATATATTGTGTGGTAAAATGTAGATGACTATTGTGTGCGGCGGTTGACTTTAATGCAAACGCATAAAAATCAATAAAAATTAATCATAAATCATGGCAATGCTTCAAGCAAGCTAGCGACGACAATGAGGACAAAGTTCTCACTCCAAAGTGCGACAAGGGGGCCCACTGCACACCAAAACGTTCACTGTAGCACAGTTTGGAGCATACTTTCTCTCTCGTGACTGAAGCCCATATCCGTGGTTCGTTCTAAATCGCGTACACTGTCCGTGTGCCGGTTTCGCTTTACTTCCTCGAGTACGTGGTTTCGCGAGTAATGGTTGTTGTGATTTGTATCACGGACAAAACACCAACCATTTCTCGTGCTGGAGAAGGAAAAAAAAATGTTCAAAATAACTGGAGCAGGTAGTCGGTGCCTGGGCATGGTGGTTGCTTGTTTGTAAGCAAGGTTCGCAATTTGCAACTTGTTTGAATCGAAACAAATGACTCCGGCTTTATGACCTCGGGGCGTGAAACTTGCGTGATTCGTGCAAACAAAGCCACATCCATTCGCAGTACGGTTACTGCACGGATGTGCTGGGAGTCGTTTAATAGCAACGCTAAACGGAGGTACCATAGCGTAAAAGTAAAACCGTTCATCTCCAGCATACGCGTAAGGACGCGTGGGCAGTAATGCTGCAGCAGTCTGCAGCAGTAGTAAAAATTGAACGTTATCCCAGCGGCCATTTGTGACCCAGTTCCGTTTCCGTTCCTGCCTGCGCGGTTGATGAACTTTTCTGCGGACTGCTTTGGCTGGCAAGCACAAATGCAAAGCACTATACGTTTCCGTTGCGTTCCGAGGCGCATCCCGTCAAAAGGCGCTGTGAGTTTTCCCTACACGTATGCAATTCATCGTACCAGCGCCATTGTTGACCGTGTTGCCTTGCCTTGTCTAAATTTATCTTGCACCGGTCGATGCAGCCCGGGTACGGTAATAGCGTCCACTAACGAAGTACCGCATCCTCGGTAGCAACAGCAGCCGTCTGATTACGGAGGGCTTTTAGTTCCTCTCGGACGCTGATGAGCAGTTCTTCCTTTCATCACGGAATAGAGAGAGAGAGAAAAAAAGCTGACTGCTGCTGCTACATCATCATCAGCATGAATGTGGGCGTTAGCGTACCTGGCATCAGTGCTCGAAGCATTCGACCTGATTTAATGCTTGCTGAACTCTATTGGATTGTACAATAGTTTGGACCGAAGCGGGAAGGAACGCTGCAATCAATCCTTACGGGATTGAGCACAAGTGGGTGAGGTAATCCGTATCCTCGTGCACTACACCGTAAGCAGATGATGTACTGCAACAAGGCAAGGGATAGCATTAAGCTTTGATGGGAGATTATTTTTATAACTCAAAAGCATTATGTATGTAATGCTTTTGTGTGCTAATATGGCTCATTTAAGGTTGTGTTAATGCTTGAGATGGTATTGGTGAATGCATATTGCATAACATTAGGCGTCGCTGATAATAATTTCCTCCTGTATTGTAAGATGAATGCATATTGCATAACATTAGGCGTCGCTGATGATATCAACCTTTTTCTATATTATCTAATCCATAATTAATATTTAACCATTCCTACTACATATAAATGAACTAAACCATAACATGAACTAAAACACACTGTCTTTACAGGTTAGCTGCGGCTCAAGAAGCGGCGCTCGCAGGTCAGACCTCGAACGGGACACAGTTTGGACGCAAAGGAGGCCACTATTTAGCTGATAGAATGGGTGGCCCCAGCAGTCAAGGGGGTCAGCCTCTGGCTGGAGGCGGACCCACCTCGTTATTTATTTTATCAGAGGACAACATCATTAGAAAGTAAGTACACGGTGCCGGCCGCGGCTAATGTCAAACACGATAATCGATCGATGGAAGCTGTTGTCGATAATAATTTGTCCGCACCGCACACAAAAAAAAACTTTCCATTCTGCCAGATACACACGGTTCATAATTGAATGGCCTCCGTTCGAGTACGCTGTGCTGCTGACAATCATTGCCAATTGCGTGGTATTGGCTCTGGAGGAGCACTTACCTCATGGGGACAAGACGATACTTGCTCAGAAGCTGGAAAAAACGGAAGCATATTTTTTGGGCATCTTTTGCGTCGAAGCATCACTGAAGATCCTCGCCTTAGGGTTTGTTATGCACAAACACTCCTACCTCAGGAACATATGGAACATAATGGATTTTTTCGTCGTAGTTACGGGGTAAGTAGCGGGCGGGGGGGGGGGGGGGGGGGGGGGGGGGGGGGGGGGGGGGGGGGGGGGGGGGGGGGGGGGGGGATACGGGATACGGATGGATGCCGTTTGTTGTTATTGTTGTTGTTTTTTCCACCTTCAGCGTGGGGAAAAGAAAAGAAACTTCTTCCACCTTTTACAGGAAACTGGCGCTAGAAGCGTCGTGCGCGAAGAAGAATCTGTTTCGCACACCAGTCACTAAATGAAAGAATTACCTCTAAATTCGCTGCACTATGCAAAAGCGCTCTATTAAAATGCCGGTTTTTGTTCATTCGCACAGTTCAATGACTATTTTTGCCGAGGCCAACGTTGATGTTGATTTGCGAATGCTTCGATCATTTCGTGTTTTGCGGCCACTTAAGCTTGTTTCAAGGATTCCAAGTAAGCGAAGAAATGCCGGTGTTTGCGGTTTCGTCACTGTCAATTAATGCTAGCAAAAGAAACATATTTATAAACAAACAAAAAAACCATAGTTCCATACATAGTGGCCAGTTATAGTGCTAGACAAGTACGGTGTTTCACAAACCTTTTTTTTTTACACAGTCGCGCCTTTCGTTGGCGCTCGTTGACCGAGTGGTTGACCGAGTGCCGCAGTTTATTTGCTACTATAGTTGTGTTGCTCTTGCTGTACAGCGGTTTTGTCCTTTTATTATACGCTAGGTATAGTACCCTAGGATGTAGTGACTTTAGTTAGGCAGCCCCGGCGCTCGACGGCTGGTCGACCACCGTTGTGCTCGAATCCAGCGCCGAAGTATGTCAAGACCTGCTGATATGCAAAATCCATCGTAAACCAACGAAAGCATTCACAAGGTTAGCAGACTAATGGGAAGCAGCGTGTGTGCGCCGTTTTGGTTGAAATTGACCTTAATAGGATCAGGCTCGCGCGCGCCACGGAGCAGGTCAAGTGCGAAGCGAATGAAACGAATGCTTGATTGCGGTCGGTTTCGTTTTTCGGTGGTCGTAAAAACAAATTTCCATAATGTCGTTATTTCCGTCAGTTTGAACCACTTGATGATCAATGAAGCGAATGTACTGAAGGCTGCGGTAAATAGAACCCAAAATTAGGCTACCATTCATGCAACGACGCGTGTTACATAAATCTTAGTTACAGCCTCATTACTTTCGCTTGCGCTTTCATGCCTAACTAGCTGTAACTCGTGCTCTTGTTCCAACGTGTTAACTGATCCTTATTTCATCGGGATTGCTCTTGTTCTGCTAGATTCATCACATTGTTCCCCCAAAAGGGACCGGAAGTAGATCTGAGAACACTAAGGGCGATCCGTGTGTTAAGGCCCTTAAAATTAGTTTCTGGAATTCCTAGTGAGTAGTCCACCTAGCTGCCGACGCTGTTTGGCAAACGTAGAACTAGTAAATGTTGTGTTAAACGATTTTGTGTTTGATTTTAAATTTATTTAAAATAGTTTTTTTTGTTAAATCTGGATAGAATTTTAGTCTATTTTTAGTACTTGAGAGTATAGAATTAATAAACAGAAGAACCAATGTAGAATGCCTATAATAGTTTATTTGATCATTTTCAAGCGTATTGTTACATTGGAGGAAGTTTATAATTTCTTTTTGGCCCTAAGCCTGAAGGTATGCAATATATTTTATTGTTATCTTAAAATATGTTGTCATTAAGCACCCACTTCGGGTACACATTTGAATGATTCTACAAAATGTATTGCAAACCTTCAGGCGTTAAGCACCGGAGGTAATGTAGTCCTCGAAGGTGAACGTTTTATTAGCTTTCCCGTTAGCGTTAATTATATTTACTAACAACATAGAGATTTCTTTTGATCTTTTCTGTACTATCCAATAAAAGGCAACTATATAAATTTGATTCCAAATGAGTTATGCAGAGTTGCGTTTCAGTATTTTTGTTGTAGTTCTAGTAGTACAGCATTATAAAGCATTTATGTGCCCTTGTTAAAAATCACAAAGCACTTTTTTTGAAATGAATTTTTTAAAACCTTTTATATCGCGCGGATTTGAACGCTTTCGTACGTGTTGTTAACTACGCCTAAATGTATACAATTAGTATCACAATATATTTATTTCTCACAGTTGTTTTGTTATTTTTAACAAGGTCCTATCTTGCTGTGTAGAAAATAGAATCGTAAATTCAAATTAAAAAAAAAACACACACACACAACTAACACATGCTTCTGCTCTTCCCATGCTGCACATCCATCCGCGCGCCCGACCAGGTTTACAAGTAGTCTTAAAATCAATCATCAAAGCCATGGCGCCATTGCTGCAGATAGGATTGTTGGTCTTGTTTGCAATTGTTATCTTTGCAATCATAGGCTTAGAGTTTTACTCCGGTGCGCTGCACAGGAGTTGTTATAGCTTAGAGGATATCTGTAAGTATGCCGCGTGGGTCCGGGCACAACACCACTGCACTGCAATTCCCGCTTACCGCACACTCCGTTTCCAGCGCAAATCGTGAAGGAGGGCGAATTTCCTACGCCGTGCAATGCAGATAACGATACGATCGCACCGACCGGTGCGTACGTCTGCAACAGCAGCGACAGCACCTGCATCGAGCAGTGGGAAGGGCCCAACTTTGGCATCACCAGCTTCGATAATATCGGTTTCGCTATGTTAACCGTGTTTCAATGCATCACCATGGAGGGTTGGACGGCGATCCTGTATTGGGTAAGGCGGTGGCCATCATCTTGCGCCCCATTGCTGCTGCGGTCGCACTAACCACGGTGCACTAACCTCCATTTTTTGTTGTTGTTGTTGTTGTTGTTGTTTTGCTTCTTCCAACGTTCCAGACGAACGATGCGCTCGGTTCGACGTTTAATTGGATCTACTTCGTGCCGCTCATCGTGCTGGGGTCCTTTTTCATGCTTAATCTAGTGCTCGGTGTGCTCAGCGGGTAGGTATATTGTCTTGCGAAGAAGGACGACGCGCTGGACTGGAAGCAACAGTTCTTCAAACCGACCGGTTTTTTATTCTTTCTTTTGGCGACGATGTTTTTCGCTTTCGTTTGGTTTTTTTTTTTGGTTTGCGTATCTTACTATACCGTTCGATTTTGCTGTACTTTGTTTTTAATTCTATATTCACTACAACTTACGTACCTTCTTTATTTGATGTAATGTGCCAATTATGTCTATGTGTGTGTGTGTTTGTGCGCCTCTTCCCTATTCACCTGGTTTGCGTCCCGCCTTCGCGGCTTCCGGCGGCAGAGAGTTTTCCAACGAAAGAGGACGCGTTGAGCGACAGGCTCAATTTCACAAGTGTCGCTCCAGGCAAATGTTTGTCGAAGCAATGACATCCTATCTCGACTGGATTACTCAAGCAGGTTTTAAAATTGATTTTACTCGATTTTCCCGAATCCAGATCCGTCGGCTTCGCGTAGCACGCTCGAAACGATCTGCCTGTTTAGCCACCCCCACCACCCCCGCCACCCTCGCCCGCCTCTCGCCCCTTGCCTGCCCCACCTGCCATGCCCGGCCCTTCCCCAGTTACTCCCGTATGTTTTGACACCGCGCGAAAAATCCGTTTTAGTTTGATTCCTGTCTTTGGTTGGTTCGTTATCTGTACTCGGTACTTGCCCTTGCCTGCTCTTACAGCAAAGTATGCGTTTACGACAACAAAAGGAATATATTATACTATTTGCAACAACTTACGTTTCTTTTTTGCGTGGTGAGCTTTTATAAAAAAAAAATAATCGAAAAGTACGCAATCCGCCTCGGCAATCGCTAAGCCACCGATCGGAAATCTTTATTTCGCTTTATCTTATGTTTTATGTGTGTGAGCGCGTTTGTTTTGTTTTGTTTTTTTGTTGTATACTCTCCTACTATTACAAACCATTTATCTCCCGATTTTCCTCCCGTAGAGAGTTTGCAAAGGAGAGGGAAAAAGTAGAAAACCGCCAAGAGTTTCTGAAGCTACGTAGGCAACAGCAGCTAGAAAAAGAACTAAACGGCTACGTCGAGTGGATTTGTAAAGCGGGTAGAGTATTGCTATTGTTTGTCGGCTTGTGCATGAGCATTCCTGTTCGACCATCGTTCCCCGTCTCATCAGCATCCCTTCCGCCCTTCACCCAACCCCCCGCCCCCAACCAAACCCCCTCGCCCTTGGAAGGAAGGACATACACGAGGGCGCACAAAACACGCCCTGAGTGGGTCGCTTCCACCACCGAATCGCGGCTACTCGCGCTCTTCTTGCCCCCCCCCACCCCCACCCCAACCCCAAAGTATTCCTTTGCACGTCATGCAACCCGAGAATCTTGCACGAAATTCCTATCCCATTTCGGCTCGCACCCGTAAACCCAATGTGTATCCCGTAACGCTGAGCGAACTGCGGAGCGCCTACTAATTGGCTTACTAATTACTCTCGTCATTTTATTCTCCCATTTCAACGACACCCATTGCAACTCTCGATACACACGAACACACACACGAACACACACACACACATCACCGTACATATTCCGGCTCTGGTTTCGTGCGTATGTGCGCCCATCTTGGACCACCGTATCATGACCTCCATCTGGAAAATGGAACAATCCGTCATCTCGCACCACCATACGGCCCACACACATACACGAACACCCCCACACACACACACACACATACAGAGGAGGTAATACTGGCCGAGGAGCGTACCACCGAGGAGGAACGGTTGCACATTATGGAAGGTTCGTAGCCCATTGTGTGTGTGTGTGTGATCCCATTTGTTTGTTGTGTTTTTTTTTCTTGGGTTGACCGTAAAGACACAGCTCTGTGCTTTAATTCATCGCCGTATCGCCGCCACCCAATCGATCCTTCGATGGGGCCCCGTATCGAAGCGCACGAACACAATGAACACTGCATCCGCGTTTCCTTTCGGGGGATGCGGATCGGTATGAATTATGACATCGGCCAGCACCGGTTCGGTTCACCGCACCACAACGCACACGACGGCACAATGGCAGGAAAAATAGAGCAACTTCACCGCACGTATCGTGCACCGCATCTAGCACCGCTCACTTCCGCACGTTCCGTACGTTTCGGGGGGGAGAGGGGGGGGGGGTGGGAGGCGGTTAGGAAAAGTCACTTCATCTCCGTGAAATTGGACACCTGCCACCGGGACGACACGTGTGCCGTATGCGCCTTGTATTGCACAAACAAATACCAAAAACCCCCTTGGCATACTTCGCATGCGCCGCCCGCAGTGCTCCGAACCGATGCTTACGTCGGGATGGTTCACATACTTACCACCCACACCAGCACTACTACTACTACTACCACACGGATGAACATGCCCGCCGCACGGATGAACTGTACCGTGCATGACACGCGGGGCGAGTGTTCACGCTTATCACGTGAGCCTGTGCTCGTGCCAAAACGTTCGCCCCGGGCGAACGTGTGTGCGTGTTGTTATGAAGCGCGCGCGGGAAAAACTCACCCATCCGAGCGCTCACAACGCGGAGAGCGAGTGAGAGCGTGTGAGAGCGTTAAGGGGGGTTGTCAGATGGAAAACAAAAAAAAAAAAAACAAGTATTGTGCCACCCATAACATCTGGTTTTTGTTATTTCGTTTCGTCCTTTTTGAGAATGTTTTTTAAATGCTCACTACTAAAATGCATTTTTCTTTTCCTTCCCAAAACGCAACGCTGACCGGTTTTCGAATGGATGGCCAACGCAATACTGCAGCCCGGAGGCGTGCTGCTGCCAAACGGAAAAAGCTAAAAAATCTCGGCAAATCCAAATCTACCGACACCGAGGAGGATGATCCGGACGATGATTGTGGTGATGACGGTAATTTGATCATTTATTTCCCAAGGGTTATCTGTGTTGTTTCAACAGCACACAAACATACAAAACATTGCAAACACACACAGGAGATAGCTTTGGGTTAAGCGACAAACAAAGAACAGGCTAAGAAGAGAGTAATGATTTGAATCATTTCGCCGTTAAGTATGCAACACGCATAACAAAGTTTCCTAACAGTACCATTTATGTTTCGATTTGATAAACTTCACTTAACAAAGCTATCTCACGGAAAGGCTAACTTACACAAATACACATAAAAACATAAACAACATTACCACCCAACATACACAAGAAACATCCGGTGAAGTGCGACGTCTACAAACGTGTTGTCTATCCATGTCTGTGATCGTGTCGTGTTTCTCTATTGGTTTTCTGTTATGGGTGTTACTACTATCACTACTACTACTCAAATACTATGTTCCTATCTATCTGTTTGTTTGTTTACTACTTGTGTCCCGTTTGTTTGTTGGGTTTTTCTTCATCTGTCTTTTCTATTTCATGTTGCATGCACTGTATCCTACCCCATCGTCACGCGATCTGTCTCGCAACGCTGTGCATTCAATGCCCACTGAATTAATTAAAAAAAAAAAACAAACATAAAATAAATCCAACATAATCGTTACCAAACCAAACAAAAACAAAAAACGCAAAACCAAACCTCTCCATCACCTCCGCGCGCAGTGTTTGTCCCAAAGCGCAAGAAAGGTAAAGGTACGGATGTGTCATTTATTTCACAAACCAATTACTAAGCTGCTTCGTAGGTGCTAGCGCTATATATAGCATATAAATATTTGGTCCGTAAAAGCTAATGTACATGCTAATGCCTTATTTGGGAAACGGTACCGTACTGGGTAAAGGTTTGCGATTGTTAAGGGATGCTTGTAGCTGAAACATTGTTGGATACCACGCTCCATTCATGGGCGTGTGATCCGTAAAGAAGTGAATATATGTGGCTTTAAGTTGTAGCGATTTCACTATTAGCTAACCACGAACAAGGTAATTAGGTAAAAGCTATGGTGAAAAGAAGTCGAATCAATTCATGCATTTTGTAGGACTAAACCTAACGTAATTAATCTACTCGTGTCAGCGTGGATCATAGACGATCAGCGCCTGAATGTATTAAAATCAGCTTTTTTATTTTATCTGTAATTATCAACAATTTTAAAACGAATTCCATACATTCAGAGCCATATTCTAATAGCTCATCTTAGTGATGATTTTACAGCCGAATCTGATGCTTCTTATCTTCCTAGTGTAAATTACTGTGCTTTGTAAATACGATACGCAATAGTTGTAATTAAAAACATTTCATTTCAGTTCGTAACGTACACATGTTTTTTTTTGCATTTATTCTCTAACAATTGCCAAATTGTAACGAAGTAGATTCAATCTCAGCCACGGTAGCAAGTAGAACGGTCCTTTCTTTCCAATTTCCAACGCTAACGCACTGTTGTTTCTTCCTTCTTTTCAGGATATCTTAAAGCCAAAGTGAAAACACAAGGGAAATGTAAAGGATTCTGGAGAGCGGAGAAGCGATTCCGCTTCTGGATTAGGCACACGGTGAAAACGCAATGGTTCTACTGGTTCGTCATAGTGCTGGTATTTTTCAACACCGTCTGTGTGGCGGTTGAACACTACGGNAAACATCCGGTGAAGTGCGACGTCTACAAACGTGTTGTCTATCCATGTCTGTGATCGTGTCGTGTTTCTCTATTGGTTTTCTGTTATGGGTGTTACTACTATCACTACTACTACTCAAATACTATGTTCCTATCTATCTGTTTGTTTGTTTACTACTTGTGTCCCGTTTGTTTGTTGGGTTTTTCTTCATCTGTCTTTTCTATTTCATGTTGCATGCACTGTATCCTACCCCATCGTCACGCGATTTGTCTCGCAACGCTGTGCATTCAATGCCCACTGAATTAATAAAAAAAAAAACAAACATAAAATAAATCCAACATAATCGTTACCAAACCAAACAAAAACAAAAAACGCAAAACCAAACTTCTCCATCACCTCCGCGCGCAGTGTTTGTCCCAAAGCGCAAGAAAGGTAAAGGTACGGATGTGTCATTTATTTCACAAAACAATTACTAAGCTTCTTCGTAGGTGCTAGCGCTATATATAACATATAAATATTTTGTCCGTAAAAGCTAATGTACATGCTAATGCCTTATTTGGGAAACGGTGCCGTACTGGGTAAAGGTTTGCGATTGTTAAGTGATGCTTGTAGCTGAAACATTGTTGGATACCACGCTCCATTCATGGGCGATCCACAAAGAAGTGAATATATGTTGCTTTAAGTTGTAGCGATTTCACTATTAGCTAACCACGAACAAGGTAATTAGGTAAAAGCTATGGTGAAAAGAAGTCGAATCAATTCATGCATTTTGTAGGACTAAAACTAACGTAATTAATCTACTCGTGTCAGCGTGGATCATAGACGATCAGCGCCTGAATGTATTAAAATCAGCTTTTAAATTTCATCTGTAATTAACAACAATTTTTAAAACGAATTCCATACATTCAAAGGCACATTCTAATAGCTCATCTTAGTGATGATTTTCCAGCCGAATCTGATGCTTCTTATCTTCCTAGTGTAAATTACTGTGCTTTGTAAATACGATACGCAATAGTTGTAATTAAAAACATTTCATTTCAGTTCGTAACGTACACATGTTTTTTTGCATTTTTTTCTCTAACAATTGGTAAATTGTAACGAAGTAGATTCAATCTCAGCCGCGGTAGCAAGTAGAACGGTCCTTTCTTTCCAATTTCCAACGCTAACGCACTGTTGTTTCTTCCTTCTTTTCAGGATATCTTAAAGCCAAAGTGAAAACACAAGGGAAATGTAAAGGATTCTGGAGAGCGGAGAAGCGATTCCGCTTCTGGATTAGGCACACGGTGAAAACGCAATGGTTCTACTGGTTCGTCATAGTGCTGGTATTTTTCAACACCGTCTGTGTGGCGGTTGAACACTACGGACAGCCGAACTGGTTAACACAGTTTTTGTGTAAGCATTTGTGAACCTACATTGTGTGATTTATGGCTTAATTTATGGAACTCTTCTTACCACTAGACTACGCGGAGTATGTGTTCCTCGGACTGTTCATGATGGAGATGTGGATCAAGATGTACGCACTAGGGCCAAGGATATACTTTGAATCATCGTTCAACCGGTTCGATTGTGTCGTCATCAGTGGTTCAATCTTCGAAGTGGTGTGGTCTGAAGTGAAGGGAGGATCGTTCGGTTTGTCTGTGCTGCGAGCATTGCGCTTACTGCGAATATTTAAGGTATCATTTTTTTTGGGGTTAAGCTGTTAACTGATGTACTTAATATGAGAATTCTCTGTTGTAGGTCACCAAGTACTGGTCCTCGCTGCGTAATCTTGTCATCTCGCTGCTCAATTCCATGAGATCCATCATTTCGTTGCTGTTCTTGTTGTTCCTGTTCATACTGATCTTCGCACTGCTCGGCATGCAGCTGTTTGGTGGTCAGTTCAATCTGCCGGACGGCACACCGCCAACAAACTTCAACACGTTTCCGATCGCACTGTTGACCGTGTTCCAAATTCTCACCGGTGAAGATTGGAACGAGGTCATGTACCAGGGCATTGAGTCGCAGGGCGGTCACAAGAAGGGCATGATCTACTCGCTGTACTTCATCATTCTGGTACTGTTTGGTAACTACACGCTGCTCAACGTATTCTTGGCTATCGCTGTGGACAATTTGGCCAATGCGCAGGAGTTAACCGCCGCCGAGGAGGAGCAGCTCGAGGAGAACAAGGAAAAGCAGCAGATGGAGCTGGACAAGGAAATGGAAGCGTTGCAAATGCAAACGGACGGATCGCCGCCACGCGTTGAGGTGTCGTCTCCATCGCCCACGCGAGGCAATGGGAGCAGTGGTAGCACGAAGGGAAAGAAAAAGGAGGAAGACAAGGAGGAGGACGATGATGAGATACCGGATGGGCCGAAACCGATGCTGCCATACTCATCCATGTTTGTGCTGTCTCCAACTAATCCGTAAGTAGCTGTACTACGTACGCCTGAAGTTATGCAAGTCAATTTGAAACATTTTGTTGATCAAAAAAGTACAAGAATCAAGCATAGCTTCAGTAGTAACTAAGCTGTTAATGTCTGAATCCTGTTCTGAATTGCGAATGTTTATTCTTTTCATTTGCTTCCATTCCAGTATACGTTGCGCAGCGCATTGGGTGGTAAATCTACGGTACTTTGACTTCTTCATCATGGTCGTCATCTCACTGTCATCGATCGCACTAGCCGCCGAGGACCCGGTCGAGGAAGATTCGCCGCGGAACAAAATACTCAACTTCTTCGATTACGCCTTCACAGGCGTGTTCACGATCGAGATGCTGCTTAAGATTGTCGATCTCGGCGTCATACTGCACCCGGGCAGCTATCTGCGCGAGTTCTGGAACATTATGGACGCCGTCGTCGTTATCTGTGCTGCCGTCAGCTTCGGCTTCGACATGACCGGCAGCAGTGCCGGTCAGAACCTTTCCACAATCAAATCGCTACGGGTGTTGCGCGTGCTGCGTCCGCTGAAAACAATCAAGCGTGTGCCAAAGCTGAAGGCAGTGTTTGATTGTGTTGTCAACTCGCTCAAGAACGTCATCAACATCCTGATCGTTTACATACTGTTCCAGTTCATCTTTGCCGTAATCGCGGTACAACTGTTCAATGGGAAGTTTTTCTACTGCACCGACGACAGCAAACACACGAGCGAAGAGTGCAAGTAAGTGTCGCTGAAGTGCTGACGAGGTTTGCTACAGCCGTCGGTGGAATGTTAATGCTTTATTCCGTTCGTAGGGGACACTTTTTCGTGTACGATGGTGCCGATCAACTGCCACGAAGGGAACCAAGGGAGTGGAAGACACAAAGCTTTCACTACGACAATGTGGCAACTGCCATGTTAACACTGTTCGCCGTACAAACGGGCGAAGGCTGGCCTCAGTATGTTTGTTTTTATTAATTACATACATATTTTTTTCACTTCGTTGAATGATCTCTGCTCTGTCTGCTTTCCCTTCCAGAGTGCTTCAAAACTCGATGGCCGCTACCTACGAAGACAAGGGTCCAATCCAAAACTTTCGAATAGAAATGTCCATATTCTACATAGTGTACTTCATAGTGTTTCCATTCTTCTTTGTTAACATATTCGTGGCCTTGATTATCATTACATTCCAAGAGCAAGGTGAAGCGGAACTACAGGACGGTGAGATAGATAAAAATCAGGTAAAATGAACCTATCTCTCTCTGTATTAACATTGTCTCATGTGCTGCAGTAGATAACTGAAATGTAGATGAATGTTACTAAACCATTACTCTCTTTCTCTTTCTATCTTTCGAAATTGATGTGTATTCTTTACTTGCAGAAATCGTGCATAGACTTTACGATAGGTGCTAGGCCTCTGGAGCGTTACATGCCAAACAAGCGGAATAGTTTTAAATACAAGGTGTGGCGCATCGTCGTCTCGACACCATTCGAGTACTTTATAATGATGCTTATCGTGTTCAATACGTTACTGCTGATGATGAAGGTGCGTATGTGGTTCCGTAGATTATCCCACCCATGTTTTTTATGTTCTAACTTAAATATCCCCTCTTGTGGAAGAACGTCCCTTTCCCAACGGCTCTTTTTGCGTGCTACCGTGCAATTAACTAAAGGTCTCCAGATTGTAGCCGAAACGTCGACAATCTCGTATTTCGTATTAATTTCAAACTTCATCCCCATCAACGTCGCCGACGGATGTTTCCAAACATATCCCGTTCCCGGTGGACTTTCTTGCCTTTTCGTCGAAAGAAAGAAGCAAATGTTCTATTCGTCAAAGAAAAAAAAAGTTTACACACTCAATGCAGTACATACACATGATGAAATGTAAATAATAGGAACTGTCCAACATTTCCTTCCCGCTCTGAGTAACCTAGCTCAGCCTGTATTGTGATGATAGGGATAACAGTTCACAGTTTGATATCTCCGTTGAAGTGTAGCTATGGTTTTTTGTTTACTTTACGTTGAACTATTGTTTGAGTTACTGTTTGTTGTTAATGTTAACCTTTTTTTTTTCTTCGTTTGTTGCACGTGTTTTATATGCATGATTTGTTATTATCGTTTTGTGATGTTATTTTGTATGTGCATGTATTTTTGGTAAACTTTAGTTTCTTATGTGCTGTTAACTACACGGATATGCATGGTTGTCCTATTTTTTCCATTTCAAAATGTTGTTTTATGTTTTCGGCATGACATTTAATAACTTTTTTAATGTAAATATACAAATATATTGTTAATGACAAAAAATTAAAATTACGACGATAAGACGATTAAAATAAACTAAAACAAAAAAAAGTCGACCAGAAAAACTTTAAGAAAGTTAATGAAATGTCAAGCGATCTTTAACAAGCAAGTTATAAAATTTTTAAAAAATATGTGATAAAAAAGAAACTTTAATTAATTAATTGACGACTGAAAAACGAAATTGCATGGAATTGATTACAAAACGCATGCCTTATTTGTGATATTTTTGTTTTAAGAATGTGTCAACATATACTTTTTTAGGTTAAATGTTTGTCTCAGCATGATCATTTGATTTTTATTTTGTTTTATACAATTACGTTCAATATTGGACTGTGCGTTTGTATGCGTGATGTCACTATAACAAGATTATTAATCATCATTACAAAAATATCACGTCCCACGTGTTTACAAGCACGCATTAATGTTTGCTTGCAGTTTGGCTAATGCAAATGTTTCTTCGTGTTACGTATTTGTGAATGCTTTTTGCACCTGTGTTCGTTTTGTTTACTTCATTTATTCTATTTGTGTGTCCAGTGTGCTCGTTGCCTGTTGAATGCACAAAACGATCAACGTACCCGAACATCGGAGATCGTTGTTGCTTTTCGTGGTTTCACAAACTGTCTTTCCTTATTGGCATGATAACTGTACGCTGCACTTCCGTCACCCTGTCAAACTTTGTCGCACCGATGTTCCTTCTTTGTTGGCCAAATGCGATTGCGCTGCGTCAACCCATTCGACACTCGTTCATCATTTTGTGTGCTACACCGCCATCATATTTACAAGCATGTTTCCACAAACACAACCACACACACAAACACTTGCATACATGCACTGATAAATGCATCTTCATCTTCCTGCACGTGATGGTACGCGAGACCTGCCGACTACTGTAAGGTTCTCGTGGATACCGGCACCGGTCATCTTTTACTGTACGTTTTGTGTGAATCTTTCCGCTGTATCGTGTTGTAAACGTGCCTCATAGGATTTGTTTTTCGACATGTAACATTATTTACACGGTCATTCGGTCATACGCCATTCCATGTCACTATCACAAACCATCATACACAACACACCGATTTCTCGACTGCATCATGCTGCGATAGTAATCCGGGGTTTGAATGTTGTAATGCTGGCGAATATTGCATATTGCCAAACCATTTTTAGCCAGTTTAAATCTTAACTTGTCTATAGTATTCGCCACAACCGTAAATATTTCAATTTACCATCATTTCCTTTTCGAGAACTTAACCCATAACATTGATGCAAACAAGCTTTAAAACTACATATTTTGTACTGGATGCGGAACATCTTTTCAGTATTATTTCAGAACGATTTAATTTCGGTTTCTTCAAAAGCAGAAAAAAAGCGTTGCATCTTCGTATCACGTTCTGCGTGTTCTTGTAAACCGTCATTTTTGTATTAATCCAGCCCCTTTTGCTCCCGACTAGCGCTCAAATCTCTTCCAACCCCACCCCGTTCTGCTGCCCCTTTCCACGTACCGTTCCCTTCGGTTGCTCTTTTGCATAATGTGAATTGTTTGATTTATTTTCTCTCTTTCGTGTCTCTACTGTGAATGTTTTTTTTTTCTTTTACTGCTCAAATTAACCGCAACCATTATACGACTTACCCTATGCGCAGTATCACAATCAAGGAAAAGAGTTTGAGAAATCGTTAAAATATCTCAACATGGGCTTTACCGGGATGTTTAGTGTTGAAACGATACTGAAAATAATAGGATTTGGCGTAAAGGTGGGTATACTGGTAACGACGGACGGCTCATTGTTAGCGCAGTTTGCAACAAATTTGGTTTGGTTTCAAATCTCGATGAGCTTATATTAATATGCATTTCATTATAATTCATAACTTCCGTTTGTTCTCACACCATCACACAACGCATTGTTTTGAAGGTTTATCACAGTTTTGTGTTTCAATGCCAAAAAAAAAAACAAACAATTATTCATCATCACAGCAAAGGTTTGATAAGCTTCAGCGTGTTTGAATGGATGGAC
This sequence comes from Anopheles rivulorum, assembly GCA_018908115.1. Taxonomy (NCBI): domain Eukaryota; kingdom Metazoa; phylum Arthropoda; class Insecta; order Diptera; family Culicidae; genus Anopheles; species Anopheles rivulorum. The sequence goes on from STHB01000004.1 coordinate 4,099,837, forward strand.
AGCAAATCAAGGTAAGTGTTGCATGGCATTTCATTTTCAACAGGAGTGTAGTGCAATGTATTACCAGGAAAATGTCACAACACCGTTGGTAAGTAAATTTAATCTTCATTTGAGTGGTATACATTATTGCTAAATTTTCAACGAAGTTTCACTGATGCCTGGTGACAGGTAAGTATATGCTTCATCACACTTCTGTCGTTTTACCTAAATTTCTCATTATAAGATCTGTTCAAACGATAAAGAAGCATATCAAACCTTTGCGTTTATAAGTTCAATAATGTAATTTATATTTTTATATTTATATATCTTAACTAATTCATACTTTTTTTATTTATGTTAGAACGGCCTGGCCGTATTAGATTCATACTTTGAGTCAACAAATGATTTGAACAGCAATGATTTATAGCTTAGTTACTGGATACTGAAAATACGTTTCAAATTATTTTATTTCCCTAATGTATAAAATACAATAGAAAACAATTTTGTTATGTTTTTAAGATGAAAACAGTTGTTTAGTCTTTGAATGTTTTTTGAGTAAGCTCAATTATTTCGTAATAATTATCAAATATCCAAGGTTTTTTTTATTGTTCTTACAATTGATTTATTTTGTTGGTTTTTTATTTTTATTTTTATTTATTTTTATTAAAAATTTTAGTAGTTTTTTTTTCATTTGAATAATTCATCCTCATAGTTTCATTGCATGTTAAACAGTTGAGTATGCATGATATAAACGCACAAACTTGCATGAAATAAAGCAAGCCAACATATGATTTAAGTATTACGCTCGTCGCTTTAGCATCGAAGTCACTGTATCCGTCGCATGGTCGTACTCGTCGCTGCATGTTTCACCAAGTTGGAGCAAGGAAGATTATTGAAATTTGGTAATGATTTTAAACGATGGAAGTAAAAAATTAAAATAAGATCCATTCTTTTGAAAAAAATTAAATACTCTAGAAGAAAAAGGTTTCCTTTCTCCAACTTGAAAATATTCATCTATGTGTTCCTTTGCCCGTTTGCATGTGCATGTCTCACATCAACTATCTAGCTGAATAGGCATCTTGGCATGCATCTGTGCATGATGCATCAATCAGACGTTTTCGTTTAAAAAATTTATAATCTCACTGTCTTTAATGAAAATTGCTCGAACAAACCGCACCGCTGTTTTTATCCGCTCGTACGAAAACAGCTATCCTACTATGTGTCACCTTTATCAATGTTTTTGTTGTATGATTTTCCACTGTGCTGATATTGGTTTCCCTGGGTTTTTTTTTGTTTTGTTTTCGTTGTGGAAAGGATGTCAAACTGCATGTGATAAGATGTTTGTTTAATTTTAATTTCCCTCGATTTTTGGACGATTGTTTCCTTTCTCACTGCAATTCGGTACTCAACGGATGATTTTTACTGGAAGTTTTTGTGGGAAGTGAAAAGATCAATTTATTATTTTTTGAGTCACAATACGAAACAGAAAGCCCTAACGAGTGATAAAATTTAGTGCTTAACGAAACCCCTTGCTCAGTTATGAATCGTCTCTACTTTCGTTTTAAACAACTGAAACATATCTACCTGAAATTTGCTGATTTGCCACCCCTGTTCCTTCCTGCAGTTTCACGATGCGCCAACGACTCTGATTGATATTCTGAGCTTCATGAATTTGGTATTCACGTTCTTCTTTTTACTGGAAACTATTATGAAACTTATCGCTTATGGATGTAAGGTTGGTACCAGCGTCACCATCAGCCCGTCCGATGAATCATCAAACAAATTACCCTTCAAAGAATACTAACCCACTTCCTGAAGCAGGGCGTAATTCGTACTTGTGTACTTGTGTCCTCTTATGTTGTTGCTTAATATGTACTATTAATTTCCGTTTTCCTTTTTTTCCGTTCACTGTGTCTGACTACCCTTTCGTTACGTCGATGATAATCATAAACTTAACGACATGTTTGCTGTTTCCTTTTTTCTTTACCAAACAAAAAGGGTATAACCGTAAAGTGATCATGCATTTTTTTTTGTTTACGTTTTAACCATCATTGTACCGTGTATGTCAAAAGGGAAAACAAAAATCATTTCCAAACCGTTCATTCACTGTTTCCGTTTTTTAAATTTTGGCTCACCCAAAACGTCTCTCGTAAACGCTGCTCGTAGTCGACCCATTTGCGCATTAATAGTAGTACTTCATGCCATTTTTGTCATAGCATTCACTCGAATTAGTTTAATTACATTTTTCTGTTCCTTTCTGCTATTTCGCTCTCTACACTCATGTACGTTAGTTTTATTGGTAGTACGAAACAAAACGGCAAGCAAACTTAAACCTCGATGTTCATAGACAACCTACTACTATTGCGATCGTGTTACCATCTTTTACCTTTACAGCTAACGTTTTTCAACTGAGTTGTTCTATATTTCTGTACATTTTTCTACTCGTTTTTTTCGTAATCTGTTAGTATGTTGGCTAGAATCCGTTGGCTACATCCGGCCGGACCGAGAGGATTTAGGTTTTAGTTTAGCAGCAAAGCTCACTCAACGAAGCCTTGTTCGATTTTGGTTTTGCGTATTTCGTACTTGTATACAAAGTTTGTTTTTCCTCCCATTTAATTATTTCCTCGTTTCTATCCGCTCTGTTCTCAATGCTCTGTTTCGGTTTCTGTTTTTGCATTACTTTGCTTGATCTATTTTCACCATTACAGTCTACTTTGTCGGACAGTGTAATCACTTCTACGTTTTAGTAGATGATGTAGTCATCGTGGAAGCTACCACTAGACAGTTATTGATTGTTTTTTATTTGTTCTCGTTTCTTAACTTTTTGCATTTTATTTCTAATTTTTTTTTTCATTTGGTATCCACATAACACAAATCACTCATTCATGTTGCATTTTCATACTCATCGAGCTCAAATGTGCACCATTTCTGTTTGGGTTTCCAGTTCATCTCATAAACTAATTTACTTATCTTTCTTATTTCCTTTCTTTCTTTCTTTCTTTCTTTCTTTCTTTCTTTCTTTCTAACAAAAAAAAATAATACCAAAACACAAACACTAATTACATGCGTGCGTACAACGCTACGATTCTATTCCCTATCGAGCAGAATTTTTTCAAGGACCCTTGGAACATATTCGATTTTATAACAGTTATCGGAAGTATTATCGACGCTTTAGTTCTAGAATTAGGGGTAAGTAACTTGATGGAAGTAGCTGAACCGTTTCGTTATATGTTCGTTGATTTACACACATTCAGCAGCACTGCTGTTGTCAATAATGATAATAAAATAGTAAAACTGTGCTAATTAAATCATAACGTTTCTTCTCTTTTCGTCCATTTTTCTTAACTTTCTGCTTGTTTCCTATTTTTTTTTTGCTCTCCCCCCTACAACAACAACAGGAAAACTCGTTCAACGTTGGATTCCTAAGACTGTTTCGTGCCGCACGATTAATCAAACTACTGCGACAAGGTTATACAATACGTATATTACTTTGGACATTTGTTCAATCATTCAAAGCACTGCCATATGTCTGTTTGCTGATTGCCATGCTATTTTTTATCTACGCAATTATTGGCATGCAGGTATTTTTCTTCCTCAAATTTCGTCCAATAACCAATATTTAACTTTGTGTTTTTATTTACGAGTTTTAAGTTATGTTCAGACGATGGTTTTTGTTTCAATTTTCGTTTTTATCTTATCGTTACAAAATGTTAAGCCACATTGTTTGTGAATTTTTTTTATTGTTTTTATCAGGCCTTCTGCGGGAGAAGCATTATTTAAAAAAAAACCCAATTTTTTTAACTTCTTTCAATAACGTCGTTTTTATAAGTTTATCTTTCGCAATCGCAATGCCAACAAACGCAAACGAGTTTGTACTTTTTGTTTAGCTGCAAACAGGATGGGTCCGTTAGACTGTTAGAATGTTTGTTCGTTTCGGATTTACTTCTTTCCAGTTACTACTTAGAATAGCATAAAATAATCAAAATACGTTTTTCGTTTAGTTTTTCTTCATTCACTTCGTTCAGATAGTAAAAGTTTAAGCACTTAGTGCGATCACAGAATAAAAAAGTGTTTTTTTTTTCCTTCACATTCTATGTTAGCAGAGACACATGCCTCTTTGCTATGCATCTCTATTTCTTGCCATTTTCAATAGAGCAGATTCTCATAAACAATTATGCTCACGTTTTGCGAGCAATCAGACCATCAGAAAGTAGATTAAACATGTTAGGCTTTGCGTTTTCATCATGCTGTGGGTTTTACCGAAACCTAGACTACATAAGGCATAGAGTGATAGGCATTTATTTACAATTTTTGCGCCAATTCCTTTTGTTGGTTCGTTGCGTTCCGTGCTATCAAAATTTCACTACTTACAAACACACCGTGTGCCTACTACAATCCCAATTGCATCGCCGACACCGATTGACCGCCATCGTGTATCGTGGAATCGGAACCAAACACCAAACGAACTGCGCCACATCACACATTGCTCATTGCTTACGCGCCTGCCCATCTGCCCTGCCGGTTTGCAGGTGTTTGGCAATATGAAGTTCGATCCCGACACCGCACTGAACCGACACAATAATTTTCAAACGTTTTTCGGCGCTCTGCTGCTGCTTTTTCGGTAATAATTCCACCAACCTGCCCAACCAACCCACCAGAAATCGACCCTTAGCAAAGATACACTGTGTTGCCAATTTGTATCCCAAAACAAAAAGTTTAGCTAAATACCTATAGCACATTGTAACGAAGCAAACCCTTCAAACACATACATACAACAAAACTGACAAAAAATACAAAAAAAAAACAAACACACACACACACTCCGTAAGCCCGGTTCTTTCTTATAGTTGCAACCAACCAAAGGCAAGATGGCTGCTACACTTATTAGGACTTTGGTTGTACATCCTTCTTCTTGTATGTAAATGTGTTTTTTAATGGCGTACATTGCGTGTGTATGTGTGTGTGTGTGAGAGAGAGAGTTCCGGTAGTCGTTTAGATTATAGCGACTGCAAAACTAAACTAGATCCTGTATTAACACCTGTTTGTGTACAGTTTGTGAGCGTATCGGTCACAGTGGTTCAGTATTTTCGTAATTACCACTTCGAACCAGAGTTGCAGTAAGTGAACCCAATCCCAATGTTCCTCTAAAGTAATGCTACTTGCAATTACGTTTACAAAACAAAAAGTTAGACGAAAAAGTATTGAAGTTTGCCCATGCAATTATTTTCCAACATGCCTGAAGTGTATTGATCGCAAAGCAAAACCAAAACTATAAATTTCAATACTTTTGCTACTTTACTACCCAGTGTTTGGCATGTTGTACATATGTTGTCATTGCGAACGAGTTAGACAAGTTCAAGTTCATGCGAAATAGCGTGTTTAGTTCGTAGTTTATAGTGTTACTATTTCAGCTATCATACAAGCGTTTACAGTATTTCAATTTGGAATAGCGTAAAACCGAGTTTTAAATTAGACTGACCCTCGTTTGATCACACTAAAGCACCCTTACCCCGACGGATGAGTAATTTTCTTTTTGTTATGCGTCCCAGTCTTGTTCATTTGGAAGCGTTTTATTGTTTTCGTTTGATATGGTTTTGTTGTTATTGTAAATATATTTTGTTGTTACCAACTCCAACTCGAGCCGGTGTTTAAATTGCGAGGTTCGTGGCTTATGCTGCCAGCAAGTCACTAGAACGGGTTTGCGACCGGCGCAATTTAAACGCCCCGTGTGGTTGTCGTTCAATTGTCGCGTACGAGAAAACTATACCAACCATTTCCGCCTGAACTTAGGTATTTGGGAATATTGAGCTAGATCCTGAATCATCTATTACTAGACACAACAACTTCCGCTCATTTGTCCAAGGGCTGATGCTACTGTTCAGGTAGGTGTCCAATAGCACTGCTGTCATCAAGTGATCAATAGCATAAGACATCATCTACCACCATTGTATACTACAAGAATTATACTACAACTATGTATTCCACTATTACTACCTCTCACTTTACTACGAACTTTTAGCCGTCTTACCAAAGCGTCACCAATACTTATATTATTCTTCTACTATCAAAACTTGCCCAAGCTCAAACGCTACTGAATCGAAGCAGTAGTGAAACTTTTGTTATTTATCAAGATCTACCAACATGAGTACTAGTCATCGTATGAGAATAGTTTACTGTTACTATACGTTACTGTTGCAATACGTTTACAGATAAAGCATTTCACATTCATTAATTAGTTGAGAAAAACAATAGAATAATTTGCAAATTGAAAAGCTATGAAACATTTCAATGTAGAATCTAACTAATTTCCTCATTAAACGAGCTCTTGTAGACTCGCTCAGAACGCATCTGAATAAACAATTAGTGTTCGATCATGATACTGTAGCGCATCAAAAATAGAACAGTCTTTTTATTAAGCTCAATGAGTTGAAAGATACTTAAACTATTCATTCTGACTTAGCCAAAAGATTAAATTGTTTGGTCATTGTAAACTAAAATAATAACCGTTTAAGTGATTTTCTGTTTATGGAGGATCTTGCTACTGGCTTGTGGTCGGGACTTGCAGCGCCTGGAGATATGCAATATAATTAAAATTACCACAAATTAATTTCCTGTCTTTCGGCGTTGCTTATCCAGGGCGAAAACCGATGGAGAGCCTTCAAAAATAAATACATAGTCATTCTAAAATCACTGTAGTTATTTTACCTTACTGTAAGATGAGATTTTCTTTGTATCATCTAACATCGCTCAAATATCATTTGAATTATGGTAATCCAATTACACAACATAGCGATTGATAGAATTTGTGAAACTAAACCAAAACTAGAATACTGAATGGTAAGCGTAAGCCTACTACTCATAACTTCACCGTCAATTACTTGTATAGATACAATGTTTTGAACTACTTCCTTTGCGTTCACACTATTAATTGAATTTATTTGTTCCTAGTGATAGGTGCTCTAGTACGCAAGCAGTGTCATCAAAACACAAACAAGAATTTATAGGAATAGAACACTTTAACTCTACCAGCGACAGAAGGATTCGAGTCGAAGCTCAATGTACAGTTTGATAGCAAACGTTATTACGTTAGTTCCGTTCACTAGTTCCATTTGGGTTTCTTTTTGTTACGATTTTGTTGTACTTTCCTTTCCAATTGTGCCTATACATTCACCTTAGCTAACTTTTGCTACGGTTCTTTGCGCTAGAGCACATTTGTTGAAGAAATAGCTAATTGCTTTGTTACTTTTACCTTATTAGATACAATTAGTGCAATTCTTTTTTTCATATAACTTTCCACATAGGATAGAGTGTTTGATTAGTTCCGGAATGCCTTTCATAGTGCTATAGCAATGCGTAACGAGTTGTTTTTATTCCCATAGGCGAATGTAACACCGATAAGGGGTGAATCGATTAGAATGCATCTTTGTTTTGTTGTATTTAATTCATAAGCAAGTTTAACAACATCTTGATACATAAACAATCGCTCCTTGACGCAACCGTTTATCGAACTACGAAGAATAAGTTATGCTAAGGTGCAGCCGAAGTATAACCTATGCTTCCAAAGACTTTTACCGCTAACAGGGAAAAAGCTTTCTTTATTACCTACCAAAAAGTTGTATAAAGTATTGTACTGTACATTTTCTCTCTACATTTCTGCTCTATTTTCTTTTCTGCCTGGTTAACTGTTACGAAAGCCCACATGCCATCTTTCGAAAACTTACAACAACATCGTACACATACAATACACATGAAACAAATGTTACAACAAAACACGTCCTCATTCAACAGATTCAACCTTACAAATTGCCATATTTTTTACTTGTTCAAGCTAATACTTTTACGTCCGCTAGATGCCCTTACCATTTATCTTCTAGTCTTTAGGCTATATTACATTCTGCTAGCATTCCTTTTTTTCCCCCGAGCGCGTGTACCGTACCCGTGCGGGACTAATGGTGTTTTACACGTTTCTGTCTGTATTTTCCTCGTGCGTTAATCTGGACCGTACCTCGTCGTTTTTCCTCTTGCATACGCATGATCAGGTGTGCTACGGGCGAGTCGTGGCCGAACATTATGCTGGCATGTCTCAAAGGGAGACCGTGTGACCCGAGAGCTAACAAACCGAACGAAACGTGCGGTTCAACACTGGCCTACGCATATTTCGTGTCGTTTATCTTCTTCTGTTCGTTTCTTGTAAGTATTTTCGCAGACTTAATATTTGCAATTTTTGTTAAAAAAACGCTCTTTTCTTCTTTTCCCTTTGCTGAACTAAATCTACGCAGATGTTGAATCTGTTCGTGGCCGTTATTATGGACAACTTTGACTATCTAACGCGTGATTCCAGTATTCTTGGCGCACATCATCTGGACGAGTTCGTTCGGATATGGGCGGAATATGATCCTAATGCTACGTAAGTAATTTATTCCTCAAAAATAGTTTACACGATCAAACGTAAATGTCGGCGATCGGTTAAGTTTTGCCTAAGCTTGGGTTATCCCTAAAAGTATGCAATAACTTGGATTTAAGAAAACAATATTTATTACCACGTGATATAAAGGTACATTTATGTCATTGTTTCCGCTTGTTTTCCATATTACTCGAATGCAAGATATCACTCAACATCATTGGTAATAAAAATGTTCTCATTGTTCTATTTAGGGGTAAAATTCACTACACTGAAATGTACGATATGTTGAAAAACATGGATCCTCCCTTGGGATTTGGTAACAAATGTCCCAACCGACTCGCCTACAAAAAGCTCATACGCATGAACATGCCGCTCGATGCAGAGGGAAAGGTCGCGTTCACCACGACACTGTTCGCGTTGATACGGGAGAATCTCAACATCAAAATGAGAACTGGTAAGCGATGTGCGCCGATTTAGTAGACCGCCCTTCTCTACCACTTGGGCACAATACCATTTCATTTATACCGCACAGCCGAAGAGATGGATCAAGCCGACATGGAACTGCGGCACACAATCAGCCACATCTGGCCGCTGCAGGCGAAGAAAATGCTCGACCTGCTCGTCCCGCTCAACGAGGAGCTGAACGCGGGCAAGCTGACCGTCGGAAAGATTTACGCCGGCCTGCTGATACTGGAGTCCTGGCGCAACACCAAGTTTGGCCAGGTCGAATCGGATCTGCCGGTAAGTGTTCGATGGTTCGAGTGAACGCGCAAGCAAACTCCAGTCACGTTTGATTAGCGGATATTAATACACACACACAATGTGTCCTTTCCTCTTTCGTTTTGTTTGTGTTCTTGTTTTCTGAACGAGCACCGAACGCTCACATCGTTACGTTGAAGAAACATGGCGAAACTCTGACTCTGTAGAGTTGTTTTTCTGTTCTTCCTGAAACCATCTCCGTTTTCAACGCTCATTACGACACAAGGTTCTGATTTTGAATGAGTGCAATGAAAATTTTAGTGAAGAAATATTGGCAACACCCTTACCAAACTAAAATGGAAGAACACACCCACAGTGTTATTGGAAACAAAAATTAACTCTAGAATAGTGTATTATTTTCTATCAAATCATCTTTAATTTTATTGCTGCGTGATTTTCTTCATTTTTATTTACCAACAAATGAGGGAATATCAATTATACATTAACTTTTAAATTCAGTTTTGTCTCTATTTTGTTCTCCGTCTAACAAACTTTGCAATGTGTATCGTTTTCCGTGTTTTGTTAGTGTTTTATGTGCTTTTTGTTGTTGATTTTGTTCACATGTTTTCAACGTACTGCATAGAAGGTATTATAGTTCACTTATAATACACTCTGTCTTTCGATCTTTTACCACACGCTCCGGTATATAAGATTAGCAATACTTGTTACTGCCGGAGAGTACTTTCATTTCCGTTCTGTATCGTGATTGTCGTTAACTGTACCGGCTTCAATTAGTGCAGTCGATCTAATGTTTTGTTTATGTTGATTCACTGTATTCTTTTCTTTTTCTAATGTGTTTTCACATTTGGTTCGCTAATTTTTCTGTTCGTTCGTTCGTTTACTTCTGTTTTGTCGCTGTTTGTCACACATTTGTTCCGTGTCGTCAGTGAATAACGTACCATGCAACTGTCACCGCATATATACACTGTGTGTCCTGAGTTGTAGCCATGTTTAATGTTGAGTAAGGGTATGTTTCGTTTGTTACCTTCGTTGTTCACATGCGGGAAAATCTTGTGTTACGGCACTAGGCCTTCAATTTTTGCTTTTCTGTTTCTTCTGTTTTTTGTCATTTGTACTGTCTTGTGTTGAAATTCTTACCCGATATCGTTCGATGTAGCAATCTGTACTACTGACATAAATGATTTGTTTCCGGTTTTAATTTTTTCTCTACATACTAGAACATCTTTCATGGTTTACAATGTTTCTCATCTATCATTTCTTTAGAAAGATTTGCTGTACTATTTGAACAAATCTTCGACTTTTCAATCAGAAGATGTTCAAGCAAAGTCAGCTTTTGTGTTTAGTAACCTACACCAATGTGGATTACCTTTTTACATACTACTGCCCTTGCGCACCCGTCCATAGTGATACAACGATAGTTTTCGGCAGTAGAGTACCGTGAGCAGTAGATCTAGTCGAAAAATCCTCCCCAAAAATACGTAACTCAAAACATTGCACTTCTCCTTCATACAAACGATGCGTAAATGATTAAAAAATAAAACCTATTATCCTGGCTGTTATTTTTCAGGGAAATGAAGCAAGCATTAATAGCCCAACGGCCAGACAGCCGGTATTATTCAAACTCTTTTCTCCTTCAATCTCGTGTTCATTTTTTTCTGCTCTGTTTTCTTAGTTAGGGAAGAGTTGGTTATTTTCCTTCCTTTTTTTTGTTTGCGCTCTTGTTTTGTGTTTTTCTAGCCTTTTCCGTTTTTTTTTTGTTTACTACTGTTTGATGCAAACCATTAGCAGAGACTGAACGAGTTGATTACTTTTACTTAGCACCGTAACAGCTCTTGCCTGTTTTGGGTATTGTAAATACATATAAAAAACAGCAAAATTGCTCATATGCAACGCTTGAGAATTATTTCCCAGTACCTAGCTCTTCATGCAAAAGTTGGCAGCTGAAAGGTTGTTTATTTTGTTGCGTTTGTTTGGCTGATTGGGTTTGGTTTTACTTTTTTTGTTTGAAGAATTGTTCTTTGGTGTAACGAATTTAGACAATATTCTGCGTTAAGTATTCAAAATTAAAACAATCTAGAAGAGAATAGATTAGACAGTTTATCTGCACAAATAAGTACGGTAATTGTTTTGGGAGGAAACATATGCTGATCACTGTTTTTCCTGAATGGATCAGCTCTAATTTCTCCATACGGCACTCGATACATGTGATTTGGAAACAGTACACAACACACAAAACGTCTACACTACAGGCGTCATGCGAAGAACATTACAGATGCAACGGTTAGAATATAGCTCAGTAATATATCGAACCTAGTTAGTTCATTATCTTCCCATTTTTGTGGTACAATTACCATCGACCAGGTTTTAGAATTAGTTATATCTTCACAAGAATCATATGTAGACTTGACTGATAAATCAACATTTTCGACCACACTTTGTTCATGTTGGAAATATTCATCTACTCGCCGAATGATCCTTAAAGAACGAACCGAATATCTTTCGTTATTTGTAGTATGTTATCATACCCAGAAGCATTAGAAATTCCTGTAGAATATTATGACAGTAGAATCCTTCATGATACGCTTGTCATGAAACGAACAAGCCATTACAGTACAAACATTGTACGAATAGTCTCAGTTTCCTACACCTTGCAAACTTTTAGGCTGAATCAACTAAAGTATGCAATTAATAGGATCTTTCACGAACCCGCTTGACAAAACTGGTTTGTTATGCTATTCACTGTCAATTTCATCTGCTGCTATCGACTTAACTCAGATATTAAAAAAATCGTTTATTATTTCAAAGACATATTACTGCAATTAGTCATTGTTGTTGTTTACACAAACCATAATGAGTATGAAACGCTCTACTGAAAGAGCTGTATTGCCACTTAACTTTCGCATCCAGCTTCCTTTCTCTCCATTCCTTCCCCCCTGTCCCCCACTGTTTTCGCCAAAACCGATACAACCTTTAAATCCTCGATTCGTCCTAATGGCCTTTCAACAATTATTTTACAGAAAACACTTTCGATACGTTTCGTGAATGTTAAACCCTGTTGTCCCGATGAAAAGTACTGAGCAACTGAAACTGTCCCATATTTTTGGGGCATATGTGGTAGCCAAATTCCATCCTGATCCTAAGCAGAAGTGAAACATACGTACTAGAGGGAGACAGAGTGTCTGTGTGTGTGTGTGCGAGAAAGAAAACATAATGGGTAACCGATCAAAGAAAAAAAAAACAAAACTGACATCAAGTACCTGGGCGGAACGGAGTTGAAGTTGCTCACATGAACGTAAAGAAACATAATCAAGTCTGTAAGGGACACAAAGTACGTTCTGTCGATCTGTTTAGCCAGTGGCATACGCAACGAAATGGCATTTGTACGATTTTGTATCGGGGCGTTGTGGTAGCATTCTCCACTGGTACCCAGGATCGCTACGTACGTCCGTACGCCTACGCTCGGACTCGCTCAGAGGCTCTGCAGTAGAAAGAGAGAGAGAAAGAGAGCCAGGTTGGCTTAGGAAGTTCTAGGTAAATGCAAGATAAGTACCTCGAACAGGTTCGCACAAGCGTTCCAGTCGTATTATACAATTTGTTTAGTTATTTTTTTACTGTACTCTTTTCATTCTTGTACTTGTAACGCAAGTTTTAGTTTACTCCCGATCAACTCATAATAACGTAATTCAATACAGAACAGAACCAGCTACCAAGCGTAACTGTACTCTGCAAACCAGTACCCTTAAACTAACTCATTCACTTTGATAGTACTTACTTCGTACGTATTTCGTATTTGATGCGCAAAAAAGCAAACTAACCACTCATCTGTATCCGTGCAATTGCGTTGAGACCAGTAGAGTCGGTGTCACCTGAACATAAACTCGTTGATGATCACCCCCGTTTACTTACCAATAATAACCGTTGACGTTGAGTAGAGTGTTGATAACAGCAAAACCATTTATCTAAGCGCACTTTACGACACGTTTGTTTTTTAAATTCGTTTCGTCCATCACCATCGGTAATGCGATGAGGTGTATACTACGAACACACATCTGCTCACACACACTTTCTCTCTCTCACACACACACAGACACACACACAAACACGTAAGTCATAAGTTCTGTTGAAGATTGTACTAAGCAGAACCTGTACAGCAAACAGCAAAACGTCAAAAGCCCGTATCAAATCGCCACGTAACGCAACGCAAAACCCTGTACATTGGCTTACCGTAGTGTAGGACTTGGGCCAATATTGTAATAGGGCGTACAATGGCGGAACCGTAACAAGTGTGGGGGCAGCGTAGCTGCGGCTCCTTTCGTACTAAAACGAACACTTGTGTCCAACTGTACAGACTGTGTGTTGTTGACATTGTGCTCATCTTTGTCTTTGTCACTCTCTGTCTCCCTCTCTCTCTCTCTCCCTCGTTCGTTCGTTGGTATTTTTGTTGTGCGTTATCTCGTTATGCACAATTCCACCTTGCACACAAACACACGTTATCTTTATCAATTTGTCTCTTTCGCTCACTCCGTAACGGCGCGTAACGTTGCGTGATTCTGTTCGTTGGGTTAGCTGTTGTTGGTCTTGTTACAAGGATATAAAGTTCACTATAGATAAGCCTATTCGCTGACGATTTTCGTACAATGGTGTGGGTGTAGCGGAAGTGCTCTTTTTCTGTCGTACACTGTACACTGAACTTCCATCAATCGCTGTGTCAGGATGTTCCCTGTCTCTTGTTTAATCCCTTCAGTCTAGTGTAGAGCTAGCGTCCTTACATTTAGTTTCATTGTTTCTTAAACCGTTCGCAAAATACACAAACACGTACCAGCTCAAATCATCTCCGGTAGCTTCGTGAAACTTACGCATACACATACACATACACACTGTTGGCATTTGATTCTGAGGCGTCGTTACACCTGCAGCTAGAAGTCTCGGATCGCTCAGTGTAGCGGCTCTCGCCAACAGCTCACACGAATGTAAATTATACCACTTACGAAACACGTACTACTGCTCCACTCCACTAACTCACTACACACTGCTGTGCATATATTGCGACATACTTACCACTCTTGTGCAGGTTGTATACACATACTATTGCTTTTGTAGCATGTCTTTTGATTGCTCCTGTTTGAATGAAGCGTAAGATTTACCCTTTTGGATTAATATCCGTTTGATGCTCAACTCGTTTGTGGTTTTAAATATTTTTTTGTTTTGTTTTTGTCCGTCCGTGACGTAGCTTACACTAGATTCCACTACTGTACTAGACTAGAAGCAGCATTTTTCTCTTTATCTTCCATTTGCATGAGAACGATCTGGTTGTGTGTACATTAGATTTTCTACAAGTTTTTGGCCTTTGGTTTCAGTTTGATCTGTTTTTTTTTTCTCTCTTTTGTGCTGTTTTCGCTCGTATATCGACGAGCATACACGTGTTTGGGATAACTTATGTATTTATAATATTATCTTATATGTTCTGTACAAATTTTAACATATGAAAGCCTTTCTTTGTGTTTGTTTTCTATTCCAAAACAAAAACATGTGTAAATATGAATAATCTTTTTTTCTATCAGAACTGGGATGATCATGATGGATGCTCTATGCATGTCAACTGCATCATCAACTCTGTCAGAACTGTTTTTGTTTATTCGCTGAACAAAGTTTCATGTGTTCAACAAACAGAAATCGTTTGTTTGTAAAAATGATGCTGATTTGGTTTTGTTACGCTCTGGTTAACTTATTGTTTGTTTATTAGTCTAAGCAACACTTTAGCTCACGATTGATGATATCACAAATGCATTTATTTACCTTTTTGCCTTCGAATCATATTCTTAAAACTTTTTAACGTGTACTCAAATGAATTTTATAAAATGAAATGTTTGCAGTTCTATTAAATGAATTTTGTTTGTTTGTTTGTTTTTTTTTCGCTTCAAACATTTTTCTCAACCAAAACGCTTACGCTAAAATCGACGGAATGAACTCAATCCGATAACAAAAAATCCACTAAATTAACATTCGAATGACATTTGTCGTTTTAAAACTTCTATTTAAATTAATTAAATCAATTTTACTGTACGTCCACTTCCCTGTGCGGATGTGACTGTGTAAATATTTAAACTCACCGGATAAATACGACGACTTAAATGACACCTTAAACACCATTTGTTTCTTGCAATTCTTTTTGCTTTGTTAACAATTTCAAAACAAACGTTCAAATCGCCTTCTTCAATCGCATTTTCTTGCATATTATAAATACTATTTTGAATTACATTGTAACGGTTGAATTTTAAATCGCACTTGCACGTGTGCATCACTTGCATTCTACCATTCATCATGTCGTCAAAAAAAAAATCAATAACCGTAAACAAACAAACCATCACTCCGTGCAACCACATCTTCCTTCGAATCACATCTTCTACTACCACCTGCGCTACCTCTGCTACTACTTCTACCACTACTACTACTACTACTACTACTACTACACCTACTACTACTACTACTACTACTACTACTGCTACTACTACTAACACTACTGCAACAACTGCGACTGCAATTATCACCACTGCTTCAATGCACCACCACTGTTAACCCCGACCCATCTATTCCACCCATCCAACCACCAACCGGTAATATGTACAGAAACCGTCCCTGTTCAGTACGATTCTGGATATGGCCGTGATGGAGAAGTCTGGTGGTTCGCGTACCGGATCGCTGAGCCTAGAGAATGGCGAAGGAGTCAGCTCGCAGACTCACCTGCTCTACGGTCACGGTGCCAACGGGAACGGTGCGACCGGCGACGGCGGCGGTGGTGGCGGTATCTGTGGTGGTGTTGGTGGTGGTGGTGGTGGTGGTGGTCTTGGTGCTGGCCTGGGAGGCGGTCACGACAGCACACTGGACCTGCATGGCAGTAGTTTGGCCAGTCTGGCGCGCCGCACCACGATGCGCAAGCGGTCCTTCAGGTAGGTTCGATTTTTGTTCCAACACTGGCTTTACGAATTTTCATGCCCCTATCGCCTTTTCCTCTCTCCCAATCGCTGCCAATCACCACCATTATCATCCTGATGAAAACCTCCCTCTTTTGTCTCGATCCGTACCCAACTCAGTCCCTTATACACCACCAACAGTATGCACACTGTCGCAACGCAATCACTGACTGACATCTGTTTCCGTTCTCCATTTCTAGGAACAGAAAGGTGATGTCTTGTTTCGTTCTGTCTTACAAATAAAAAAACAAACCCTCAACTCCATGCCCCCAATAGCGATGGTAACATGTCATAAGCAGGTTCTTACGTTTATGTGTTTTGCATATCCTCTGTACCTTCTCGTCTATTTCTATTCCAACTTTTGCACTGTTTACTTCCCCAATTAGGCAGTCCTTTGTTCCAAATTTCAAAGTCTTCTAAACAACTATCCAATAGAAATAATTTTGCAATGCAGATTGCATACTGAAAGGCGTACACGTGAAAGCAAGCAATCGCTTGTTTGTCACATAGAAATTTGTGCCAATCGGTATGCAACTTTCATTACATAGTGACATGAGTTCTTGCTCCTTTCTTTAGCAATTTTTCTTCTCCCACTTTCTTNTTGCACTGTTTACTTCCCCAATTAGGCAGTCCTTTGTTCCAAATTTCAAAGTCTTCTAAACAACTATCCAATAGAAATAATTTTGCAATGCAGATTGCATACTGAAAGGCGTACACGTGAAAGCAAGCAATCGCTTGTTTGTCACATAGAAATTTGTGCCAATCGGTATGCAACTTTCATTACATAGTGACATGAGTTCTTGCTCCTTTCTTTAGCAATTTTTCTTCTCCCACTTTCTTTTCTTCTTTTCACCTCTTTCAATCCCTGTGCACCTTCTTTGATCTATATCTCTTGAACTAAGTTGTTTCATTTCCTTTTAATTTTCATCCACTCTTCTTCAACTATTTTTTTGAAGTTGTTGTTTCTTTTTGGAAGTATCTATACTAAAATATATACATTTATATATGTGTGTGCGTGTGTGTGTATTTAAGTGGTTTGTTAATTTTTATGTTATATCTATGTGTGTAATCGTTGCCGTTTTTTCTTGCTGTTGGTACCGATAATGTTTGAAGTAATATCTCTTTTATAAATCCATCGCAATGTGTGATTGCCAATAGTGTTTTGCATTAGATTTTATCTATTTGAATAGACTTGTTTGGTGACTTGATATATGAAAAGGGAGATAAAACCAAGATTTAATATTAGCGTTTCTCGTTTAAATCTTTCCACCTTACTGACGTTAGTCTTCCCCGTTTCTTAGGAAACGTGTCTTAAAACCCCAACACTTTTCCAACACCATGCCATTTGATCTAGAAGCTGTCTACTACTTAATTCATGTAATCATTCATAAGCTAAGCTCATACATGTCCTCAGAGTAAACGATTACCCTCACTAATCTGGTTATGCTCCATAGACGGTAGAGCGTGGTAAATGTACTGGGTTGCGTCATAATGCGTCTGTAATGAGTGATTCCATTAGTATTGATGTTCTGTATTTACGGTTAGAGGTAAGTAAGCCTGTATTATTGTTCTTTCACACAAGCGTGGGCTACTTAATTCGCAAGATAAGTAGTTCCGTTACTGCTTCCACTATTTATTAATCTTTCTCGATGTCTGTTTTAGCTAGCTCAGTAAATGCGCCAAACTAGTAGAGTTTGCTAGAATATGCATGACTTCCTTCCTAACTAGATATAGTAGTAGTACACACTAGCAGAACGTAGCTGTAGTAGATAATCAATCAATCTAGTACACAGTCCCACACACAACACAACACATCAACACAGACACCAACCTTCCACACCAATTGTTCTTTTGCTTTCAATTTACTGTGCCACAACTGTGTACACTTTTGTTAGACCTTTTTTCAGGTGCTTCCGTTGCCATTCTACACCCAACTAGTCTCACAATTAACAGTACTAACAAGCAATCAAACGAAAGGGGATAAAAATAACTATATTACTGCCTAGCTGTCACTCACACCATGTTCCTTTCGATAGTGAAGTTGTCTACTCCCTTTGTGTGTGTGTTTATGTTTTTATGTTCATTTTGTGTGTACGTATCTGGAGGTATGTGATTTGTATTAGTCCAGATGCGTATCGTTACCACACAGCAACGCCACCATTTTACCCACTCTGTCACGGTCCGTTGTGGCAATAGTTGTCTAAGATTGTTGTTCGTTACTAATACTTAGTAGTGTTGAACGATGGATTTTAGCGTTAAAGTTAACCAAGCTTCAGAAACGAGTTCCACTCACCTTATGTCCCACCCCACCCGAGCCCCGCATTATTAAAACTACACAAAAAAATGCAACACCTAGTGGTGTTGCCTAGTGGTGTTAATTACTATGCCTATGTGTACCCTTGTTGCAAAGCAGACTCGTGAAGCTCTTAGCCGATTTCTTAACTAGCGATGCGTTTATCTGTAGTGAAACTAGCGTTTGAACAGAACCCAACACTAAAGTAACGATATTTGTACGAACCAACTTTGCTATCCCATCCGAGAGACACTGGGCCTGCCGGGTACGCCATGTGCCCCGTGCGGACAGTGTCTCAACAGATTGAGTGAACGTTATCGCCCACCAACCAAACTGCGTGAGAAAGCATTCGTCCGGTGTGGAGCGTTAATCGTGTCTCTTCTTTCTATTGCTTGCTCATCCCACTGTTACGACAAACAACCGCAACCTCTACGTGCAGGAGCTACAGGATGTATCGCGGCAACCGTCCCTTGAGTCGCTGGCACCCGCAGATGGACATCTGCATCCAGGGCACGCCTATCACAATGGACACCGTAGGTCACCGAGTCTGAGGTATGGTCATCGACTCATTATTCTTCCACCAATTCTAACCCTCCATAATGTCTATCACTTTTACCTGTTCAACAGACGGGAGTCTCCGCTGGTGCGCACGCCGAGCCCGCGGAAGCGGCATCATCAGCACGAGATCGGCTTCTCCGACACCGTGTCGAATGTGGTGGAGATACAAAAGGAGGAACACAGACGTGGTAGGCATCATTTCGGCTATGCGCACAGGCACAACCGAGGTAACATAAAAACTCATAACACTTCACTATTGATGTTGAGTGTCGTACAGCTCTGTTTCGCCTTCTCTACAGTCGAAAGACTTCGATTCAATTCGTTTTGCTTACTATTCTATCTGATGTGAGCGTACTTCCTACTGAACAAAATCGACGTGTAAGCGTGCAAAATAGAACGATTGATTTTCCGTAGCTTCTTCGTATACTTTGTTGCAAAATTTGGTTCATTTTCGTAAACAGTAGCAAATTATTTTTCCCATTACCATTACGCACACTTCTGTTGAAGTTGCCAACGTTGCCAAGCAGAAGCAGAACGATGCTTTTGTTCAAGTAAATATGTACGCAATCAAAATTTACTCTAACCCTCGATGGACTGACACACACAAAACTCAACATCAAACAAACTCCTCGGTTGCGGGGAAGAGGAGCTGATTATGAATTTTTATGAGCAAAACAAATATCACAAACATTACAATAACATTTCCGGTAATGTAACATCGGTCATTTGTACTATGTATCATGTTTTTTTTTGCGAAATTATAGACATAGAATAGCTTGAAACACATAGTGCCGAATGCAAGCTGCAAGTCCATCTTGTGTCTGTACTGGATAGAAATAATAGAATAATAAATTTAGCTTACGATTTCCCTTGAATGCTCACTGGTTGCTTGTATTTAGGACGAGCAAAGCCTGACATTATTATATTTTTTAACAGAGTGTATTGTTAAATCTAAAACATGTTAAATCCGTTTAACAAAATTACCCGTATAATAAAATCATCAGTGAGACTTCCAGATTAAATGCATAAAATAGATTGATTGAAAAATTGAACAAAAGCTCCCAATAATTCAGCAAGACCCTTAATTGCTAAACCTAGCGATAGAACGCTTTCAAATAGTCTGCGTATCACTTGTGTTTTGTGCAAGAATTTAGGTGGAAAGTATCCAATCTCTAGAATTAGCTACATACACATCTCTTTTGTCATCAAATACGCCTAAAAGTATGCAATCTATCCAAAAGTTAAAGCAAATTTTGTATATCGCACTACTCAAAGTAATCAGTTTGGAAACAAAAGTTTATAAAAATACTAATCTGCTTAACAACCTGTAAATCTTAGTGTAACTAGTATTGTAACACGCTTCTCACTACCACCTCCTTAGTGCGCTTCTCCTTATGTTAGCATAGTCACACATATCTGTATATAGCTATACTAGAACTATGAGTGTGGCATAGCAAAAGAAAAACACATTTATGTTCTAGTGATATCTGATCATTTACGTCTTTCCAAGGGCATTCTATCATCCTACTGTACACCCTTATTTAGCTTGGTGGTCTATCTGTGTTGTTCATCTACTAGCCCGTAAAGTTGAAACTCTAGCGAAACTATTTAGCGTACGTCGTGTTCACGTGTCGTGTTCGTGTTCTCGTCTTGTGCTGTTAGACAAATGTTAGCCACGGTACTAACCGGTAATGCATCTCTCATCATCGGCGTGCCCTCGTTACTGTTCTACAGGGCATCCGCCCTGCAACGAACCCCTCTTTCAATGGTTTTGCTCCAATGTTGTTCCCTATTTTTTTGGTTGTTGTTTCTACTCCGTTCGTTTCTAGGTTCCTGGTCGGCCTCCACCAGCCCCGCCCGTTCGCCGTCGCCCAGTCGTTTCGGTGTACATAGTAGTGCCCAGCATCGCAGTAGTAAAGACCGTTCCAAAAACCACCTTGTCCATCAACCGTACGATACGACGATCCTCTGCGAACGATCGCGTTCGCCCAGCCCGGCCNCTTTCAATGGTTTTGCTCCAATGTTGTTCCCTATTTTTTTGGTTGTTGTTTCTACTCCGTTCGTTTCTAGGTTCCTGGTCGGCCTCCACCAGCCCCGCCCGTTCGCCGTCGCCCAGTCGTTTCGGTGTACATAGTAGTGCCCAGCATCGCAGTAGTAAAGACCGTTCCAAAAACCACCTTGTCCATCAACCGTACGATACGACGATCCTCTGCGAACGATCGCGTTCGCCCAGCCCGGCCCAGCTACTGCAAGAGCTGCGCGACCGGGACCAGGCCCGGCGGAAGTACCGCAACGGAATGGGTACAGCAACCGAGCAGCGCGCTCACATGCAAAAGAAAATTTATACATACACACACACACACTCCTTCCTTCATTCTGCTCTCTGTAACCTCTCCTCTGTCTTTCTCGCATTCACCTTCATACTGGCTGTGATATTGTAAAATTTGTTTTGTTCGTTTTGGGCTACTTCCTTTCCATTTCATTTTCTTCCTGATCCATGTACTGGTTAAGCTCTTCAAAAATTACCTTACAAATGTCCTTCAATACTAGAAGAACATTTAAACCCTTCATTCGTGTACGTGTGTTCATCCTTCCATTGTTAAATGTCAGCTGTCTAACTGTGTCCAGTTTAGTGACGAACCCAGCACACATCTATCGTACTGCACCAAGCAAGGTCTCCTAACCCTGTTTCGTTACCCGTTTCGTTTGCGCATGAGGTTATGTTTTAGTTCCCACCCAACTTACGTTCATTGCTTCAACGAAGCGAGAGCTAAGGGGAAATCTTAAAAGGAACGAATAGGGTCCAACGACTTACTCCCAGTATGTGTTTCCCGTATCATATGTGCTTATTTTTCATCGCATTCTTACACACTGTATCCTTGATCGTATCTTTATTGAGATTTTTTTTCACCATGTTTGTGTCTATTGCTTACTCCATACCCGTGCACACGGCATGAGAAAAATCATTCGTTCAATATGTTGCTTTTCTCTTTCCGCAATTGCTTATGCTCTGTGGGGCCTTGGTTGGGGATCAACCATGACCCGTGTAGGTTCTTCAGGGTCTCATGTGCAGCATAGCTATCCAGTACTAGTAACGCGTCGCCAAGGTCATGGACGTCGGTTACCGCCAACACCTTGCAAACCGTCGACGCTACAGCTGAAGCAAACGAACATAAACTTCCCTAAGCTGAACGCTAGCCCTACACACGTAAGTTTATCCCTACGGCTCTAATGAAAGCATTAAAGACGATAAAACAATATTATTCAACACATCATTTTCAGACTGGTCACTCGTCTCACAATACGCCCCACAGCGTTCACTCACTGCCACAGTCGCGTGAATTCCTGCGCGAGCCAAGGGAACGTGATAGAGACCGGGATCGGGATCTGTACTACCGGGAACGTGACCGAGAACGGGACCGGGAACGCTTCCGCAACAGCCGGGAACGGAGTCACGAAGATTACAGCGTCCGGTACGAATTTCGTGATCGCGAGCGCGAACTGTACGAGCGTGAACGGGAGATAGAGCGCGAGTTTGAGCGCGAGTACGAAAGGTACGGCAATGTGTACAGAGTATTTCTAATCAACCTACAAACAATTAATGTATTTGGGTCTCTTTCCAGAATGGAACACTCGGTACCTTTGTCGTACGAGCAGGCACTAGCCATGGGTCGCTCCGGTGGCCGAGTACTGCCCTCGCCCATCTTGAACGGCTACAAACCAAAGGGTGCGCTCCATTCTAGACACTCCGATTCGGACGACGAGGACTGGTGCTAGCATAGGGTGCGAAGACGGCAGGGTGAACGCAAGCGTCGGGAACAGATTTGGGTGTAAGGCATTACCAACCCTGCCATTACATGGAACGTAGTCCTTAGGAATGCCCTGACGTCGATATTTCGAGCCATTAGCACGATCTACGATAGCACTATTGGCACTAGAGCGGCAGTCAACTATAAAGGGTTTAGCGTAAACGATAGATAATACTCTTATGATCGAAACGTACCGATGCAAACATGACCAGTAACAAGTTTTCACATGTTCCAAAATTCCTATTTTACAGCTTAAGAAAGCATCTCCCATTGTTTGAGGAACTTTCAAATTACACCGGCACAAGGTGACCGGTCCTACCAGTGGGCTTTTCTTAACGACCAGGTTTATCATGTTCGGCGGTGAAACTTCGTTCACCAAGAAACGAAAGACAAAAACGTTCATGCAATCCTCCAGTTGGACAGCCAGACCTAGTTTCATTCGTACACCACAAATATCAAAGACCCGATTCCCCAAAAAAAAACTCGAGACTGCTGCTGGGGGATTAGGATCGCTAATAAGTACCGAGCAAAAAAAAAAAAAAAAGACTGAAACACGAACAGTGGAGAAAAGAGAGCAAACTTATAACATATGTAAGTGAAACACTTTTACCCACAGGTAAACCGAGACTCGTCGTTGCGGATTAGCTTTCGGTCGGTAGTACGGTAGCGAAATGCGCGCCTAGAAACCACTAGTTAGGATGAAATTAGCACATTTCGGAGGGTAATTTTACCCCACTTTTGGTTTGGCCTCAAAGCCGCCCACATGCACACAGACAAAAATACACAAACACATACACATAGACACACATCAATGCAGGGAATTTTTATGTAGGGCAGTAAACGAACGTACCGAGTAGTACAGGGCGAGACAGGGAGCGAAAAGATTTACTAGTCAAAAAAAAGGCATACAAAAAGGCACTAAAAACCCCACCTAGCAGTTTGTTTATTCGTTCAGCTGACCAGAGCGAGCGAACCATCATATCTGAGTCCCGTGTACAGGGGATGCACAGCGTGTAGAATGTAGCGTTCGTGAACGATTTTCGTATGCAAGTAGTGCAGTTTCGCAGTAGCAGTTTCAAACTCATCAGCTAACAGAGACCAGAAAAACAAAAACCAAAACAGAAATTAAAACATCATCGAATGTGAGTCGTGATCCAGTCGGTTTTATGCAAAGGTTTAGATAGTCTTATACGTGGGACGTGGGGTCGCACCACGGGAGGAGATAGAGGAATTTTTGGACCAGTGTTCTACGCGTGACATTACTAGCCATAGTAGTACTGTATCTAGTGATATACAGGGATTGCACAATATAGAGTGTTTTTTTTTTGTTTGTGTGTGCGGTTGTTTTATTTAGTGCCCCGACAATGTGTCACCTTGTGCCCGGTAGTTCTACGTTTAAATTCTACCAGCGCAAGTGTATGTAGCTCTCTTCCACGGTAAACAACCCAACGAGCATGGGAAATAGCAGTTTTAAACGTCTGAAAGTATGCAATAGTGGAAGCAATTATAATTTTCTCACGCTCGTCGGAGCCTTGTCGAGCTGCTTAAGATCCTTATTTGTCTTTTATTGCATAACTTCCGGAGTTTATCGTTGGGAGAAGAGAAAAGTACGCTGCCAATTTTCGATTAAATGGAACATTTTCCTTCACCTTCACGGTAAAAAGAACGCTTAGAAGTACTAAAGAAACATTACAAGTTGGTCCAAGTCGTAATCAGAATTTGGGCACACAAAAACGAATGGATACGCTTCAAAAACAAAACAAAAAAACAGAAGCGTCTAGCAAAATGGGTCAGAAACCGAAGTTGAGCTAACATTGATTAAAACTAGCTTTAATACTAACAAACTACTCCAAACGTTCAGTGCTCGAAGCCCAAGCCCAAGTGGCCACGATTCGTAAGCAGCATCCGTTCGACAGAAGGATGTTAAAACCTAAGACGTCAGTGGAAGAAACAAACTGTTGCCAAAATTTAAATCCACTTTCCCATACCGTTTGCTGTACATAGTAATCCTGTAAGCTGCAACAATTTGACCAACAAAAAGCGTCACATCAAAATGGTGAAAACGAGCGAAAAAAAAAAAACATATGCTCCCCTTACCACAATTTTATTGCAAAACGGTGCTGTATTTTAAGGGAAAAACGCGAAACGGTGCAGCGGGAACGGGATTGTAGCTTCTTCGTTAAATGTTTAACTGCCATTTTTCCTCTTCTTATACCGTTTCTAATTGAACGTTTTGCTGCAAACAAACGATTATAGTGTAACAATTTGCCAATATCTAGAAAGCAACAAGCGAAAGCGAAGCGTTCCGAGAACTGAAAATGTCATTACCGTTTTTGCAACCCCTATACTTCGCCTTTCTAGCGAAAAATGATTGTTGTGTGGGGAATTTCTCCCAAAAAAAGCAGAAAAAAACAGAAACTCGTATCCACGAAGCATATGCAACCTTCGTTCGTTTTTTCCTTCTAGAGTTTTATTCTCCGTTTCACCGTAGAATTGTTGTAGTGTTTCGTTAAACGACAAATGTTGAGGATTAGTGAAACGTATATGAAAGCTGAATCTAACAAGTTCAATGTTTGCCTACCATTTGATAGTTCTTTCTTTGTGAAAAGCGCTGCAAAAAAAATGCAAAAGGAAAAATAAAATTATNGTGTGGGGAAGTTCTCCCAAAAAAGCAGAAAAAAAAAACAGAAACTCGTATCCACGAAGCATATGCAACCTTCGTTCGTTTTTTCCTTCTAGAGTTTTATTCTCCGTTTCACCGTAGAATTGTTGTAGTGTTTCGTTAAACGACAAATGTTGAGGATTAGTGAAACGTATATGAAAGCTGAATCTAACAAGTTCAATGTTTGCCTACCATTTGATAGTTCTTTCTTTGTGAAAAGCGCTGCAAAAAAAATGCAAAAGGAAAAATAAAATTATCAAAAAAAAAACTCCTCTGTCTATAAAGGAAGAACATAAACCTTACAGCGCGTTAAGGACAAAGGTAGCCAAAACCACGGTGATGCGCCACTTATGCGCAATGTATCGGTATCAATAGAGTGATCGTGATTACTGCTAGGCGCGAAGGAAAGCAGCGGACGGTGTAGCCACCATATCGAGCGATACGTTTTCTGATCGTTGTATGTAAACTGTTGTATACTGTCATGTACAAGCATCCAAACGCTTCATCTGTTGCATAAATCAACCCATCATCATAGGCATCATCGTGTAGTGTAAAACAGCCGTAGCCAATATGTAAGGTAACGCTACGTTCGAATGCGAATCGTCTTGATCTATTTGAATAACAAGCCAAACAGTAATGGAACAAAGGTTCTACAGCCATAGTCTAACACGAGCTTGAGTTTCGAAATCTGACATCCAGGAAACCCCACTTGCAATAGTTGTCGTTACCGATATAAAGAAGGATCAGTAAACCACTAATAACAGCAGCTCCAATCCCATAGAGTATGCGAAACAAACAGAAAACCACGAAACCAAAACCCAATTACAGACATATGTTCCCAGAAGCGAGCGATTTAGTCGACGAAGCAAAGTAAGTTTGAATCCGATGTTGTACATACATTTTTTCTGTGATACATCAACGTTTAAACCGTATAGAAATGAAACCAAAAAAAAAACGCGAAAGAGGTGCGATAATATTACATTTCAATAACAAACCGATGATCGAAACACTTAAAGGACGTAAATTGGACACTCGATGAGATAGAGCGACGGAGAGAGGGAGAGAAAAAAAAACACAGTTTCTGCATACCTCTTTCTTATGTTTGTTGACATTAACGTCGAGTCGTTGTATTACTGCAAAACCTCCCCCGAAAAGCACCTAGCGTGCTTTTCTGTGGTGGAGAGAACACAAAAAAAAACAAAAAGGTCACGTTTATGTAGAATTTATACATATATATATATATATATATACATTTATTCTATTGGATACTCTAATCCTTACTAATGAATGAGATAAACAAAATGCAAACAAAAAAACCCCCGCGAAACCCATACCATGCCATCACTATGTTGCTAGAGGTGTGTGTGTGTGCGTGTCTAGAGCTCATAGGGAAACCAGTCCTATAATCTCGTTTAACCGTGTACAGCTGCCCCCTCAAACATACGTGACGTGAGCAATGAGGACGATCGCGTCGTTACGCTTCGTGCGCCGGTACGCAATTTGTGTCTGTTTTTGGTTGAGCGCTTTCTGTTCCATGTGCTTGAAACGACGGCTTGTCATTACTCAACCCGGCAAATGGAGGGTGTGTTTTGCTTTTAACTGTTATCCGCAGTAATGTGTCCAAAATTCTCGTTCTGCCGACGAACGTATTACGTCGAACCCATCGACAACACAGTGAAAGGTTTAGCCGTACCGATGGAC
>STHB01000004.1:4160501-4225600 GCA_018908115.1 Anopheles rivulorum
CCGGCGGGGCCGCTCAACCGCACCGGCACAGCCCAGCAACGGACGTACACTTGCAGCGAAGCATACCGGCAGTGCTGGCGAACCTGCAAACGATTGTGATCAAATTAATCTCCGGTTAGGTTTAGTACAAGTGCAAGCTAGTTCGTAACGCTTAAAGATAACGCTGCTTACCGCAATAAGGGTGAGAAGGGCGGGAGGAAGTGAGTGAGAGAGAAACAGATGGGGAAGGAGGAGGAGGAGGAGGAAGGATATTGTGGAGTAAAAAACAAACAGGGAAGGACACTTATTAACACACCCTTCTTGCCAACACTGCTCCGATCGCAAGGCAGTCAGGCAGGCATCGAAAAAACGATAAACGCATCGAGTTCCATCCATTAGTACACATTGTGAACAAATTTGACTAGATTAGTAAATTAGTCTGTCATTCGTGAGGCAAAATCGGGCCGGCAAGCAATTAGCTTGATTTGCATCGTAACCGTACGAATGCCGCCAAAACGGTCGAGTCTCCTGCGCGTGTAATATAGTGTAGCTGTGAAGCAAAATGCCCAAATCGTTCTCATCTTTCTTCGAACATTTTTCCTCTCAAAGCAAAAAACAGCAACCGCACGAAGTACTTGAATTCTAGCCGCAAAAGCAATATGGCCGAAAGGCGTTACATTTAGTGAACGATTCGTTTTAAATGCTAGAGAAATAGAGAGAGAGAGAGAGAAAGGGATAAAGAGAGAAGAGCAATCTAGTTTTTAATGAAGCAGACGTCTAACGTCTCACTGTTTTGTGTTTCGTTAAGTTTTGATGGTTGGAAACGCAAAAAAGTATTATCCACCTTTCATTCGAAATGTGTGGTTAAGTTTTAGCGCCAGCACTATAAAACCCAGAACAGCTGTCATTTTACTTTAAAGTATAGAAAAACGCGTTACTATTGTTTACATTCTATCGTAACTGGTTATTACCTTGGCAGAGAACTTTACATATGTAACAACACGTGCCCTGACCGTGGGAATGTGTCCATNAGAGAGAGAAGAGCAATCTAGTTTTTAATGAAGCAGACGTTTAACGTCTCACTGTTTTGTGTTTCCTTGAAGTTTTGATGGTTGGAAACGCAAAAAAGTATTATCCACCTTTCATTCGAAATGTGTGGTTAAGTTTTAGCGCCAGCACTATAAAACCCAGAACAGCTGTCATTTTACTTTAAAGTATAGAAAAACGCGTTACTATTGTTTACATTCTATCGTAACTGGTTATTACCTTGGCAGAGAACTTTACATATGTAACAACACGTGCCCTGACCGTGGGAATGTGTCCATTGTTCTGTGGTTTGGATGGTTGTTGTCTGCAGTTGTTTCGGGTAGAGCAATGTTTATTGTGTTTCTCTTTCCGCTCGCGATAACAGTAGAACGCTTTTTCTAGTTCAAGTTTTACAACCTGTTTCGATACGGTACGATAGAGGGAAGTAGTTTAAATGAATTGTTCAGTTGTGCTTTCTTCGTTGTATAAAGTTTGTAACACAAGTTTGACAAAGTTTGAGGCAAGGCAATCCGGGGCCGGGCGGGTAGTTGATGATAGGAATTGAATAGCGTGATCTGTACGTACGAACGACATAAAAAAACAAGTAGAAATGATTAGCACCATTGCTTGAAGGTTATTATCTTCATTTTAGCCAGATCTTTCTTCTAGTAACACAAAATACAATCATATCAATCACGTACGGTACGTTCCATTTTTTAATGCCAATTTAGCATCCATCCGTTACTAGTGCTTGTTCCTGCGTTCGATCCCGTCTACGATCGGTGGACGGTGGTTGTTTGTCGTATTTCTTTTAGTAGTTCGCCAACCCAAACCTTACCAGCATTACGCGAATGTTTATTACCAAGATAGCCGTAAAGCACCACCATAGCGTAAATAAGCGTACTTTGTAATGCACCATTCCTCGGCAGCAAACAGGAAACAGGTTCGGTTTGAAAGCTTACATTGCGTTCGGATAGATAGTTGATAGACATCACGTTGCGATGGCAGAGTTTAAATAAAGCTTTAACAAGAAACAATGTTACGGTACGGTGGAGAATTGATAGCATAGTGCGGGCGTGGCGGGAGCGCCATTTGTCGATACAATCAAAAATCGATTGCTTCAATATAAGAAAACAACAAAAACTTAAAAATACATAACATGAGTGAAAACATTTGCTAATATGAATCGGTTATAGCAATAAAAAAAAAACATACACACAAAGATATAAATTAAATCAATCGCTCCAGGTTAGGGGAAGGATGTTCTGTCCGGTTTAGCTTCGCGCAACATAAAACGTTAAACATAATGAAAATTCGTAAGCAAAAGCGTATAAAGAATCCCATTTTGTTCTCCATTCTCATAAGCTCATAAGCATCTGCAGAGGAGCATGTAGCAAAGAGACGTGAAATACAAATTACAGTTTTGATGTTTGTTACGTTGTAAAATTATGCATACACGATAGGCCCAGTACATCACCCCGAAAACGAAATGGCACCTTTACGCACGGAAACAAAAACGACGCGTTAGCACAAAGACAAAAAGGTAACCAGATACATTTTACTTTTAATATTCACGAATAGTATTTCATATTAGAAATGGGAAGGTAGGGGTATTGAAAGGAAATATAAAACAAATAAAAAAAAAGAGAAAACAACATTAAGCAATTAGAAACACACAAAAGGAAGAGAAAAGCACAAGAAAGAAGTTTCGTTTAGAAGCAGAACACGCAAGCAAGCTAGCAACATAGAACAACAACAACAACAAAACAAACAAAAAAAAAACAAAACAACAACTGGAAAAGTGATAAGATAACATTTAGACATTTAGCTAAAAATCAACCAATTTAGGGTGTAGGTTAATATAAGCTAATTCAAATCGACCTCCAAACTTGCCGCAATCTTAGGAGATAATATATGAGGGTTAGGATGTACTCACGACGCTACGCATCTTCCCGCGTTAGTGTTTATGTGTGCGGGCGCACGTGTGTTTGCGCGTGTTTAAATGAGCATATGACCATTAAAAACCAAGCAAACACTTACATAAAAGCTCTCTGTGTCTCGAAAATCCACATTTCACATCATTAATAAAATAAAATACGCACACACACACATGCGTGCGCACACATACAAAAGGTTCTGCAACACAAAACAAAACAAAACAAAAAAGAGAAACGAAAAATATACACTAAAACCTGAACGCATGATAATATTTAACGATGCCAGAACATATAACGTTTAATAACGCAACAACCAACCAATTGAATTCTCACTAGCTAAACGAAAACAATTCCAATTTCACCTTGCAAAAACACATACACACAAACACACTATTATTGCTAATGCCGTAGAAATGCGAACGAACTGTACATAATATAGGCAAAACGAGCTATTGAAGGGTTAGCGTTAGGTGGCAGTAACGCCACGCGTAGTTGTGACCAGGATACGTTACATTTACAAAAGTCGCAAATTACTATAAAGAGAACACTCTGCCAGTACTACCTTTAATCGAAACGAAAAACGTGGGTGAGGCTAAAAAATAAGGAAAGTTTTTGGTAAAATTAACAAGCAAAAAAAAAAAAAACAAGCGTCACATTTATTCGTCATCAACCTTATATTTGCCATCATGGATTGCTTGAGTGGTTGCTAAGTACGGTCGAGTACACCGGTACGAGGATGCTGAAATGAAAGCTTCACCGTTAATGATTGAGCGTTACACTGCGTTACCAGTATGGCTTACTGCGGCACAATAACCCATTTAAACATTTGATTACCCATCGAAACGAACGTATCGAAAATATCAAGCGAGCGAGTATGCGCATTACTTACTGCCACACGTCCACACCGAAGCGAATCATTTGCAAATCTTTGCCGAATCGCTGTTCGAGTATCGAAGCAACCGATGGTTTTAATCTCGTAACGAACGGTATTGTGAGGTGTGTCCTTAGTGCAGTGTTTTCATTCGGAAATTATGTTGCTTTTAGCGTGTTTCATCATCTGAGCACAGCCATTGCTCAAACATATGTTCAAAAAGGGTTCATTGGTATGGTAGCAGCAGCAAATGAGATGATACAAACAACGGTGTAATGAACAGAAAAAAGGTGCGAGCAAATCATAAATTGTGATGTTCAATAGTGAAATTGTAAACATAGGTAACAAAAAAAAAACAAAAACAAAGCGACACGTTGGTAGTACAGACAGCAAGCAACAGGCACGAACGCAGCTAAAACAGTACGCAACGAGCGGTAACAGATTACATTTAACGAGGCACACCTTCCCCTGGTTGAGTGGTCATCGATGTTGAGAGAGGCAGTAAGCAATTTGCATTTTTGAACTGTTGAACGTTCAGTTTGTTTTTCCACTTGTAGTAGTTTTGCAAAACAGATGGAACGAAAAACGTGGTGGTTCTTAAACGCGATTCGGACGCATTCACAGCATTTGTACATTTTTTCACTATTTTATATTTAGCAATATTTCTGATGAGAGAAAACAAATGTCAGCAAAAAAAAAAACAAAA
This sequence comes from Anopheles rivulorum, assembly GCA_018908115.1. NCBI lineage: Eukaryota > Metazoa > Arthropoda > Insecta > Diptera > Culicidae > Anopheles > Anopheles rivulorum. The sequence goes on from STHB01000004.1 coordinate 4,165,021, forward strand.
AAAAAACAAACAAACAAAAAACCAACAAAAACCGTTGAAAGGATGGAAACGTTACGGAATAATAAAAAATCAATTTAAAACGATCACAAAACGATGAATGTTTGCAGGTATGTTTCTTTTATTCTATTATTCTCGGAAACATAAAGAGTATAATATCACTAGTTTCTGCGATGGATCATCCTCATCGGCAGTCCTGAACGGAAAGGATTTTGGGATCATCAAAGCTATAGTTTTGGGATTGAGCGTATCCGGAGAGATTTTTTCATATATCAATATTTTGCCAATAGAGAGTAAAGTGGTAAATTAACACCAAGCAGTCCTTAAGGTGGTTGACTATTTTCAAAAGCAACAGATAGATGAAATCTAAACAGCATGGGCTTGTCAATATTGTGCTTAACGACCAGCAGCGTCAAACAAGAACAGTTATTTGACGTTTATGTGACCGTTTAAAATGTCTTACGTTTAAATGTCAAAAATGCCTGATGGGTGGCGATGCCGAAGTCTAGCTTTTGAATGATACGCACATGTAATATAAATGGAAGAAATATAGAATTTTATGTGTTCGATGTGATTATTCTTATGATAGTTGTATTAAAAAATACAGCTTTTAAGAATGTAGTGTTGCTCGCGTAGCAACTGTAGTGTAGTGTTCTACAATCGTTGCATATTTTTATTTCACCGATATTGACATTAGGCTGCTGTCCCAGCTTTACTTCGCCGCACTGTATGCTGTCAAATCGGGTGAGCACAACGACAATGGTGCAAACATTTTCTGCTGCTCAGTAAACCTGAAATTAATTTCGTTCGGGGATGTTGAGGCAGCAGCATTAACCCGTGCTCGATAACAACTTTTTTGTTCTGTTCGTAATTGAAGCGGCATTGCAGGGTCGCGGGCTAGCTAGGCACACGAGTGACGAAGTGTATTGTAGGTGAAAAATGCGTACTGCTCGCGATGGTTTTATGGCCATGGTGCGTTAGCCTGCGCTATCGGATGTGTCGGTGAATCGCGACAGGTGCCAGAGCTTGAATAAATGCTAAATTAATAATGTTCGCAGCCCGTACGGTGACGCGCGTATTTGCATCCAACAAGGCCGGGGTGCATCGTGCCGGTGCTGTTAGCTATGCAGCGGGTTTGGGCGTTTTATCGCTGAAAACGTAGCCGAGTATACAACGTGACGNTGACCGTTTAAAATGTCTTACGTTTAAATGTCAAAAATGCCTGATGGGTGGCGATGCCGAAGTCTAGCTTTTGAATGATACGCACATGTAATATAAATGGAAGAAATATAGAATTTTATGTGTTCGATGTGATTATTCTTATGATAGTTGTATTAAAAAATACAGCTTTTAAGAATGTAGTGTTGCTCGCGTAGCAACTGTAGTGTAGTGTTCTACAATCGTTGCATATTTTTATTTCACCGATATTGACATTAGGCTGCTGTCCCAGCTTTACTTCGCCGCACTGTATGCTGTCAAATCGGGTGAGCACAACGACAATGGTGCAAACATTTTCTGCTGCTCAGTAAACCTGAAATTAATTTCGTTCGGGGATGTTGAGGCAGCAGCATTAACCCGTGCTCGATAACAACTTTTTTGTTCTGTTCGTAATTGAAGCGGCATTGCAGGGTCGCGGGCTAGCTAGGCACACGAGTGACGAAGTGTATTGTAGGTGAAAAATGCGTACTGCTCGCGATGGTTTTATGGCCATGGTGCGTTAGCCTGCGCTATCGGATGTGTCGGTGAATCGCGACAGGTGCCAGAGCTTGAATAAATGCTAAATTAATAATGTTCGCAGCCCGTACGGTGACGCGCGTATTTGCATCCAACAAGGCCGGGGTGCATCGTGCCGGTGCTGTTAGCTATGCAGCGGGTTTGGGCGTTTTATCGCTGAAAACGTAGCCGAGTATACAACGTGACGAAATCGGGAAGGATCCGTGTTTTGGAATTGGTTCGCTGCTCCGCTAGCAAGTGCGACGGAACGGAAGTGATTAAAAGTTAGTCATACAACCACCCCGATCGAACGAACCTGCCTGCCAAACGGGAATTGCATGTGTAATTGAAAACAAAAGTGTTGTGTCTTGCTGTTGCTGTTACTGCTGTGCTTAAACAACCGGCGGACGGGAATTGCACTGCAAACGGCACCGCCGTACCGTGCTTGGAGGAAAAGGTCAAAGCGACGGTAATTTTTTTGTCAAACAAAATCAAAGCACGCGCTGCAAGTTCGTTCATAGCAACAGGAGTGTAAAGCAAGCCTAGCGATGGATTTCGTCTATCTGCTCCTGTTCTGCCTGATGTCGTGCGTGATCGGTGCGGTGGTGATGTTGCTGATCCAGTATTATGCCTTCGTACGATATTTCCGCCTACCGGAACTGGACCAAGAGCAGGAGAACCAGCGAAAATCGGCCTTCAGCGAACGATACACCATGCCCGATGTAAGTTCCCAATTTCCGCCCAACCCGTGTTGCACTTATCTCGCATTCTTGTTTTTTTCGCCAGAGACTTTCGTGACATTAATCCTGGGTTGCCTTGGTGTAGCCTCGATTACTTCGGTTCCAACAAGGGTCCCGGACATTCCGTTGTGCAACGAAGTGAGACTAGAAGCATAGACAAAAACAAACCAAAGAGCAAACCCAACGGGGGAGCAGTTGGAGTACGGAAAAATCGGGAAAATGAAGTTATTCCACCAATGCCACGGGGTACGAAAACTCGTGACCTACTTTCGCCCCATTCCTGGTGCAACTTCTTCCCACCATCCGCTTCCAAAAAAAAAGCCCCTCCTATAGGAAGAAGAAAGGTTGATGGATGGAGGGCTTTTTTATTGCTGGCGTGTAAGTCGTCGTGTAGACACAATTTTCGGTATTGCTCACCGTCAGCAGGGCCACAGGGCGGTTCGTTCCGGTCAAATGACGCACCGGTGCGTTTGCAGCGCCCTGGCTACCACTTTTTGTTTCATGGACTTTGTGATTAGCACGTAGACGGTTTTGGCGGCCTTTTTGGTCGTGTTTCTTTTGTCTGCCTGCCTGCACTCGTGTCATCAGGCAGGACCGACTGACTGTTGCTGTTGTGGCTTGCGCGAACAATCGAACAGATTGGTGGACGGGTTTTCGGTTGATAGCAGGTTTCCATTTTTTTTTTTACGACACAGACACGTACAAGATGTCCCAATGTTACGCACACCCGGATGGACCCGGGTTCATCGATTGCGTTTGGGTCTTTTATTTCGAGTGCTGCAGACTGCTGGTGGTCGTTTGGCAGCGCGAACGATGTGAATTGATGGCATTGCGTGTGCCATTCGTTTCAATTCTATGCTGTTGCCTGGCGTGCTGGATTAGGGAGCAGCCAGTGTGGTGTTGATAAGAGTTTGGTATTTTGTCTTGAGAGCATCCTTTGTCTTACTTAGAGCTTGATCGTGTGCGGGAAGAAAAGGCGAATCAACTCAGTACTATCCCACTATCCGTGGAATTGACGGAATTGCACAAGAACATTCTCAGTTTCAGCAGACTGTGTTGAGGTCCTGGTTTGTTAATCAGTTGCACAACAATATCATAATATATGGGAATAAGATGTTTATTCTATTTCAACTTTGTCCATCCGGTTGGTTGTCTATAGATATGAAGGGTTTACAGCTGTTACATGTAGTAAGAGAGAGAGAGAGAGTAGAAATTCTTTATCTGGAGATCTCCCACTATCACCATAGCCAACTCAATCACTTTAAGTTGCTATAGTGCTTGTTAAGTAACTATTGTCAAGCTGCAATAGACAGCTAAACGCTAGATCAAACCCTCCATAACAAACCATTTAATGGTAAGAGAGCATCGTTTTGTCTGCGTTGGGATCAATTCAAAGTGATTCTCCAAGAGCTATTCAATCTAGACTACATTATACAACAGCAGCTACTTTAAAGTCACTTTTACTACAGTGGTTAAAGTTAGCTTTTAGATAAATAAGAACACCCTACAGTTGGGCATAAGTTCCTCAATTGGAGTAAATTTCATCACTGTTTGTGGGAAGGCAAACTTTCGCAATTAAGAGGAAACCAACCATGTTGGATGAAGACAAAGTATCCTCCAAAGAGCAGAAAGTGGTTTCTGTTCACTTCAAGAGTACCTAGTCGTACGATTCCTATGAAAATTATGGAAATGGAAGAATTTTAAGGGGCTTGAGCTACACATCCTTATCTTGTAATAGTTAACAAAACAGTTGGTGTAACAGACAAACAATCTCTGAAATGAATGAAGGAACATGTTAGACTTCAAAATATTTTACCGGATGAATATTATGGTAAACATTTTTTTGATCATCATTGAGTTGTTCATCTTCAAAACTGTGAGCCTCCGTTTAAATCCAAATCTTCTAGAAATAAATCTGCTAATCCAGATTCCAGCTGAACATGAACTCTTGGCAGCTTTTTCTTTCGTGGGACAAATGCTTCATCGCTGTTCGGTACAAAACTCAGGCCAGGAGTCATCCGCTCCGGATGCCTTTCGGGCCGAAATGATTTCATCCGTTGGATTATGAAATATGAATAATCGAAAAACTGGTGTGGTGTGCCATAAATGATGCAAAGCGGTTTTGAAGGCGAGCGTACAAGAACCGTACGTTAGAAGCAGCGCGAGTAAAACGAGTCAAGCTCATTGCGATTTAATGAAGCATTCGATCGATTTTGCACATATACGGGCGACGACGATGTCATGAAGTGAGAGGTAAAAATCTTAACTCGATACTGGGTATTAAATGTTTCTTTTCCTCTTTTTTTTTTTTATTTGGTTTGGTTTGGTTCCTTCGGCCAACCCACCGGAAACTGCAATGGATTAAGATTATGCATTATGCTACTTCAATTGTTCCCCCCCCCCTCTAAACGTCAACTGTTGCTTGCAATGATTGTGCCGCCAGTTGAAATTCTTTGGATTTTTGTTTTGTTTTGTAGAACAATTTATTTGAACCGAAACGAAATTGGAAAGTTGCAACAAACCGTGTCAAGTAATTTCCTACTGTCCTTTGCTTGCTGCTCACCGACGTGATCTGGCAAAGGAAGCAAATATTTATGCTAATTTTTCCCCAACGCCCAGCAAGGAGAGACGCACCAGATCAAAAGGACAGCAGCAGCGTGCTGCTTCAGGAACCCATCAAGCGCAACACGAACGAACGAGATGAGGGTGGGGGGAGGTGGGTCGAGAAAATCCCCTCCCCCCTCCCCTCCCCCCCCTCCCCCCTCTTCAAACGCCCACGATACGCACGAAATTGTTCTTGCGGAAGGTGGAAAGTTGAGAAGTTTTCGACCCATACAGCCCATACAGTCTTCGGCATACGACAAACCCTTTTGGGCCTGGCAAGAGACCAACTGCCGCTGTGTGTGCGCGTTAGGCAACGCAGAGCAAACAGGGCGGTTTTGCAAAGTTGGGCGAAAGAATGCTTCATCATGTTGTGGCCCCACCGCGTACACGGCCATGATTGCATCCCGCCGTGGTTCCCCACGCGGTGAACAGTAGAAGAAAGTTTCAACAAATCCCATCGAAATCGGGTGGCCCGAACCCGCTCGCACGGGAGGGCAAGACCGTGCCGAGGCGAATACAGAGGACCATTCATGCTTTTGCACCATTTTTGCTGTTTTGCAAACCCCAGCGTCGATGTCTCCTGGCGTGTCTGTCTGTGGTAGCTGGCCGATAAGACGTTCTCTGCAGCAGCTCGGAAGCTTCTGCCACAAACTGTGCGCTTGAGATTGGTTTCGAGATTCGGTACGACGAATGAGCCTTCTGTGACCCACCACTACTACACGTACGGGAACAGGGAACACTTCACTGGATGTGGGATCCAGTGTGCAAGGATCCCATCAGCGGGATCCTACCGTTCGGTAGGTGGATTCCATCTATATGAAAACACGCGCCAAAGAAAACAAGAGGAATTTCTCCCACGTTTTTTCATCGCACCAGCTTGGGCGTGGGGAGATGGGCTATTCAAAAAAGGGTTTAGTGGAAACGAATGGATGGGCCACTACAAGCCACCAGGAACGGTTCTATCATGCCCGTTGCTGTTAGCAGTTGGTTGGGTTTTCATTTGTCAAAGCTCTCCGTTCCGTCGGTTCGTTGAGTACCTCCACAGCCACACAAACATACACACGGGCTTGGCACCCATAATCTGTCGACCTAGTTGGTGAAGAGCAGTATGGCCGAGTGGGGCCGGTACGCCGCGTTGCGCCCGATTCCAGCTGATTCCATCCTTCACGATTACTCAATTTAGTCGGATGCATGAATTGGGAAAATGCTTGCCAAGAACGTAAAAAAGTGTAATGAAAAAGTGCTGCCCTTTTTTTTATGCCAAACTGCAATGAATGGTCTGCCAGCCTGCCTGCCTGTCCCGGATGGAGTTTCAATTAAAGCCGATAAAAAAGCGAGTTTTGCTTAACCATTCTAATCCCGTTTTGCACAAAGGAACCGTATGAAGTTGCATTCTTTATTATTGTTGCTTAATCATCGTTCATGTTCCGATGGTTTCGAAAATATGTGGTTTAAAGTTTAGCATTTCCACCACATCTCTGCTCTCACGCCCTGTGTGGGTGCCCTAGCGTTGGATCTTTAAATATTTCAATGTTTTTTTTTTTTTTGGAGGAGGTTTTCCACCTTTCCCTGTGCGGAATGCGGAGGGAGATTTAAACCGATTTCATAAAAGTACCGGTGAAAATGTAAACCGGGCCTGGGCTGCACGTAACCGGGCGGTGAACAAAGCACATAATGATACGGGATATAAATAGTACCCGTCGGTGCCCTGTGTAGTTTCGGTGCTTTCAAGTACGCTTTGTCTCCTGTGAATGGGCATCATTCCTGCCGAATGGCACCGCCATCGTAGTTAAGTGCGAGGCTTTACGGGCATGTCCTTTTTGCAGTGGAGCTTAACCGTTCGCCGCATGACGTCACGTGGAAGGATTTTCGTACCACCTTACATAACCCGGTGCTACCGGTGCTAAGTTATTGATTGCAGTTAAAACACCTGCAGCCTCACGAGGAACCTCGTTTTTTTTTTTTGCTTTCATTTTTGTCGTCCTGGTTTTGCTTTCCACCCGGTGAATGGTGATGTTTAAAGATTGAGCAGCAACGTGTCGCACCGGTGGGAGTTCATTTAAGCGTCTCGAGAGAGAGAGAGAGAGAGAGAGCGAAGGCACACAGTCAGCCCCCAGGGTTAAGCGGAACCGAGTTACCGAGACCAGTTAGACAAACATCATTAAAAATGTTCACATCGGGTTAGCGTTTCAATCTAGCCCGGCGGCTGCTGGTTCATAATGTTGCTCCTTTCTCGCCAGCACACAAAACAAAAAAAAACTAATAACAATGAATGTTCGTCCACACAGCTAAGGGAATAGTGACGATTTAATGTTGCTGCTCCTTTCGTGGTTTTATCGGATGGGTTCCTGCTAACGAAGGAGGAAACTAAAGGAAGTTGTCATTTCGAGCCGTTGGAAGTTATGTTTTGGAGACAATGCTTTTTTATCGTTTCATCTCCGAAGCAACTTGTCTTTCTCCTCTCATTATCACTATGGTTTTATTGCGAAAGCTGGTCCTGTGCACGATTGTGCTGGCCAAAATCCAGGACTTTTTATTTTTTTTTGGTCTGTAAATTTTACGACCATCCAATCTCGGATTCCTTAGGGACGGACACTCCAGCCTTACGGTGTGCATCACGTGAAGAAAAGGGAGTTTATTTATTGCCAGAGTTTGTGCAGGACAGGTGGGTTATTTTATGGGATTTCCCATTCCACGTGAGAAATGGGATCGCCCACAGCTCTGCTTATGATTGTCATATCTGGTGGGATAAGTGGATTCATATCGGAATGCATGTAGAAAGTATGTTGTAAGCTCCTTCTTAAGCGTAATATGTCCAATTAGTTGTGAGCTGTGAGTTGCCTAAAACGGGAAATGGTCAAGCTCTCGCATGCGGAGAACACGACACACTTCTCGAGAGTTCGAACATGTTGTTGATCCTCGCATTACCGAATGCACTACCAAAACAACAGCTGCTGCTGAATGAATATAAGTCATTGCCCAATAAGCAATTGGTTTTCCACGTACGATTTCCTCAGCGAAACAGCGATTACCATAATGACAGCAATTGTTTACTATCAATTATTATCAAATCAAAGCATAACCTTTTCGACGAGTCGCGGAAGCTTCTTTCGAGGTTCAGAAACTCGAAACCCAGCCAGCCAGTGTCATACAATTAGTAGGATGCTCCAAACGCGGATGCGGTTTGTGATGCTAGTGGTCTTTGTAGTGCAATTCATGGCCATCGTCCACGGTACTTTAGGACAATTTCTTTCACAAGACAGTTTTTCCTTCAGTAAGGAGGAAGCTGGAACACCGGAGCCGGATGATGATTCGGAGGAAATGCTCGACCCGACCGTGGTGCCGGCAACAACCGTCTGCCTGGTGCGAACGCTCGTCACACCGGACACGAACACGTCCTTCATAATACCGGATTTGTTCTACGACCTCAACACGCTGGATAAGCCGACGGCTACCGCCGAACTGCCCGATATACTGATGCCGATCAAAGACTATCGCTGCATTACGGTGCGCGTGCAATCGCAACTGCAACCCAACACGACGGATATGGTCGAGGGTGTGCTGGACATTTACTGTGGTTGGAGGTTGCTCATTCGCTTCACCTTCTGGGTGAATCAGGAAAGCGGCTGTACCGATCTGTTTCTCGAGCACATCCGGGTGGATTTGGAGCGCTGCGGCACGATCGATCCGGCCGACTCGGACACGTTCTACTACGTGACACTGCAGAGCAGATCGAAGATCGTGTTCCGCCTGGGTTACGAATCGTCGCCCACGCTGCTCGAGTCTAAGATGCTGCCGAGGGACGAGCTGAAAACCACCGGTCCACCATCGATCGAGGAGATGGCCAAGTGTAACTGTACCGTACCGAGGGAAGCGTTCAAATCCTTGAAGATGTGTGTCGTTGGCAGCGTGAACAACATTACGAAGCTCGCCATACACATCTCGATGATTGTTTCGATCGGCATCGGTACGACGTGCACGCTGCTGCTGATCGTTTGGTTGGTAAGGAAAGTTTGGAAAATAATTGAAAAGCTGTAAGGGAACTGTGGAGAAGCCCTAGAATGTTGGTGGTGGCACTGTTTCGGAGAGTAAAGTTGTCGCAAAATATCTGTTTGCTGGTTTTTCGTGTTAACAAAATCAACAGTTTACTGCATTTAATGAGCACTACGGTTGGGAGGTGCATGATCGCACGCTTGACAAGCAGAAAAGGTTGCTTAGCAGGAAAGGTTGGCCCGCGCCAAAAAGGACAGCGTATAGCAAAGGCTGGAACGTTTCTCGTGAGCACCAAATTCATATCGCAGATAATTCACTGAGCCCGTCCTAATTAATTACCGTCACTCGTGACAACGCGGTGGCATTAAGTGCAAGAATATCCGGAGGCGTTTGATAGACGATCGCACCGGTGACGCCAAACGACGGGTCAAACCGTAAACGCAAACATAATATCGCCTTCGACGAAGAGAAAGGCCGCGCTGGTGAACGCAGCACGGTCCACGGTCGCCATCCGCCGGAAGGCATCAGTATAAAAGACTTTTATGTGCGACTTGTTGTACATTATTTGCGTTGGAAATAAAAAAAAAAGAAAGGAAAAATAAGCCTGTTGGTGTTGTTTCGTTTGGTCCAAGAGATGGGAGAATGAGATTTGCTAAAATGGAAAAATCCTGGAAGCTTTTTCATTAGCAGCGATTTGTATACTTTCCAACATGATGCACATACTTTACTAAAGGTGAAATTTTTGAAACTATTTAATCAAGGGAAACTAAAATTGCTTTCTTTGCCTCCAACGCAGAATAGTGATGTGAATTAAATGTAATTAAAGTAATAAAAGCAACAACTTTAGCAATACGCGCCCTGACGACCGAGCGGTTCACCAGCACCGTGGGTGATGGTTAGCTTCCTTAGAAATTATTTTTAGTACGAAAACATGCACGCTTTCGCAAATGCCTTACAGGACCCACGCAATGTAGGAGGTTCGGCAAACAAATCCTCACCTTCAATCACTCACACACACACACAAAAACGCACGCTCCTCTATAGAAATTCGTGCAAAACACGCTCGTCGCCCGTGGTGCGGGAACTGGGCTGCTACCCTCAGTGTCCTCGGTGGGGCAGTGTATCCTTGTGCCGGCAGTAGGCTGCCAATATTGTTGCAGCCGGAAAGCGCAACAACAAAAACCCCTACGGCCCCAAATGCCACGTGGGCGACATCCTGCTGGTCCTCTATTCTCACTGGCGCTGAGACATGGTGGTAATATATGAGCTAGTATATCGCGCACTTGCCGCGATTGTGCCGGTTATTATTGGCGTTTGATTGCATTTGACGGCAGCTACCTACGGCGTAATGGCACCGCGTTCGTTAACGGCAAACAAATTTGTGTCGCGTGTGTGTTGTAATTTGGTTTCCTTCGATTCTTCTTCCTCACGCAGACGCTGCTGGAAGACATAAAGGCGCCGGGCGAGGAGAGCAAATCCACGATAATGGTCATCAATCTGATACTGCAGTTTCTGTACTTCGAGCTGCGGCAGTCGAATCGCGTGCGGAAATGGTTTCACCGGAAGCTATCGCTCGAGCTGGATGAGCTGATAAGCAAAACGACGACGGGCAAACTGTTTGACAAGCTAACGGTGAGTAGAAGGAGCAGGGAGGAGTGTATGTAAATAGCTAGCCACAATGGGTGCTAACAAATTATTATACGAATGCTTACAGATCCGGGATCTCGATCTGGGCAGTCAGTTTCCGGAGATAAAAAAGTTTCACCTGCACCGGATCGTGCTGCATCCGAACGAGAATCACATCGAAAGCCTGGACGTGCTGCTGTATCTGCACTACAAGGGTAACTTTCGGCTAACGATCGACGCGGACATGGTGCTGGGGAAGAAGGGTTCGTTGGCGCTCCGGGTGGAGCAAGTGTCCGGGCTGGCACGGTTGCAGTTCACGCGCAAACCGTACACGCACTGGTCGCTTAGCTTCACCGAAGATCCGAAGGTGGAGCTGGACGTGCAGTCCCATTTCCAGGGCCGTCAGATGCAGTCCAACATAACGAGCCTGATCTCGAACCAGATCCGAAAAGCGATCCGTCGGAAGCATACACTACCCAACTATAAGCTAAGGTGCGAATGACATTTTGCAAAGGCGCGTTTTGTTTTCGCTTATTAATTATCTCCATTTGCTGCCGTTTTAGATATAAACCATTTTTCCACCGTGTGGAAGAGGATTACGAGCTGAACGAAATTACGCCGAACGGTTCGCTGGAGGTGACGATCGCTGAAATATCGCGCCTGAACGCTCCCATCCCCACGCTGACGCACGTGTACTGTACGCTAACGTTGGCCCACATGCCGTGGGTCGTGGCCCGGCAGCAGGAGGACCAAAGCGTGATGATCGTGTCGCTCGATATCGAAATTCATAAGGCCAAAAACCAGCAGATCGGTATTGTGTTCAAGCAAACCGAACAGACGGTGCTGATCGATGCGGTCATACCGAACACGCCGGCATCGAAAGCGGAACTACGCCGTGGAGACGTACTGCTCTCGATACAGGGCAAGCGGGTGACCAACATCAGCCAGGTGCCGAAGGTGATAAAGACGCTTAACCGGCCAATGTTTGTGCTGCGCATCGAGCGACTGGTGCCCGGCCAGATAAAGAACGATGGTCTGATGGAGGATTTCGAAACCGACTTTGAGGAGATCGATCCCAATCTCAACATCACGTTTGTGAAGAACGTGGAAGCCGTGCAGATCGGTAGCAGCAGCAGCACGAGCGGATCGGTACTGCGCGAGCGCAAGCTTGTGCGACGAAATTCCAAAGACAACAGTGGCGGTGAATCGAGCCATTCGAACACACCCGGCACAACGCCAGTGAAGCGAGCGCCCACTGTCGGTCGCGATTCAATTGTTCCCGGGCTGGAATCGACACCGCGAGCCAGTTTTTCGGATCCAGCCACCGGTGGAGCAAAGCCGAGAGCGGCGAACGTTGACTGTTACCCGCAGCACTCGTCCGTGCATGCGGAATTTAATTCATTCATTCGGCTGGACGATCCGTGCACTTTTCAGCTGATGGAAAAGTATTCCTACCTGAACCTGAGCGTGTTCGGTAAGAATATGGAGGAGAACCGGCTGCTTGGCTATCTCAACATACCGATCAACAGTATCCTGGTGGAGTGTAATGAATCTCATCTGGGACACCATCTGAAAAAGTATCCCTTGCTGCCGCCGGAAGCGATCGATGTGTTAGTATCTGAGGTGAATTCTATGTGTAGCAAGTTTGATTTTTCTAATGTTTATTTGTTGTTTGTACAATTTCTAGCTCAAATCATCCCCTCTCGATGCAGTCAGGATTTGATCAAAACTATTGCTACGGAGATGTGCTGCTCTCGTTCGTGTGGAATGGCAGTGCGCTGGCCTGCTCTACGGCGACACCGAGCAAAGTAATCAGCGGCGAAAACAAGAAGCAACGACTCATCACGATCAGCCGCGGATCAGCCGACAAGCTGGATGATGATCGAACGGATGGGCTACTGGAGGTGAAGTCCCCATCGGCCACCTGTACTCCACTATCGATCCAGCCGCAGCCACAGCAGCAACATGATTTCATTCGGACGCACTTTCATCGCACCACGCAGTGTGATTACTGTGGCAAGAAAATCTGGCTCAAGGATGCGGTCCAGTGCCGGGACTGTGCGATGTGCTGCCACAAAAAGTGCATCAACAAGTGTCAAAGCTCGACCGTATGCACAGCCAACGAGACGGCCGTAGCAGCCACAGTTGAACGGTCAGCATCTTCGTCAACAACGACAACGACAGCGAGCGGTGGAATGGGCACTCTGCCGGCCACCTCATCCGCCTCACTGCAACCGGAGTTTAAAGTAACGGAACCCGAATCACCCACGATAGAGGTGGAAGACTTTGTAGACATAGCCGAAGAGCAGCAGCAGATCGTGTCGAAATCGAAGCTCGAAACGCACCGGCAAAGCTTCAGCGATCTGCTCGTGCAGGGCTTGAAGCGCGTCAATTCGGCCAACAATCTTTCGATACCAACGATGGGCGGGATGAATCCGAGCAGCAAAAGTTTGCCACCGACACCGCAGCACACGCCCCGCAAACAGTCGCTGGCGAACGTGAGCGCGAACCCGTTCCTGCTGGTAACGCAGCGACTCGAAAGTCTGCCGGAGGACGTCAATGAGCTGAACATGGAGCAGATCGTCGAGCTGACGGCGCCCTTGATCGAGTACGGACCATCCGATACGCTGATGGCGTTGGCCAAGAGCAGCAGCAAAGCGATGTACGGCGACTGCGAGCCGGACGTGCGAACGGAGAAGATTAACAAACTGGTGAGCGCCGGCGATGCCAATGCGTCTCCTACTGTGCGCCGTACTCAATCCTTTCCCTGCACTCTCTTTGCAGCTTTCCAAACTGCACATAGCGCTGGACTACGAAACCATCAACCAGTCCGTGCTAAACGCGACCAAGGAGAGCAATAGTAGTGGTAGTGGTAGTAGTGGAACAGGTGCTAACCCTAACAGTAAAGGTAGGTCGGCAGATTTATAGCTACTTCCTTTTATGTTTCATTCCCCATAACTAACACAGTGTGATTACGATACGCAATAGCCGATAGGGATGAACTGTAGGCAGAAGGAGGAATGTCGACAATAATGTGATCGTGACCGTAACCGTAACCGGTGGCATGTTACTTAGGGCGCATTTTAGCACCTCAATCTTTTACTAACGATCAGAACAATCATCTGATTGGATGTGATGTATTGTGATAAACGTTTCAACTCGCGTACAGACCTTAATTGCAATAAATATACTCCTACTTTTAGTTTACGTTTGTAAAAGTATTATCGATTTGTTTTGATCAGTTGTTTGGTTTGATTTGATTCCATTTTACACATCCGGAAGCAGTTCCCATTTTGATATATTTTTTTTATATTTCCTTCCATTTTGACATTTTCCAAAATGTCTAAGCTACTTCTGTAGTTTATTCGTTTTCTTATTTATACTGTAATTCTTTTCCACGTGTCTTGCATCTGCTTTTCAATACTGTTTTTTTTTAGAATGCGCTTAATGTACTTGCCTTTTCTGTAAACAGCATTTTAATATTAGACATATTTCTCTTTTCTACCTTCCTTTCACTCTTCTTTTCCACCGCTTTCTTCTGCTTTCCGTGCTAGAAATCACCGACGCTAAAGGAAAATGTGCAGCGCAACAGCAACACGATAGCACAAGATCGGCCTTCCTGGCCGGCCAATCGGAGGAGCGTGTGCAGGCGCTTAGCATCATCATGCTGCATCTGTGCTCTGGTCTGCAGTACGTCCAGGGTAATCTTGGCCAATGAGAATAGCATTTGCTTCGGCAGTACTCGCTGGGCTCGTCAATGCTAGAAGCTACCACCGCTACTGCTACCAGCAGGCTACCGATGCATCGCCAACGCTCGCAGTACGATGCCGGTCCGGACCAGGAGATGGACAGGTCCGGCACCGGCAGTAGCACCGTCGGTAGTAACGGTGGTGGTAGAAAGAGTCCCTTCCGCTCACGTCGCCTTTCCGTCTGCCGCAAGCGGGCGCTCGGTATCTTCCAACGCTCCGCTAGTGTCAGTGCTTCGTCCAACGCTCCTGGCTATCCCGCTGGAAGTGCTAACTAAACGATTGCTTCATCACCTTCCGTCAATACCCAGATGCGCCTTGGTGTGGTACAGCTTTTATTTTTTTCATTCCACTTACACAGTTTTGCCATAAAGCACGTCCCATAAAATTCGCTTGCCTAAGAAATTCAACTTGTACAACACATTTTAGATGTAAGCTGTTACACATTCCATGACAACACGCTAGTAGCGCTATGGAGCGATTGGTTTTTTTGTCTCCCTCGTCTCGGTGTGTAGATTGTAGATGCGATTGTTAAAACAATAATCTTACTCCAATCTCGTATGACGTGCTCTCTAGTGCTTACTGAATATGATTCCACACTCAACGCTTAACACCTACACCTGTGTTGTGACAAAACAAATACGAACGTGCTGTGTGCATAGTGTAACACTTTTCTTGTTTATAATGCCGTTTCCGGAAAACTCCTTTTAAATCGAACTACTGGTGTGAACTACTACTAGAAATGTCAATCCATTTTTACAAAATGCTACCGTTGTGAGACTGCTAAACGTGTGACAAAAAAAAACAAACCCCAAAACATCTCTCCCCGTTTTTAATCAAGCACTGGCAAAAAAAAAATACAATCTTCCTCCAGCAAAGGAATTGATCACACTGTTAACTGTTAACGAAACATCTCTTTGTCTACAATCGTACCCGGACGTATCTTCCGCGCAAATGTAACGAAACATCACACACACACACGAAACTCCCGCACACACAATCAACCCCGAAAGGCGAAACCCTACTTACGCTGGCGACGTGGGAAGCTGAGTTACTGCTGAAGCTGAAAACGGTGGTCGCCAGATCGGCGGCCACCCATCGGAATCCTTTTTGGAGAAGGAAATGGAAATTCAAATAAGGCTGTTGTTTCCTTGTTAGCGTTTAAGTTTAGCTTCGTAGAATAAGGGATACCGTTTAAGGGGTAAGAGCTTGGGGGTTTAGGAAGAGGGACAAGAGTGAGGCAAGATGTTTAGCACTCGGGGGGAAAAAAAATTCTTGTGTGAAACGCATTTCGTTTTACTAATTGAGCGTTGTTTAGGTGATATTGCATTAGCTTTATGAAACCAATTTTCATCCGTTCGGTGCTTTCATTTATTTTAAATTTTATTTATTGATTGTAAACTTTAACCTGATCCTTATGTTAGAAAAAAAACTTCTCCTTTGCTCTTAGTTTCAATGTTTTGTGATGGTAACTACGCATTGTAGTTTCGAACGATTGTCGTGTTTTTGTACGTGTTGTGTTAAAGTTGTGTTAAAAAGAGGAGCAGGAAAAACAAACAATTTCTAACCATTGTTTTTGCACGGGAAATGCCAAAAAAAAAAAAAAAACCAGCAACAAATTATACTGTAGTGTGTTGTATATTGTCTACTTTACCATTACCAAGCACGGGCACGAAGGAAGCAGCAGTAGAGGATCACTTACATTTAATACGGATTATCAATATCAATAGGCACGCCGAGTAATCGACACAAACAGGATCGGGGTTCGATCGATCCGGCCGGTTCGCACCAGCGTTAAAATCAAAGTAATTCCACCAAGACGGCAATACTATTCCAATGCTCTTCTCTTCTCTTGCTGCTTGCTGCTTGTTTAGTGCAGCCGCAAACCAATCGTACAGTTGTTGGTAACTTTACTGTAGAGTCGTACATTCATTAGCTCCGTTTTTTTTTTACCAAAACAAAACGATTACACTTACAATATTTAGCACCACGACTATTGAACGCTCTCGTCTATTGCGCCTAGATTTAGCGAAACAAAACAAAAAAGGATGAAAAAAAAACCCGTACTCTAAGTGATACTGTAGCGAGGAACTATATACATATATATATATAACGTAAAATAGCTAAACTACACCGATAAACCCCTGGTACCCGCGTGTGCGTGTTTTGCTCATGCGGGTTTGGTGGTTTCAAGTTTTCATCACCTTTTTAAACAAAGAAGAAGAAGAAGAAGAAGAAGAAGAGTGCGTAAAGAAGAAGCAAAAGAAAAATCCCTAGCAAAAGTCGTTCGTGATCGCGTCGCGAAGAAAAATGTGGCACCCATCTTTGGCGCTACCACTAGAGGGAATGTTACGAATTCTGTTCCATAATTACGAAAACGTTCGAATTGTTGACAGTTGTATATGTTTCTGTTTTTAAAATAGTCCAACCACAAACCCCGCAAACTCGAAGTGAATACTGATGAAGAGTAGCACTTTTTAGCACTCTACCTAGGTTGTAGGAACGGAAACGTACGCGTACAGTATGGTTGAGTTTCCGAATTCATTCATCCAGTTTGGGACATTACCGGTGTTGACTATTTGGTTAGTGTTTCGTATCGTGGGGTTTTTTAAATGTATGTTTCGTGCCAAGCATGCGAAACATTTGCAAACAGTGACAGTTAGAGAAGCAAAACAGTAAAAGGAAAAACCAAACAAACAAACACAGAAACACCTTTCCATGCGCATTAGGAAAATTTGAAAATAAAACTTTTACGAAAGGTCAAACGCTGTGACGAATGAGCGAAACATGATGACAGAATGGTACTGAAGTTAATTTCGATAGTAGTTCCAAGTGGTATTGCAGTGGCTATCTTTCCGCTGCACTGCGCTTAGGGAAGTGTTTAGCGTGGTATGATTTATCGAACGTTTTGTTGGCCGGAATGTGTGCAGGTGAAACGCTATGCTTGTCCACCCTGCAAGCCAACAACGATGCGTAACGCTTCGTATGCTTTCGTGTTGCATGCCTAACCCCAACACACACGCACACACGGACAGGGAACCCCCCCCCCCCCCCTTTTGTTTGCCATTCCCATTTGCCAAATGCAGCTTGCATTTATGTGCATTTTGCGTCCGCATTTATGGCATAACTGGCGAGCCATTCTCGGTTCGGTGTGTACGAATTCCGCACACACACACACAACGATGACGGTCACCCCAAAAAATAAAACGATGGAACGCATCTTTCCAGCACGGAACTGAGGCACTCCACGCGAACATTTGGTGAGCCCAAAGTGTAAATATTGCGCCAGACTGGTTTAGTCTCGATCTGTTTTGGGGCCTTTTTCCCTACCCTGTTTGGGGTGATGAGAGGGATTGGAAAGGGGGGGAGGGGGGGGGGGTTGGAGAACGTTATGTGCTTGTTACGGTGGCAAAGACACCGGTTAGGTGGTGTGTCTGACCCACCCTGACGGCCGGTGGATTATGGAGGTGAACGAGCGCAAATAGACCACAACGAGCGTGGTGGTTCATCGTAGCTTTATCGAATCGTACCACCCGATTATCGGTTCGATTCGAAAGCACTGTAGAAGTGTAATGTGAATGTCAAGAAAGACAAACGGGAAAGACACCAACATCTTACTAGTGGAATAACACTTTTCTGGGTGAAAAAGTGATCGATGCCTTAAGTTTATTTCCAATTGGTCTGATAATAATAATTCCTTAATTGTAGAATATTCTAACCGAAACGAGGAGTGTTATTAAGTTTTTCATTATTAAGATTTGCTATTTAATTTGCAAAATGAGAATAGATTAAATTTTACAGAAAAATGATTTTTTCATTCATTTTTCCACAGGTTCACAAAAGCAAAATAATTAAAAGCATGGCCAAAAATGTAGAACAATCTTTTGCAACGGAATTTTAAACCAGCCCTTGTCGTGTGGTACAAAAGAAAATTCTCTCTGCCATGCTTCACCCTTCGAAACGCGACACAAAGATCATCCTTGACGTCTTGCTGCGGGGCAAACCCTTTTTATTCTACTAAAAAAAAAAACAACCCCAATGCAAGAAGTGCGACCCGACGACCTACCTTGAATGTGAACAAAGGCCAAAACCAGCGCACGGAGAATACAATTTCCAAGCATTTCCCTTAATTCCCTGGTAGTATCAGGTTCATGGGGGATGGGATGTTGGGTTGCAAGGGAAGTTAGGGGGGAAGGTTTATTGATAGATGGAGAAAATGGATGAAGCATGCATGCATGCAACCCGTCCCTATGTTGACACTTAATTTCAAGGTAGTTTCAGTTCAAATTTAGCTTGAACTTGCGGTTGTAGGTGAAAAAAGGGCTATGAGGGTGGGTTGCCTTCAACGAGAAGATTAGGCCGATGCTATATGAAATAATAAACATTTGTTTTGATAATGAACCATTTGGTACGCAAGAACATTTATTGAACCTATAACAAAAGAGGGTCAATCTACAGGGAAGAAAGCAGGGATAAAAAAGAAATAATATCTTTTTGATTGACAAAAGTTTATTAGAAATATATTGTTAAACTTAAACTTTTGTATTATTCCTGTAGTTAAAAATATCTCTCCTCTCGCATGGCTGAATGAATGTATAAAACACAACACAGCAACGAGTATCATTGAACTTGTTTTATCATCATTATCACACTCCGCCAAGAGTGTTTTGTGAACTCCGGTGTGTCTCGTCTATCGCCCACAGTTTCTCTCTAACATTCGCCACAATACACACAGCGCCGTTACTGCTTATCTGCTTCTTTCAAATGGAACAAAACAATCAACTCCCACCCGCACCTTGGCGGGTGAGCGATCGAGAACGCACAGGAAACCCCATCGAATCACGCATCGCAAACAAACGTCCAAAACGTCACTTATCGCGGATTCGTCACACGTCCCAATATACTATAATTATTATATTATTGTCTACCGAGTGTGTCACTACCACCATTACTACCGGGCACCCGTATATTGGCTAAACACACAAGAAAAACGCGCGATACGCGACACACTTGCGCGGTCGCAAACAAAGATCGCTGATCGCGTAGTGGTGTTGGTGGCGCAACCGCATCTCGTGTTCATCACCGACGATGTGTTGTGCGTTGTGTTGCGATGGTCGCTTTTGTTTTCGTGCCATCTCTTTCGCGACGCGTTGCGTTGCCGGAGATCGCGCTAGATGCGTGCGAGCGCTCAGCTGATCGGCGCTTTCTTCATTTCCGTCATCTGACGCGTGCGCACCAACAACGCGGGTTTGCGCGTGTGGGGGGACTCGTACGGAAAGCCAGCTTGTTTTTGTTGCCTCGCATTTCCACCGCGCAATTCTTTGCCAGTTCGATGAGGAACGGTGAAGGGGAAAAACTGGGGTAGCTGGAGCACCCCAGTACGCGATCGAATCGATCATGAACGACACAAAGGGAGGGGGTGGTTTTCCTTTTTCCTGTAAAAATGGAACTCAAAGTGAAAAGGAAATACAGCTGTTGCTCTAATTTGCGAGAAGGAATGTCTCTTTATGCTTAGTAGTTGCTCTCGTTTGTTAATGATGCCATGTCGTGTTTTTGCTAACAACAATTACAAGAAATTAATTACTCAAAAATAGAAATCCTAGTTCAATACAAAACAAAAAAGAACGCAGATGGTTTTCATTTCAAATTTATATCCTATCTTGTATATCTTTTTAAAAATTAGTTCCTTCTACAAAATCTACCCATTAACAAAGTATATCAGAGTTGCCTTTTAAACCTTCCCGAAATTGCGATGCATGAAATCCGGTGAATCCGGTGCAAAAATTTTCCATTACCAAGTGCGCAGTTTTCCACATCTCGAAAGCAAAAGGAAGAAAAAAAACACACACACACACACTTTAAAGACAGTCCAACAAAAACAGTCACAAACAACAAGGAACGCTACTGCTTACTGGAACAACAAGGAATGAACGACCGGTCCGATGGGAGAAAACCGATTCTCCCGGTGACGCAGCGGGAAATGATTTTCCACGCAGAGGGATGGAATAACCCCACCGACGTGGGGTAAGAACACCCGGACAGAACGCTTTCCTTTGTCCTGTTTGGGTTGTTTGGTGCAGTTTTGGAGAAGAAAGGAAAATATAAACATCTACGATGCGGGCGCGTGTGCGTGAGTGTTTATGTTAGTGTTTTTGGTGAGGCTAATTAATCGGCACTCGTGCCTAGTTGGCCGGTACTTTCGACGGCGGGGTGGCATGGTGAGCGACGACATATAATGACAAAGCAGCAAAAGTGCGGACATTTAAACCCACAGCGTCCGGCGTGGTGTGCATCATTGACTGTATGTGTCCCCACCGCCCCAATCTACCCATACACACACACCATCCCGTTGAACGCCATCTCGCCTTCTCGACGTCGACTTGTTTGCGGACGGTCATAAAATGGAGGAAGAGTGGTAGGGAGGAAGGTGGGGGAGGGTGGGGGGTTGGGTGGCAATGGTGGGGTGGGGAATTGCGCGGTGTTTTCGCCCGTCGCTTGGACGGCATGGCGGTTTGGCGCTTGTGGCTTGCCGCTGTACGCGCTCGAGAGCAGAAATCATTCGCGTTCGGACAGTGGAACGGTGCATATCGGTTGCAGGTCGCAACAGCAACAGCAATACTTTACCTCACAAAGAATCGCTACCAGTTAGTGTACGGCAACAAAAGCTGAAGCGTGTCTGTCGTCTTTAGTGGAGCGTTTTTCCTGGTGATCGAAGCGTGTGTCTTTTAATTTTGCTTTCCTGCTTTTGGTGCGAGATTTGTACCTTTTTGGGCAGTGCAATTTGCATGTGTACCACCAGTCAATAAACAGTGCATATTCTTTCCGTGATCTGCGTGTGCGTGGAAGACTAAGCGCTAAGCGAGAACGTGCATCCCTGCCTTAGTGCAAGCTCGTGTAGTGTGTTTTGCGCGAACCGAGGAAAATAATCGAACCGAGAAGGCTAGAAAAAGAAACTACAACAAAACAAAACAAAACAAAAACAGCATATTCCAAAATGAGGCCCCCAACGCATTTCGGTAACGACATTACCAACACCGAGGCGAACGGTGACGAACAGCAGAACAACAACAACAACAACAACAACAATGGTGGCGGTGGCAATGGCGGCAACAACAATGGCAACAATGGCGGAAGCAACACGGACTATATCGTCGAGCGGTTGACGCAGATGGGTGCCACAATTAACTTCCCGAAGGTTGCCGGCCGCGGCATCATCCGCGTTGTGGAGCGCTGTGACGATGCGAAGGAGAACAACAATCTAGGTATGAATTCTAGACCTAGGGTTGGAACAAATTTCTTCAGAACGATCTACTAAAATCTTGCGTTAGTTGTTTAGGAAAGTGACTAAAAGTGAGTCATGAACATGTGTCATTTCTTCTCGATCTTGCATGTCGTTTGATGGAACTTGTTTCTCTCGATCGAATTGCGAATTTGCGTTGAAGTGAAACACGCAGTTGCAATTTTTGTTTGCACATCAATTTTAACGACACATTTGCATTTAAAAACTTTGAAAACTTTTTCATTGAAAAACATTAAGAACGAATTCAAAAATAGTCCAATGAACGACATACAACTTTCTTTTTTCTTTTATCCTTTACCTTTAAAGACTTTAAATGTCAAATGAACAAGAACCGACGTTTTAGACGTGTTTTTTTTAAATATAATTTTTGAATCATTTTAAATTGTGAATTTTGTTTTAAGTCCTTACATTTAACTGTGTAATAATTTAATTATTATTTTTATATATTTTTTATTGCTCCTTTCTCCAATCACCAATTTTAATTAAATTCTTCTTTAAAGGCAGAGTATTTGAGAAGGTTGTTTATTAAATTTAAAACATCTTTTGTTAAGTTAAGAATAATTAAAGAAAACAGAAACCCAAATACTAATATTCACCTAAAAATGCTCCACATACGGCCCGATGCCTTCACTGCGCTGCTGCATCCCAAACACGAGCCGTTGCATAAAGGTGTTCGGTTAAAGTAAGGCACGAACAGCGAACCGCAGGGCTCCGAACATTTCGTACAAAGGCTCGGGCTGGTCCGACGCTGATAAACACCACCCGTCCGTGGACCGTGCCGTTGCGTAGTTGGTTGCGTTGCGCACGATCCATCCAAGTCGCGCGATCCAGTAAGCGCGCGCGCGCGTACGCTTGTTCGCGATTGCGGCATTGTTGCGCTAGTCCAAAGACACTAGCGAACACCTCCGAGGTTTGTTTGGTTGGGATGTCGCTCGGTCGCGTGGAACTCGCGCATGTTTCGCTGATTGTTCTTTGCCACCGCGCGATCATTCAACCAGCTCCACCAACCGACGACCGACAGGTGGTAAAGGGAGGAGAAGGAGGAGGAGGAGGTTGACTTTGGTTCGAAGTGTGTATTTTTTGGACCCACTGAACTCACCCCTTCCCTCCCCTCCCAGAAAGGTAGATGATCGGGGAAGGTTAGCTAAGCGGCCATTTCCCAACCTAAACGAACCGGAGTGCTTTGGACGACAATTTTCGCGTGTGTTTTTTTTTCCTTTTTTTCTTGCTTTTTTTTATTGAAGCACCCAATTTTTCTCATGCCGCGTTCAGTTTCGAGGTTACTGGGCTTGGACTTTTAAATTGGTGATCTTCACCCGGGTCGTTTGTTGTGGCGTGCGGACAGCTTTTACGCTTCGTCTGGCTGTAAGTAAGCTACGCTTATGGTGGTTTTATGGTGCTGTAAACGGACCCTAATGGTAACTGACGAACACGAGACACGGCCGGCTAGACCGACAGCTTGGTGCGAAGCGCCGTAAATGTCTGATCGACTTTCGGACATAATTGTGTGGTTGTATCGAGCGTATAAGCTCAATTGAAAGTGCTTTGGATGAATTGATTCGCATAAAAATAAAGCATCGGTTGGCTCACACTATGTTTTAATTATTTTTGCTCACCAAAGCCAACCGAGTAATGTCGTAATCGTAATTAATTTGTATTCAAATGTGAGAAATGTGCGCCAAAAATAGCGCCGAAAGCGATTGGTGGCAAATAGGAACACTTCCGTTGTAGCACTTCCACCGCAACCGGTACGGTGCCCTTTTTGCGTGTTACGTCGATCAAAATGAAAGTGAAACTCACAACAAACAACGAACAACGATCCTCAACACCATCCCACACACAACGCCCCTTCCCCCGTGTCGGGAAGGTACAAAAAATCATCCCTGCTCGTCCGATCATGCTTGATCTCGTGAAGCACGTGCAGCGAGCGATCGATCCGGCATGAATCACCCGTTCGGCGATGGCCGGATGTGTGTTCGTTTTGACCTAAAATTATCTTCCCGAACACCGAACGCGATCACTTTCCGTGGCTCCGGACGACGATTGTGCATTAGTGGATGGCCACGACCGCTCGGGGGGAGGGGGGGGGGGTGGTTTTAAGCGTGTTCCGTTCACGCCATTCGTCCGCTACCAAGCCGTCTGTGATATGCATTCGTTTATGCTGGGATTATGTTGCGCTCAAAGCATTAGCATAACTGGGTCAAGTTGGTGCCGAGCGTTGTTCGGAAACCAAAGTTTAGTGTGTAAGGTACGCTCCACGCAAGACATACGAAGCGTTTTGTTGTAACACAGCTTGATGTAACGCACTGATAGCAAGAGCGAGCCCAGTCGTGCCAAGTTGAGTGCAAAATTCATCATTTTCACCCTCTTTCGCTCGGTTTTTACATTTGTTTAAAATTAACACAATCTCCTCCATCCGGTGATCAGGCGTTAAATTTGTTTATTTACAAACAATCCATATTTCACCCCTTTGGTCCGCCCCAAAGACGCCCCTCTTCAGCCCCTTTTAGCGGGCGCATTATGCACGGTTGCATAATAAAAATAACAACAACAAAAAACCCAACATTTTCCAATGGACTCAACGCGAATGCTTTCCCCATTGGCTACTGCTTAATTCCTGCGGACGGGATCGTTTTTTTTNGTGAACAGAAAGGACCTGTTTTGCATTTACCATTACAGCCACTGTGTTGTTCCATTTCTGTTTAAATTCATTTCATGATTGATATAAAACTTTCCAACTCTTGCCTTTTTGGCTGGGAGTAATCTCATTTTCCCGCTGCAGATAAGCTTCGTTACATAAAATTAAATTCTTTTACCCATTGCCTGTGAATATCAATTGATGGAAATACAAAAAAAAAAAAATGAACGAAAGCCCCTACAAACAAGTCTGTCGTTTGTTGGGCAAAAAAACTTTCACCTACAGTATCCTTACTACTGCAATAGGGACCGTAAGCTTCCGGCCCGAAAAAAAAACCGCAGCGCACGAACCCCGGGCAGGAAACTATTGATTAAAGAAGTATTTTTCTCAAGTCGTTCCACGCTTTCTCATTCCCATTCGCCCCTCCCCCTCCCCCCCACCACACTCCCCTCTATCTCCCATTTTCGTTCCGCCCCCTTCCGGTGCAGTGCCGTGCAGTGGCGGTCGGATACCGTCGGATTCGGTTTGTGACGACTCTAGTGCCGCCAGCGGGGAGTATAATAGCAACTGTTGATGACACTTGAAATCATACTTCAAAAGTCCTGATTTTGCAGGTTTTCCGGACGAACCCTGGACCCTGGACGCTTCTTGGCGAGTTTCATTATCCTCTCCATAATATTATTCATCCCCGGTTCGCTGCCGGTACACCACAAAAAGGGATGGGGCATGAGAGATGTTAGGAGTTAGGTGGTGCGGCCTGACACGTGGTGTGGTACGGCCAGTTACTTAGCATTGTGCGCGGCCCCCATCGAGGACACCCATTGTTGGTAACCAGTCAATCTAAAGGCACACACCACATACACACACACACACAGCAACGGGCGCGTTTAAGCGTGTTGAACGAGGCTTGCACGAGGGCACCGATCCCAACCACGGGGCTGAGGCTGTAAAGCCAGTGTT
Organism: Anopheles rivulorum; assembly: GCA_018908115.1. Lineage (NCBI taxonomy): Eukaryota > Metazoa > Arthropoda > Insecta > Diptera > Culicidae > Anopheles > Anopheles rivulorum. Next base: position 4,190,338 of record STHB01000004.1, read on the forward strand.
GGCCCCATTCGCCTGCGAAAGGCTGACAACTTTCACTACCAGAAAGCATCAGCCATCCTCCGCCACTAATGTTTCGTGGAGAGAAAAGCAGAAATACATGAGCTGGTCGGTTTTTGTATTAGCTGCAGCACTGCTCTATGCATCGCTTCTCACGGTCATCACTACCAGCCACGTGGCTTTTCATTCTGCTCGAGGTCGACAAGAGGGTTGTTTTATTTTTTCGTTTTATTTTGCGGACCGAGTTTTAAAATTCCGCGAAAAAGGCGCACACAGTGTGATAAGAGCAGGGAGTGTTTCCAACCATCCGGCCACAACAGTCCCGACCGATAGTAATGATTATGTGTTTTTTTTTTTGTTTTTGTTGTTGACTGTTATTCATCCTTATCCCGCTTCTCTCGCTTCTTTAATTTTACAGTGTCCCGAAAGTCTAGACGAGCTGTGCGAGGGATCACCCGAAGCCGGTGATAAGCGAGAAGGACTACTACTTTACCTCAGAGTGCAACCGAGATTGCATGGTAGCAAAATTACGGAAACTATTCACCCAGAAAGTCAGTGGCGCACTAGCGGATACCGAGCTGCCCTAGCAACTGACCAAACCACCAACAAGGACGCCGTACCAGGTTGTTGACGATCGTTTCGTTTCGCAAAAAAACCTCCGGAGCGGGAAGGATCATCACACGACTAGCCGAATCTAGCGACGAAGCGTGTGTACCTCGCTGAAAAAGCAAAATAACGGAACCAAACTCCAGGAGATATGGTCCGCCATGGTGTCAACAATCGGTGGCCCTTCTACTGTCGCTGCTGCTGCTGCTGCCGCTGTGGCCGGAGCTGCCGGTGCGGCGACCACCATCAGCACCACTACTGATGCGACACAACTGTTCATCAACACAACGCTTGACTCATGTGCCCTTAAGTATGAAGAGTTCGTTATACCGACCACAGGTATGTTGCCTAGATGCAATTGTGTGCCACTTCTCTCTCTCTCTCTCAACCACACAAACAAATTTGCACACCGTGTTCTTGTCACCCTAGTTCCTTACTGCAACTGGACCTGGGATAGCATACTGTGCTGGCCACCAACGCGAGCCAATTTGACAATAAGACAGCGATGCCCTTCTGGACACGGAATCGATACCTCAAGTAAGTGTTGACATAGGATACATAGAGTACCACCTGGAAACGAGAGAACACTCTCCACCCACAAAATGGGGAGCTTCAGCTTTACAAGCGGAAAGGATCATACAAACATATGCATGTCTGTTTTGTGGCTTTTTTGTGCATCTCTGTGGCAACGAGTTTTGTGGTTTTCCATGTTTTCCTTGGAATTTTTGTTGGGGAGTTGTGCTTTCATGTGCTTTTTTTTTGCCCGGGAACTGTTTACACAAACCAGATTTACTTCAAGGCTTACCGTTCGAATGTTTGGGAAGCCCAGCAGAATTGGAGCGAGGGAATGGGAAAGAGTACGGCAGCTATAATATGCTAAAGTACATTAATCCTTGTATTCATACGCATCGAGCATCGAGGCGTGTTTTGCGGATGTATCGCATCCACACAAACAGCCATTTCGCACAAGAATCAAGCACCAGCAGCATAGCCATTGCACAGAACGTCAGTTCGGAAGCAGGTCAAACCTTCTGCCAGTGATCTCAACCCACCTTATCCAGCATCCGACCGAAACGAGCTACAAAAGGTACCTCGCGCTATTAGCAAGGAACAGGAGAACTGAAGAAAGGGATCCCAAAAATAACCTTCTCACAATAATAAACAGAAATTCATGGGGCTTGTGGCTTTGAAGGTGGAGGTTTTTTAGGAAGATTAGAATCCCTCCGAGTGGGGGTTTTTGTTTTGTCGGTGAATTTGTAACCCAATGTTTGGGATGTCGCGAGTACGCCATAACAGTGCCAAAAACCTCAATATTCTGTGCGGGTGACTGTGTGACGCTTTATTCGGTAGATTCGGTTTGATTTAAAGTAACCATTTTGGGTCACCCCATTCTGGCTTAGGAGAGTGGCACTTTGTTAGGGGATGGGATTAATAAACAAACAAAACAAAACAAAAAAAAAGGATATTCAAATGCCCGGAGATCCCATCGGTGGATCCCATCTCCGTGGCATAATGCTTCACCTCCGCCTGCTTAAATGCACGGCTGTCGAACATTGCGCAACGAAACGAAACGAAACGAACGGGGCAATCCACTGAACCCTCGCTCTCGGAACTCGCACTGGAATAGGGAGGTGTATAGTATTTCGCACACGGCACGGTACACATGTTCGGTACGGTGGTGCCTTACCAACGCGAGCTGCATGGTTACGTTGCGTGATGATGCTGAAATGCCGGGAACTCTCTGGGACGGTGGACCAGGGAATGGTTGGGCCAGCTTACACGCCACCCACCGCGAAGATCCGTCTTTGCCACAGGAATGCTGTGCAGCTAGTTTATAGTATTATTATAGTTGGTTTGTCTTTTTGCTCAGTGCCGACAGACAGACGTAATGCGTGGGCAAAAGGCATAACCTCACCGATCGCGGTCATTATAGCGCGGTATCGGAACCAGAATTCGGGTTTCGGCTTTCGGGGTGAAACATTCGTACCGAAAATGCAGGTGTGCCTGATTAATTGAGATCGTGATGGTGGTGTTGACGCTGCTCCTGGTACTGGTGGCTGGTGCGGCTTATCGTTTAAGCCGCTATGATGAGCATCGTTACGCAAAACCTTTACGTAAGCTGATTTCTCGTCCTGGCGACGTTTACACGGCTGCTTTAACAATGGCATACGCCAATATATGAGTGTTTGTGTGTGTGTGTGCGTTTTGAAGCACCCTTTTGTTGCTGGCGTATCTCTTACGCAACTCAACTCCCATGCCTAGGGTAGGAACTTGTCACCGATTTGGACGACAGCATTACGAAACAATGTAACGTGCAGGTAATTGTGAACACTAGTACCCGAGCAGTTCCAGGAATAGTTTCTCCGAAGATCTCAACGATCTCAGATGTGAAGTTAGTGGTTCGGAAATCAGCAGTAGCTAAATTGTAACTCACATCGATAAGATTTCCTGCAGTGTAACTTATGCTGCACACGCGTTCCGTCATGGCGCTGTGGCACCTATTTGCAATCACTCATTATACAACCGAATATGGTAACAATTTAACTTGTACCGTGCTTTTCTTTCTTTCTTTCCCCTTTTTTTTTTGCTCCACCTTCCTTTATCAAGAGTTTGCCGAACGACGATGCAGTGCCGAGGGACAGTGGGAAGGCAAACCGGGCCTACCGCCGAACCTGCACGGATGGACCAACTATACGCCCTGCTACAGCCCGGAAGTTATACAACTGTTTAGAAAGCTTTACGCCGGCGGTAGCGACGATGAAGCGAATGTACGCGAAACCGTAGAGCAATATTTAATTGTCCTCCCTGTCCTGCTCCTTTGATTGATCCTTCCCTTGCCGCTAATAATAGTCAGCACTCACCACAGCGCACAGCAACAGGCGCGATCGGGATATTTATTATGGAATTCCTTACTTTTTCTCTTTGCAGGACAAGATTGACATTGCCGAGCGGACGCGTACGCTAGAGACGGTGGGATTTAGTCTTTCACTAGTAGCGTTAATCATTTCCTTAGTAATATTTTGTAAATTTCGGTAAGTAGTTTTCTTTTCTTTAAAATAATTAATAAATATTTGATTTCTTTTATGGATTTAATAAATATTTTAATTATTTAATTATACCACAAGTTACGTTTAGTAATGTTTCGAGTAATCTAACATTTAAGGGATTCCAACAAGCTCTCGTACTAAAAATTATGACTTGAGTTAATTTACTTGTATGCACAAACTTGACAATTACCTATTCGTCTAAATGAATCTTGGTAAATAGAACTATTAACATTCAATATCCGAATGCCTCCAATATCCTAACGATAAGATCCAATAACCTAATGACTTAACGAGTGCACTGTACTATCCTCACGGACGTACTTCGCCTCTTCACTATAATTGCTCAATGTTTTCCAAAAATACGCTAGGTATTCGGTATTTTTCGAGAACTGTGTACAAAATATTCTATGAAAGCGATTTTGATCAGAATTGTTGCCAGACTAGCGGTATGATTATCACACGCCGATCCTCACCGGCCACATGAGGAAGTAATCAACCATCATATATGTAGTTTTATGACTGCGGGTGTGAACATTTACAGATCCATAAAGGACAAACAAACACATATGAAGCAAACAGATGAGCTAGGGGGACCTTCCGTTCGCCAAACTGTGTACAGAATTGTACAGAGTATGTAGAGGTTGATGGAACCATCTGTAGGTGGATCGTGCATGTAAACCGTTTTAAAACTTGTTAGGTTCTTCTAACCGTGTTTGTCGAATCCCAAAAGGACAAAACATATGATAATAGAATGTAATATAAGACAACAATAACGCAAGGAAGGATCGGCCTTCCTTTAGGCTTACCGTACTTAAACTGCCCTTAAACGATTTCTCTTGTTTCAATGACAATCGCTCTGTGCAAACATCTCTATTGATTTGCTTTCCGTTTATCGTTGCATTATCTTCCCTCCACAGCGGTCTTCGCAACAACCGGACGAGAATACACAAAAATCTGTTCGTTGCCATGGTGATACAGGTGGTGATCCGCCTTACCTTATACATCGACCAAGCGATCATACGCAGCGGTGGCAAAAAGTTCGGCAACGAAAGCTCCCGCCAGGGAATCGATAACACCGTAAGGCAAACATCGCATCCGTAGGGCCGCACTGTTGTTGGGGAATGAGAATCGCCACCACACTTGTGCGATACGAATCGACACTACCGACGGTAGAAAAACCGAAAAGGATGACTTTCTTGGGCTGTTCTTTACCTTGGCTTTAAGTTCTGGTGCCCTTTCACTTCCTGTACCACTGCACACGCGCCCGCTCGTCTGTGTTTGCTGTATGCAAATTTGGTGTGACTTTGAGCTTTCCTTTTGTGGAGGGGGCCAGAAAAAAAAGGAACGAAAGAAAAGATCAAACAGCATAATCCCTGTACAACAGTGTGCCCCGGATGCAGCAAATTCACCATTGATACACATACTTTATTCTCCCTTTTTTCCATTCTCTCTCTCTATCTCTCTTTGTCTCCAAAACAGCCGTTCCTCTGTGAAGCGTCGTACGTGCTGCTAGAGTACGCCAGGACCTGCATGTTTATGTGGATGTTTATAGAGGGATTATATTTACACAACGTAGTGACGGTGACAGTATTTCAGGGAAGGTTTCCACACACGCTTTACGCCATCGTGGGCTGGGGTGGCCCGGTCGTACTGACCGTCATCTGGGCCATCACCACCGCGCACTACATCCGGCAGCAGAAGTAAGTGGATGGGTGTAAGAATGGGGGATCGGCCACGAGACACGAGACCGGATGTTGGCCTGTGGAATATGGCGAGCCGAGCCGAGTCGAGTAGACAAACAATCCGGCACGGGTTGGCACCGGTCGCCACCGGATTCCGGGAATCGGGAAGCAACACTAAAGGTTGGCCTGGTTTTTTTTTTCCTCGTTTGCAGATGCTGGTGGGGTTACAACTTGACGCCTTATTACTGGATTTTGGAAGGTCCAAGACTTGCAGTAGTCGTGGTAAGTTCGCCAACCTACTCTGATTGATCGGTCCCAAAATCTGACGTTTCACTAATTCACCGTAACGGTCCTTCCCATTTCCGTTCGTTGCAGTTGAATTTTATATTTTTACTTAATATTATAAGAGTACTGATCGTGAAGCTGCGCCAAAGCCACACGAGCGATGTGGAGCAGGTGCGGAAAGCGGTCCGGGCGGCGGTCGTCCTTGTGCCATTGCTAGGAATTACCAACATACTCAACATGACGCAGGCACCGCTGGACAAGACGGCACTCGAGTTCGCCATCTGGTCGTACGTGACGCACTTTCTCGTCTCCTTCCAAGGGTTCTTCATCGCGCTGCTCTACTGCTTCTTGAATGGCGAGGTACATTCGAATAAAATAAATACCGATCGTTTCAAGCAAAACGCTTAATACAAACTTCCTTTCATTGCACAGGTGCGGACGGCACTGATGAAAAGTATCAGCGTGTATTTGTCGCTTCGCGGGCACCACGATTGGGCGGTACGGAGGCAATCGCTCTTTTCCGCCGGTTACCCAACGGTACCGGTCAACGAGGCACCGCACGCAGGAGACACCAATCGGTTAGCCAGGCAACACACACACACACACACGCACACTAATCGACCGGAAAGCTGGATTCTAAAGAAAATGTGTTTTCTGCTTTGCCTTTTTTTTCCCCCACCAGCAACACCAACAGAAATGCCGCCAGCAACAATCTGCTGGCAAGTGCCAACAATCATACCGCCAACGGTGGCATGACCGGCAGCGTGAGCGCGAACACGTTCCGCTGTGGCTGGTTTAGCCGCTGCTTTTTAGTACAAAAACATACCAACCCGTCCGCACCGGAACCGGCCCCACCCGAGTCAGTTGTGTTCGACATTTCCGACTAGCTTTGTCGGCCATGTTCGACCATTTTCTTCTTGTGTTTTTGTGTCTCTGTGTGTTACGTTTGTTTTCTCCAACCCATTCTTTTGTACGTAGTTTTTCTTTCTCCATTTTAGTTTGCTTTTTTGTTACTTTTTACCCTTATTAATTGATCCGTTTTTTTTTTTTTTTGCTGTGCTTTGTGGCATCAAACGTTCGGTAACTAATGGGTAACCTTTTTACGGCTTTACAGAACCAGTGTGTGATGGCGGCTGTCGGAGCACGTGCGAAGTACACCGATCCATGAGACTATAAGAAACTAGTAAAGCTTTATACCGGGATGACCCGCGCGTCACCGGAAACCGGAACTGCTATCAGGGTAGCGCACCAATGGAACCGATTGTGAACCAGCAATCGGAGCCAAGAAGCGGAGAAGCCAACAGCCAAAACAAAAACGGAAAACCGTAAACAAAAGCGCATGATTTTTACATACCACTGCTGACGATTGTTCGGGTGCGAACAGAAAACAACTTTATTTTAAGCTTCGCCACACGGTTGCACGGTGGCGTGAAATAGTAAAGAAGCAAGCACAAGTATCAAATTGTATTACGTGCGTACGAATCGAATTTACTGTTTCGCCAGGTGTATAGGAGGGAAAAGGACATGTTAAATTAGGATAGTGAAAGGTGTGGGAACGCTTTCGAAAGGTAATTATCGAATACTGCAAAATGGTAAACTGTTGCTCGCTCGTTTGATATACACAAAAAAAGAGGGATATATATATAAATGCATACATATAGTATATATATATATATATTTTAACCGGATAACGAAGCAGCTGCGTGAAGCCGAAGAAGCTATTAACAAGTGTCGATTGTTTTTTGTCGATTTCGTAACTGTTGTAACCTTGTACGGTGTGTAAAGGCAGCCAGGTAATAAGCCGTGTAAAGAGATGCTGAACCAGCGGCAACAACACTACGCCAGTTTAGATTGATTTATGTGTAACACAAGCTGGGGAAAAACAAGCTAAAGCGAACGAATAAATGCAATGTTGTCTGTTTTTGTAACAAAAAAAAACCCCACCATGCGGATTTGATCAACCAAAGTCGATGGGTTTGCTGTGCATGCTTTCGTATATTTTTCCTATAAAGGACATTCCATCATTGCGACATTGTTTTCGCGAACAGTAGTGTAACGTTTTCACATTTCTTCTTACATTTCGATCAACGATTGATTAGTGTCTGGCCGTTAAACGGCAGTTTTTGTGGGTGCGCGTTTTGGGTTGGTGTGTGCATTACGCTTTCTCTTTTTAAGAAACATAAAAAATGGGAGCAATTGTTTAGGAGTTCTTTACCGGAATGCGGGTGATGACGCTTTTCACCTCCGTGTACGCCTGCAGACCGTATTCTCCGTTTTCACGTCCATGGCCCGACATTTTGTAACCACCGAATGGTGCCTGTGCCGAAAGGACGTTGTACGTGTTGACCCAAACCGTGCCGGCCCGTAGACCCTGCACCAGATAGTTCACCTTGTCGATGTCCTTGGAAAAGACGGCCGCTGCCAAACCGTAGTCGGTGCGGTTCGCACGCTCGATCACCTCGTCGAGCGATTTGAAGCGGATCAGCTGCTGCACCGGGCCGAAGATTTCCTCCTTCGCGATCGTCATATCATCCTGCACGTCCGCAAACACTGTCGGTTGGATGAAGAAACCGGGCAAATCCTGTACCTTCGATCCGCCGGCAACAAGCCGAGCTCCCTGCTGTTTGCCAGTGTCGATCAGGCCCAAAATTTTGTCGTACTGTTCCCGATCCACCTGCGGGCCATGTTCGGTGGTCAGATCGAACGGATTGCCAACCGTGCGCTTCTTTGCCCGTTCGGCACTGCGCTCCACGAACTCGTCGTAAATTTTGTCCTCGATAAAGGTACGCGAACCGGCACAGCAGCACTGGCCCATGTTGAAGAACAGCCCGAAGTGGGACGTTTCCACTGCGTGCTTCATGTCCGCGTCGGACAGAATGATGTTGGGGCTTTTGCCGCCCAGCTCGAGTGTGGTCCGCTTCAGATTGCTCAACCCGGAGCCCTGCTGAATTTTCTTGCCCACCTCGGTCGACCCGGTAAAGGCCACCTTGTCCACATCCGGATGGTCGACCAGGGCGGCACCGGCATCACCGAACCCGGGCACGACATTGATCACGCCCGGCGGGAATCCAGCTTCCTTGGTTAGCTGCGCCAAGTACAACGCCGTCAGGCTGGTCTGTTCGGCCGGCTTCAGGATGATGGTATTGCCGGTAGCTAACGCCGGTCCAAACTTCCAGGCCGCCATCAGTAGCGGGAAGTTCCATGGGATGATTTGCCCGCACACACCGACCGGTTCGTGACGAGTGTACACGAAGAATTCTCCATCCATCGGAATGACCTTGCCGTGGTTCTTATCCGCCCAGCCAGCATAGTAGCGCAGGTTGCTGATCGCCATCGGGACGTCCGCGTTGTACGACATGAAGTACGGTTTGCCATTGTCCAACGTTTCCAGGCTCTGCCGTTGCGAAAAGTTACGATCGTTTAAGTTCCCTCACAAGCAACATTTCAACGACAAGGCGCAATATATGGATACGAACCGCTAAGTACACCCGATCACGTTCCATCAAATCTGCCAACCGGTACAGCAATTGACCGCGCTTCGAAGCATCCATCCGACGCCATGGTGAACCAAGCCTATGGGACAAAAGGGCACATTACGGCAACCGTTGACGCGTCGCAATTAAAAATACTCACTTGAAAGCTTCCCTGGCCGCTACCACCGCCTGGTCAATGTCGGCTTTCGTGCCTTGCTGGATCTCCGCGATCACCTTCTCGTTCGTTGGGTTGATTGTTGGAAAGGTCTTGCCGGTCGAGCTTTTGTGCCACTCATTGTTGATAAAGATCTGCCGATAAGGAACAGCGCTGTAGAAGGCGCGGCCACTCTGTCACCTTTGACCTCCATCGAAATGTCACTAAAGGACACTTACCCCGGTGTAAAGAATCTCCGGTGACGATTTTGGAGCCGGCACCGAATAATTCCTGGCGCTGGCAGCCGACACAGCACGGAAAATGCTTGACGATTTTACCAGACGTTGCATGACCGAATTGAACAAAGAAACAATACTATACAAACACAGCAAATGCACTACCGCTTCGGGACGCTGGCTTGAGAACACTGCTGTGTTTATCTCTGCTCTGCAAGCGATAAGAATGACTTAGATTGTGCTATTTGCAAAGTCAACCACCGGTCACGATGACAATAATTCTCCGTCAGATTTTTAACGATCGTTAGTAATCGTTAGCAACGTTCAGCAAAACTGTACACGATCACGCTTTATGATCGCTGCGGTAATTTAAATGCAAAAAGAGTCTGGCAATTAATCAGAAACCGTATATACAAAGGCGCGTAATAAAACGGCAAAACACATATGGTCGTATTTTGTTCTATTCCTTCACGCACACACACACACTATTGTAATCGTTATGACATACGGCCGGCATTCCAGGCAAACCGAGCCACACAGTTTGACAGTGTGATTTAGCCGTCACTTAGCTTAAGCTAATTGACCACGGAACGCTGTGAAAAGTTTCAAGTTATATTTTTCAGTCAAATGAAAAAGTTAGAGTGGTCATAATTTCGACTGGCCTGTCGTGATTAACCATATCAAACACAGTTGTTGTAAGATTTTGCCTAGTAGGTATAATTTATGATTGTCTGGTTTTTTTATGTTATACATGTTTTGCAAAAAAAAAGGTTTTTGTATGACCGTGTGATCCGCTACCGTGGTGATTTTAAACAAATGTCAAGGTTGATATATGAAAGATAATCCATATTAAGGGTATGGTACACTAAATGCATAATTCAAAGAAAAACTGAAAATTTTGAAAAAAATATATCCAAAAGTTTTACACATTTTGTATCACCATACGATACTATTGAATCGAAATCGTTTAATCATTTTTATTTTCTAGCTGCCCGTTAAACTACAGACTGGCGGTTGCGTCAAATCATTTGAAACATTTTATTTGTTTCTGGAAAAATTGTTTCACGTAACGAGGCCTCCTTTCTATAATAACCTTGGCAAATATTTGTTCCGTTCGTAGCTGTCAGGCAGCAGATGTCAAACATCAGCTGTTTGGTTGTCACGATTTGTGATGTTTAATTTCGAGCCTTGTTGGCTATTTTCATTTTTGCAATAGCAGGGAAAATTGCATCGTTCTCGTAATAAACATGTGACGAGATGTTTCCCTGTTAACTTGCCCACTACTGTGAGCACTAAGCAGTACTCGGAGTGTTTGGGGTTGACGAGGAATTCCCGGTTTGCTGTGTTTGACAACGTATCATTCCAAAGTTAGAAGCGTAAAGTTTCCCTACTTAAGTAAGCATCCCGTGGCGAGTGTTTTGAAAACGCGCTTTGCCACACAAACAACGAGCACGTTGTTCCAGAATCGTTCTAGCTTGAACACAATCGATGCTACTGTGAGTGTTCCCGTCGCACCGTCCTTCAATTGTAAGCGAACCACCATGAGGAACTACGTGCCAGACATCATCATTCTGTAAGTATAAACCGTCACTTTTTGTTTCGGTTGCAAATTAACGTATCAAAATCGATTCCAGGTTTATCATCATTGTAACGATCACTATCGTACGGCTAGTATCACAAATTCTTCATGAAACGCTTACTGATGGACCGGATCTCGTCGCCCCACCGGTTGCAGCCGGCAGCGAACCAAAGCCCGAACTGTCCCTCAGTCAACTTATCGATCAGAAATCGAAAGAGTACTCATGGCTCCTCCGGTTGATGGTAAACGTTTTCGGCTATCTGTGCATCTTTGTGCCCGGTGTACTGATCTACAAGTATGCCAAGCGCACCAAGTACATGGAACGATCGGATCGATCACACCTCTCGGCACTGGTAAAGTTTTGTTACTCCGGATCCGGCACGGATAGTCTTGACCGACCGCTGGACGGACAGTCCGGTACGGCAAAAGGAGCGGCCAGTAAACGCACAACGGCCCAAGAGTGTGTGCTTCTCTGCTACTGTCTGGTGGGACTTATGGGATCGTACCTTACCTGGGGAGTACTGCAGGAGAAAATTATGACGCAGGAGTACGAAGGACCGGAGAAGCGTAAATCACACTTCAAAGACTCCCAGTTTCTGGTGTTTTCGAACCGTGTGCTTGGCTTCATGATAACGGCCGTGTATCTCGTGGCAAAGCGACAGTTCCGCCACCGGGCTCCTCTGTACAAGTATTCGTATGCCTCGTTTTCTAACATTATGAGCGCATGGTTCCAGTACGAAGCACTAAAGTTTGTCAACTTTCCCACGCAAGTATTGGCCAAATCGTGCAAAATCATCCCGGTCATGATAATGGGGAAAATAATTTCACGCAACAAGTACGAATTTTACGAGTATCTGACGGCAGTTATGATCTCCGTCGGTATGATTTTCTTCCTGACCGGCTCGACGGACGAATCGAAATCGACCGCCATGACGACGCTGACCGGTGTGCTGCTGTTAACGTTCTACATGATCTTCGACAGCTTCACCTCTAACTGGCAGGGCGAGCTGTTCAAATCGTACTCGATGTCCTCCATACAGATGATGTGCGGCGTAAACCTGTTCAGCACACTGTTTACCGGTGCGTCGCTCGCCATGCAGGGCGGTTTCTACAGTTCGCTCGTGTTCGCCGTCGACCATCCGAAGTTTGTGATCGACTGTATCGTCCTGTCCATATCGTCCGCAATCGGGCAACTTTTTATCTTCTACACGATCGCCACCTTCGGTGCGGTCGTGTTCACGATCATCATGACACTCCGACAGGCCATCGCAATACTGCTATCCTGTCTGATTTATCAGCACCGCATATCGTTCCTCGGCGTGATCGGTGTGCTGATAGTGTTTCTCGCCATCTTCCTGCGGGTGTACTGTAACCAGCGGCTAAAAGCAATTAAGCAACGACACCAAACAACACCGAGCGGTGGCAGCAGTAAACCACGCATCAACGTTTAGAGTACGGTATTGTTTCGGAGCCAGGCATATGGTGTGCTTAAGCAGCAGCAGCAGCAGCGTTTGCAGATTTGCATTTTACGAATGTTAGTTTAGAAAAACACGGACAACATTTTAGTCTTTCTTCATCCGACAAAGGAGAATATTTCACCATAGGACCTCCACAGCCCAGTGTGCAGTAGATTAAGATAAGATGTTTTATTTATACCGAAGACATAAACGCGTTAACAGTGAGGCAATTGATTGTAGAAAGTAGCGATGTAACAAAGCNGTTCTACATGATCTTCGACAGCTTCACCTCTAACTGGCAGGGCGAGCTGTTCAAATCGTACTCGATGTCCTCCATACAGATGATGTGCGGCGTAAACCTGTTCAGCACACTGTTTACCGGTGCGTCGCTCGCCATGCAGGGCGGTTTCTACAGTTCGCTCGTGTTCGCCGTCGACCATCCGAAGTTTGTGATCGACTGTATCGTCCTGTCCATATCGTCCGCAATCGGGCAACTTTTTATCTTCTACACGATCGCCACCTTCGGTGCGGTCGTGTTCACGATCATCATGACACTCCGACAGGCCATCGCAATACTGCTATCCTGTCTGATTTATCAGCACCGCATATCGTTCCTCGGCGTGATCGGTGTGCTGATAGTGTTTCTCGCCATCTTCCTGCGGGTGTACTGTAACCAGCGGCTAAAAGCAATTAAGCAACGACACCAAACCACACCGAGCGGTGGCAGCAGTAAACCACGCATCAACGTTTAGAGTACGGTATTGTTTCGGAGCCAGGCATATGGTGTGCTTAAGCAGCAGCAGCAGCAGCAGCGTTTGCAGATTTGCATTTTACGAATGTTAGTTTAGAAAAACACGGACAACATTGTAGTCTTTCTTCATCCGACAAAGGAGAACATTTCACCATAGGACCTCCACAGCCCTGTGCAGTAGATTAAGATAAGATGTTTTATTTATACCGAAGACATAAACGCGTTAACAGTGAGGCAATTGATTGTAGAAAGTAGCGATGTAACAAAGCAAACTGAAGAATCCGTTCTGATACGCTTGAATGCTTGTTCTAACCAAAAATGTGACGATCGATTGATTGTGAATCGTGATCAATATGTGTGTAGTGTGTTTGGATGGCGATTAATAAAATTCGAAAAAGAGCGAAATAAATATGTACTCGAGTACTAGTTATATATTTAAATCGTTTAATTAATTTTTTCTAATCACTTGAAACATTAGTTGCAAAGGTACCTTGTCGCATTGGCAGCTTGCGTAAGCGGTAGTTAATTTTTTTAACAACAGTTTATATTCATCAACGCCCCTTTCCCCATAACAATGGTAATATGATTTTAACTGCTGAATGATTTATAATGAACGATAAAGGTAGTTTTACCCTTGAACCCATAAAAGCCACCGGTGGAACGCATTGCGTTGCAAAGTGCTGCTACGTATCGTTTAGTCTACATCAGTACCTAACCCAACCCACGACACGATGATAAGGTTAAAAGGAAGGAAATGGACATTGCAAATAGGAACCACATGTTTGCTACTGTTATTGGTAAGTAGCAGGACCACTTTACGTCAACTTACGAGGAAATGCGAAACATAATGTGCTTGTTTGCTTGTTTGACAAAAACAGTTGCAGGGAATCGCTGGACAAACAACACCGAAACCAGTAAAGGTATGATTTTGAGTTTTAAAACACATTTAAAACGGTACGAAATGATCATATCCCATTTGCGTTACCAGAAAGCTAATCGTCTTGTTATTATTGACTACGAAAAAATTGGAACCGCGGTAAGTAACGAAGGCTCAATGCCAATGATCGCAGAACAGTAACTTTATACTTTCGCATTTTGTTTACACAGAGCGCACCTACACCGGCGCCATTACGTGCACAGGTAAGTTGTAAAGCATGCACTGTAAATTCTCTCTCTCTCTCTCTCTCTTTGGCTTAACGACCTACCAGGTCATGCCGGCCATCAAATGGCTTACTAGACTATTAGATACCACGTAGTTGCATAGTCAGTGCTCACTACGGGGGAACGGTCCGAATGGGATTTGAACCCGGTCCGGTCGTGGTAGGGACTAGCGCCGTTTCCAAATACACCACCGAGCCGCCCCTATGTAGATGTAGATTATCCACTCCAAAAATGTTTAAACGGTTGACTTTCCTATTTGCAGACTACCGTGAAACGAACGGGGACTTCGCAGGTATTATAAATTATTGTGCCTAATGTTTGCAAAGTGTCGCTAATCAAATGATGTTTTTTTGTCTATTTCAAGGGTGCATCCGGTGGAACGCTTGTGAAATCTGGCGGAGCGGGTGTGGTAAGAAGTGTATAGAAAAGCACGGTACCATCATACAGCTTATCGTTTGAACGAAACGCAACATTTCTGTTGCAGAACACTTTCAGTGAAGGATTTGGAGGTATTGCATTCTCGCCACTACAGTTTACGCCGGCAGAAGAGTGTACGAACTGTACGGATGAAACTGTTTGGCCGGAAATGGGTTTCGATTATGACAATTTAACGGTGTACATGAACTCGACCTATCCGGATTACGACGCAATCGAAATGGCCCTGACGAAGGGTAAGTGTATAAGGTTACTTTTTGATGGTGCTCATATCTTCACTACGGAGTTTCTTTGCATTTGTAGTAACAATCCTACCAATAGTTGACAATACGACACTCCCACCCGGGCTCGTTACCGTTGGTCCAGTGCAACCGTCCGACCTGAACGTTGTTGGAATTCCCATTCCCGGCGTTAATCCGTCACCGAACTATTCCGACGACAGGAACGATCTAGGATCGGGAGTTGCTGCAATCGCGTCCACTACGCAAGCCATCCCACGGTCCTCGACAAAGCGACGTGTTAAGAAAACTAGATCGACGTCGACTACAGCAACCACTACTACCACCACAACGACCACGACTCTCCCACCGAAGCGTAAAACGAAGAAACCGAAAAAGGATAAAAAGGGTAGAAAGCTGGATCCGACCACAACGACGGAATTGCCCAAAAATCGTAAAGAAAAGGAAAACAAAGCGCGCAAAAGCAACAAAACCCTCACCACAACAACAACAACAACCGGCACAACGCCAGCAGTAAGAAAAGTGTTAAAGGAGAAGAAGAAAAAGGAAGTAACAACTGAATAGAAGTACCAAACACACACACTGTAATAATCCTTACCGTGGGTGGATTTTCCGTGATTATCGCATATTACCGCAAAGAAAAGGAAATGCATGTGTTGCGGTTGTTTGTTCGTATGCGAGAGAAGAGAATAAATTGCCTTCATCCGTAAGGGTGGTTTAGCAAATGGGACAGATAGTGCTCTTTCGCAGTGCAAAAGTACAATTTTAGTTTTAAACAATTTCCACGTAGCTGAAGTGAGTAAACCAAGGGACGACACCCGTTGGGTTCCAGACTCGAGTTGGATTCTCGTTTTGGGGCTTAATTGCATTTCATCCCGTGCGTGGGAATCCCGTGCTTATTGTACTTGCAGAATTGCTGACTCGCTTTGCAGTAAGCCATTCCACACATGAAGCAGATGAAAATTGGCTCACTTGTCGTGAAGGAAGCTTTTAGCTGGAAGTTTAAATCTTCTTTCATCTTCTGTAGTTTTGCGTGGTTTTTTTTTTTAATCCAGGAAGAACCAGAACGAAACATATATTTTTCGACTCGTACGACTCGTTGCTTATACCGACAACATACGAAAGCTTCTGTTGTGCTGTAACATAATTGCAATTGGGTAGGAAAATCCGGGAATGCTATCAGACGGTGATGTTGAGAACAACGGAGAAACGGCAGAAATGATCACTGGAAGAAAGGTTGTTTTGTAAGCTTTAAACATCCCGTGGAGCGATATTTAGACGACATTCTTTCTTCTTGTATGCTGAGCAAGGTAAATTACTGAAATGTTTGTAATTTGTCTATTTTAAATTGTTTAAAAACCATAGTTAAACACTTCATCAATTTCCCTCGATCCTCGATGTTTCGCCAACTGTGTATGCACTTCGATGAAAAACTATTTTTTTGCTGAAAATTTGTCACCTTTTCCTTGACCGATTAAAAAAAGAGATATTAATTTAAGAATAAAAACCTATGACAGCCAGTCTCGACGAGGACAAGAGTCTCGACGAAGAGTTTTTATACTCGTTTTGTTTCTCTTCATTTATTAACAGCCAGAGCTACATATATTTTAAGTAATCGTTTCATAAGTAAGTTGAGCTTTCCCATATCTACTATGAACCGTGGTTTAAATATCGCTCTTAAGTTCATACGAAAGATCGCCTCCAATATCACCAACATGCATGTTAACACGCCAAATTTATTACACAACAAAAGCGCTACTCAAAAGTAAATGTTCATAAAAAGCGATACTCAAAGGAGCGATCGTTCAAAGGAACTTAAGACAGATAATAAGAGCAAAGATAGCAAAAAACATCAATTTGTTTCGTTTTTTTTCACCATTGTGAATGAATATATTTCCTTTAATGTGTAAAAACTGCAAGTGAGTTCCATTGAAAATCATTAAACCTCACCATTTTACAGCTTGCGCACGTGCCATCATAATTAGGGAAGCCCTGTATGGGAAAACCACACGCAAGCTGTGGGTGTTATTTCACGCCCCAAAATATCATTAAAAAACACCTACCTAGAACGACACGTTTGCCAAGCGTAAGTACCCTAATCGCACTAATGGTAATGATGGCAAAAAAAAAACCCTGCTGATGAATGTTAATAGTTGCAATTAAGGCACACGGTTAGCTGGACGTACATTAGAAATGGTGCTGAAACAACAATCGAACGAAGGATTCTGCCCCACCAGGTGGTTCCTTCGTGTTATGTGTGTGTGTGTGTGTGTTTGATGTTAATAAAATTCCTGGTGGCCATTAAATTGCACTTTAAATATGTCTCGCTTGTGAAATGAAAACAAGTTACCGTTATTGTACTGAGATTAGTAAGTACAAAGCTGCCATTAAAGTTGCCAGTTTTTCATACGAACAGTTCAGCGTTATAACCATTGTATGGGGGAAACAAAGCGCCACAATAAAGTGAAGCACCGTTTTCGGTCTGCGGGTCTTCTCGCCCGCCGATGTGCCGGAGTGGTTGGGACATGCATTGATTGGGATAAACTTAATTTCCTATCAATTTTTTCCCATTTCCACCCGGTAACCGGCTGGTTGGTGCATGGTGGACAGCACTGCAACACCATACTAGCTATATTTTACACCAATCCTTATGTCTTGTCCTTGTCGGTGAAGCGTGTGCGCTGGATGGACAATTGTTGCTCTTTTTTTTTCACTCCTTCGTTTCACACCACACGACACACGGACAGTCCACATGGGCAAAGCACGTCATAAAAGCATGCAATTTACGGGCAGCGATCTTTCCAGCAGATTGTCTCAAATCGTTGCCTAGCACGGTACCATCTTCCCGTGTCCGTCCAGGGCAGCACCGGAAGTGCGCGGCTGTGTTGCTCTACTTTCGCTTCACTATCGACGGTCGGCGAGCGGATGTATGCGACACCCGAACCCTGTTGCTCGCACTCGAGGCCAGTACGTCCGACATTTCTGTTCTGCCAGTGGAAACCCTTAGCCGAACAGATACGATTCGGTTGATATGACTGGTACTGTTTTATCCGCTCACCAAACCCCATTCAGTGCCATTGTTTCACCGACTTACATCCGCGCTGGGGATGTGGATACCTGGAGGAGAAAGCGAGATTTTTCTGGTTTTGACGCGCTACAAAACGATACCACCGTGCCAGCATGCCAGCTGATGAATGGTCGTTTGTTTGCAACGAATCATCCCCAGATTGGACTAAGGATCCGTTTTCATTCATTACTCCCTGTATCTCCGTGCCACGAACCGTGTCCAAAGAAGCGTTCGTCATTTGCAGTTCGTTTTGTGTGTGTCTTTTGTTTTCTTGGTGCGATTGCAACAGTGTGCAGTTTTGCAAATGTCGAAAATAAAGAATGACTCGTTTAGAAAGTGGCGAGTGATACAACCATAAAAAAAAAATGAGAAAATAACAGAACAACTGCCGGTTTGATAAAGAAACTTTTCAAATCTCTTTGCGCAGCGAGTTGGCAAAGGCAAAGTTGTGGTTGGATAGTTTTCAATTTGCATTGCAATCGCGCGGCAATGTGCAGCTCCACATCGGTGGAGGCGCCTGGCTGTTTGTACGTTTGGGGATGCGAACGTTTATTGTAATGGAAAGTTTACACACCACACGGTATAACGATCGTGGTGCTCACGGGTGAGTGGATGGATTTTTATTGAAATTGTTTTAATGTTTTGCTTCTGCAGAGTGGGTGCAGCAATTTATTGTCAAGAAGCAACGAAACAGTTGCACACAGTGTGAAGTTTGCGTATAATTCTAATAAGGATAAAGCGATGTAACTGTGTCGTACATTTAATTGATTGGATTGTTTAATTTAAATAAGTTTTAGATTATAAAACGATCTTCAAGGCGGAGGTTTTTTTTCTTATGTATAACTTCTTTTGCGAATCAAGGATTTTTTAAATTTTTATTAAAGAAATTATCTGTTAATTCAAATTAACACTAATTAGTTAAAAATTTCGTAAAACTGGTTTATGTTTCAGTGTTAGAAAAAAATAAAGTCAAAATGTAAGTCAAAAGTAAATAATATACGGTACAAAATTGATAAAAATTGATAAATTTTATTAAAAAAAAAAATTCAACTTCAAAAGGTTCTCTAACATAAATTGATTGTAATGTAATGCTTTAAGAATTTATGAATATAAAACAAGATTATACTTCAGAAATGTCATTTGAATTCTGAGCGATTGTTTATTAAATAATTATCATTAAAGGTGTCTTTCAATCCTGACTAGTGTTGATCAATATGTATCACTCCTTTTTATTCCTTCCTTTCCAGTTCAGTGCGCGAATATAATTTCTCATTTATATGCACATGAAAAAAAATCCTGAAAATTACTGATTAAAGCCAATTTGCTCCATTCCGAATGAAAGCGAAACATTTTTTTTAATAAGCAAGATACATAATAAAAAATACGTTTGTTAACTTCATTATGATTAATTTAAGTCATACGAACAGGCGGATGTTTACGTTAAAACAAACACAAGTTTTGATTCATTATTACCATTTGCTCAGTTTTGTTTGTAGGATTTGCAATGTGAACCTTACGACACATGTCCAACCGTTCGTTCCATACCCGAATGAATGAGCAAAGCTTCAGAAGATAATCAGTATGGAAATCGAGAAGCTCATATTGAAGCACTGGTTGGGGCTGTCATCATCGATCCCGGTTACGGATATCAACCTTGTTTCCTCCTTTTTTATTTCTGCCAGCTCCAGTGCGCTCGAGCTCATATGACTCGAAATGAGTCGGCAGGACACCACCAGCGATGATGACTTTTTTCATCTTCCTCAAACACTCGTGCTTGTCGCCTGGAGGAGGACGATTTTTTGTATCCTTCAGCACCAACTGCTCGTGCTTCGTACTGTTCCAGCTGTTTGGAAACAGTTTCCAATCAATGTCATCCCATTCGGAATGAAGTGGACATGCATATTTTAGGAAGCCAAGGGAACGATATGTTGGTATGAAAAAACCCCCGAGTGTATGTTCACTGCCCCCCCCCGAAAAGGGGTAGTCGAATGAGTCGTAAAATTTAGACGACTCATGACAAGGATTATGGTAGGATTACTATTGGAAGAAAATGGGGAAAAATGGATAACACCACTGTTGGTCTTTGTTCTGGGTGCGAAATGTCCGGCAGAAATGTTGCAAAAAAAATTCCCAAACATGTAGTCATGGCACATTCGGTTGGTCACCAAAGTACTACCAACGTCGGCGACATTACTTTGAGCAAGAGGAAAAGTCATCTAAAAATATAAGCAATGTGTGTACGGGAATGCCTTGCGCAGCTTGGTGAACGGAAATAGAAAATGGTCATGGAAACACACTTATCGTACCGTATTACGGAAAATATAAATAAGCTCACCCAACCGAACCGACGAAAGGTGCCTGCCAGCAGCATCGTGGGGAGGAAAAAAAGGGTTTTCTGTTTTCCAATCCCCCCGTCTAATATGATGTAATGTCAGCCCCAGTACCGATGGACTGGCAGGTCAATTTACTGCAGGGATAATCATATTTTCGAAATGCTCCATTCGGTACCTTGTTAGGCACTGCAGTCCATTAGCCTCCAACACTGCGCGCGCGAGAGAGGTGAAAATTGGCCAGATTGGGCCAAAGATTTTCCTGCATTTTAGGAACCGTATTGGATGCGAAGTTCAATAAACGGATCGCATGGATAGATAAATAACGTTAATGGTGAATGTATATGACGCTTGGGATATAAACAGCAGGAAAGCTCGTTGAAGCGAATCGGAAACAATAATTCTACCAGCAGTGTGGCAAGAACTGCGCGCCACACAGGTGAGCTGCTTCCGAATTCGGTTTCGGGCAGTGTAAGTTTGTTTGATCGACGATACTTTCTTGAGCTCGCCTTTTTGTTTCCTTTAGACAGCTATAACCGCCCGAAATGCAATACTGTCGAGCAAGAAAATAAATAAAAGCTCTTAACTTTGAACGATTTGTGACAGTAGGATGGATGGATGGTGGGGAGACCCGAGACACAAAACAGAACACTCCGGAAGGGCTGTTTCGGGGGTCATGATTTAAGGACGGTCAATGTTGTTCGGACTGGAATTTATGTACAATTTCCTTGCTCCCGCGTAGTTCTTAACGGTTCGTGGAATTGGTTGGAAGCAAAAGAAGCAAACATTCCGACCATATATTGGGTATCGTTAGTATGGCTGCTTTCATGACAAAGCAGCAACGTGTCGATGAACTGACGCGCCTTTTCATTTTAGTTTTATTTCGAACCGACGGTAAAATTCCTTTTCACGATGGTTTTTACGAGGAAAATCTCATTAAAGAAATGGACAAATGTTTGTGTTGGGATTTATAGTATTTGGAATGAAATGTAGTATTCGGTGAATTACTTTCGTGTATAACAAAAAGAGCAGATCACATTCAAATACATGTCTAAAGTAGCTATACGCAGTTTGCGATATCAAATGACCCGCTTGTGATATATGTAAATAATCTTCAAAAATTCCATACTTGTGATTTAATCTCTAAGTAAATTGGAATTTGTTATCAAACTCGTTGCAATAAAAACTTAAATTACTTCAAGGAAACTTTGCAAAACAATTCATATAATATAATAATAATTTAATGGGAGCCTGTGCATAACTTATTTACCTTAACAAACATAAAGAGCGACGATGATGCGCGTTGGAATATAAAATTGCACCGGAAGCATACATTAATTAAAAGCATCAAATTAAAAAGAAAGAATGGTTCATCATTTCAACAATTTTTAATAAAATCAGACCAGTGTGAAAGGCACTGGTAAGAACATTTTTATTACATTATTTGTACATCCCATGAATTAAATTACTTCTTCACTGCCACCATCACTTGCTGCTGAGGTGTGATTAAAAATTCTCATTTTTCCGCCACAAAGATTAACGAAAGATTCATTCGGTGGACCTTTTTTTGTTTCTTCCCGATTTTTTTGGTGTGTCTTTTTTCCATCCATTTCTCCGCGGTGCGGTTACACGATGTGTCTTTTTAAAATTCATTTTTCATGTTTTCGGCAATGGAGCATGTAGTAGCGTCAGCCGACGTGCCGACAGCGACAACCGTGCGATGGGAAACTGTCACAAAACCACATCCGCGACGGTTGACGGGAGCCAAAAATCCCACCCCGAATCGATCGTTAATTTGCATATCATCATTTTGCGGTGTCAGTGGCCCACCGGCTCGCGCACGACTCGTACGTCGTGGCGCGTGTTCGACCGCGTATGATTATTTGTGCTCCATAATTCAGCGGGCGCTCATCGTAACGAACGAAACGCCGAACCCCGAAAAAGAAACAATTTACAAACGAGCCATGTGGTGTAGTGGTGTAGCAGCACGCCGGAACAGTCGTAGAACGTGGATGGCAAGGGCAAACAAACGAACTGTGTACTCATGTGTACCTTTTTTTTTTGGAACTCCCTTCTGGCAGGTGCGTCTTTCGAGCAACGGCAAGCTTGAAAACAGCAAAAGACAACGCACAGCTTGTTTTTTTTTTTTTGGGGGGTCCAACTCCAACCGAGCATACATTATGTAGCAGGGGGTGGCAAGTTGCTTTGTTGCACTGCGTTTACATTGTTTACCGCCAAAAATGCCTGCCCGTACCGTGGAGTGGTGCTTCAAAGGTGATGTAAAAGCAGAAACAAAGAACCGACGGTGAGGCCACGATCAAACGACGAAATAGTAAAGTTTGGGAGTTTTTGTGAGTGTTTTGTCTGTTCCTTCATACTCTCTCTCTCCCTCTCTCTCCCTCTCTCTCTATCCCTTTCACTCACTCTAACGCGCTCTCTTTCGCCATCGGTCGTACCGAAGAAATTCTATTAAAAAGCTTCGTAAATGCTATTACACACAAGCACAAGTGTGGCACTCATTTCCCGTCAAAGTGGCACTCATCCAATGCGTACCGTTCGGGTAACTCATCGCGCTGTGTTGTATTGCTAGGCGACGAACGTGATACGCGTCACGTGAGTTGTGGCGTTCTTTACACTATGACAAATCTGGTTATTTAAACTGCGATTGTGAAGTTATTATGCTTACAAAAAATAACACAAATAATCTTTAAATTAATTTAAATTTTCAAATTACATTCCAATTTAAATAATGCAATAGAAATGTTATAAAAATAAAACCAATCACCTTCTGGTTTCGTAACACCAGGCGGGAAACTTTATGAGTGTGTATTATAGCGTAAAGCGCTTCTAAAAATACATTGCAGAAACGTCAATGTTAATTTTAAATTCCCACCTTTCCCTTCCATTCTCAGCTTAATCCCTCGTTTCCCATTGTCAACAAAATCACTTCCACACTGGGATGATTTATCGAATCTTTGTTTTGCTCGTCCCGCTGCGTCGACGAAAAGCATGAATGAAAACGCGTCTTGAGCGTCAACCGGCATCTTCGTAATTGTTCCCCAAACCCACGACTTCACCTGCCTCCCCCCCCCCCCCCTCCCCAGCACAGTGCTGTTCGGTAACTCGATGAGTGTAGCGTATACAAGTATACACGCCCGATGGACCGAACGGACCCCGCCCAAAACACGCCCTGCGTCCTTTGGCGCTCGGTGCTTTCGGTTGTTCGGTTTTCGAACCATTTTCGCGCCACCGTTCGGCCGTACCGTTTACGCGTTTGCTGGCACTCTGCGGCACCCGTGTGTTTCACCGTAGAAACACACAGATTTCCAGTCCAGTCAGTCTGGTGTGAAAAATCACCTGCTATGGTTTGGTGTGTGAAGCGACCGTGCACCGTACCTAACCCACGACAAGGTGTACTACTCGTGCACGGTGTGTTTGCGACGCGGAGTGCAAGTTTGGTCCGTTAGTGCCGTGTACACGAAGCCGGAAGTTGTTCTCCAGTGCCAGGAACTCAATTACTTTGGCAACTCGGGTTTGCCGAAAATTTGAACTGCAGCGTGGACCAGCAGTGCAGTGCAGTGGAAAAAAGGGGTTACGAAAAAACGACCCAGGAAGTACAGTGAAAATTAGGTCTCCCTCTCCCTCTCTGTCTCCCTCTCTCACTCGTGCCCATCCCCTGTTCTGTGTGTGCTTGGTACAATAATGTCGCTGATTAGGCTGACGTCTGACCACAATTAAAGGTGTTGTTGTGCTCCAAGCGATCGAAACGGGGTCAAAGCGTACGTAAGATCAAACGTAGGGGTAAGTGCCCATGCCACGAATATCACAGCGAACTGCCCAGCGACTCGGTTTGCAGTTCCACGAAAGGGTTGTGTAAATGTAAATGAACGTCCGAACGCAACACGTCCCACAATGGTGCTGGACGGGTTGCGTTCATGTGCGTTTGATTGCCGTGTCTCG
This sequence comes from Anopheles rivulorum, assembly GCA_018908115.1. Classification (NCBI taxonomy): domain Eukaryota; kingdom Metazoa; phylum Arthropoda; class Insecta; order Diptera; family Culicidae; genus Anopheles; species Anopheles rivulorum. The sequence continues at coordinate 4,214,797 of STHB01000004.1, forward strand.
CGTGCCAGTCTGCTGGGTCTTTTATCAGATGAAATATTAATTGCTATGTTATTCGTTCCTTTCATAGGAAGTCAGTGGAAAAGCAATTTAACCAAATAGGAAACGGATCATCAAAACAAAACAAAAAGAAAAGTAAGCAAAGGAAGGTAATATTATTAAGCCGGATGTACTGATATCCGGACCGAATGTGGCATTATTGCGTTTATGGTCGTTAGTGTTGTTGTTCCTTTTTTTTTGTTATTGTATGCTTCTGCCAACGGCGAGCCAGTGTGTGGTCAGTGATTGTGGTGATCCGCAAAAAAAAGGGTGGCCGTAAAGTGTTGGTGACTGTGTGCTAAAGGTAATGATGTAAATTACATAATGAAGCAGTGAAACAAGGCAAGGTGTCACCGTGTGCGGTTTCAGTACATCGTGTACATCAAGTGTCAGTGTCAGTCCGTGCGTCAGCCCGCAGCACGTTTTCAGCCCCAAAGGAAAGACCACCCAGTATCAGCATTTTGCAGTGTAATCGAACCATGGATAAGGATTTAACGACCGTTCAAAGGTAAGTTTTGGATACATAAATGTGTGTGTGTGTTTTTTTTTTTTCTCTTTCCTCATGTTCTCAAAACACGCCAGTATCGCTTTTCTCGACGTATAAATATAACAAAATGATATGTTTTTGAACATGATAAAAACGACAAACCTCCCCCGAATTTGCTCGTTATGTCAAACGCCTCATCGAAACGTCGAAACGTTGCCCAATCGGTGGGTCATAAAATTGTTGTGAAACGAACGAACACACCCACACACACACACACACAAACGGGTGGGTGATTTTTTTTTATTATCGATTGCCTCGTTTATTTGGGTTTAATTTTCAGCAAACAGCGTAAACAGCTTCGCTCGCGGGCAAAGTGCTGTTTGCGTTTTTGCAAGCGTTTGATGTACACAATTTACGCAGCGAGACTTTGCTGCGAACGGTATATAAGCGTAAATTGATCGTAAAATGTTGTTTTTCGTTTATTTCGATTTAAATATTTATACAATCTCCGTGATTGTTATGTTATCGGGAGAAGGTTGAACGAGGTTGAAGTGGTTGTGCTTTTGCTGTAAAGCGGTGTTACTATAAACTAAGCTTTCAGCAAACCATTTTGGGCTGTAAGCTAATTTAATGTTTATTGTATTTATACTTCTGCACCACATTTTCCTAAAGGTTCAATCCTTCAAGCTAGAAGCGTTTGTTTTTCCACACCACGTCCTGTAGGAGCAACCAGCAGGCAAATAGTCGTGTCGGAAAGTACATTTGCTAATTGCTAAATTTGCAGCCTCAACGATAATGTGGGTCATTAGGCAGATCCATCCTTTTCTTTCTCTTCTTCGTTCGTGCCTTACACACACACACAGTGGCACCTGTTTATTGTCCCAACGAGTTGGGATTGTACCAATTGTAATGTACGTTTGTTTGCTGCCGGGTGCTGGACACATTCACCATTAGAAATGAGGGTTTCTTTTGGGTGTGGCGGACTTAATTGGGGCTTGATGTAGGAGAGTAGAAGATTACCCCGGTAACCAATCGTTATAATAACATGTCGATAAGAGAGAAAGAGAGAGAGAGAGAGAGAGAGAGAGAGAGAAAGGAAGAGAGAGCAAGATTATTAATTGTGGCGCATAACACAACAGCTATCTGCTGGGCGGCTTTTCACCGGAATGCCTTATGAAAGAAGGCAATGTTGCGAAGAAAACCAACCCACACAACGAAGCTACATTAAATTGTTTTCATTATTGTTTTGTTATTGCAAAAAAAAGAAAGTTATCAATTGTTTCATATCAAAAGCATGTCCTCTTTTTCCTTTTTCTTTCTTTCCGTTGGCCCTTCTAAACTTTCTTTTGTGTTTCTTCGATATTATGATATGTACTGCCTTTGTGTTTGCTAATGTTTAGGTTCCAATCTTCTCGGAAATGGTTCTTCTTCAAATAAAGCAAAAAAGGCGCAACAATTTACTCACACAGCGAAAAGAAAAGAAAAGAAAAAACTCGTCGGATGTCTATTTCATGCGATTGAAAAGCTTAAACAGTTCGGTGAATTTTTTTTGGGATTGAAAATTCCACCTTCTCCCACTTTTGGGTCTTCACCCACCTACAGGGGGCCTATGGGAAGGCAACTTTTCTGCCGAAAGATTCGCATTGCTCTTATGAGTACGAGTGCAGCGTTCCATATTAACGTTCGACAAAGTAAAGAACCCCCCCCCCTTCTCTTCCCTTCTACTCTTCCTCTTGTCACCCTTCTCTCCTCATGCATATTCTCCCCCATACGAAAAAAAAACACACACACACAACCCCTCACCGGGGGGTGTTTCACAGATTTTCCGCCCAGCCACTCGTTCCGTTGCTCGATAAATTGTTTTCAGGAGTAATGTGCGTACAAATGGGATGGATGTAGATGGGAACAGGAGATGGAACTGTGGAGAGCAGTGTGCAAGGGGGGGGGGGGGGGGGAAAAGTTTTATCTGCACCACTCGGGCGGCAGAAGGCAGTTATTGCAGCACAAGTGGTATCATCCCAAAATCGTCTAACCCTCCACCAAAGGCCTGCTCGGTGCTCGGTGCCTGTAAATGAAACAATTCATCGGAGAACTAAACACGTTTCTGCGTTTGCCCCTGACATACCTTTTCCCCTTTGTCGTTATTTGCCGTTTTATTTCTTCTTCTTTTAACGGTTGGTTGGCCGGTAAAATCGCACCATACATATCTCATGGCAACGAGAAACAGATTTATAACCCTACACAGCGTTGAGTTGCACCTTTTGTGTGAAGCAGCAGCAGCAGTCGGACTGAAATGAACGAAATATATTAAAGCACACCGGGAGCAAAATGGCGCTTGTGGCAAATGGGGTTTCAACCCCGTCCCAAATCTCTCAACCACGTGCGGGTCGTGCGGGCGTGCGTGTGTGCGTGCTTCGGTATAAATGAAACGTAATCAAATATGGACGCGTATTTGCGAAACGCGTGTCTCCACATATGCTGACCACAAAAGGTGAGAGATTAAAGACCCGAAAAGGGGAACCCATAGAGGGTGGTGTGGTTTGTGTGGTTTTACTCGAGCAACGGAACGGTAAGTTCTGCCTGTTGAGACGAAGAAAGCGTCCAAACTTTTTGCACCGAGCACGTAAAACAGTTTGATGTGAACAAAGACATATGGTGTGTGTGAGATGGTGACAGTTATGTGCATAAAACATTCGCAAAGAAAGACCGATTTCCGGTCGAGATACATAATGAAATATTGGGATGTGTGTTATATCAGGAAAAGTAATTCCTTATAGATTAAGTCCCTTGGTTTGGGATGAAGTTGCGCTAAAGAACCGACTCAAATGACCTTCTCCATCAAGTGCCACGTCAAGATCACACGTCAAATCGAGAACAGATGATAATTACCTTTATCTATATCACGTCCTAACACTATCTCCGTCTAATGCGCTGTCATTAATGGTTGATCTGGAATCAAAATCAAAACCAAATGGACGCAACTTTCTGATACGAATCTCGGATCAGACGTACTCTCGCCATAAGGAAGAACTTGAAAGAAAAAAATAGAGAACAGAACTGTCGTTAAAGGTAGTCTTAGTTACGATTACGGCCGCCCCCTGGATCGAGTGGCTGGCCAAACTCTGGTGGGATTATTAAAACTTGCCAACGGAAGTCATGGAACCGCATGGTAAATGAATCCTATTTGCTGCCGAACGGGCAGCAATGAGATAATCGCAACGAAAATGGGGCCTTTCGTTGGCACGAACTTTTGCTACGGCCGTGGCCATCGCTTGATAATCTCGGTACTTTAGGTGCTTAAGCGCCCGGCGGGATGGGAAAGATGGGGCCGCTGGGAGGGCGTGTATTCTGAAGAATATGGCAGACATGCCATTGGTGGCGTTTTTTCTCTAGAAGAAGCGCAAAACCTGTACAGCAGCTGTACAGATGCGTTCAGATAAGAACGACATTGCGCTGCGTATTCAGCTGTCAGTAAAACTTCAACCATGTTCCCTGTTGTGCTATTCCGCTCGGTAAGGCGTTCCGTGTACTTTGACAACGTGTCTCGGTGTACTGGTTATGGACTGAGGGTGGAAATACAAAAGGAAGAAAAAAAACCAACCACCCTAGTTGGAGCGAACCACAAATAATCTTTCCACACTGTTTCGAGGACTGTAAGGCGACTAAGGTCATAACTGCGTCGCATATGATCTCGACTCGAGTGCTTGTGGAGTTGAGCCAGACTTCAGGAGGAGGTAGCAGTTTTTCAGGCCGCCACGACAGGCATAAACCTTCTGGGCGGTGAGTATGACATGTGAGGAACACCCCGGACATCGATTCCTGTTTATGGTGTGTACTTTCGCTTCCCTTCCCATTCCTAGCTGTAGCCGTTCGTGCCCATTACATGTCACTGTTCGTTGACGTGACTTATTCACGTGCGAATGATTCTAATGACTGGAACAAGAGTAAACTAGGAAGCTTAGCGTATGTGCGTGTGTGTGTGTGTGTGTGTGAGAGAGAGAGAGAGAAAAATGCACAACAACGACACGAATAAAGTTTTCTTTATTCTACCTACCATACATATCTATCTCACCGATTGCGACGAAGATGCGTTCCGGGTCTCTACTGAGCCTTTCGCTCTGCAAGGGTCGCGCGCGCACACACACACACACACGTGTAAGCTCCCGTGTCCCATAATCGTTATGTCGATGGGCGGCGTGTCGTGTGAGTACGGTTGACAGTTGACGGCTGGCCGGCTGAATCGTTCCGATAAGCGCATCGAACCGTGATTCGTCCGTAGCGCTTACGCGATGAAATAAAGTAAACGGATTCCCAGCGACATCGTAAGTCGCACCATTTCTATATACTGGTGTCGATACACACTAAACAGCCACAGATTGCTTTCAATATGCAATATGGATCTGAGGATGGGAAAACTTGCCGAAGTAATATGGCCCAAAATTGCATTCTAAATAATGCTATAAATAAACCTGTGCCTCAGAAGACGTTGCCACGTGGCGCACCGTACCGGCAGTGGCTTGCCGTCGATCCGGACGGCCATAAACATGCCAAAGCCACGCAGAAAGCGCAGGAAACAATAACATTCCGAATGATGCTTCGAGGGGTATTGCCAACGTAGCCATGGGCCGCCAGGGTGGAAAGTATATTCTCAGTAGCCCGAGCATTATTGTCCAGCTATGGTCGTCCCGGACAAGCCACCGAGCAGACATCACAAACGACTAGCGGCTAGCATTCTCGTGTACAGCTTTCCTCATCCTTCGCAAACACACAGTGTTTCGACATCTGTTGGGCAGAAGCGGTTAAGGTTTTGTCTTTTTTTTTTCGGCAAATACCTTATTCCGCCACGTCGCGGAAGGAAACGTTTGGCTGTATTTGCTCCATCATGTTCTCCGTGCCATGCCGGGGCAATACCGGGCCAAAAATCTCTGCCCAATCCACCGGCGATAAAGTTCACCGCCACTTGGACGTGGGCTGGAATGTTTCAATTTGTTTGTGCTGCAGTTTGTGCTGTCGATGTCGTTCGTGGAACGGCGAAACACCACAGCGTAAGGCTTCCATCCTGGGGTTGCAATGGTGCGAGCAAATGTATTCACAACGGACAAAGACAAAAATATTGGAACAGCGTTACAGGTTACGACGGTTGGGACGGCGTTTTGTTGACTGTTTGACTGGGTGTGTACCCGATGGAGACGCCCGATACCCGATCGTTAGTCAGCTGGCGATAATGGGCTTCGCCAGAGGAAATATGGGGGGATGAAAATCGATATCGGCGCTCAGTTTGAATATGTACCAAGAAGTTATGTACTTTCCTGTAGCCCTGGGAATGGGGTAAAGGGAGTAATGTAATATGGAAGCTTTACTCTATGGAAGCAACACATTACATTTGCACGGGGTTAATTTGTTAACGAACGTTACCAATAAGCATTTCGTTGTAAAGCACAATGTTGAATAAAATAATAAATAACACCATTTTCCACAAAAAAAAACAGCAAAACGATTTATGTGAAATAAAATTAAGCTACCGTAACCTTTTCTCGTATCGAGCCTTTGAATGGCGTTTCGTTGAAAAGTTCATTTCATATTAACGAGCGAACGAGCGAATGTCACGTGTGTATAATTATGCTCCAATCGCTAACATCAACGCGGTTTGTCGGTTTTATTTCATTTGCCCTACCGCACCACGGTAGATGTACGTTTTCTATGGGTGTACAGACGATTCTATCGAGTGGAAGTACAGTGGATGTGAGGAATTTCTTACGAAATATTTCTTTACCAACAACCTTCCCATCGTACAGGAGTATATGTCACGAGCCGAGCTGTATTGGATCGTTCTGTAGAATCAATCGAACCGCAAGGCTTGACAAGTACTTTACATCCCTTTTGGGCGTCCAGCCGGCTGTTGTCGGCTGGAAATAGGTCAAGTGTGCTACGGCTCGCTACGGCATGTCTTATCGAATTGGAACAGCCGGAGACCCTGTGCCTGTGCCGTTTGTCATTCAGTCAAGCAAGAAGCCGATACGGATAGGCATACAAACTTGCTGTGATCAGCAAGCTCACCGCAACAGTTCTTAAGAATGGGGAAGTTCCATTTTATGCGGCATTGTCTTCCATGGGGACTTGACTAAACCTTACCCTTGCATGTGGCTTCGTTCCGGGGTCCATCGGTCGATGGTTCGATGCTCCGTAATTATTACGCACATGGGCAGCAAACCGATTTCGAGATAATCCATGCCATAAACTTCAGCATCGAGGTAGTAACGAGACGAGCTCCTATAGTGTCCGGTCTTAAACGCTATAAATAGTACAGCATGGATTAAAGTTTATAAATTATTCCACCCCACAGCAGGAAGCGGTTCGTGGTTTTTTTTGTACGCAAAAGGAAGTGAAGAAAATCCTAAACCGACATGCTCACTTAAGCCCTTATGGCTTTTTACGGGCACATACATAAACTGTCCCTTTTTACGTGCCACAACCAAACCACCTACCGTCGATCGTTGATGTTTGGAAAACAAAAACAAAAAAACATGCAATTGGGGATCGTTTGATCCCCCGACTGCAGTGTTTGATGGAGTTGTAACCTATGACTTTAATTTACGACCCATACTGTCGTGTAATTTTTTTTTTTGCCAAGGAATGTCCATTCCGGTGATGGTGAGAAAACACTCGAGGTAGGTACCCATCCCGTCGCGAACCTGCGGGTGAAGAAACAGAGCAAAAATGTATAATAGCGCAAAGTTATGTGTGTCCGGGGCTTATGGTCAAATTTTATCACTGTTTTGAGCCGCTTTTAATGGTTTTGTTGAGGGCATTCAGGCACTGTGTTTGGGTCGAACGGTTTTGCCAAATCATGGGCCGTGTCTAATGTTTCTGGTTCCGGTGGGAGTTTGCTGTTGCCACAGGGAGATTTGTGTTTGATCTGTCTTTTGCTGCATATAATTTTATATGAAGACATAAAACATATTTATTAGTTTATTAGTAGTTGTAATATAAAGAAAACAACCATTTCTTCATATTACTCACATTAAAGATACGGTTTTTTAAAGATTTTCTTGCTGCTTTTCAATGCAACATAATTAAACTCCTTACTTCTTTGGTCCCATTTGAAAGTTTTCTTAAGCACATGTGTTATCAATTATAACTTTTTAAACGATTTCCTCCTGCCACCGTAAACTTTCGTTCTAGAATGCTCGCGTTCCATCACTGCTCTCGCTGAATTGCAATTGTAACGAGCTTCGCATTGGAAGGACGCGAGTAAACAGAAAAGAGAAAAAAAAGGTTCCCATTTTCATATACGGCAACCAGAGAAAACAAACTGTCTGTTATTGAAATGAATAGCAACACACAAACAAACCAAAAAATCAACTTCAACTTCTTGGCAACTTGTTGACTGATTTTGTGGTTTCAATATTCAAGGTACCGTGCAGAAGTGTTCCATTTTCTAGTGTGGCTTCCTTTCGCAGCACCTCAGGGGGTTTGCTTTGGACGCGTTAGCGTTATCCAAACGGTTCGTCTTTCCTATATTATGGGGGGTTTTTTTTTTGTTTGTTCGTTTGATTAAAGCGTCTTTTTCTTCGTTACCTCAATTTGAATGCTCAAAAAAAAAATAGCAGAAAAGAAACCTTCGTAAAGAACGCCGGCTCGGGTCATACTGAATCGGGCGGATCAAATAAAAAAGCATCCGTCCTTTTGGGGGGGCGTTTGGAAGGATTCCTTCCGAGCCGCTGGCGAAAGCAGTGTCCACGGTATTTCAATTGAAAATGGGCAAATTAAATTAAATCGAGCCCGCGGATACCGAGCGATGAAACGCCAATGATGGTTTATCGCGAATGTGACGGTTGTCGCGTATTGTTTTTTGCTTTCTTTCTTTTGCGAGCATCTCCGGCGAGGAAAATTGGCCACATTAAATTGAACGCATTACATGCTGATGGTGTGCAGTGAGCTGGAACAATGCAGACTTAGATAAATTGGGTCCCTTCTAAGAGTGGTTCGCTTTCGGCTTTTCCCATCAACTGTGTAAACGAGTGACGTTTTGGGGGCTTGACATGAAAGCGAGACAGCAATACAGAACAGTTTCGAAACAAGACAGATTTGCCTCTCAGCAGCGTGGAAGGCTGCTGTCAGCCATTCGGAAATGTTGTCCTTACCAGTTAGGAACGCGTTAGCTCAGGTATCTTTTACTGCCTATTTACCCCAAAACTGGTCACTTTAAACAGCAAGATGCCAAAGCATTGGGGGCGCATTTAAAGAGCTTAAATAGAACCGAAATCCGTACCAGGGTGGGTGTAGCAATCCGTGTGTTTATCTTGTGTAGCAAAGTTCTTTAGATTATAAATGAAGTTACTCTCGGATAAAATCATTCCTCGTAGGTAGCAAATGACCAAAATGGTGCCGTGAAGTGTGCACTCTGGTTGTAAATTTGATGCTTTCCATTAGCAGCAGACTAGTCGTAGCAGCAGCAGCAGCAGCAAAAGACCTTGATGCCACTCGAAAAACCCCTTTTGCTGCACTGGACGGTTTTTGCTCCGTCCGAAGGTGAACTAACTGGTTTATTTATTAGTTGCCCTCAGGTGCTTTTTGCTGGTGCTGCAGGCAAAAAACGAACGTCTCACTTCACGGAGGAAAACGTAATGCATTTAGCTCATTGAGCTGAAAATAAATTCGTTTGAGAGGGTTTTTTTTTACTTTAATCCACATTAGAAGTGTTTTATAAACAGTGCACTTATTTCTCAGGCATCCTATGCGATACTCATGTCTTGAAATTGTTGATTGAAAAGCCACACACGATGCTTTCCTTCAACGACTGTTTGCTATTGCTCACTTCCAGCAGCACACACAGACACGCGCCTGAATGCATAATCCGTGACTGGGAGTAATATCAACACATTGCCACAATCAGTCAAAGAACGATGACGATCACCGGTGACGATAGTGTGAACATGCACGTAATGCTAGCACGATAAATCATTCCCACACGGTTTCGCTTTCTGTTCCTGACGGCTGTTACAGATTTGTTCGGCAGATTCACACACATTTGCCCACCGCCTGGTGGCGCTCAGTTCGACACGGATGCCGACTACACTTGACCTTATTCGTTTGCATTTTGCCAAGTGCAATCGAGTTTGCAAGGGCTGTACCGGTACACAGAGAGCGACATGGTAAAACCAATCGGCCGTTATATAGAATCGGCCCGGTATATCTTACGCACTTGGTATTGATTGCGAAAGCGTATCTCGGTCCGTTAGAAGCAACGTTAAGCGCATATCGGTAACTGAGCGCCGCTGCGAAGTGCTATAGAAGGCAAAGTGGTTTAGCGTTGGATAGAGGAAGTAAAATGGATTTACTGCACAGCTTGTTTTGGTTGAATGCAGGAAATGCGCATTGCTAATTGTGGGCTAACAGTTTCTTTTGAATGTGGGCGACAAAAGTTACGAAGGCGTCCGGAGCGTCGATCGGATTAAATGGAGGCGCATGGTTGTTTTGTAGAGCTGTTAAATGAACGACGCTACTACGATCGCGATCGTTGATCTTTGATTGCGATCGAGTGAGCTGTGACTACGTGGTAAAATTAAGTCTACTACGGCCGTTCTTACAAAACAAAATAGCCATGTAGCGATCGTTTAATTCAAACATTAGTTGTATGAGCCATTCTGTCCATAACTATTATAAAAAGCAGTACTTCCCATTCTGTACGAATAAAATACAATTTAACCTCGATCCTTTATCCTGGCTAGCTTGTCCTTCTGGTCGCTAAAGCCGTAGTTAATAAAGCCACTGTATTCACCCGTGGAAATGGAGCTTTTCATTCGTTCGTAACGAATTTGTATACTTCCGAAAAACGTTGCTCATCCGTCAAGTGTTTACTAATCCAAAGCAGAACCGAGGAAGGCTATAGATGGCATGCGTGTAAATAAAGTAACTCATAGCACCACCGTTGAGTAGTCGGTTGTCGAAACAGATTTATAGGAGAGCAACGGCTTTGGGAAACGAAGTGATTTGAAAATTGTACACGAACAGGTGGAAAACTCTTGCTCATCCGGCCTTATTTGTTGACCAATGTCACCGTCACCTGATCATATTCCCATAGGCCGATTGCACCAGGTGCAGGTGTCTGTAAGATAGTAGGATTACACAGAAGAAAAACAAAACATTAACTGTCCAAAAGTACGCAAAAATGAATTTTTAAAGATGAAAAACATTTTTGGAAAAAAGACCGTAAAATTGCATTATTTGTTAACCAAATTTACCGTCACCTGATCATGTTCCTATTGGCAGATTACACCC
>STHB01000004.1:4233377-4251859 GCA_018908115.1 Anopheles rivulorum
CCTCAGCGAATGAGCGATTTATGACCTTCTGAAGCATATCCATTATGTTGTGCCCGACATCGAAGTACCATCCACACATTGTTGGCCCGTTTACGCAAACAGGCAACCGTGTTTAATGTGGTGCTAGTAGCATTTGCCCATGCTCCACCATCCTTTTGCGCTTCGCTTTGAAACTGTTCATCTAAAGACATCCGGAGCACGTGTACCTATCAGAAAAACGGATCATTCCTTGCCATCCTTCATCATACCACACATGCACATCCTTACAACCAACCTACGGTAAGGATGATATTTCTGATTGTGCCTACTGTTGTCTAGCACCGAGCGTAATTCCCAATCCACCAATCTCCCCAAACCCCCAATTTCAAAGGATTATAATCCGATATATATATACACACACACACACACGCATACAATCGAAACCCATAAGTGAGAGCTCTGGTTCGTTATGATCCCGGGCCTATCATTTATCTGTAAACAAGACACGATCTCGACAGGCCTGGTTGTGCGATGTTTTCCCATCTGCCTCACGGCAGGGCCAGACGAGATCCGAGATTGCTGGAACGAAAGGCCTTTTATGTTGGGGTTGTGTGTTTTTGGCCATAGTTTCGGTGGGTTTTGCAAATTTACCAGCCACCCATCACCAACGCCCGGGCGGCTGTTTCGGTGATGCGAATTTCACCCGACAAAATCATTTCCAATCAATTGCCACTTTATCACGATGCGGATTGAAGTGTGTTGCGTTGTCGTGTGCACATGTACGTATTATGCGCTTTACGACCCGAAATGCAATTCCGATTGATGATGAGATTGATGTCGCTCGCTGCAGCCTTTACGATCGGTTACTTAATCTGTTACGCAAGTGCGCTCAACCCGTGACGTGGGTCGTGATGGTTTTTGATGGTTGATATTTACATTTTATTTGATTGCACAGATACACAGATACTCGCCCTTTTTTGTGTGGATGCGGATAGGGTAGGAATGACGGGATGTGGGGAGGTTTTCGCAATTTTGTGCATAATGCTGCTTAATATGGATTTATTTTATTACGGACGTTCTGTACGGCGTTTGTTGTTCTGCTGTCGATGTTGCCATATGGAAGGAAAAGTGTGTGTTTTCTTCTTTTTTTTACGGTGGTGAGATTGAATCAGATAGTACGATGCGAGAACTTTATTCGCTTGAAAAGTGTGCTAATCTTAGGAACGATGTACCAATGGAGGCGCATGGTGGTTCTTGCAGAACTGTAAGAAATAAAATTATTTCAGGTGGATAATCCGCTTTAAGGTAAGTTTTTTTTCTTGAAAATGCATTTTTTCTCTCTTGGAATCAACGAAGTCAGTTTTTGAATAACTATTTAAATTTCATAATTAGCTTCTTCATCACACCGATTTTGATGCTTTCGATACATTACACAATAAAGAGATGAAAATTCACAAAAACTTTACCGATTATTCTTTCCCAAAACGTAGCAGGTACATCGCAATAAGAGGAACCAACACAACAATTTTTACACCTTTTTATCCTAAAGCTAAAAGGAACAATTTCCATTTCAATTTCAATTGTGTCACTAGGAATAAATTTCACTGTTTTTATGTATGCTGCAATATTTTCCAGCCTTCCCGCGAATGCAAATGAAAATCGTAACTCACAAAACTAATTGCATGGGGCTCTTTGGATGTAAATGAATATTTCGTGTTGGTTTACAAATTAAAAAAAAAAAACCGAGCATGTACACGAGCAGGAAAGATGCGAGGAGAATCTCTTTCATGTACATTGCACGCGTATTGTTTATTAAAGCTTTCTTCCATTTGTTGGGTTCTGTTTGGAAAAGAAGTGATGTGATAGTCTCCCGTTTTGTTTGCTAATTTAATTATTCAAATGTTTTTTATGGTTTAATTTAAAAATCGTTGAAACATTCAAACATTTAAAACATAAAAAGCTGCTTCATTTAATAATAGTTTCTCCCTGCTTATCATGCAGAACAACACATGGATCTTGGTGTGAGATAATCCGTACGGTAAACCTTGGTAGTGAAAAATCACATAAAAGAGAAAGTGTTTTCTTTTTGCGTTTATTTAAATTCATATTCGCCATTCAATGGCGCATTATCCAACCCGGCAAGATAAGTGGCAATGTTGCTTGCATATCATTTTGCCCCATCACCGGGTTCAGAACCTTTCACAGCCGTTTGCGCACAACGATAACGAGAAACTGATTGTTGGCAGCAAACCATGCCAGCAGCTAGCCGAACACTGGGAGAACACTTTTCCTTTCCTGCGTGCATTTTTGGGGAAGCCGAAATTGTTTGATGAAGAAATTGTTCTCGCTAAAAACGGTTTCACCGGTCGCGCTTAACCAGCGGCAAGTTACGCAGCGTTGTGTCAGTTTTAAGATGGCGCATTAAAACGAAACGTTGCGGACGTGGATGCTCCCGGCACTGTGTTTCACCAATCTCAGGCTGGCGGGCATTCGCATTGTTCTGTTAGTAAAATGCTTTCCCCCCACACACACACACACAAACACACCCTCGTACGTTCGGTTTCTTCCCTGCCGGTGGTGTTCGTGGTGTGCTGGAACAGCGTGAGGCACAAATCTGACGGTAGCGGTTCCTGCATGCAGCCGCATCCGGTTGTGAAGAAAAGTGCTGAAACCTCAAGAAAAGTGGTGCCGAAGTGCTGAAATGCTCGCGCGAAGCAACTCATCCCCAAACCCGTACACTTCGTCCCAGCGATCGATTGGTTCGTTAGCATGCCAAAGTCTTGGCACAGCTGAACCTTTCCCTGAACCACTATTTGTCAGCTGGGGAAAAGGGTGTTTTCTTTTTGTTCCTACCAGTTTTCGGTGGGTTTTGAGATCCTCTTAGAACGGATTACGGTGTGAGCCGGAAAGTTGCAGTATCAGCAGCTAGTGATCGTTCCATCCCATTCCCGTATACTTCCTTTCCAAACGAAGCTAAAAAACGCCAAAAAAAACCCAAAGCGAATAGAATCACGTTCAGCAATGTTATTTCCCGACCGTGGTAGCACATTGCCGCACACATTGGCAGGAGGAGATTAATTCTGTACCATCCTTTGGTGGCAAAGCGTTCGGCACCAGCTTCCGTGAAAGGGTGCAAATTTAGAAGAGTGCGCTTCATTTGCTCATTATGCTATGGCTTTTACGCTTTCCCTTCGGCCAGTTCGGTAGTGAAGGTGTCTGGTGCTTCGGTTTTATGTGTGCCTTTGTTTCTGTTTAACTCACTTTGCAGAATACAAATTACTAGCATTTTTGAAGGCTCCAGCGGAGTTATGTAATTGCAGTTTCGTACTACCTTGCGCACTACATTTTGCATGGCAGGACGCTAGATTATGCAATTTATTACAGCAGCACACCGGGGTCTGCATGCGAAAGATAATCGGACTGCAGGATTTATCCGTCGGCAAAAACAAAACAAAATGGGTTTCAAATTTTGATTTCCTGTACCCCGAAGTTCTGGATGCAAGATGCGGATGCGGCTGTGTGTTTGACCCGCCAAGGTACGTGACGTGAATAAAGCAAGCAAACCGGGCGACCCTTATCCGTATTTGGTGGAATTGAAAAGTTTTGTGATGCTTCCGGCATTCGGCAGAGCGTAAGCAGGAGTGGTGAAGCGTATGAAAAGGTTGGATAAATGTTACCGGTGGCCGATGAACGCTTGTTTTGTGGAAGCTTTAAAAATATGACTCGCGAAAGATTATCAGCAGATTGATTATGATGTCGCTACTTTAAATCAAAAGTGAAGTGTTTTGTGAACTTTGATTACACGGATACCGGGCTGAAAACATGAGTGAAACATTCTCATTAAATTGGCGTAAATAGTGATTTCGAAATGACGCTACTATTTTTACCATTAACGATGTTTATGAGCGGAAGAGGAACTTTTGGCTAACAAGGAGGAAATGTGATAGCTGAAGTGAAACACTTGTAAGTGGGGATTTGTTCGGGGGAACAGCGTGGATTTTTCACTTTTCAAATTTCAAGTATTTACGTGAGCAGTTTAGACCGACTTTTATACTAAAGTAAGCATTGACGTCATCTTTAATGAGAGAAATAGGTGAATTTATGTATATATTAATTTATCTGTTGGAAATCTTAAAGTTTAGGGAGCACATTTGTCCAAAATTTATTTGATATGTTTATAAATAATGTCCTTCCCAATACTAGGATCAAGGAGTATAAATAGGACCCAAAATGACAGGGATATGAATTGTGGCAGAATTCATTAAAGCATGAATAGGAAATTAACTTATAAATTTTAAAATGAACCCTTTAGGACAAGGGAAACAATATTTGCAATTTATAAGTCGGTTGAGACAATTAATTTTCGGATGCTCAAAAAATGATAAATATATTGGTGGCTTGTTTGGAGCCAGCAAATTTAAGACTAAACTGTTTACCATATAAAAGTATCGTTTATTCAATTGTTCGATAGACACCTCTAAGTTTTCAAACTAACCTGATTTGTATTTGTTTGTAATTCAATGATTTTGCACATATTGTCACAATAATAAATCACTTTTATGAAGCTTTATGATGCTTTCCGCTCAAATGGTTTTATTAAACTTTCAGCTCTACAAAAGTCTTAAATTAGTTTTTCTTCGAATAACGTACGGTTCACAGCGCCTGAAGGAGCTTGACTAAAATCACATTTGCTACCGACATTCAATCCTTTCGTTTCGCTTCATTTCCGATGTGTGGTAGTTATCGGCTAGCTGGCATGATAAACTTTGTGAGGTTTAATAAAAAGACCAACCAAAAGTCAACGTTTTGGGTGTATACAGCCGAAATCTATCCACCTAGCCAGACCGCCGGAAAAACCCCTTGACATGAAAAACGCCGACCCGAGCACCGTCTTTTGCCGGAACTTTAGATCAAAGAGCTACGATAGGGTGCACGGTCGGTGTAGAGAACCACCAGAGAAGCTAATCTACGGTGCTGACGAGCCACCGTACCTAAGCGTGTTATGACCAATTGTATGTGTGTGTGTGGCTGTGTGGGGGTGTGTATGGCCACAGGCTGTTTATTTAGCAACTCTTGCATACCTGTGCTTTTTCTCACTTGCCCGATAAAGTGCCGCCAATCTGCAGGGACTATCTGTTATTTCAGGAAATTATAATCTACCCTACGGGGAGTGCCTTGCTGTTGGGAGATGTTTGGTTGCTTCTTTTTGCTGTGGAAGCTGTGTGGTTGCGGTACAAATAGGAAGAAAAACATGTTTATTTTCCTAAAATAATTTCTCACACTTTCTATTGCACGAGTGGCTGACTGCCAGAATTCAAATGTAATCATTTAGCAGAAAAAAGAATAAAACCCAAGAACGAATGGGTTTTAATTTAATTGGGAACTCCCTCACATGGAAGGACGAAACCTTATAAACAGCACTCACTCACGTCGCACTTTCCGGGAAAAGCACTCATGAGTGTCTTTGATGTTGTGCGACATCCCGAACCGTCACGTTCAGTGTAGTAATGTTGCGTGAAAGCTTTTCGCAACACCCTGTACATGGAAAAGGGAAAAGCTTCCGGATGTGGATTCGGTCCGCAGTTAGCTTTTCGTCGGTTGCTCAACACGTGAGCAGTGGTGATGCTTGCTACATTAGTCAGTAACTTTGTCGCATCAACATTTATTTTTCGGCTATGTGTGCGCGCGTGACGTACCATCACCATTACTACCAATGGTGCCCTCTCTTTCTGTGCTTGTTGCTCAATCGGTGTCGCTGTTGTGCTTTTGTGGTGGTTCGTCCGTTGTACGAGTCGCATGGTGTTTTTGGTTGTGTCTCGCCTCACACTGGCACCAACCAACGGGGGTTTTCCGGCAAACCGAGAGCGATGCGTCACTTCACGTGATCCACCGTGCACGATTTCGGGGGTTTGCGAAGATAACTGCTGCTGCTTTACCGTTGGCAGCCGTTGTCCGTGACGGTGCTCTAGCGGTACGCATAACCATGCAGCATTGCATCGTGGCTGTAGCAGACGGCATTCGCGTTCGATCGGCAAACGGTAACGGTTGTGTGTTGTGAGCAGCAGTACGGCAGTTCTGTTCACATCCGGGAATGTGTTTTCGATAGTAGAAACGCATCAGCGCCGATCCGGTTGGAAGGCAAAAAAGAACAAATTGTATTCTCACGTGTGTGATTGTGTGTGTGTGTGTGTGTGAAGTGTTACCAAACAAAAAGTATAGTGTCAGATTTGTTTTTCCTTTCCCTATACACTTCACACTATTATTTGCCCGCAGGATAACGGGCAGAAGGTATTATAGTTCTTTCTGTTGCCACAGCTGTTGCTCGTACGAAACGGCCCTGACCGTTACAAGTTTTTCTTTCTCTCTTCTTTTTTGTTGTAATTTAATTTATACCCTTTTCCGGTTCATTGCAAGCATTCGTACGTGTGTGTGTGTGTGTGCGGCAGTGGAGTATTTATTTTTTCCTATTCACTTTAACTTTATAACCCACGTGGAATAAAAACAAAACGCTTCTGGTACGGGGAAAAAAAAAAGAATCTCGCGCGGTCAGTTCTGTGGACTGGTTTATGGTTATTACTTTTGCCAAGCGCGGGTTTTCCGGGTTTTTATGCAATTTTCGTTTCATGTTTTTGTGGTGTTGCTGCTGTCTTGCTGGAGCTTTTTTCTTTCTTGTTCGTACGTTACAACGAATAAAAGAGGGGAAGGATGCTGCAACGTGTTTGAAACACACACAGCACACTTGATGCAGCATAAAACTTGTTGGTTGTTCGTCCATCCGATTAGTGACCACCCGGGTATGACCCTCCACACGGTACCATCAACCATCCCTAACCACCTAATCGTGATTTAGGGTGTTGCTTTAAGAGCTTGTACTTGGTGGAACGTGTTCCGGGGCCTTTCCCTCCAGGTGTGGCAAAGTGTTCATCAACACGACATAAAACTCCGTAGACATCCAGCCACCCAGCATGGGAATGGGCATGGTGAGCTAGTGGTGGGTGAGCTTGTGTAATCCGCACAGCCGGCGTACGTGCAGGAAATCATCTGATGCAGAAGAGAATTGGTGATTGAGTAGCAGCCGCAGCTAATTGCAATGCTGTACACCGATGCCTTACACCGGTGGGGCGGTCCCTGGCATGCCGCATTTGCGTTGTGCATTACCGCAACGAAAGGATATCCGGTGGTGCAGAAACAAAGGCACATTATGATGCCATGCATCCGTGCACAAACAACTTCCTCCATTGCGGTCGTTGGGGCTCGTTGAGTGAAGTGAGTTCCAAAAAAAAAAATGAATGAAGGGGTTGATAGTTGATCACGTGAGCCACTAGTTTGGTTTGATTGGTGCAGTGAAAGTTGCGTTTTTATCTTATTTTACTCATAATTTTAGAACTTTGTGTAATAAATGTTTCTCATACTTGTGATGCAAATTTTGAAAGTGTGTGTAGCTTAATTTCCCAGTACACCAATTTTTGGGTAGTGTCCTGTGTGTTTTGCTTCTGACAATCAGTGTGTGGGGCACAGTGTTCTGGGTGCCATTAAAAGCGGGTAACAAACCCCCTATCTACGGACGCAACGCTGCAGTGCGTCGTCATCCCCTGCACCACTGTTCAAAATGGAGAGCGGCGATCCGAACGCTCCCTCGTTGCTGTCACCCGTGTCAGGTACATTGCCAAGCGCCGGAAGTTATGCAATACGCCAGCCACCATCCGCTTCAGCTGGCATCGTCAGCAGCAACAGCGCGGCTCAACCTGTTGCGGTCACAACGCCAGCAAGCAACAATCTTCCTAATGGCCCGGCAGGTCCGGGCCAGCAAAGTTCACTGTCACCCCGGCGGCGGGCCCGGTTGCAGCGCTCGGAGCGGCTGCAGTCCGACCACTCGCAATCGTCACCGTCCTACTCGTCGTGGGAGGCGCTGATACGGGACAGCTTCGGTCAGATCGTTTGGCCCATCCGTATCACCAGCTGGGAGATGGTACAGCACGACCGTCCGGGTGGTGTTGGTGGCGGCGGTGGTAGCGGGTTTATGGCTGGAGGTCGTAATGCTTCCTACCATGCGACCGATTACGTTGCAGCCAGGTGAGTTTCGAGCGGTTTCGGTCGAACAAAACACACAAATTAACTAGCGTCCCGGGTGGGTGGAAAACACAAATAAACTTCCAACTGGTACCAGCTGCTAAAATATGACGCTAAAGACTGGTGGAAAATCTTGAATGGGAAATGAGAGAAACAAAGAAGAAAAAAAACATGTTTACAAGACTCCAACCAATGGGAGAGACAAAACAAGCCACTTGGTTGGAGATCCTCATCAAAGGTAGAACAAAACGCTTTTTTGTCATAACGATCATTTCTAACTGGCTTTCGGTTTTGCCTATCCCACAAACCATTCGTTCGTAGGATGAGTGGAAACGTTTTTCCTTCTCACCTGTATAAAGCGGTCCATTCGGTGGATTTTTTTTTTGCAAATGTTGGAAGATTCATTCATTTTTCCAGCATGAATAACGCCGTTATCGTTTGCCTTCGGTCGTTCGGCACCAACCCGCAGCATTCAGCCGGGTTCGTCGATTGCATAATGGAATTATGGCGAGCAAAACACCTGTAACAATTAAATCCCGCAGAGAATGGGAGCAATTTTCGGTTTTTTCTTTGTTGTTGCTGCGCCAAACTGTTGAAGTTTAGGCCCTGGGAGGGCGAGAGTTCAACTTTTTTATGTGTTTTTTTTTCTTTCCCTTTTACAAGCGATCCAGGTTTAAGCACGATTGTCGTATTTTTAGGATCGCTTCAGGGAAAGCAATTTGACCGTGAGGCGCCTGTAGTTGACACGCATTGTACGGTAGCACTTGCCATCTGATAACTAAGCACTTGCCGAAAACACCACCAAAGAAGTAATGATGCTAATGAGCACCATTTCCAAATGGCAAATGCCTTGCCTAGGAGCAGAAGGACAAAAAGCTCCAGAAGCTTAAACAATCTTTAAGATAGCAATCACGTTTCATTGCGTCGAAAGCAGTCTTTGTTTTAAATTGACGCTCATTTTCGCTTATGTACTTTTATTGCTGTTTTGTTTGCTAACGAACACCGTGCCGCTTTGTTAGAAAATAATGAAATGACAATTTATTTACCTTAGTGCTACTGGATAGGAACCACACAGTCCCAATAAACTACTAAACATAATATTGATTGGATAAGAGGGCAGCATCTTCAGCATCTTCCAAAACACCACTTGTTTCACACCGTCATCGTGTCTCATCTAGACGTGAGGAAAGTTTTCACTTGACAAATAATAAAAANCCCTTTTACAAGCGATCCAGGTTTAAGCACAATTGTCGTATTTTTAGGATCGCTTCAGGGAAAGCAATTTGACCGTAAGGCGCCTGTAGTTGACACGCATTGTACGGTAGCACTTGCCATCTGATAACTAAGCACTTGCCGAAAACACCACCAAAGAAGTAATGATGCTAATGAGCACCATTTCCAAATGGCAAATGCCTTGCCTAGGAGCAGAAGGACAAAAAGCTCCAGAAGCTTAAACAATCTTTAAGATAGCAATCACGTTTCATTGCGTCGAAAGCAGTCTTTGTTTTAAATTGACGCTCATTTTCGCTTATGTACTTTTATTGCTGTTTTGTTTGCTAACGAACACCGTGCCGCTTTGTTAGAAAATAATGAAATGACAATTTATTTACCTTAGTGCTACTGGATAGGAACCACACAGTCCCAATAAACTACTAAACATAATATTGATTGGATAAGAGGGCAGCATCTTCAGCATCTTCCAAAACACCACTTGTTTCACACCGTCATCGTGTCTCATCTAGACGTGAGGAAAGTTTTCACTTGACAAATAATAAAAACACCATCCCAAACACGCCCAATTATAACTTTTTCCGTTTGGACGAGCAGGATCCGGGCGACTGCTCAGGGTTTGCGTCCGTTCAATTACATCAAGCCAAGATTCACTTCAAGCCACTTAGCTGACGGCATATTCACGCGCTAAATGGTTCCCTGCGGCTAGCAATGTTGCCTCGGTTCCGCCATTACTTTCTCGCCATAACTGTTTGCCATTTATGGTGGCAAATGAATTGGCGCCTATTCAACCGAAGCTCGAAGTTGCCGAAGAGTTTAATGTGAAGATGTTTGATGTAACTGTTACCTGTACTTTTCTTTCTTGGTTTGCGTATTTTTTTTGTTATTGTTTGGTGGCACTTTTTCAGCTCACCAGTGAAAATGTCACACTCGAGTTGTGTTTTCCCAAGGAGTTACGGGAAGCACTTTTGGTGGAAATGATGTCTTAGCCCCTCCTGATATTTCCAATGTGGCTTGACGAGCACACACACGCGTGTGTGTTTAAAAAGCCAAAAGAAACATAACATAACGGTTCGGCATTGCTGAGATGCCAGCAGCGACCGTGGCGAAACCACCAAAAAGCAACAAATGCAATAAAGTACCAGCCCGTACATACTTGCATGGATGTTTGGGGAATTTTTGGCATGTTCTCTGCTTCTGGCTGTTTTGCTGAGCCTTAATGTGTGCGTGTGTGTGCTCTCTGGTTGTGTTTGGTGTGTAGCACGCAGGTACCCCCGGAGGCAACCCGGCACGGTTGATACGGTTGATGTGAGCAGCCAAGATGGATGGTTTCTTGAACGTTACTTTGTAATATATATGTACATGTATGTATGTATCGGTGGAAGAATTATGATCGAGCGTAAAATGTGATTCGGATAGCTGGCATGCTTCGCTCGTTTAAGCAATGTTTGGCGTTTAATATGTGCTTTTAATGGGCACGCTTTCCGGTGACGCCATTTAAACGACTTTCGCATTTATGATTGTACAATTAATTGTGAATCGAATGCTTGATTGCTTTTTCGTGTTGACAAACACGTCCTTCTTATTTTGTGAAATTTTTGTGGCTTATCATTTTTGTATTTATTTTTTGTTAGTATTTTTCCTTCGACACTGTGATTTCTTCTACACAATAACCTTATTCTAGTCTTGTTTATTGCCTTTACCCACCTTAAACTTCTGCGTACCACCGTTTGAAGCAACGAACAAACTTTCTCTCTCTCTCACTCTCTCTCTCTCTCTCTCGCACGATCAGATTATACTGATAATATAAGCCTACACCCAATCACAATCTTAATGATATTGATTCGCTTCGCTGAACCTGCAGTCAACCGGCACGAATGCCTTACACCATTACCACTCATGGTCAATATTTTCCCAGCTGTACTAACGAGTCTCGGTGTATTGATGTTATTTATCGCTACCTTTGCAATATTTCGATCGTCGATAAGCGTACGATCGGTAAGGTTGTTGTTTTTTTTTCCTTTTGCTTCCATGCGCCCATTAATTGGAGTACCGGGCGTCTCCATGGCGAGTGGACCGAACTTGTGCAACCACCAGGCGTCTCCATGGTACAAGTCAATGGTAAAAGTTTTTGAAAGTAAAAACACAACATTAGTGTTTATTTTTTTTCGTCGTGGTTTCGAATCGTCAGCTGAGCAGATTAGGTGTACGGAAGCCATTTTGTTGTTTGAGGATGGGATGAGCATTTTAATGGCGTAATTCATGCATTTGTCCGGTACTGTATTGTCGTAGCGTGTCATTTAGATGTCTGTTTTTATTCGTCATGTACTGTACTGTAATGTTTTTCCTTATCTCCGTAAAACAAAGAAAGGGCTTGTAATGGCACAACGATTGGGAAACGTTTGCAGCAAGAGAGAAAAAAAAAATGCTCTTCATCTGGTGAGTTTTTCTTTGACCTGATTCCGTCGCTATTGTTCTGTATACAAAGAGCTCGTACAAAATGACGCGGTTTACCATTACTCATGTCAATGGCGATAACAATCATAGCTTCCTTCGGCACTTTCACGGTTGGACTCCGCATACAAAAGGGGTACAAATCAATGGAACAAATCGTTCCATCGGCAAAATAAAAACACTCCCACAGACCGACACACATCAAGCATTAAGGTTAATCTGCGAACAAAGTAAGGTATAAAGCCGTTTACGATTACATTTCACAGGTTGAAAAAAGTAAAAATAAATCCCAACCATAACAAAGGGCAAGCAAAGAATCAAAAGGCTGAACGTAATGCGCTCACTCACTCACTCACTCACTCACTTGCTGACAACCAACTCGCCACTCGTGCTCGAACAAAAAACAGGGGAGGAGGCTTGGCACCTTTTTTTTTTTTTCTCCGTCAGCTGATCTAATTATGCGCGTCACGGATACGGGCTGTGGATAAATATTTAATTTCCGACGCGTTACATCTATCCGATACGCTTCGTTGTTGTCAAGGCACACAGGTCGGCGAGCGGCATATCAAATCCCGTGCCTAATCCGTGTCTAATTACAAGACAAATATAGCGAACCTCAAATCCGATTTAGCACCCGATGGAGGCGGATGATATTCAATGCAAACGGTTCGTGTCGGCCGTGTCGGTTCGGGCGTTGTTTCAGCGCAACATCAAAGCGAAGCAGTTGGTCAGTTTTCGTTTCGTTACGGCGAAAGTGAGAAAGTTGTTTTCCTTCACCCCCTTTGTCTGAATGTTAGATCAAGTAACGTGCAAGCAGCGATAAACATGGTTGAATAATACACACGTACAGATTGCTTTATCCAAATATTTCCTTCCTTAATGTGACCATTACAACTTGTCTGTGCCTTTTATTGTGTTCCTTCATTTGATGTCACCAGCCGCCTATGGGCATGGGCATCACCATTGGTGCCGGGTTCGAGTAACATCAAAAAGCTTTGCATGTCCCGTCAAGCTGTTCGTGATAATGTTCGGTTGTTTGATGGAAGGTTTCTTTCTTTTTTTCTTTTGCTCGATACTTCATCTCGCTTCTTATGCTCGTACGTTGGTGCACAATGATTGAAAGAAGGAATGCTTCCATGTTCCATCCGCCAAACTCTGGTCGGTCCCCTTGACATGCCGTGTCCCGTGTACGAGCAAACAATGACGTGAAACAATAACGGCTGTGGCAGCAGCTCGTCACTGAGCTTGGCTTTGATGTTTTTGCTGGCAGAAAAGAAAGGATTGCACCAAACGTACGATTAGAGCTGATAGTTACAGTGTTAGGCACGTTTAGATTTGTAGGTATTGGAATAATTTTCACCATACTGATGTAGTGTACAAATAATTTACATTTAAATTGTACGATGAAACAA
Organism: Anopheles rivulorum; assembly: GCA_018908115.1. Lineage (NCBI taxonomy): Eukaryota > Metazoa > Arthropoda > Insecta > Diptera > Culicidae > Anopheles > Anopheles rivulorum. The sequence continues at coordinate 4,246,523 of STHB01000004.1, forward strand.
GTGAAAAACGATCACATTAGAGCACAATATTGGAAGGTGTAGAACATCGGACAAAAAAGGGAAAAATGGTTTTTCGTCTACAATCCGTCGCAATAAAGTAAACCAAAAAAAAAACGGGAAAAACCACTCCCCACAAGGATTGAAAAACGCAAGAACTTTTCATCTCTCGTGCACCGGCATTCATTTCCCTGCGGATGCTTTACGCTGTCTGGTTGATGGATGTTAGCGTCGAGCAGTCAAACAAACACGCTGCTGCGCACGTTAGAACAGCTCGTGGCTGTTGGGATTAACAGTGCCATTGTCCATCGGCAACCGAACCAAACCGAAGCAGTCTCAAACAGGCAGCAGTTTCTTTTTTTTCCGAACAAAATGCCTACAAAGTTGTCCTTTTTTTTCGTCCAGTGCAAACAAGGAAAAGAAAAATCTTGTCAAGCAACGAGGAAATGAAAGCGAAACGAAGCGAAAACAACTTTCCTCCTCGGTTTGGCTCGGGTATTGATCTGGGTGTTGAAACTTGGTTTGAAATGTTTTGCAATCACTTTGTTGGTTTGTCGTTGGGAAAAGTGTGCTTTTTCTTCCTTTCTTTTCTAACTTTCTTTCTATATTTCATTCTTTTCTTTCTTTCGGACAAACCCGCATCGTTCGATCGACTTTGTATTGATTTGTTATGCTGTTCGTTTCCGTTTTTTTTTGTACTCGATTCGTCGTTTAACGTCGCTTGTCGCACAAGTGTTGGCAACAATCCACATTGTTTTGCTATGTTTTCTCATCCGTGCACGCGTTCGGGAAGGTTGAAAAGTTAGTCGACCCAATGACCAAGACTAAGGGGGAAATGGAACTGCATTCTCACACTGTAGACACAAACTGTAGTCACAAACGGTTTCGCCATTCGCGGTAACGTGATGAGAAATTTTATGATTCAATGCGTACGTTCCGTTATCACATGCATGCCAGATGCCATGTTTTTCTTTTTTTTTTTTGGTCAGAACAATATCCATAGCATAGAGGGATACCATTGGCATTTCCCCTCCCCCTTATCCTTTCTTTCTGCTTTCTGGTTCACCCTGACCCAACGCCGCATGAAGCACCACTTAAAACAAAGTGTTAATTTTTGATCCTCGAAATTTCTCTTTCGTGCTGCCCACGATAACGGGCTGGATTCGGGCTAGACGCTGTGGTTCTCCGGGTGGAACTGGACGGGCTGGAAATGGTTGAGGTTACATTTAACGGTCCTATTACGATGGATCTCTTCGGTCGTGGCAGATTTGCCCAAGCTCTCAGCCTTGGGCTGGCTGTGGTGACGGGTTCCGGCTGTAAATTAGAGCGTGTGTACCATGATATGTTCGTGCGGATTAGATCAAACCCGGGTAAAGGCATAAAGTAGCAAGCACGCCTTCACTGTTCACCATTCCACGCAAAGGAAAGGCAGGTGAACTACAAACAACGGGTGACGGTAAGCATCATTCGTTGTGATGAAACTCATCCGAAAAACTTCATTGCGCTACATACATACACACACACACTAGCAAGCCCTTTTGGAATGTGGATGTGCACCTTGACGCACGTGTGCCGGTGATAGGGTGAGGTTTTGTCGTGGTTTAGGGTTGCGCGTTGGCGTGGCCCTATTTCCCGACTGCTCAAATCCCGCACCAGTAGGCACCGTTCCGTTGCTGCTGCTCCAAACCTTTTGAGGGTTTTTGGGAAACCTTATGGAAAATGTATGCTGCTGCTGCTACACCTGATGTGAAATGAAGTGGTTGAGCCACGGGTGGATGCAAAAATATGGTAGCAAACGGCGCACACCTCGCCTAAGTAGACCGACGGTTTGAGGTCGCTTTCGGTCGTGGTAGGATTTGCATGACGTTCTTGCATGATGCCTTTACGGTACGGGTACAAACCACAACGCAACGTGTAAACCACTCGCTCACCGTCTTTGCGTCGCACACATGAAGCCATTGGACGTTCCTGTTCACGTGTAGACTGTGTAGAAACGCACCATTACAATCAGCGGTCGCGATTCGTGCAACAGCACACCGTCGCTGCATCTTGCTTGCAACGCGCAAAGCTTCAGCTTTCGCAAACGGAAGCTTTAATCAAACTTTATGAGTAGGAAAGTTTCACGCCAAAGATGCAATCCGGATGTGCTGCCGGGAAAGCACGGGAAAGCAAATAGGGGGGGGGAGGGGGGTTGGAAAGTGTAGCGGGGAAGGTACCGAAGACTCTGGTAATAAAGATACTCATAATTAATTTACGTGAGAAGCATTAAAACCATTAAGCTGCACGAACCACCACGAGGGAAGCTGCGTGAGAAGAATGGAGTGCAGTTCTGCTACGACTTTGGTAGAATGTTGCACGTTGTTGCATGAGTCACGCGCGTTCGGAATGAAAAACTGCGATTCATTGTTCATTATGAAAGGAATCGTTTCGGTAGCATCAATTTATTACGGGAAACTTTCGGTTCCTACGATACCGTTTGGTGATATAAAATGTATCTTGAAGCGTTTTCATCTTTCCACAGTAGAAAGATTATCCGGGCAGTAGTGCTATTAAATGTGAACAAAGATTTAAAGCGTGTCATCAAATGAAAGTTCCACATAATCCCGTCTCAATTTCAAGTATAAATCAATTCTGTTTCATGAAACGTACGTTCCACATAAAACGAAACACCAACCAAAATGCTTCCATCGTTGGCAAATCCGTACCATACAGCACACCATACACTGTCGACGTTCATCCGTTTCTGCATTCCTTCTGGCCATGCATTGAACGAGTTCAATAAAATGGAAAACACTAATTAGCATACAAATGAACATTGCATTCAGTACGCTTCGTAAACAAGTCAATGCAACGATCTAAAAGCAAAAATAAAAATAAAAAAAACACACGATAAGCCAGCTCAACCGTGATTCGATTTCGACGTACGGTTACATTTGAATGGGATTGATCAATGCGGGGAATGGCAAACAAGTGGCAAACCTGTTCGCTGTACACCTTGCTACACCGAAATGAACGAAAACCATAACTTACAATACACGCTTCTTTATCCACACGTTGCACACGGAGTGCATTGCATCAGTGCTGTTGTTGCACACTTTCTTTGTTGCGCTTCGTGCGCGTCCGGGACCCGCTGCTGGAACTACTTTAACGACGCTGCAGAATGCAGTTTAACCATTTTGCATACATTGAATTTTCAAATACACGTGCACACACACACACACACACACACACATACAGAGAAAGAAACGCGCCCGAGTGCTGCGAATAAGTGCACGCGAGTGTAATGCGAGTGAATGAAAAGTGCGGCAAGCATCGTCCGCATCGCTTTACGTTCACTTTACGCGAAAGGATCAGATTACGCAGCAAAGTTTTCTCATTCCGGTGTTTTCCTTTTGCCCGTCCTGTCGTTTTCATAAAATATGGTAGATGGACAGTTTTGTTTTTTTTTTCGCTATGTTTTGCTTTGTTTTGCTATGCGTTAACCAAACCACCACGGGGTTTGGAGTGACGTTCTGGCGTTGGTGTTGGTTGGCAAGCTGTAACCCTATTGTGTGGCTGTCAGTATGCATGGATTAACTTTCCAGTTCGAACGAGCGATGAAGCTGAGGGAGTTTGCAATTTTTCCATTTGGTTTTTTTTTCTTTTTTTTTGGGTTATTCACACAAACTGTTTGTAATAAGTAACTATGCGAAATGGGTCAAATAGAAAAAAAGCGCTGGATAGGATACGAATATTCGTTCTTCAAAGTATCGAATGAAGTAAATAATGAGCAGTGATTTGATATTTTATGATTATCAATCTAATATCATCTCCTTGTAAGTAATAATGCTCAACACACAGCGAAAGAAAAGATTTTAATCTTAAATGTATTAAATAGACCTTTAAGCTCCCGAGTCCCGCATATAACTCCTTCCGCACTTCCGGTGGTTCCTTGTGGAATAGCCATCCAGCCTGCCGGCGAATCTCCCCGAAACGTTACTGATACCTTTGGCACGGTCGAAAAGTAGCCCCGAGGGAGACAGCGAGATGATAAATTATTAACATGCTCCCTTAAATTGCTTACCTTTCGGGCACGGGAAGCCTTCAGAAGGTACCGCAAAGTGAAGGAAGAATAATCAGCCCCGGTTGAGCCTGAATGGCTTCTTAACCGTATGCCAGCGATTGGCGTCTTTGACATTTGCTTATTTCGAAGGCAAATTCTGCTGAAACAAGCCGTCGGCGGTAACGACGTTATGCTTTTCCCTCTCTATGTACGTTATGTGGGGAAGCGGGAAGAAATAGAAGGGTGGAAAGGGTGAAGAGGTGGGGGGGTTATACAAAAAACAAACAATAGCAACAACATGCATTCTAGCGTGAGAAGCGCTTGCAGCTCGGCTGAATTTTAAGAGCAAGCTTCACATAAAGCTGGCAGACTTTGAGACGGGCGCATTAATCGACGCCACGCCGGAAGGAACCCGATTACGCATTGCATGGGCGAGTTTAACCCGACCATTTTCAGACAGCAGCCCACAACCAACTAAACGCATTCCTTCAAAACGCGGGCATGTGTTCATCGCGCAGCAATACATCATCGAAACATTCCCATAACTATGACCATTTGTTTTAGTTTCCCTTTCGTGTTGGCCACTTTATTCGTGAACAAATGTATTTATTTGTTCTTCCTTTTTAGTTTGTCGAAGGATTGTGTTCGTGAAGTTGGTGTTAAAAATTAATATGAACATAATTCGCCATTTTGTTATTTGGCCGGTGCAGTTGAGCGAAGTGTAAGATTAAATTTAATGTGTACGCCTGTCATTACGCCCCCGGACCAGGTCGGTATTATGTTTTTTTTTTTGCTTCACGCACGAATAAACATTAAACGGGAATTAATTGTGTGAAACGTTGATCTTTGGCTGGCTGGCTGGGGGTAGGGTAGGCTTTCGAGGGCTTTTTGTGACCGAGCGATAAATGATACTTAATGGTTTACTTTTTTTTAGCTGGTTGTTGTTGTGGTACTGTTGCTGTGTGGGTTTGGTAAGCCGGCGTATAACATAATGGATGGAAATCGGTGTTTCAAAGTTGTGGCTTTTTCTTCTTCCTTCTTCTTTCAAAAGCTGTGATTTGTGTGATGATGGGGGTAGTCCAATGGGGTAAGCTAAAATGTAATGATCTTTTTTTTTGTTTTGTTTTACATACCACAAGATGAGTTGTTGGTTGTACGAAAAGATTGCCAAACTTGGAATGAAATCGTTGCCAAAAGTTTTGCGAATTATTTGTAATGTCAGGACTGATGACTTTGCCAAACTGTTTTTCCACACCAATTTTCCATACACTGTTTTTCTTGCTGATACAGCTTTTAAT
>STHB01000004.1:4340522-4353905 GCA_018908115.1 Anopheles rivulorum
TTTTTTTTTTTTTTTTGGGCCAGTGCAAACGTATTCCTTGCTTATCTACACCCATTTATGCGTATGTTTGCAGGTGACATGACGGGCAAGTACTCCATCTACACGCTGTACGAGGGACACGAGATAATGTTCCACGTATCGACGCTACTACCATTTAGCCGAGACAATCGACAGCAGGTAAGGACGGCTGTACTGCGCGTTAATTTATGTGCTAATTTGTTGGCCCAAATGGACGCCATGCCCTTGGGTCAAACACGATAAGACCCCACGGTGACGCGTTAATATTTACGCAGCCAATCGATACGGAGCGGGAGCGGAAGCTTATTACGACCTGCCGGCTATATTGAATACAGTGTATCGTCGTTACTTTTGCCCTTGATTGGAACGAAAGTGGTTCCTGATGGTAGTGATGTTAAAAGTAACTTTGCTACCGAAGCTCATTACATTGTAATTCTGTCATGCACATTGCGTGGTTTTCGGGGTGTTAATAGTTACCCCGGAAAGTATGCAACGTGTGTGTCATTATTGGCTTGTTATGTGCAATGATTGCATGTAATATTGATTTTTTATACGACAGGCACATTAATTGTTATTAAACTGAATTACAGTAAGTTTATTCATATGAGTTTTATATAAATCTACATAATTCCATCTCAAACACACAAACAAAGACCGTTCACTTATTTTACGGCATTTTTCTTTCTTTCTCTTTCGAAATCGTTCCCATGCGCTTGTTTACGTGGCACACACGTGGCGATTACGTGGCACATCCGGCAGGTTGAACGGAAACGGCACATCGGTAACGATATCGTCAACATCATTTTCATCGACGAAGCGTCCTCTGGCGAGGAGACGGAGTTTATACCGAACAACGTAAAGAGTCAATTTACGCGTAAGTACAACCCGTGGCTTTGCGTTGCGTTTGCTTTGATGCGGCTGGGACAAACTCAGAGACCATTGCGAGGCATTGAAATTAAATTTTAGCTCCGGCTTACTTAAGGCCGCACCGCCTCGTGTGAACTCACTTTTGTTACGCTTACGCAAATCAATTTGTTGTAAAGGGATGAAAGAGGATCGTAATGTTGTTTCGTACGCAGCTGGAGTTAAACATGTTCCCAATAGATGCCCTAACTTTATTTGTAAAATATGTTAAGGTAGTAAAGTGTGGTTTTTGGATGATAAAATACAATAACAACAGATGGTGTTAAAATATAAAGTTCTAAAATGTCCCATTATTGCATACATTTAGGCGCTCTTTGTTGTCTTCGGCGTGTCGCAATCAAATACAATTCATTTTGTGAACAACACCACATTTTTACACCTAAATTGGCAACCAAATTCCAATTCACATACCACTTTGAATGAATCACATCAACCAGGCGCAGCACACATCAGTGCGCGTCATAAATCATATTCGTCGTACCGTCGGGAGCATATCATGCTAACCTTGGGCGCTCTTTTTTTTTGTGTTGCCTTTTTTATCCTGCAGATGTGTTTGCCGTCGTGACGAAGCGTGGAACGCGCTACCGGTTAGCTGTCTACTGCGATGAAACGGTTCCACCCTTTGGCCCTACCCTGCCCAATCCGCCCGAGTTTGAGGTAAGTTAAGATAGAGCACATTAGCAGCACGGGTACACCATTTTTATGTTCATCAACGTGACCTCGTTTCGGTAATTAAATACTGCAACAACACAGCTGGCTGGAAAGCTGTTATACAGTCAGGGTGGACAAAAAAAACACATCGAACGATCCATCGTTTTTTTATGTTTTTGTTTTGTCTACTAGCAACCCATCCATCAAAGCTTCCGTAGGTGAAAATGTGCCACATTGTAGTGTGAAAGGTGGGTCACTAAACCGCAACTCAACACCATCGGGAAATGCAAATCTCATTCACGTTAATTGACCATTTCTAGTTTAGTTTCCCTTTTTTTGCTTACGTTGCAATTTTCCAACTGTCCGCTCAATAATTACAAGCGTATGTGTGTGTGTGTCTGCCTTGGGACGTTTGTCTAGTAGAAAAAAAAGCCTCAAACAGAACACTCATAAACAACGCCAACGTGGGGTAGTATACTCTACGCATCACGTGACTTGTAAATCGTTCCGTTCCTGGGAACTGTCGTACCGCCGTTTCCCACCGAAAGCAAATGGCGTGGGCAGGACAGGAAACATAAAATAAACCCGCAACAAATTGACAGACACCTACCATCGGTGTAGCGCCGATGTAGCGAACCAAAAATGTGGCCCCAATGCAATCCGGGCAATCCGTCTGTGAAGTCAACCAAGTCGACCGGGCCGGGATGGATTATTATGGATTATTGTCGTTTTAGCGGGGCGAGCTTCGTTAGGAAGCAAAGGACGTTGAAAGATCAACAAGAACATGGAGGTAAAAAAAACGCCAATGAAACAGGTCAAACGCCGACGCAACAAAACGATAATGGGAAACCTTTCCGCCAAGCTTTTCCATCCGACTTTTGTATTCTTCGCGCATTTCTTCCCCTCCTTCCATCCCCTGACGGGTTGTGGAGGGGGAGTGTGGGGATGTGGGGGTGGATGTGGGTGTAAATGGATATGAAATACCCACCGGAAGGCGCGAAACGGCAAATGAAAAATAGCGCACCGAAACCCGAATCCTNAAAAAAAACGCCAATGAAACAGGTCAAACGCCGACGCAACAAAACGATAATGGGAAACCTTTCCGCCAAGCTTTTCCATCCGACTTTTGTATTCTTCGCGCATTTCTTCCCCTCCTTCCATCCCCTGACGGGTTGTGGAGGGGGAGTGTGGGGATGTGGGGGTGGATGTGGGTGTAAATGGATATGAAATACCCACCGGAAGGCGCGAAACGGCAAATGAAAAATAGCGCACCGAAACCCGAATCCTCGATGGACCCAAACAAACCATAATACCGGGTCGGGTGCTTTCACAGCGCTACAAGTGAATATAAGGTTTTTTTTTGCTTTCCTTTTGTGGGGCCAAAAATTAAGGGTTCTGGTTTCTGGTATGAAAATATGATTTTACTGCTCAGCTTTTGCTGTGCGGAAAGAAGGGCAACTAACCGTAGAATCCCCCCCTTTTTTTTTGTTGGTCCGCTTTTGATGGTGTGTGTATAACAGTTTGTATAACAGTTTGTGCTTTGCTTATCGAAAGCAGTATCTTTAAGGAAGGGCAAACATTTCTTCAGTGCAGAAAGCTGTTAAAATGACGAAATGGTCCCTGCTTGACCATTTGGAAAGATGATAGGACACTAGAAATAAATAAAATAATACGGAAATAAAAACATCCCAAATCTAACACTGGCCAGGCTACACACGCTACACCAATTCAGGAAACCCTCAAACGAAATGGCGTGTGTGTGTGTGTTAAAGTATTCTCTCTTCTTCTTCTTCTTCTTCCCTCATTATGCTCTCGTGGCCATCGTCGTAAACCCGATCCGGACCCGGGACGGTAAATGGTCCAATTTCACTGACCGTCTAACTAAAAAAATACATGGTCACCACGGGCCCAACCAGGATCCGGCCGTCTTCCGGGACTTTCTGCTGGTGAAGCTGATCAACGGCGAGAAGGCCACCTTCCAAACGCCGACCTTTGCACGGAAGCGTGAACGAACGCTGGAAATGTTGATAAAGGATCTGTACGAGGAGTATGTGCACGACAATAAAATGGTACGTATGGCCGGTGCTGATGTTTTCTCGATGTCCGAAACACGGTAAAACGTTCGTCCGGCAAGATTTCTTTGGCGGTCGGTTTGCATGGCTTGCGGGGAAAGAAAACATAGGGCCGTACGTCCGGTGTGTTTATCATTTGGATCAGATGTGTTGTTTCGTTTTTCAAATGCCATCGTCCGATGGGAGGGGCATAACATTTACATTGGCCGACAGTGGATGCGAGCTTTTCAACACACGTTATATCTTAATTTTCCCATTACCAAAGGACAACTACTGGAGTATCATCTCACAGGTCCATTGTTTACTGAGTAAACAGAAGAGACAATTAATCCTTTGTGCTTGCCGGCTCGGGCACTAGAGTCGCAAATTAAAATGCCATGTTTGTGAAAGCTGTGGGTGTTGATAAACTGTTGCTAACTGTTGCTGTTGCTTTTGTTCTTTGCTCCAGAATATGCTTAATAGACGAGCATTCTCGGAGGTGCTTTACGATGCGCCTCGTACGTCGAAGCTAAAGGAAGACGCCCGCCAGGTGGAGTTTGTTCGGATCGGCCAAGCGCTCAAACTGGAAGCGATCGTGCGGGGTGATGCGCCCACTAGCATCGCATCCGCCGGCACAGTCTTCAAGCGCCCGCCCTGGGAACCGCACTGTTTCTATCCAACGTTCCAACCCCGGAACGAACTGGTCGGCGATAGCTGGGGCCAGGATCAGCTGTTTCTCGCCTCGGACGAAGGTACATATCTCATCAAGGAGGACCAAACGCATCGGGTCGTGTTCGACAAGACGCTCTGCGTGAAGCAGCTGAACGTGGTGGAGGATCACGGCATTATGCTCGTGCGGGGTGGATCCGCCCTCCAGAAGGATGGCCACCGGATACACGTGTTTCGGTTGAACGAGTTTTCGGACGATCGGTTAGTGCAGCGATCGCGCGTAGACGTGAAGGAGCGAAGGATCGAGAAAACACGCGGTTGCCATCTGTACGCGATATCACGCGCCGGTGAGGCACATCTCCGAATGGCGGTAGCCGTTGGACGAAAGCTGTTGATCTACCAGTGGAAGCACACGGCGGCCTGGACGTCCTGGTGTCCGAACAGTGACAATGACACGGTGGAAGGGTTTCTCTTTCTGAAGGAGATCCATCTGCACGATTCGCCGACGATCATGACGATTTTGGAGGGATCGTGCCCTAATGCGGGTTTGCTGATCTGTGTCGGGTACCGTCATCACTTTGAGATTGTGTCCGAGCTGACGGGACACGCGACAAAGCTGCACGAAACGGACACTTTGAAGCGTACCCAAACGCATCTGGTGGCCGCACTGGATCTTTACGACGGTCAGGACACGGAGCTTCTGCTGTGTTACAATCGTGAGTGTTTGTTTGGCCTTGTTTGTTTGTTTCGTGCTAATGTGTGTATATGATCCCCCTGCCTTTTCAGACACCTGCCACTTTCAGAAGCTTTCGGAGGAGTGTAACAACAGTACTGAGTTTGACTTCCAATTCAATACGCCACCGTCGTCGGTTGTGTGCGCCTTTCCGTACATCATTGCGTTCACGCCGGACACGATGGAGATCCGGCTGCTGGTGAACGGCAATCTGGTGCACACGGTTACGATGGCCGAGCTGCAGTTGGTCACTTCCAAGAAGGATATCTTCTTCGTTACGACCGCTCCCGAGTTCATTCCCAAAGGTGCCAAACTGCGTGGTCTCGATGCGGAAGATCACGAACAGGTAAACAAACCCCGAATCGAGGAGAGTCGCGTCGTGCCGGAGGATGATTCATCCACCAGCCCTGGACGCAGTAGGCTGAGTTCGGATGAGGAGAATTCGGCGGGTGCTCCCGCACCGACCGTAGAGTCGGATCAGTCCGAACCCAGCAAAGAAGCTGGTGGTAGTGCTGGTGGACTAACGACACCGCAGATTCAGCGCGCAAAGTCACTGCAAAACCCCAAACCGGAGTCGGAAGTTAGCAAGCCTAAGGAGGTCACCCTCTCGGTGGACGATCTCAAAAGACCAATATCGAAGAGCAACTCGTACGGTGAAGCCGGTTCGTCGTTTTCCATACCGACCACCACCTGTAGCAAGGATCTGGCGAAACATTTCGGTGCCCAACCGCTACCCAACACTAAGGACCTTTGCCGACACTTTGGCGAAGCGTCCGTACCACCGAACTCGCCACGTAATAGCACGATCGTCAAGGGTACATCGCCCAGTTCGCCGACGCGCAAATCCTTCATCCGGCAGCCCACGCTCAATCTGGGCAAATCGCAAGCGAACGAAGGCGAAACGTCACCGTCGAACGGTTCGTCCAACAGCAAACCGTTGCGCATCTATCGTATACCGCTGACGAATCTGACTGGTACCCATGTCCAATCGCATCATTATCACTATCCAAGCAATGATCCTGCCAAAAAGCCGACCGCGATCGCTACCAAGATGCATCCGAGTGCGGCCATTGCGGCAGCGGTTGTGACACGGCCGAGCGAAAGTGCTCAGGAGCGTGTCCGGCAGCTGCAGTCCTCGAACGAGGAAGACGAGGAAGGCATATCACCGTCGGACGAATCGCACGGTGAGCTTGCGGAGGCGAGCGAGGTAAGCGTTCCACCCACTCTGAGCATCTTCGACCAGATCCAGCAGGATCTGCAGGAGCTCAGCATGAAGGATAAGCACGAGCAGGATGAGCTGTGCAGTACGGTCCTGACGCCACTGTAAGCAGCTAGGACCAGATATACAAGCATCACTTTGCTGCCACTGACTGTTTTGGTGAAGGTGTTGGGAAGCTACCACACCTAACAAGACGATCTTCAGTACACAGATACACAGAGAAACATACTTATATATACTAAGGTTACAACACTAAGCAAACGGTTTCATCATTAAGCGCGCATGCGTTTTGTTGATGTTAGGTAAGCAACACACAAAAAAAGGCGCAAACGTGGTGATCGTACTGAGCTGTCCCGAGCGGGCAGGTTAAAATCTAAGCGCAAAACAATATCCGTAACTAGTAAAAAGGCGAAAACAAAGGAACTGATTTACTGTGTCATGTGGCCGGAACGATGACAACGTTCGCCGCGTTATCATGTTCATCTCATCATCACCACCATTGCGGCCAATGGTGGACCCGGTCGGTTTTGAAATGTTTCATGGTTCCGATGTTTCGGGTTTGCACGAAGCTGACACCTTTGGAAGGTACGGGAAGGGCCAATTCAACCGAGCCCCTTGAATTGGTCACATTCACCAGCGAGCGAGCGAGCGAACGGAACATCCGAACCAAAAACAATTTCCTGTGTTGAGTATTTTTAGCTGTAGAAGAAGATAAGCGGTGGCCTCCCTAAGGACGTCTATAGGGGGAACACATTTGGGATATCGACCAGCGATTGTGAGGACGTGTTGTTCATTATCGATAATTACTAACAGGATTGCTGTAGCACTAAAATAACCGAATTACACACTACACTACATACCTAGCGGGCACACTTAAATACTAAAATATGCCCTGGATAGGTAAATAAAGGAAAGGACAGTTTAATATTGCGCACTGTTGGCGATTGTAGGAATGTTGGCGTTGGGTTTATGAGAAGAAGGCGTGTTTTATGTACAAGAAGAGTGCTCATCACAAATATAACGTAGGACACATATATACAGAGGCATCATGATATACACATGGCTATGATAAGGATCAATCACACAAGAAAGAACTGTCCTTCACTCCCTAAAGAAACAATAAATACACACACACACATTACATTGATCCGGTCGGATGTTACAGCTTCACAGAAAGCCACACGAATGGAGAAGACCAACGCCGGCGTTATCTATTTATCTTCTCTGGTGAAGTCCCTTATTTCCTCTTCAATGATCTTACAGAAGAAACAAACACCCACACACAGGCGGCATGTTGTTTCCCTGTTTTCTTGCGCTGTGAAATAAAAACAAACAAAAACCACACACAAAACTTAAACAGATTAACGTTAGTAAACGATATACAAAGCAAATGCAAAACAAACGTTAGCGAATGTTGCGTAGAAGAATGTTGTCCTACCTAGACTGCTGTCCTTACCACACTGGAATCTATCTCGTCCGTTCCGTCGAATGATGCTGGCGCAAATGTTTGTACGCATACAAAATGGATGCTCTATAGAAAGCGACAAAACGTACACGAAACTTAACAAGCTAGCACAAACACAACAGAATAATACACATTAACACAGAACAAAGCTATATGTTACATCGTTGAAATGATGCAAAACCAAAGAGAGAAAACAAACGCACATATTACCGAAAACTGTATTTACTTGCTAGAACTATTACTACTGCTACTTATTTACAATACGCTATAACGCCTACAGCCGTTGGACCCGCAAAACTGTGGTTTGCGAGAAGTAAACAGGTCATAGGTTTTATTGGTGTGGTTATTAAGGGCCACACACATACACACACACACATACACAAGGTGGAAGTGAACCACAGACAAAGCAAATAAAGGGTTTTAGTTTAGTTGAACTACTTACGATTGCCGTTGGTGTTTTTCCCTTTTTCTCGTGATGATGACCAAGACGCTGTTGTTGTTGTCGTAGTTGTTTTTTTCCAAAGCACAAATTTATTATCCTTTTCTGTTTCTATCTCCTTTTGTTAAGGTCTTTCAATCTTTTATATACCTTCACTATTCTTCTATGCTTCAATTATGTCGGAAACCAGTACCACGGTACCCATTGCACACGCACACAGATCTCCATCTTTAAAAGCGTTCGTTCGATTTTTTGCTAGAAAATGGATTTTTACCGTTTTTTTACAGTTTGATACAAAACAACAAGCAAGCAAGACTTTCCTTTCTGCCCTTTTCTTCTGCCTTATCTAGAGAATTGTTTTACATGTACACAAATTGACTTAATTAATATCACTCGTTTATGATCAGTATCATAAGTTAGAACCTATCGCATTATGCAGTTCTACTTTCTCTCTCTCTTTTTTTATTCTCGATTGTCGTTTCAGTGCTGGTATTTTTGTTTGTTTCCTCTGTCAAGTAAATTTCTTCGTTTTCGATCTATAATGAAGATAAATTTTGACCCATTTCTACTACATTCGCGTCCATGATGATACTAATGACTAGATCAAAATCTACTCCCAGATACAAAAATTTGTACCGAAATCTATCACCGACGGCAGGAAACCATCCTTTTCCCAACAAAAAAAAACTGTATGGGACACGCAGCACGAGCAGAGAGGCTGATACGATCGCCTTACACGCTAGGCGACGACAAAGGTTAATGAGTACGTTTCGTATAATACAGTTTTGCTTAAGTACAATTCTGAATATTTGCGACCGCAGGGCGGTGCCAATAAAGGTGTTAGTAATATATATATATATATATATATATATTTGTAGCACTGGGGATTGCAATCTTACATCTAGTGTACACAGATCAAGCCCGCCACACTCGCAACACACGCTCACACATCTTGCGGAGCGTGTCGGGTTGATCGGGTTTAGCTGGCGAGCTAGTTAGAAAATACCGCTGGTAACATCTCTGGTTCTCTGACCGAGCGTCACCTAATTTGCGGCTAAAGCTACAAGTTTGAAGGCAGGAAAAGCACTCGATGTTGTATGCACAAAACATGTGCATACAAAGTAGGAAGAGGGAAACGCGTTTCAAATCGTCAAATCTTCCCAGTCCTCCTTCTCCCGCTCTGATAGCTCGATCCGGAACGAGACGACGGCGTGTTTGAGCAGATCGTGACACGTCGGGGTGAGCGGATTGTGTCGCAGATCGACCACCTCGAGCGAATCGGACGTGATTATTTCGTCCCGATCGATGTCGATGATGGCGTTGTTGTTGGCTTTCAGTTCCCGCAGCTTTGGCATCTTAAACACGACGGCGGGCAGTGTGATGAAGGTGTTGTGCGAAATGTCCAGCATTTCCAGCGAGTGTAGATCGGCCAGCTCGTCCGGTAGCCGTGCCATCTGGTTGTGTGACAAGTTGAGATCTGTGAATGAAACGAACCCCTGATTGAAGTACGATCGATGGTCGATGCCGCTGGACGGTTTGACTTACCTGTGATGAAACTGAACTTGACAGCAAATTTGGGAGATATCTTCGTAATCACGTTGCTGCTCAAATCACACGTCTTCAGCTCGGTGTGTCTCATCAGATGGTACACTGCATCGGGCACCTGGATCAGTTCGCATTCCGAAAGATCTGTAAAAGGGCAATGGTGTACGATCATTAGAAAAAAAAAACATTCAAAGTACCAAAATTGATTAAATAACTAAATAACTTATCATTTCAGGCTTATCGATAAGATCAAAATTATGAATCATACTTAAAATCTTTGTTTCTAATGCCTCCTCGCACCGGTTCACAACTTTCGCCACGAATGAAGCCATTTCGTTGCGTTTTCTTACTCCACCTTCCTAAATATATCACTGTTAGGTTTCAACTTTACGAAAAAACGAACCGGCCACTCCGACTCGAACGGTAAAGAAGAGTGTAACTAAAAATAGCACTGACTTCACCCACCCACTAGAACGATCAGGCCGGGGACGGTCTAATAATTTTTACTTTAAATGATGCAATTCATGAATGACAAACACTGTCAAGAATCGTGCAAAAAGGCCAAATCATTTAAACAAAAAAGTCACTACGTTTTAAACTAAATTTTCACCTTCTACTCTAAAAACTAATCTAAAAATAAATGCTTAAAATAGCTGAACTAGAAAATTATTTTCCGCCAGCGGATTTGTTTACATTCACGCAGATGATTTTGGGATGTAAATAAACACGCTAACTGTCATTTCGATCCGAAACGCTTCAATGTATATAGCGGTCGGTTCAAGAGTTCAGATTGAATCACCGGGGAAGCGTTTCGAAGCGTTTTGAATTGAACTGTTTCTTTAATGGAAAATAAGATAATAATTCATTAAAATATGTAACATTTTGCTTTACTGAAACCTCTTTGTGCTAAACTCCCGGTTTAATTACATTTCAACCGTAACTTGGCTCATTCTATCAAGCGTTTTATCAAACTACGAACGGATGGTTTATTGCATCCACCTTATCAAGCTGCTACATGTTGACCTACAATGAAACACGCTCGTGCACATGCGCCATGTGCACTGATCTAGCCCAACAAATAAGCGGAAGCAAAAATTCAATCCTACACGATCTAGCCAAAGCGCAAAAGTACGTACACGGTTCATCGCTTCGCTGCATAAGTTGCCTCGACGTATCTAACGACCGTTTCAGGCGTTATCAGCGTCCATTTGCTACCGATATCGGACGAGCTGATTGGCGCGTAATTTGCACACAGCTCATGCAAGTTGTTTACCACCCAAACACAACAGCAGACAAGCCGGAGTCTTTGTCACGCCGTGCTAAAGACACTGTTGTTGTTCGTCGGCCACTCGAGTGAGAATTGAATCCGCGTTCGAGTGGGATCGCGTCGATGAACACTAATGATACTTTGCGATAACGTAATATTGCGTGCTTTCTACCAAACGTTCGCGAAACCTGGCGCGTAATACCATTTCGAATCCGGCGCAATCGATGGCGCATCGTTTTCGGATCCGGTAAATACTGTGGAGGAGCGTAATGAAAAACATATCCAATCGGACATCGACGCAATGGCAGGCTGAGCTGTGGCAACGTGCGGCGTAATGAAGAAGGCGAACGCGGTGTTATTTCCACTCAATCACAGCAGATACGGTCGGTCGGAAGTGGAATCTGTTGATGGTACGGATGGCGGAAACAAACATAACAATGACGAAAATGTACCACAGTGAAGCAGGATATGTTGGCGTCTGGCCATCATCCGGCCGCCATGTTCCGGTAAAGAAGCATCGAAATCGATCGCAATGCTGCAAATGGCTGCCCCATTGGCGGTAGTAGTGGAGCCACATTCAATAGCCATTGTTGCACATTGCATCACCACGTGCTAATGATCGTGGCGGGCCACGTGCACCGAAATGCGAGTTTTGCCACATGCCCGCCATAACGCACACGCGCAATGCGCTTTGCTGGACGATAGTTAGAGAGGACTGAGCGAAAATGGTTTATTCCAAGTGTAGATGCATTGCTTCCTCACTACATTGCTGTGGAAATTACAGAGGCTTCCCTTAGACGCGTCAGTGGAAAATCCATTTTACCGATGCTGCGTCAAAGACCGTACCGAGGTCGATCGTCGCGCATGGGTTTTTGTTGTTGTTGTTTTTCTTTCCCCCACAAGTGCGCACGCCGATCGGTCGCTCACCGGAAAATGCATAAATCACCGCCACGGTAAGCAACTGTGTGTGAGTAAAGCACACGACGGCAACGACCAATCCAATCGCCCTCGATTGACAGACAGCTAGACTGCCACATGAGAACAGCGTTCACACATGTCCGAGGGCAGAATTTCCCTCCCGTCAACAGATCAGCAAGAAGGGAAGAGAGAACTGAGGAAGCAGCGGCATTTTCTTCCGAAATCGGTGCCAAAGCTGGGCATCAAGGAAGAAAAAAAAGCGATTTTATTTACACAGAAAAGGCGGAAGATTTTCCTTCCCATTACGGCTTACAAGCGAGAGACGCAAAATTGGCAGACCTTCGGGGACGTTTATTCCAATGCGTAAATGGTCGGTTTATTGCACCACCTTTCTTTGCTCTCATTTGCACAATCCGCTACACAAAGGCAGCGTCATGTTTCGGTTTTCCTCCGGTTGTCACCGATGAGGTGTTTTTCTTTACGCCTACCCGCGATGAAAACGCTCGCGAAAACAAGGGGATTTTCCATCCGCAAAAAAAAAAAAACAATATACAATCAATCAGCTATAGGCGGGAGCATGGTAGGTGTAAAAGCTTTACATTACATTACAATTACATTACAATTTATACAGATTATAACTATCAAGCATGGCCTGAATATTGTTAATGCATGTCGTAACGTGATGGAAAGAGCCTTACACACGTTGACTTTCTGCTTCACTGGCAAAAGAGTCCCTTGACTTGCACGCTTTTTTCCAACGGTTTTCCGCGGTGTGATGGAGTGCATCACAGTTATTACATTACTTATGATATTATGCTGTAACGCTCGTATCGTTAAGCCAGTAGGAAAACATAATATTGCGTGATTTCACTTTTGTGAGTTAGCATTGCAGTGCAGTAAGCGATAGGAATCAGCATGCAAAGTGTTTCTAGCATTATCGGCTTTAATCCAAACCTAAGATCGTTCACACTTTCCATCAGCACGAGACGATCGTTGGCGAGAAAAGTGCATAAAAGCACACACACACACACACACAAAGTTTTCAACCCATTCAGCAAAAAAGGAAATGTAAATTTACCGACTCCCAATCAGCACCCGCGAGCCCGATCCGGTCGGGACGCGAAGCACCAACTGCAACCAAAAACCGTGTGGTGTGTGTTGATTTAATCGTCTTTTTAAAAAATGGTCATAATCGCGATACTGAGCGCAATGGTGCGGGATGGATGCATGGAGTTAAGACATCACGCATTTCCATCGCAAAGGTTCGTCTGCGTTCGTTAGCGCCGATGCGCTTTTGGTTGATGATCGGTCTGATTAATAGAGGAGAAAACATAGCATCCCGTGTACGGCACGGACCACGAATCGTCTACATGATCATGAATCGGGATGGACCGTCCGATCAGATAACTCTCGCTGCCAACGCTGCGTTTGAGCGTTCGCGTAAGATTGACCAAACAATCTGCGTTTGGCGGCGTTTTGTGAAT
>STHB01000004.1:4462303-4517863 GCA_018908115.1 Anopheles rivulorum
GATTGCATTCTAAAGACTCAGATTTGCGACGGCAACCGGGACTGTACCGATGGTTCCGATGAGACCGGTTGCAGCCCGTACCAGCAGTGCGAACCGAACCAGTACAAGTGTCGCAACAGCAAGTGCGTACTGAAGACATGGCTGTGCGATGGTGAACAGGACTGTGGGGACGGTTCGGATGAGGAGAATTGTGCCACGCTGCCGCCCGATGCACCCTGCCGGTACGACGAGTTCCAGTGCCGTACGGGACAATGCATACCGAAGTCGTTCCAGTGCGACACACACCCAGACTGTCAAGACAAATCGGACGAAGTTGGTTGTAGTAAGTATCCCTCAATACCATTAGGAAAGTGATAACCGCTTTAATCATTTGTTCCGTATCGCACTCCACAGTGGCACCATCGGTAATTCAGCCACCGCCACCATCGCTAACAATTCCAGCTGGTGGTATTCTGAACATTACGTGCCGAGCGACCGGCGTTCCGGTACCGCTGATCGTATGGCGCCTGAACTGGGGCCACGTGCCACAAAAGTGCAAATCGCGTAGCGACCAAGGTTTGGGCCGTCTAACGTGCGAGGACATGCAGCCGATCGATTCTGGTGCGTACTCGTGCGAAATCATTAACACAATGGGCACACACTTCGTGTCGCCGGACACGATTGTGATCGTGACGGGCAGCGGGCCCGTTTGCCAGCAGGGCACCTTCAACAATAAGGCGCGTAACCCGGCCGACTGTATCAACTGCTTCTGCTTCGGCGTGTCGACCACGTGCAGCAGTGCCGATCTGTACACGTACGCCGTAAGTAACCGTGAACCCACTTGGTTGCAATCAAATTACATCGTTATTGATACTTTTACTATTTTACTACAGCTCAAACCACCGGTATCATCGCTGACGATCGTCGGCGTTGAAGGACCGTGGAGCGGTCGAAGGGAATTGATGGTAGCCGAATTCGAGAATCATAACCTCACTGCTCAGCGCCACGGCGTTCAGCTGCGCCTTACGAATCTTGTCCCAGGCCGTCGCGTTCCGTACTATTCCCTGCCGGAGGAGTACAAGGGCAATCAGCTCAAATCGTACGGTGGTTCCATTCGCTATGATGTCGAGTACGATGGTACCGGTCGTCCGGTGAATGCTCCGGATGTCATTCTGAAGGTATAGTCACCAATATTAGGAATACTTGTCAAGACTTTTCCAAATCCAGTCCAATGTTTTAATACATAAAACCTCCAATTTTAGGGCAATGGAATGACCTTGGTGCACTGGCACAGTGGCACGTTCTATCCGGACATTAAGAACCATGTTACGGTCAGCCTGCTTCCGAGCAACTGGCAGCGAACGGATCGTGCACCGGCAACTCGAGAAGACATTATGATGGTGCTGGCCAGCATCGAAAGTATTCTGATCCGCATGCAGTACGTGGACGGAATCGAGCGTAACATTGAGCTGGTGAACGTAATGATGGACTCGGCGGCACATGACGACCGTGGCCTAGGATCAGCGTCATTAGTTGAAGAGTGTCGCTGTCCGCCTGGCTATCGAGGACTTTCGTGCGAGAGTTGCGAACATGGTTACGTACGGCAAAGCAGCGGACCATGGCTCGGACGCTGTGTACCGCGGGCAGAAGAATGTCGTCCCGGATATTACGGAGACCCGAACCGTGGCATTCCTTGCTCACCGTGCCCTTGCCCGGTGGCGGGCGAAAAGTCAAGAGCCCGATCCTGCTATCTGGACAGCCGAGACAATGTCGTGTGTAAGTGTGACCGCGGTTACGCCGGCGAACGGTGCATGGAATGTGACGTCGGGTACGTCGGCAATCCACTCGGTGAAGGATGCTTCCCACGGCCGGTCTCGAACTGTAATGCCCTAGGCACGGAACGCGTTGGCTCGGATGGCCGGTGCTATTGCAAGTCGGGCATCGAGGGTGCGTACTGCGATCGCTGTGACAATCAACACTTTTACCTGCACGACAAGGGTTGTATTGATTGTTTCTGCATGGGCGTCGTGGATCAGTGTACCAGTACTACCTGGACGCGCGATACCATCCAAGCTTCGTTTGCTGACGGCCGATCAGGGTTCTCGCTTATTTCGGACTATAACAAACCATCGGTCGTTGCGCTCGCATTGCCGGTATCTAACAGAGAGATTGTTTACCGCAGCTTTGGCGCTAGTGATGATACCTTCTACTGGAGACTTCCGACGCAGTAAGTATTATGAGTACTTTGCTATGCTAATGCAAATTGGAGAACGAGTTTCAAGCAATCGTTAACCATATTTTGTCGCCTGTATTTCAGATTCTTGGGTAATAAGCTTACCTCGTTTGGTGGTGCACTGAACTACACGTTACGCTATACTCCTCACTCATCTGGTGGCGTTTCGCGCAATAACTCTCCAGACGTCGTACTGCACAGCGTAAGTTGTCGAACTGCTTGTGCTATTTGAGGTCGTCCAATAACCATGTTCTATGTCTTCCCTGCGCAGGGTAACAAAATTAAGCTACATCACTATCGCACCAGCAATGGCATCTCTCCGTACGGCTCTAGCACACACTCGGTTGCGATCGTAGAGGACGAATGGCAAAACTACGAGGACGGCAACACGGTCAACCGGCAGTATCTGCTGATGGCACTAGCGAACGTTAGTGATATCTTCATCAAGGCAACGTACAACACGGTTTCGAACGAGGCAGCCCTTTCGCACGTGAGTCTAGACATTGCCAGGGACACGCCGTACGGCACTGGCGTTCGAGCCTGGCCCGTTGAGCAGTGCCAGTGTCCGGTCGGTTTCATTGGGCTGTCCTGCGAGGACTGTGCGCCCGGTTACTTCAAGGGCGAGCACGGCATCTATCTCGGACTGTGCGAGCCTTGCGCTTGCAATGGGCATTCGGAGGAGTGCGATGCCCAGACCGGTGTCTGTATGAACTGTCGCGACAATACGTACGGCAACAACTGCGAACTGTGTCGTCCACCGTACGTGGGCAATGCGACCGGCGGTACACCGTACGACTGTACGCTTAGCCGGCCGGACCAGGCGTTCGACTGTCGGGAGTGTGATGTGCGTGGTTTCACGGGCAGCTGCCAACGGGGCTGTGAGTGCAAGCAGCTGGTCGAGGGCCGCCGATGCGACCAATGTCGGGAAGGTTCGTTTGGGCTCAGTTCCCACCACGACACCGGTTGTCTGGAGTGTTTCTGTTCCGGCGTAACGAAAGCGTGCGGCAGCTCGAATCTGTACCGCGAGGAACTGCCCGTCATTGTGGACGAGTTCGACAATACGATCACGCTGACCGATCGCGACGGCAAGCTGCTGGAGAGCAAAAACTTTAACATCGAGCCGAGCATCAACGAGATCAGCTACACGTTCCGCGATCGGGAAACTTACTACTGGAGCCTGCCGCACGTGGTGCTCGGCAATCAGGTGCTGTCGTACGGTGCTAATCTCACCGTCACGCAACACGTCGAGGGTGGCCGACCGCTGCCCGACCAGGACATCATACTGATCGGTAGTGGCATGAAGCTGGCCTGGTCGCGCGATTATTATGACGACGGTGTAAGTATTGGGCTTTGGACCGAAAGAAGCGACAGAAGACGCTACAGTAGCTAAGCTTTGTTTTGGGGGCTTTTTTTTGCAGACCTTCACGGCACCACTGCTGGAGCGTAACTGGGTGGTGACTAATCGCCGCAATTCCTACCCAGCATCGAGAAGCGATCTGCTAACCGTCCTGGCCAACCTGCAACACATTCTGATACGAGCGACTACGAAGGAATCGACGCGAGTGTCCAAGCTGAGCGACATTGCACTCGGTACGGCAATTCCCACGCCCACATCCATGTCCGCTATCGAGGTGGAAATGTGCCGCTGTCCGAAGGGCTACCGTGGAACGAGTTGTGAGGTGAGAAACGCTTAACACAAAAGCAAACTATAGAAAGGAACGTGATTTAAAATTTGCTTTAAACGTTTTTTTTTTCCTACAGCAATGCGAAGACATGCACTATCGTGACATTTACGATCGTTCGGCTGGGCTGCTGGGTGCATGCAAACCTTGCCCGTGCAACCGTGACAATTCCGACTCTTGCCAGATGGACAACCGTGGCGTTGTGGTGTGCAACTGTCGTGAAGGATACAGTGGGGAGAATTGTGACAACCGTAAGTACCGCCCAGTCGGTCTGACCCTTGGTGATGGGGATCGTGTGAAATGAACTGCTATCCCACCCGCGTTCTTGGTTTTTGTTATTCTCTATACCGTCTAACATTGGGATACACCTAACTGGTTTCACATCTCTCTAGCTCTTGTAACGCACAAACAGCCAGGAGCGTTATCTGTATATTCAAACTCTTGCCTCCCAGTAATCAATTCTGGGGCTCAAACCCCGATTTACGATACATATTAAACATGGTTTATTTGCATGGCAGTAAGGTAACACGCAGGCATGCAGTTTGACAAATGTTTCACCCTAATCCACAAACGAACATGAAACAATCCTAATAACGCACTCGTATTATACATATATTCCTCATCTGTAACACACCGTACTCGCATAGAATCACCTAGGCAGCGTCCAGCGAATCGCCGACCGGCTAACAGTAGATTACCGACCAAAGTTAAATGCACAAACAATGCCTTCGTACACACGATAAAGAACAGTCTGTATGATCTGTACCACAAGTGTGATAACGACGGCGTGGAGATTGCTTTGCTGTACAAGAGCAAGCGATCCAATGAAGGTTTTCATCTTATTCTTTTTTTTGTTTTTGTTTCTAGACATCGTTTGTGTTTTAAGTGCTTGTTGGGTTAACACTACGCTACACTAAAACGCTTGTTAAAATTGTTCAGTTGTTTAAAATGCGCATACACTAACTGTTTATACTGCAAAAGTAAGATACTACTAGACTTCAGGCTTTTCGTACTTTAGTAAACTTTTTGCAACGATAGATGAAGCTACTAAAGTGACTAACTACAGCGCCAGTAGGCACAATGTTAATACCCAATTCAGATAAACATCCACATGTGATACCATCGTTACTAATGTACTCCTTTATTACTATCCTCTTGTCCATCGACGGTAAAGTAATTGACACGCGCCCGACGATGCCACCACGAAACCCCGTCATTGAAGTGGTTGTTAACGTGCCCTCGATCAAGATCGTCGAGATTGGTGACGATTTCCGGGCGGACTGTAAGGCACATCACATCGTTACGAAGGTACGAAGGCACACGAAAGATGTTGTCTTGGTGAATTTAACCTATACAAATTGCTGCTTTCCGATTCCAGAACCCGATCGACGTACATTGGACCAGAATGAATGGACGTATGCCGGACAGTGCGTACACCGACCGCGGCACGCTCGTGATCACAAACATTCAAATTACCGACGGTGGTTTGTACGTTTGTAAGGCGGGCAGTGGTGCGGAGGTAGTGTACAAGCAGGTCACGATCAACGTCAGCAGTAAGTAGTTGGTGATCTGCTAAAAATACTAAAATATACGTTAAACGACTCCTTTGTTGCTTCCATCCAGAACAAGAGCCAGTTAAACCGACGGTCCAAATTTCGGCCCCAGGACGATACATCGATCAGGACGAGTATCAACCGGCGGAAGTGCGCTGTACGGCCACCGGTTATCCGACGCCCAGCATCCGGTGGGAACGTGTTGATCAGCCACTCCCGTACAACATCATCCTCGATGGCGGTCTGCTGCGCTTTAACTCGCTGCGCTTGAACGATGCCGGCACGTACCGTTGCGTTGCTAGCAACAACGTCGGCGAAGTCGATGAAATATTGACGGTGTACGTAAGGCCCGCCGTTGGACCGACGATGGCGCCGCCCGGTTCGAACGAGGTGGAGCGCATCGAAATCACACCCAGCAGCTTCGATGGACAGCCGGGCGAAAAGATTCGGCTCGTCTGCCGTTGCTCACCGACCGCACAGATCGTCTGGACCAAGCTGGGCGAACCGCAGCTACCGTACAACGTCAACGTCAACAACGAGATACTGATCATCGAGCATGCGTCGCAGGAAAATGCGGGCCAGTACAGCTGTACCGCGTACTTCCCGAACGGGCGCATCAAGACGTCGACCGTGGATGTCATGATAACCGACAACAACTTGCCACCACAGCCGAACAGGTACGCAGCCGGTGGATTGTTGGTTTTTGTTTTCTCTCTCATTTTGCTCATTTCACACACGAAAACCTGACCATTCCGTTCGACTTTCGTAGGGTTGCACCGCGGGTAAATCCACTGAACAAGAACTACGTCATCATGCAAGGGGCGGACTTTTCGCTTTCCTGCGAAGCGACCGGCACACCCTATCCAACGATCAAATGGACGCTGAGCGGCAAAACGTTCGAGAGCAACGTACAGCAGAGTGGCAGCGTGCTGCGTATCTTTAACGCGCAGCCGAGCAACGGTGGCGTGTACATCTGTGTGGCCAACAATGAGGAAGGCATGGATCGGTCCTACACCGTCATCGAAATTGATCGTAAGTACGGAGTTGCGTGCGTACTGCAATACTGTGGAGTAGAAATGGGGCAGTATATTGGTGGAACTGGTTCCCGGCGATTCCATAAGAACCATCGGAACCAGTTCCGACAAGTAGTTGGAATCACTCCTACGGGAACCGTCCGGACCATTTGACGGTTCGAACGATTCCGGACGGTTCCTACGATTTCGACTGTTCCGGACGGTTTCAACGATTCCGAATGATTCCATCGGTTCCAACGGTTCTAACGATTTCAACGGTTCCGGACAGTTTTAACGATTCTAATTGTTCCGGACAGTTCCTGAACGGTTCAGGACAGTTTTGACGGTTCTCGCCGGTTTCGAATAGTTCCGAATGGAACCGTCGGTTCCATTTCCTCGGAACCGGAACTGGTGTCACACGTGCCAGAACCGGATCGGAACAGTGGGGGCACTTCAAAGATCCCATCACTACTGTGCAGTAAAATCATTGCCAAGGCTATTAAATTTTCTAACTATTTTCATTACAAGCACTCGAAGCGATAACCGGTAACAATGAATTGTTCCCAGAAAAACGAAATAAAATCCTCTATTCGCATCTTTAATTTACGCTTCATCTTCTCTATTCCAGGACGCGAAAAACCAATCCTTGAAATCTATCCGAGCGAACCGCAATCGATCAAGGTGGGCGAATCGGTACGACTTAGCTGCCGTGCCTCGACCGGTGTACCGTACCCAACGATCACTTGGATCCGGAAGGATCGTATGCCATTATCGTCACGCTTCACCAACGATGCGGAGGGTGTTATAACGTAAGTATCCCGTCGTGCAATAGCTGCGGAAAGAGTATAATAAATCATCGGTTTTAAATTCGTCCCCGTACAGTCTCCGAGAAGCCGCCCTGGAGGATGCGGGCGAGTATGAGTGCCGGGCGGAGAATGTAGCGGGCACGGCCATGATTGCGACCACGATCGAGGTACTGCAGCCGCCCATCATTACGCTGTGGCCGAACGAGTACGAGAAGATTACGGAGAACGACGATTTCAGGATTAACTGCACAGCCACGGGCAAACCGGCACCGATGGTCACACTGATACCGCCACGGGGTGCGATGCGGTCCCACTTCGGTCAGCAGACCGAAGGTTTGCGCGAGGTCACGCTCAACCTGCACCGGGCCGAGCTGAGCGATGCCGGCACGTACGAGTGTACCGCGAAGAATGCGGCCGGCGAAGATTCGCAATACTTAACGCTGCAGGTGGACACGAAGCGCGGTGACGTCGGTGGCTCGGACGATGATTACGACAATCCGTCACGCCAGCCAACGCAACCACCGTCCCGCCCGAACAACCCACAGTACCCGGTCTACCACACGTACAAGGCGCTGCTGGGTGAGGAGTCGAACCTGCGGTGCCACGAGAAGCTGCACAGCGCGGCAACCGAATGGCGCCGTAGCGATGGCCGTCCGCTGCCGTACGGTTCGATCGTGCGCGGTGGCAATCTGACGATCGAAAACACCGGCTACGATGCGATCGGCATGTACGACTGCGTCACGTACACGGGTATGTCGTCGCAGCCGGTGACGGTGGTGCGCATCATGGTCGACGTTGTCGCACCGCCCAAAATCTCGTTCAGCCCGACGATGCCGATGACGGTGCGGCCGGGTGACAAGGTCGACATCTACTGTAACATTACCGGCGATCAACCGATCGAGTCGCGCTGGCACGGCGAGCGGGGCTACGATTTGCCACCGACGGTGCAGGTGTATGGTAACTATCTGCGATTCTCCAGCATCGCACTGGAGGACGCCGGCCGGTACTACTGTACCGCGTCGAACAAGCACGGCAACACCACAAAGGTCGCGGAAGTGATCGTTAACAGTAAGCATGGTTTTCATTTTTTTTTGTTTGTTAATGTTTTGTTTTGTATAAATGTTGTGTTAAATCATTATCCCGGTATGTATAATAATGAAATGAAATGTTCACCTTTTCGTGTAGAAAATGAGCTCATGTCGGAGCCAGCGTCATACGGCCAGCGCTACTACAACGTGATGCAGGGTTCTTCGATACAGTTGGACTGCAAACTGCCTCACGATGCGCGTTACGTGAATGTTCGGGTAAGTCCGTTTTACAGAGCAATATTCGAGTAAAATTAAGATTATACCGTAACAGCAACATTAACTGTCTACTTTCACTCATTCGCTCACACACACACATACACACACACACACACAGTACAACTGGAGTCGCAGGGAACAACGTCTACCACCGAACGCGATGATTTCAGCGAAGGGCAAACAGCTGCAGCTCAGTAATGTGGCCAGAGATGATGCTGGTACATACGAGTGCAGCATGACGTACCCGAATGGCACCGTCGTGCACGATTCCGTAGTGCTAACGATCTCGGGTAAGTAGAACCCCATTGTCGCATCGCATTTTGAGCAATGGAAACCGAAGCAAAACATGAAAAAAAAAAAGAACCGGGCATTAGCAGACTATAGTACGCAGGGTGGTGGGAGCTTTAGGCAAAACAAAAACCCCACAAATCAGTAACAACGGTACCTTCGGCTTATAGTTGGAGGGGATGAAAAGTCGAGAAAGTCAGCCAATTTTCCAGCACCTTACAATCAGGCGAAAAAAATAACACATTTTCTTTAGGTTTGGCGCTTTATTTCAACTGAATAATAAGACCGCAGTAATAATTGCCACGATAGTAGTGAAGGTAGAACAGCAACAAAATAATTACTGACACCACTGGCAGAAAAAAAGATAAATTTTCCAGCTAAATTTCGAAACATTTCCAAACGTTTGGTTAAATATTGTTGTGTAAAAAATAACATTTGCGGCATACTTATCGAACAAAAAAAAACAAACAAAAGAAGGCACGATCAGTTTTGCTATAGCCTTACATATCTTACTGCCCCGGTGTTTGTACATAGACAGCAGCAGACGCACGCTACATACTGCGTAGGTTCATGTTTCACTACCCGTTTGAGCCGATTGACTGTTGATGCCTTAAACCTTCTATGAAACAACGAAAAAAACAAACATATACTACGTTACCAATTTAGTTGTTAAAATTAATCAAATCACGTAGGGACTTATGTTTAAAATGAAGCAGAGGAAGAAGAAAAAAGAACCCAATAACTCTCTAACTGCCATTCGTAGTGTTACAAACGTACAGGGATTAGAGCGGTGGGAAATATATTTTTCCCCCCTTAGTGTTTCTGCTTTCTGGTTTCGGATAGAATAGTTACGTACTACGGTGTATGATATTTAAAAGAGTAATACAAAACAAAACCAACAAACGGATACACACAGGGAATGTATAGTACACGGTTACATGTTAACACGCCCATACACACAAACTACACCGAAACACTGAACGCTGTGAGCGTAAAATCCAACACAAACAGACAGATCGATAGCAACATGTTTGCAGCAAAACATCGCACACATCCGCGCACAACTCTCACGCGCGGTGTAAGCAGTCCTTAGTAGTGGTCTTAGTAGAGGTGATTAACCGTAGTATGTAATGGCTCGCACCGCATGTTTTTTTTTTTTATTTCCTTTTACCACACCACCACCAAAGTATCAAAGCAGTAGAAGTTGGTTTTGTAGGGTTCAAATGTGTATACACCCTCCCCCGTGCACGTAGCCCTTTGTCACCACCAGTGTAGTGTTTAATGCGATTTTCATGCGCCAGCACAGGTTGAATCCGCACATGCACAAGTGCGTTTTCACAAAACGACCTGGTTTGGCACAATGATTGATATCATCATAGTGAGCTAATATAGAAACACCTGTCACTAGCAAAACAAACGAGTACATGCAACCTGCATCTCCCCTTTCATGCACACACACACACACATGCACACAAACACAACCGCACCACAAAAACAACACGCACACCAGCGTCCGGCATACATACTTACCCTGTACTTGTTTAAAATTATGCGCCTGTATCCATTATGTTATGAATGACTAACCGCCACAAACCCGGCCAAACCGTCGTTGTGTGCCGCCTAGCTATTTGTAGAAATCATCCTGTAGAGCGGGTTAGACCCGAAAGGGGAATAGCCAAAAAGCCAGCGAGGGAGAATATAAAAAGATGGGTGGGGAGGAAAGGTAACACGACACGGTTGAGCAGGGTGGAAACGAAATGGGACGAAATAAAATAACCAGACCAGTGTACTAATGAAACAAAATCATTCACAATCTTTCGTCCATTGCTATTCACCATCGTTCGAACTCCCGTTCTGCTGCGACTGATCCGCTGAAATTCTGATTGCCGATTGTGCCGAATCGTGCCATAAGAGCAGTGAAACCGTTGCGTTAGCTTTCTTCTCGCTGTCCGCGATGCTTAGAACCTTCATACCCTGCAACGCACCGTTTCGCTGTTGATGATCGTCATTCCAAATCAAAACACTTGTGCGACGGTAGTTCTGCGAAAGCGACGAACCTTCATTTCCACTCATCGCGTGTTTACATCATCACACATGCCTTGTGTCTTTGCTTACGGAACGATGAATGAGCCCTTTTTCGAACAATTGTTACTAGCATCCCCTGTTGTTGCCTTTAATTGCCCTCGTTGCTTCTTCATCCTTGTGCCACGTGATCATCATCGAAACACGCCGACACAAAACAGAACAAAGTTAGTAAACCATCACCACAGCAGATTGTAGCAGCATACGGAACAGATTTGCAAGCATCACGTAACGTGTTCAGTACCACATTCCATGTCTGTTACATGCGAGTTTACATATGTGTGTGCGTGTGTATTTGTACGAGATATGTTTGTGTGTAGAGCTATATATGTGTGTTTTGCCACAGTCACATCATTCCATCATTCCACTAGCTTGTAGCGGTAAAACTGTGACAAACGTAACCACGGGCGTAAAATGCCTACTTGGAATGCAACCATGCACACCATGCACCACAACACGCACACATGCACCTGCACTCACACACAGACACACTCGCACGCCTGCAAGCACATCATCATTCTATTCATGTGTGCCAATTGTTTGAGTTTTAAATTTGCGTAATTTCTTGAGCGATTCTCGAGAAGTAACAACCGTCCAGAAGGAACATCGATGAGCGGAGCTACTTGCAAAAACTTACCTTTTCTTTTGGCTGATCATGATTCGATTTACACACATACACACACACACACGTATGTTGTGTTCCGATTGCATTGCAATTGCGATCAAATTTAAAATCTTTTGTCACGGGCAAAACACTGCTCATACGTGTTTCTTCTTTAACAATGTCTACTGGGAAGTAGAACGTAGAACGTGTGAACACGCAAACACGTGTTACTATAGCGAACCAATGCTCACCTCAATGCAATATACTTTTTTTGGGGGCACCATATGCCCGTGGGTGGCCACCCGTGTTCGACCCGTTTCCGTTACCCGTACCGTACCGTGATGCAGACGGCAGGCGACCGACCAGTGTGCCGAGCGTCCGCATAGAACCGTGTATCGAGGCGCCCCATTACTATCCCAAGGTGATTATCTACATCAGCTGCGTACGGGATAGTGTGCCGCGTGTGCATCGTGGCCGTAAGCGGAACGTGGCGCGGTTAGGACAGTCCGGTAGCGACAGACGCCCGGTTCAGGATGGCTCACTGGCGGCTGCAGATGCCAGTGTCGATCGTCCGAAACGCCCACCAACGTACCAGTTCGGTTTGTTATGCATATGATTTCTTACGCATTTTACGTTCTTTCGCTCCTTCACTGTCTCTGTCCCTTAGTTCACATGTGTGTTCACCACCGTTACCCGCTAGTGCCCCGTATTAGTTGCCTTATATACTTATACATCCATAGATATATAAATAATTTTTTTATCTGTGCTGATTAGTACAAACCCAATAGCAGTGGGTAGTTGACGTCGTAGTTAGTCCGTCCCTTTGTCCGTGTCACTACAGATTTGTCTTTACCAAACAACTAAGTCAGCGTCGATACCGTCGATTCCACTCGTGCCAGCTACTCCGCCACTGGCGCACTGTTGTTCACCGGACAGCACAAGTCGAAATTCTAAATTCAAAATTCCAAACCTTCTACAACACGGCTACGATAGCACATTGTCGTGCCGAAAAAAAAAGCTGATTCGATTCGTCACCACGATGGACTTTTAGCCGACCCAACACAAAAAAAAGAAAACGCAAACACGCGGAGTACCTCGGAGACATTGAGCAGCACCAGTGGAGTATCAACGTTCATCTCTCTTGTGTTAAGCCATCCATGTGTTCCACCTTTATTTGTGTGTCTGTATTTTGTGTCTAGCAGCGTAGAGAATGTGCTATTGTTTTAGCTTTAGCTGTCTCCTTCGTCTAAACAATACGCTCAATGTTTGTGCACCAATGCTGTTTTAAAAAGAAACAATTACGAATGTTTGTAGAAATTTTGATAACAAGGAAATATTGCGTCCCCCATTGATTCGTTGATTCGGCTCATGAGCACTTGAAGTATTTAATACCCATATACAAGACACATTTTGTTTTGTGTTCTTTTCAAAAGTTTATTTGTTTAAAGATATTATTCTTACGAATCAGATTAAAATCCTGCTGGCCGGTAGTCCAATAACCATTGGACTCCATTAATACTGTCCATTAAGACTTCAATAAAATCAGTTAGGCATTCTGGAATTATTCTTACGAATCAGATTAAAATCCTGCTGGCCGGTAGTCCAATAACCATTGGACTCCATTAATACTGTCCATTAAGACTTCAATAAAATTAGCTAGGCATTCTGGAACGTTCAAATCGACACAATCTTCTCCTATCGCTTGTTCGCTGTGATTTGTTCATAAGTCACATTAATTATTTGTGGTTCCTGAGTTAAGTCACGCAGGAGATAGACCTAAAAATCTTTAAAAAATACTATTTTGGACGTCTAAAATATGAATCTTCTTTAATGCCCTACGAACGTTTCACAATCTTGTCAGCAAAATGAATGATCATAAACATGATATCCGGTATCGTATTAAAACTTATTGCACAATCATTCATTTTAATCAAAGTGTGTCGTGTATACGGGCCATATCAGCCCAAAATTAACACTAGAAATGTGAACGAATGAACGGGGACTCTATTCTTCCTTTTTACCAAATTCTGTACCTTTCTTTACACTTAGCAACGTTTACTAATCAAACACAGTAAATGCAGTTTTGCTATGCGTGGTTAATGTTCCTTTTTCTTATTTTTTATTTATTTATTCACTGAAGAACGGCTAGGCCGTATATATCTGTGATCCAATGTTTCAATGTTTCATAAAACTTTGCGTCACGAAAAGTACGTTACAAAGTAAAAAACAAAAAACATTTTTTGCTTGTTAGCTAATCGTTCCACTAAGTGCCCGTGGTCCCAAAAATGGTTTACCATTTATTTTTAAATTACTCAAAATTCAATCCACATCATTGCGATCCAATTGCGGTCCAATAGCTACGATCCGGTATGTAGAACATGTTTTATTATTTTTTCCCCCGTTTCGTGTGCTTTTCTTGTGTACTTCCTGTGTGTGTATGTGTCTTTCACAGTACGGGATGGGTACTATTTTTCTTCCCACCCACAAAAATGTCCTTTTGATGTGTGTTCTTCTGCTATTTGCGTGTGCTTTTGTGTTTGTGTGACTATGGATGTTGCTTTACAACATTGCTTATCATCTTCCTGTTAGTGATCTTACCCGATCTGTTTAATATGCTTTGTTTTTTTTTTTGTTTCTTCTTCGTTCGTACTGCTGTTACTGATTGTTTCTTTTTGAGTTTTCTTAAGTGTTTTGCGTTATGTTGATTTTGTGCTTGTATTTGTACGCGGTTTTAGTTATGCCTTTTTGAATCATCCATATACTTCTCCGTAAGGAATGTTATCCCGTTCGCTGTCGTTTGTCGATTCGTTTAGCACAAATCTGAACCGCTTAGTCTGTCCAAACGTGCCATCATGACGATTCTCGCTATATTCAAAAGGAGCCGCTCTGCTGTATCGTTAACCGCCTAGTGAAACTGTGTGACTGTTAACAACTCATCCGTAGCTGGTCTGTCCGTGCCGTTGCCTTGTTTATAGTTTGCTAACACTAAGAACAATTTACTAACAGCCAATGTTGTGGTACTAACCGATGGGAAAGCTGTGCTAATATCCTTTAGCTGGGCAAAAGGGTAGAACTAGTCTAATCCGAAGCTGGTAGAACAAAATAACCAGGTGGTAGTGCCAAAAAAAAACAACAAGGGAATCAATTCGCGTACCAAGAGCAATGCAATCAAAATGATTTGAAAAAATGCAACAAGCCAGTAGTAGTTGAATGTTATAAAAAAAATACCAATATGTATCGAACAGCATAGTAACCAACCATCCATTGTCAATGGGGGATGTTTTGGTCTGAAAAAAAAAACAATTAAAAAAACACCCCCGTAGCACCGTTCCACTAGAAGCTGTGGTCTATTAATGCGCATTTCTCAATTGTTCCCCATTTTTGTACCGGAACAGCACCAGAATCATTGCCAATTCTGCAGCTGGAACCATCCCGGTCCATGGTACGGCCCGGCGAATCGCTCGTGGTCGACTGTAGCTCGTCCGCCGGCACCGGCGTACCGATCCGGTGGGAAAAATCCGACGGAACGTCACTACCGTACAACATTCGTGTAAGTATACCGGCCCTTAGTAGCTTTGAGTTTCGACGCATTTATTCGGCACATTCGCGTGTTTGTATGTCCGCCAACAGCAAGAAGGTAACCGACTCTACATTCAAAACGCTCGCGAAGATGACTCCGGCACGTACACGTGCGTATGCTACACCGAGGAAGGTTTGCGTTACATTTCCGACTTCCAGCTCGAGGTGGAGGAAAACACGATCCCGGATGTGGTGCCGCGCAGCACGTCACGGCTAGAGTTAGCCGAGCGTGGCACGACGGTGAAGCTGCATTGCAACACTGACCAGTACCCGACGTCCTATCATTGGACCCGCGAGAACGGCGATTTGCCGTCCGATCGTGACACGCGTGGAGTACGTAGAAGAAGAAAATAGTAAAATTTCCTGAGGACATTTCTAACCTTACATTTCTCTCACACAAACGCGTGCGCGCACAGTCCACACTGATGCTCCCGAACGTGCAGGCGTCGGACGCCGGCAAGTACATCTGCTCGGCGAAACACGGTGGCCAGCTGGTGAACGTCGTCACCACGCTCGTGGTGAACAACGTCATCCCATTCTTCCCGCAGTCCCCGCTCAGCTACATGGAGTTCAAATCGTTCGACAACGTGTACTCCAAGTTCTACTTCGAGATTTCGTTCAAGCCGGAAAAGATGAACGGTCTGCTGCTGTACGCGTCGCAGCGTCGCCCGAACCAGGACTACATTGCGCTGTCGCTGCGCAACGGTTACCCACAGTTCCGCTTTAACTTTGACGGCCAGCAGGTGGTGCTGCAGCCGGAGAAACCGGTGCACATGGGCAAATGGCACACGGTCAAGGTGAACCGGGTGCGCAACAATGGGTTCCTGCTGGTGGACGACCAGACGCCGGTCAACTTCCCGGAGAAGCTGAAGTTCTACGGGCTGAATCTGGACGACCATCTGTTCGTGGGCGGTGTGCCCCAGTTCGATCAGGTGCCACCGTCTGCGATGGAGTACAAGGAGGGCTTCGTCGGGTGCATCAGCCGGCTGAAGCTGAACGAGCGCGAGGTGCAGCTGTACCAGGACGCATTGGAAACGGTCGGCATTACGACGTGTGAACCGTGCGCGGAGGATCCGTGCAACAATGCGGGCACCTGCATGGAAGCGCAAACAGCTCAAGGCTTTAGCTGTCTGTGCCGGGACGGATTCACCGGTCGGAACTGCCAGCACGAGGGTGACGGCTGTGGCGAGGATACGTGCGGTGTCGGGCGCTGCGAGGAAACGGACAGCGGGACCGAGTGTTACTGCCCGATACACAAGACAGGCGATCGATGCCAGTACACGGAACACTACACGGACGCCACGCTTGCGTTTAAGGATGGAAGTTATGCCGCTTACGAGTAAGTTTCTCTTCTAGTTAAGGTCACAGTCTGGTGACTGTTTTACATAACATCTGCATTTTGTGTTTCTTATTGTAGCAAATTCCAATCAAGACGTAGCATCCGCTTCCGTATCAAACCAGACTCATTGGAGAACGGTATAATGTTCTACGCGGCAGAGCACGAGCAGTCGTACGGAGATTTTATGGCGGTTATTCTTAACAACGGAAACGTCGAGCTGCGCTACAGTGTGGCCGGAAGTATGTTACAAAGCGTATGAAGAAGAGTGCCATTACCTTTCCAAATGTAACCACGATCGTTCTTTCACAGAGACGAAGCCACTGATTATACGATCGCCCGTACCGATTAGGGTTGGCCAGTGGCATACGGTGTCGGCTGGACGTAGCAAGGCCGGTGTTGGCTATCTGCAGGTGGATGACGAACCGGTGCACAACGAAGTGGCCAACCGGAACACACCGATCCAGCTGAAGACAAAGGTGTACGCCGGCGGCTACGATAAGCGGCTGCTGCTCAGCCAGGAGATTGGTGTCCGGCGTGGCTTTGAGGGTTGTATAGCGGAGGTACGTATGGACTAGAGATGGGAATAACAACTCACTTGAAGGAATTAAATCGGAGTGAGTGTGTTGGAATAAAGAGTTAACTCTTTAAGTCACTCATGTCCCGCACTTCACTCACAGCGATTTAAATCATTCATGAGTTATTTAACTCATGAGTGCGTTGGATCACTCATGTGAGTTAAATAACTCATGAATGATTTAAATCACTCTGAGTGAGTTTAAGGTCGTGGCGAAGAATTAAATCACAAACCAACTCACTCATGAGTTAAATCGCTCATGAATGATTTTAATCACTCTGAATGCGTTAAGGGTCGCCGAGAAGAATTAAATCACAAACCAACTCACTCATTAGTTAAATAACTCATGAATGATTTATATCACAGAAGAGTTATATAAACTCTTCACAGAGAATTGAATTAATTCACTCTCTGCTAAGATTCATTTTCAATCAGTGTGCCCATCACTAGTATGGACCTTCGTTTGGTCGTAAGTTCACTGCAACTGATGAAGTGAATTTCTTTTACCATCCGCTAGCTGGAAACGTCTGGCAACAAGCTGAGCATGATCGACGATATACGGGATTCGGCAAACGTGTACCATTGCGGGCATGCCGGCGCATCGCAACCGGCCGACGACGAAAGTCCCGTCACGTGTCGCCCGGGCCGTGGCGGTTACGACTGTGAAACCATCACCGACATCTGTCTGGAGGAGCGACCGTGCGAGAATGGTGCCCAGTGCCAGACGCACCAGGGTGGACAAAACTACACCTGCATCTGCCAACCCGACTACATGGGACTGAGGTGCGAGGTGCAGTACAATCCACTGACGGCATCGCGCTTCCGCGGCAACGGTTTCATCGAAATCAATCCGAAAGTGTTGCGAAACAATGAGAACCAACTCACGACCGAGCTCGCGATCATGTTTAGCGCGTACGAACCGAACGGGCTGCTCGTGTGGTACGGGCAGCGCAACGACGAGGAGTTCCTCGGTCACGACTATATCGCGNTGAGTTAAATAACTCATGAATGATTTAAATCACTCTGAGTGAGTTTAAGGTCGTGGCGAAGAATTAAATCACAAACCAACTCACTCATGAGTTAAATCGCTCATGAATGATTTATATCACAGAAGAGTTATAAAAACTCTTCACAGAGAATTGAATTAATTCACTCTCTGCTAAGATTTAATTCATTCAATCATTCTCAATCAGTGTGCCCATCACTAGTATGGACCTTCGTTTGGTCGTAAGTTCACTGCAACTGATGAAGTGAATTTCTTTTACCATCCGCTAGCTGGAAACGTCTGGCAACAAGCTGAGCATGATCGACGATATACGGGATTCGGCAAACGTGTACCATTGCGGGCATGCCGGCGCATCGCAACCGGCCGACGACGAAAGTCCCGTCACGTGTCGCCCGGGCCGTGGCGGTTACGACTGTGAAACCATCACCGACATCTGTCTGGAGGAGCGACCGTGCGAGAATGGTGCCCAGTGCCAGACGCACCAGGGTGGACAAAACTACACCTGCATCTGCCAACCCGACTACATGGGACTGAGGTGCGAGGTGCAGTACAATCCACTGACGGCATCGCGCTTCCGCGGCAACGGTTTCATCGAAATCAATCCGAAAGTGTTGCGAAACAATGAGAACCAACTCACGACCGAGCTCGCGATCATGTTTAGCGCGTACGAACCGAACGGGCTGCTCGTGTGGTACGGGCAGCGCAACGACGAGGAGTTCCTCGGTCACGACTATATCGCGCTGGCCATCCAGAACGGGTTCGTCGAGCTGACGATACGCATGGACGGGCAGGAGTCGTACGTGCGCAACAGCGATGTGCACGTCGTCGACAGCGAGCGACACGTGGCAGTGATCCGACGCGAGCGCAACCAGTTCCATCTGCAGGTCGACTCGCTGACAGTGCACGGTGAAACCCGTCCGACCGGCAAGCAGACGATGGAAATTCCTGGCAGCATCTACATCGGTACGTACGCAAACGCTCGCTAGCTCGCCCACAGTCTCGAGGACATTGTGATGTACTTTTGGTTATTGCTTAATCTTTTAGGTGGCGTACCGGACATTGAGCGTGTCACCGGCAATCGGTTCAACGAGAGCTTCAGTGGATGCGTGTTCAGTGTGGAGAACAGCGAGGACAACCAATCGGTCGAACTGCGCGACCATGCCATTCGCAGCGTCAATGTAGATGTGTGCGATGAGTAAGTACCGTGGCCTTATTCTGGTCGTATTAAACATTTGGTTTTCATTTGTGGTCTTTAGTTTATTAAGTGTTGTTAACAGCAAAGTACGTTTATCTAGTGTTCAACGATCAGCCGATCCAACTAACAAAAAACATTCCCTTTCACACGCACTCGTACGGAAATGTGGTAACTATTATGAACGTGGCTAACAAACAGCCCATCCTGGATACCTTCCTCACTGCTTTACACCGATTTCGATGATCTGGACGATACGCTCGGTCCATATGAGTTCGATAAAATAGAGGAACCACCGCCAGTGCATATAATCTATCCCCGTCCGTACAATGGTGCCCGGTACGGGGCACCGGCCACATGCTGGATTAGCATCCTTGCCGCACCATTCGCGATCCTTTTACTAACCCATAACCTCACGCGAAGCCCTTTTTTATGAAACGTCTAAGATCGTTCGTCGCATAAAGGCAAAAGGGTTTTTTTTTACCCGGGCTTGTTTTGTGCTAGCTAGTTTCAATCCGTAACGAATTCATCACCAACATCGATACAAGATGACAAACATCGTGTACATAACCTTCATGTGCCATTATTGTCCTGTTGCCGATTTATCCAACCGTTGCTGTTGATCACATCTTTGTTTTGTGTTTGTGTGTTCTCTGTGTCGCGGCTTGTGTTGGTTGACGAGCGATGCGACAGGTTAAGTGTAGTTTAATGCAAAGGAAGAAACTCAAAGGGACGGTGTTAGTGCAGAATAGTTACAGATACTAATACTTTAATCACACGTTATCGCGAACCGGGTCCATGAGCTCGCAAACGCACCACCAGACTGAATGGACCATAGTTACAGTGAGCGTTATGGTAATAGTGTACATAAAACGAAACACCACACTGAGCAAATTAGCTTCATTAGCTAATGGNTTGACGAGCGATGCGACAGGTTAAGTGTAGTTTAATGCAAAGGAAGAAACTCAAAGGGACGGTGTTAGTGCAGAATAGTTACAGATACTAATACTTTAATCACACGTTATCGCGAACCGGGTCCATGAGCTCGCAAACGCACCACCAGACTGAATGGACCATAGTTACAGTGAGCGTTATGGTAATAGTGTACATAAAACGAAACACCACACTGAGCAAATTAGCTTCATTAGCTAATGGTTTGTTGTTTTCTTATAGAAAGTTTTGCTTGCCGTCTTTTTTATGCTATTGAGTTACGGGTAAAGTTATATTAACTTCCGTTTCGGAATAAATCATTGCAATGGTAATTTTATAATGATTTTGTGGTGACAAACTGCGTTTTAATTCTTCGTTTGAATTGAAACTAAACTATCGAAAACATAATTATGTGGCTTAGGACAGTCAATTATCAAACATACTGTTGCGCCTAGCATTCTGTCATCATTGCAGCATGATATTAAATGATTTTGCCATCTGTATTATATAGAAAACATAACAAAGCATAATCCTTCCTACCACAACATATTCCCAAACCGTTCCCGTTCTAGTCAAAATAAGCAACGAATGTAAATAGCGCACCAACGATATACGACCACTACATATCGAGATGGGGAAATGATTTTACATGTAAAAACAAATTAGTCCAATCTAATTAGCTTTAATGTGCTCAATGGGAGGGAACGCTCAAAACTTAATATAAAATCAAAATGAAACACTATAGAAACACCAAACTGACGAACGGAATGAATCACTTCACCAAACTACTATAAATGAACTTTACTCCTATCCCAATCTTGCAGTCCCGATCTAGGACCGGAACCACCCGTTGTGTAAAATCTATAATCTTCCGTAAGCAAGAGAAGGAGCAGCTACTCGGGTCCACAACGGGAGCAACATTTCTTGCAGTGCGGTTTTGAAATGGTCCCGCTCGGGCGCCGACACATCGAGTGACAAAATAACCAACGATGCTTAATGAAGAGAGCAATAGAGAGAGGGAAAAAACAGGACAAAAGTGAACAGCAAAATAACATATAAAACCATGCATACTAAAAACAAACTGTATCGTATACCTTAGAAACGCAGCAATATGCACGAGGAAGCAGAAAAAAAAAAAACAGAAAGCGTACAGTAACGAACAACGAATGTGCCAAATAATTGTAGTATTTATGTAAAGAAAACAAAAAGAGAAAGGAAAATATTAACGAAAGGCGTAAAGGCCACGCTTGACCTGCGTAATGATTTGACAAAAAAGCCATATGTTTGTTTAAAACAAAATTTCAACCATTCGTCCCGCACTTTATTTACATAGAAGGATAGAAAGCCCGGTGCACGTGTAGAGAAAACCCGGTTACACGTGTATTATGTTTTATTGCACTGCCAACTTTCGTTTCACGTACGATATTATTTTGTCTCTGAATATGATGTTTTAACATTACTTCGCAATTGTTAGAACAGTTACGACCCAGCAGTGCTGAAAACATACTTCAAACCCAGTCAAGCAACAAACTGCGCAACAAATTATTGTGTTCATTCGCTTAGAAACAAAAAAATCCTTATCCTAAGCCCAAGGGAAACACACGT
This sequence comes from Anopheles rivulorum, assembly GCA_018908115.1. Lineage (NCBI taxonomy): Eukaryota > Metazoa > Arthropoda > Insecta > Diptera > Culicidae > Anopheles > Anopheles rivulorum. The sequence goes on from STHB01000004.1 coordinate 4,484,073, forward strand.
GCACACATAAAGAACACCGATTTCGTTGGATATTATAATCTCAAATTGTTGTTATTCGCACACATTGTAATTCCGCACAGCTTTTTTAATTGTATTTAAAGCCCGAAAATGCTCCTTCCGGTCAGCAAGACGGAGGGATATTTTCTTTCAACTAACTGCCCGTTTACGATGGTCTTCAATTCCTACTACTAAGTACTTTCGATACGTTAAAAAGCTAGCAAAAGCAGTTAGGGAAGATGCTATCAAACTATATTGAACAGGTAGAAACTAAAAGAGAAACAATATACCGCAAAGGCAGAGGAACAAAAATAACTAAACTATAATTTGTCACTCGTTTACTTTCGTATCAATTATGACAATAAAATGAATAGTCAATGTAAAACGACAACACGACTTCACACGACTACAGTGATTTGCTTCGAAACCGTACTGATGAGCATTTGTTACCGTTTAACGAGGAAAGAACACGTTTGAACACGCGTATTTAGCGCCATCTAGTGTTTGGTACGCTAGGTAAAATGCATCTTGAAAGGTATACAAAGCTTGGTTTGCTCTTTTTATCACAAAAAGTGCAAAAAACGAATTATTTTTAAATTAAATTCATATTCAAACGGTTACGTTCATTTTCAATCTGGATTATTGAGCCATATCAAATGCCTGGCATATTGTTTAAATCGAGATTCTGAAATAATTTCTACATCGTCATTTATTTAGCACTGAAAATGATTTAGACTGAAAATGAACAAATTATTGCTTGTAATAAACAATAACCAACTTACAACTATTAGGAGTATTAATGTGTTCGTGCGGTTTTTAACCAAAGTTTTGGGCTCTGTATTGGCGAAATGGTAATTTATTCAATTTTCAAAATACTGTCCATCACTTTCCACAACCTTCTTCCACCTTTCAGGCAACTTTCTGATCCCGTCGCGGAAAAAAGATGGCGGTTTGGCCGCTAACCAATCCTCCATCCATTTTTGCACTTCTTGGTGATTATGGAACTGCTGGTCAGCCAGGCTGTGTTCCATCGACCGGAACAAATAGTAATCAGAAGGGGCAATGTCTGGGCTATACGGCGGGTGGGGTAGGACATCCCATTTGAGTGTTTTTAAATAATTTTTAACCGGTACCGCTATATGTGGCCTGGCATTGTCATGTAGCAATATGACTTTGTCGTGTCTATCGGCGTATTGTGGTCTTTTTTCTTTCAAAGCACGGCTTAAACGCATCAATTGTCGTCTATAGACCTCCCCAGTGATCTTTTCGTTTGGTTGTAGCAGCTCATAATACACCACACCCAGCTGGTCCCACCAAATACACAGCATGATCTTCGCGCCATGAATATTCGGCTTGGCTGTCGATGATGTGGCATGTCCGGGGTATCCATACGTTGCACGACGTTTTGGATTATCGTAATGTACCCACTTTTCATCACCAGTCACTATTCGATGCAAAAATCCCTTCCGCTCTTGCCTTTGGAGCAGTTGTTCACAAGTGAACAAACGGCGTTCGACGTCTCTTGGCTTCAGGTCATAGGGCAACCAATTTCCCACCTTCCGGATCATTCCCATTGCTTTTAATCGAAGAGAAATGGTTGGCTGAGCCACTCCCAGTGTCTGTGCAAGTGTTTTTTGGTTTTGTGATGGATCTTCATCCAGTATTGCCTCTAATTCTCCATCCTCAAACTTTCGTGGTCCTCCGGAACGCTCCTCATCTTCCAAATCAAAATTGCCACTTTTGAACCGTGCAAACCACTTCTGACACGTTCGTTCAGCTAGAGCATGGTCACCATACACTTCTACCAAAATTTTATGACTTTCGGCAGCCTTTTTCTTCATATTGAAATAATGAAGCAAAACTCCCCGCAAAAACACATTATTTGGTACAAATGATGCCATGTTCGGTGCTCGCAGATACTATGTTATTTACTATTTATCAAAATGACAGATAGTGGATATTGTAGCCCAATAATGACACTTCAAATTGGCAGTGTTGCCAGATTCAATAAATATGTAATAAATAAATGGGAGCATTAATACCAAAACCGCACGAACACATTAATACACCTAATANAACAAGGAGGACATTCGCGTGACCATCGAGAAGACCAAGAACCGGTTGCGGCAACGGATAAAGCGCGAAATCGATCGGATGCTGCGCACTCGTCAGAAGCGGGACGATTTTCTACGCGAAACCTTCGAGCAGATGGCAACGGTGTTCGCCGACGAGGACATGTTGCAGTACCAGGAACGGGTGGCAAACGTGCTGTGGGAAATCTCTAAAGCCGGCGGCGTAGATACGGCATCGCACGGGAGCGAGAACAGTGGGACAAGCACTACCGAACGAAGCGTTTCCTAAAATCCTGCAACCGGTTGATGGAGGATGGGCCGCCGCCTGTATGATGTACAACCCTTTGTCTTCTTGTTTTAATTTTTTTTTTCTTTCTCTTCTCTTCAACAAATGGTACGCTCGCAGAGACCAGAGCGTAACATTGTGGGTAAAATAAACATTGTAAAATAGAACTTACGTATCGGAACGTGCATGAGATTGCTAACCCTGGGCATCCGGATGCTTCATTGCCTTTCAAACAATCTAGCAGTGTTCACAAAAAACTCTCGCATTCATCACGGCAAATTGGAACGCAGAGCGAGAGTCAGCCATGGACGAGCTCGTTTGGGTGGAAAAGCGCGTCGTCGTCCGGCCGGTCCCAAGGAAACGAAATTAGCAAATTAGAAACTAATGCGTGCGAATAAAAAAATAAACGAAACACACATACAGTAGTGCGTAAGTAAGCAAGTTCTAATGCGCTCAAATGTAACTAGGAATTAAGAAGTGTTCGAATGCAAAACCCTTTTAACAAAACCCTTGAATTTGTGTCATTGTTTTTTTTTATTGTCCCTTCGCTGGGGTACATCTACAAACAAACAAAAACACACCATCAATAGGCAACAGCGGGACGGCATCATCTTCAAAAACAAGTTACAATAAATCTGCTCTGTCCATCCGATTCATTTTGAATGGATGGGCACTGTGGTCGGTATAAAGATTTGGTTTATATTTTTATCACCCGCTTGCAATCAAATTCCATTAGGAAAGTCGTAAAAAACCCTCCTGCACAGGTGCAAAAATTCTGACCCGATAGAGAAAAAAAGGTACCATTGTTTGTTCCCGTACTTCCTCCCTATGATCACCACCACCGACCACCGGATAATTGGACCTTCTCATTGGGCAGTGTGACCGTCTGGTCAATCGAACGCGTACTACACCGCATGCAAACAAACGACCGCGGTTCCGCGCAACTGCATGCAGCCAGTGGTAATTGCAGTGATGCCGAAGTGTGCTACGGGTCGATGGGATTTTCCGATTCGGGAAAAACAGTGTCCACTTGAAAATTGCTATAAATGGAAGGCATGCAAGCCGTGGCACGTTTCAGTGGCATACGGTACGTTGTGTGAAACAGGAGCTAAAAGTGTGAAGTGAAGAAAGTGTCCGTGATTGGTGATCCTCTTTCTAAGATCATGTAATGCTTTCCAAATACATTTCCAGTGCGCTCATACGATTGTGAAATTAAACAGTGAATTCCCAGAACAATCTACAATCGTTACACGGTTTGCATTATTTCATTCAAATTACATCCAATCTGCGCTTTTTCTTTGATTGTGGAACGAAACTATCAATAAGCTGCTGCAAGTAAAGATAGTTTCAGATAGGGAGCAAAGATAGTCATTTGCTTCGAGCCTCGCGCATTTAGTTAATAGCACGCTGGCACGCGATCCATTCGCAACCAGTGGATGGACATAAGTGGACCGATGCAAAACGACCGTAAAAGTGAAGAAAGCGCATTTTGAAACCGAAGGTGTAATATGGTTCCCATTTGCATACGGCTGGTCCTTATGGCCGGCGCTGTCTTTAGTGTTGCTGCACTTTCCACCATCGACCACAGCCCGGCATTCAATTTCCCGCAGGATGGTGCTTCTCCTCCGACCAATGGTAATAGAATGTTCCCATATTCAAGCACGGCAGGCCCTCAATCGCGCTAGCACCTTTCACTATCATTAAGAACTAGAACTGTTATGCTTGAAATAATTTACTTATGTTATGTTTGCCCACGCATACACACAATTGAAAGACCTCACACGACAGACTGCTAATGTGAGCAATGGGATTACGAGCGGTGTCCTTACGGGTGTCGTACCATTGCAGACAGGTTAGTAAAGATTGTGCCACACCGCATTCTTCCGTTCGTTACCACATTTATTTTTAACGCAAGCAAATTATGTTTTCTTTTGCGCCAAATCGCGTCACAACCGCACACGTTAAAAAGGTATTCTGCCGAATATTGTTAACACCGGTGTAACTACAGGACAGACGTGCATTTGTGTACCAACTGGGCGGTGTAATACAACAACGTCCGGAGGTGGCACAACGGATGGTGCTGGCCAGCTAGATGTCAGGATTGTATCCAACGTAAGTGCGTACGATTCGAGTCGTTTTCTCTAAATCCTAACGAAACCTTTCTGCCGATGTTGCCGACAGCCAAGTGCAAACACGGGTGTTACGCTTGGCACGACAACCACAACCATCGCAAATAACGTCGCGTCGGTTATTGCGGTCAATATCGTCTCACCAGCGACCTGTCAAACTGGGCTGGAGCGTTGCTGTCTGGCCGGAAGTTACCAGTGCGGTTTGCAGTATCCACCGATAGCGAATTCCCCAGCCGTGTCTGCCAACCAGGCCAGCTACGGTGAATATCCTTGGCAGGTGGTATTGCTAGGTCCGGGCGATGTGTACGTTGGTTCCGGTGTGCTTATTGATAATCTGCACGTTATGACCGCAGCTCACAAAATTTCGGATTACACGTAAGTGAGAGGAGCGGTGCGAAAAAGACGGGAAACTCCGAAACCGATTAATGTTGTACACTGCCTTCCCAACAGCTCCGGTACACGAACGCTGAAGGCACGACTTGGCGAATGGGATGCCGCATCCACATCCGAGCCCTTGCCCATCCAGGAGTTCAACGTGGCACGGTACTTCGTGCATCCGAGCTTCAATTCGGCCAACCTGCGCAACGACATTGCCATTCTGCGGCTGTCCGGCACGGTAACGCTCGGTACAACGCCCACAATTGCCACCGCCTGTCTGCCAGTTACGTCCTTTGTAGGTAGCCGGTGCTGGGTGTCCGGTTGGGGTAAGAACGATTTCGTGAGCGGCGCCTTCCAGTCGATCCCGAAGGAGGTGGACGTACCGATCGTAACCGCGGTCAACTGTCAGGCGGCACTACGAACGACGCGCCTCGGTAGTAACTTCGTGCTCGATACGACCAGCTTTATCTGTGCCGGAGGTGAACTGGGCAAGGATGCGTGCACCGGGGACGGCGGTTCACCGTTGGTCTGTGCCCTGAACAACCGCTGGTATGTGGTGGGTTTAGTAGCGTGGGGTATCGGTTGCGGTGCGAACGGTATACCGGGCGTTTACGTAAACGTGGCATCCTACATCCCGTGGATCACGAGCACGATCGCCACCATTTAACAAGCAGCCCGTCAAATCAGACACAAGAGTTACGCCCAGCGGAGTTAAGTTGTTCCTGTTATTAATCTAAATTCAAGATCATTTCATGCTACCAAATAAAGGCATCGAGGATCAGCAAGATCGAGCACAAGAGTGATATTCACGCGATGGAAAAATAAAATCAAAGGTAAGATCGTATCCACAAGAGCAGATGTAATTTTGGTAAAACAGCATGAAAAACAACGGCTTAATTCCAACACACAATACGCCTCCGGGTAACAACTTACCTGTTCTCACCACCGACGCTTAACCTTCTTCGGTCGATCGATCGCTTCGTAGCATTAAAAACAAGCCCTTTGTCCGGTTGCTATAATTTGAACGTGCCGGTGCTATTGGTAACATTGCCATCGTCCTCGGGCAGCTTGGCAATTGAGTAGATGTTGTACCGCTTTCTCAGCACTTGGTGCATTTCCTCGGTACAATCGATGCGTAAACCGTGCCGCTTGTATTCTAGGTACGTTCGCACGAAATTTCGATTCGTTTCGTGTACCTTCGGATGGGTCAGGTACTCGTTCACATCCATCCACTCACATTTGGCAATCTCCCGGTTGCATTTCGTAATTTCCTCCGACAGTGGCGTTAGCGCCATCACGATGTACAGATCGGAACACCCGAAACCGGCCCCGTGAGCGTGCCGTATCGAAATGACCGATTCGAACTTGGTTCGAATGTTGGTTTCTTCGGCCACCTCCCGGATAGCAGCGTCGATAAAATTCTCATCTACGGGTACGTAAAGAATACATTACAAGCTGATCGTTTCGAGAGGAAATGCCTGCTACTCACTTGGTTCCACGTAGCCTCCCGGCAGCTTCCATGAGCCGACGATTAGGGCATTGTTTTCGCTAACCACCAGCACCTGGTTCCGTTCGTTTATCACAAGCGCCCCGACACCTACCATCGTATGCGAGTACGGTGGAATGTTGGCCGTTTCGTCCGTCGGTAACCAGCGGTACAGCATCACGAACGAATTTTTGGCATGATGGAACTGAAATCCATTCTACCGTAACCACCGATGGTGATAAAATAAAAAAGAAGTCACATTACAATCCATTTACGGGAGCATGAAAAACGTACTTACATTAACTAGCTCCGGTATCCAACTGGCTGCGGTCAAATGGACCTTGAACCAAATGCCCCGGTGTTTGCTTTGAATCCAATGGTCAAGCGATCCTGTACGGGCGGTGTGAAACATAGAGAAACATCATTTTCATACCGTAATTTGATCGATTGTTTCGGCCGCTATATGACGTACGTTTCAGCACGGTCGGAAAACTTTCGGGGCTGCAGGTTTCCATGCTCGAGTCAACCGTGATGCCATTGAAGCGATCCTTCACCCCTTTAAACGTGCCCTCGGGAGAACTCTCTACGACTGTGTATCTGCAATGGGAATGACAACAACGGGTAAACAACCACGATACGACCATGGGATATTATTAGACCGCGGCCTCAAGGATTACGGCGCTTGCAAACCGTGTCAGCTAGCTTACTTGTTGAACCAACTATCAGCACCCTTTACAATGTTACTCTCCGTTTGTTCGCTCATTTTGCTCGAATGGCGCGTTATCAATGAAACCTGGTTACATCGGACGATTGATAGCAAGCGTTGCGGAATGACAAAAAGCGCTCTACTCATTTAGCGACCGGCAACAGTGTAGCTTCTCAACGATGCTGCTGCTGGGTACACGCGGGGAAGCACTGCGGAAAGTTATCTCAACCTACGCACAGCAGTACGCACGACCAGTTGCGATTCTCCAGCGATCTGATTCCGTCCGTCAACATGCGACACTGTTGACCGCTACCGAACACAACATTAAGTTCCAGGTTCACTATCAATGCAAAAATAAATTCAAAAAAAAAAAACGATCACGTCCGTGCGAAACGACCACACATATGGTAGGGTAGTAGGTCGACGAACAAATAGAAGATGCACTCGTTTTTACCACTGGCCGAAGCAAGTCGCTTCCGGTCAAACAATGCTCTTCGTCGCCAGTCACAAGGTTGTGCCGCGTAACAATTGGTCCATTGTTTCGCGACTATTTTGATTAGAATCCGCACCCACACACACACACTCACATGGGCTCACAAACGTGCGCGTACACACACACACATATGCACACAGCCGCAGTGTTTATCTTCGTGCCATCGTCACAAACAATTGATTATAGTTTTGGCTGCACAATTTTGTTTTTTTACAACATATGGCCTACAATAATGTCATCAATTTCGCAACCGTGCTGTGTGACGGAAAAGTGCCTGCAATTGTTATTGAAATTAGATCCGCTGTGCGTTACATGTCAACTCTATAAACCTTGTGCATCGCGGTTGCCGCTTGTGAAACTTTTTGAAAATGACGTTTTGTAACGCACCGGGCATAACGCATCAAATTTAAGTAATAACAAAATTTTTGATTTTGCTGAAACAAAATTATACGAAAAAATGATATTTTCAAACCATGAAATAGGACAAAAGTTTTTAAAATCATCCTCCGTACCATTATAGACGCGTTACCCTTGGAAAATCCGTTGCACACAGGCGTGCCTAAAGGTCATGCGGTTTGTAAAATAAAAGTAACGGTGATTCATTTTCATTTTGTGTTATGTTTTTAAATTAAAAAGACCAGAAATTAGGTAGACAAATTTTGATTAAATAAAATTTTTGAGGAAAACAGTTATTATTCTTCACGCAAATCAAAAACGCGTGTCAAGAAGTTGTTGGAACATTCTGAAAAAAAGAATAAGACACAGGGCGCATTACCCACTCCAAAAAATAGTAGCAAATGAACAATAAGAAATTACGAGAACCTTGGACGAACAGGCGAAATTTCAACGAAAAAAATGTTGCATAATCAACAAAATTAATTTAACGAAAAATAAAAATAATGTTAAATAACAGCCCTATTATTTAAATCAATTGTTGTTTATTGTTATGTAAAACTCGACTTCCCCTGCCAACCCGTAAATGGTAATGCGGGCGTTAGGGGGTGAGCTAATTATGAGCAACGAACAGAGAATTAATCCACTCCTACATGTTTTGCTTGGAAAACTTTCAATCGACCTTATCGGTTTTAGGTACTTTGCAGCAGTTAGCAAAAGTTTATTATGCGATAGCGTCTAGAATTATAAATTTGATTTTATAGTTTTAAAAACGTTACCACTTTGTGTTTCTATCACACACTTCATTCAAACTCAACATTTATTATCTTCTTAATACACGAGCTGTTGGTATATACTAACTGTTAGCATTTAATAAACCAGTTATTAACTTAATAGCTAGTGACTGAATTATCAATTTGATAGCCATGCCGAAAACTTTTGCTACTTTAATGTGGCATTTATGTGGCATTTATGAGTGATCTCCTCCGTTTCTATTGATATTTGAAGCTAGTGAAACTGTACCGCACGTTGTTTGCTGCATTTATCACCCATTCGATGCACTACACATGTAATTAGAACGTGAGCGTTTGGGTGTGCAATTAGGAGATGAATTGAATTCGTTCAATACACACGATCTACGCTAATAGCATTAGGCCGTTCGTACTGTGTGACCGTGTGTTTTTTGTATGCACCTGGTCAAGTAAACTTTGTGAGAGAGAAAAAAAAACATTCCGCTTTTAGCAACACTCATTACGTATGCAATTGGAATATTTTGCGTAGTACTTGAAAGGATAGCTCAATTATGATGGGGTTTTTTTCATAACAGGCAACGCTGTAGTATTGATTTGATTTAATTATATTTAATAAAAAATTGAAATTTCCATACCTCGTACATTAACGTAAAAAAAAACTATGCTATACCCAAAACGGGTTTTAATATGTTCATTTTATCATCATTTAAACATCAAATTTTGCAATGAAACAAAAATGTAAGGAAAAGCACTATTACACTAGAACGCTCAAAAATTGATAAACATTCTAAAGACCTGTACTACAATCTTGCACCTTTCCGAGTTATTGTTAAATGAGTTGTGCTAAAACTACTGCATATCATAATCTAGTGAAAAACATTCAAATTTTACTGTAAAAAAATATCACACCTGCAGAGAATTGTGCTTTGCGAGAGCTTTCCGTAATTCTCTCACCTGTTGATTCTGCGTCGGTAGTGCTGAAAGAGAAAAAGCCGAACCGTCGTTCTTATCTTATCTTGATACACGACTTGACTTGCTCTGCGTGGTACCGTACCCGTTAAATTGTTCACGTGATTCTGCAGTATATGAGACGGGAAAGATCCTTCAGCTGTTTACTGTTTGTTGCTCTATTCCTTTCCATGTCCGTTATCCTGTTTTACAAAAAATGTCTCTCTTTCCTGGATGGACTGTGCGGCTTTAGTGTGTGTTTTGACACACTTTTCTACCACCATTTTCACAAACTTCTGGAAATTATCTCTGCCAGCTTAACCTGCTATACGGACACCATCTCTTTATCGGTCGGTTTCACTCTCAGGGCTTAGAAAAAAAAATACTCCATCCTTGCAGCATCGATGCCTTGATCCGGCGAGACAAACAGACAACACTCTCCGGACCGCTCTTTGGGCCGGTGGAAACGCACTTCGGTCGCATTCGGCGAGCGAACGATTTTACCATTGACACCACGCTACGGTTCGGTCACAGCCACAGGGCTGGCGTCAGTTTTCGTTCGCCTTTCGTATCAGTCGGGAGTGGTTAAAAAAACCGGTGTACACTCACTAGACAGTAGCAGGTGGCTTCCCTGACACAAGCCACCACAACCTGGTATGGTTTGTTAGGCAAAGCGAGTCGTTAGAAACGTTCGACTAACTGACGTTAAACTTTTCCCCAAAGTACACACACACACACATGCATGCGAACACACCAGTTGCATTTACGTTGGCTCGTACTTCTATGTACACCACGGGGAAGGAACTGAACTTAAAAAACTTCGTTTGTAGTGAAAAACTCCATCAAAAGTTGACTAACAAATCCTATTTCTGTTAGCATTCCCTGTTCGGTGTAACTTTTGTTTGATTGTTGATTGTGTGTGTGTGTGTGTGTTTGTTTAAAATAAACAAAAAAAAAGGAAGAAGAAGAAAACAAACTTTTGTTAATTCTCAAACATTGAAAGCGCATTCGGTGTATAAATAAACCAGCATCAAGTGCCGGCTGTACAATCTATTTGTGAGTGAGTAGGCGCGCGTGTTTACTAATCTTCCGCGTTTTTTTTTTTTGTTTTTCCGTTTCTGTTTGTTTTCGTTTTTCCGTACATCGCAGCAACCCTAAGAGTGGATGTGGAAAAGACAACAAGAAACTGGAGTTGAGAAAACAGCACGAAACACATACGCACACTTTCCGCAGTGAGTGATTGCAAATGGTCCGACGCGTCGTGTAAACAATGCAATAACAATACACCCACCCAATGGGATGGGAGTTTTTTTTTCTCTCCCCCGTTTCGTTTCGTTCCGTTGTCTAAGATTAGTGAAGGCCGTTCGTGAAGCGGTGCGTGAAAATGATGGCAAATGCGCGTGGCTGTGTGAGTGTGTGTGTGTGTGAAGTGTTTTGTAAACAAATCGAGCCGAAACTCTATACCGGTTATTTGCGGTGATTTAGGAAGCTTCGGTTCGATCCGTGCTTTCGACGTTACGCGTGAATGGGACAATAAATTACTGGCGGTGCCCTGCAGTACTTGTGAAAAGGCGGCACTCGGTAATCTGTCTCGGTGTGTAAGATAACGCACCGCAAAGCAGTGCACACGTGGCGAAAAATCAAAGTCCACACACATCCCACGTTCACGACTTTCTGCTACAACAATGTGTTGTGTTGGTGTGGATGTGGAATTTGTCCCTTCTTCCCCTCCCTCCTCTCCCTCTGTTAAAGGCTTTCCCCAATTCAATCCACTCCTGCTTTCGTCGTTCATTTTCGAGCTATTTTTGCTTCTATCCCACACACACACACACGCACACGTTCCTTATCATCATCGATTGGGTCATTTCCCGGTTTGTTTTGCTTCGGTGTGGCAAGGTTTTTGTTTCCATTGCTCATCCCATGCCGCTCCCGGTAGCAACCCTTCACGTCCCCGAATGGCATCCACATGTTCCGAGTGGGAACGCAAACATTTATTATTGAACGTCACCGTGCGTCCGCTATCGGCAGCCACTCACTCAGGATGTGACAAATTCTATTACCGGTTCAACTTATCAACCGTAATGGATATGGGGATGATTTACGGCTTGCTTGGTGTCTGGGGCTGTTTGGAGATGTTGTTGTCCAGCTGTGTTGCTCTGTTTTCTCTTTCGTTCCCACTACTCACTAGCTGATTTAATTTTTCCACAACCCCTTCTACGCCGTATCGCATGGGTGGGATCACCCGAGAGGTTTGGGATGCGGGTTGCGAGATCACGAACCCACGTAACGGGTGTCACCATTAAGGCGATGCCGTGAGGACAGGATTTAGTGATCGCTCCAAAACAACAACACACACACATACACACACAAATCTATCCTTTTTGGAAGGGATTCAATATCTGATGAAAGTGTGTCAGCCGCCAGCATGGACGACACAATCCGATGTGCTTTTTTTTGCCAAATTTTCAATCAACCAAAGCCTCCCACCGTACTCCTCTCCCTCCTGGGATTGTTTGTCAAGTGTAGCTTGTTTTTTTTGTTGTGCAAAAAGCCTTGCACGACGACTCTCCTGTTGCGAGCAAACCATTTCACGGGAAGAAAAATCATCCCCCAATCAGACGGTAATCCTTTATCCTTTATCCCTGCACGCGCAAGTGTTCCCGCGAAATCCTTCCCAAATCAAACCAAACACACACACACACACACACACACACACAGCATTCGCTTTTGCTGCACCGGAAGTTACACGCAGTTCTCGAGGCGTTTGTGTTGCGGTAGGATGGATTGGGCAGGCTGGAGAGAAAAAAGAAAACGTTAGCAAAGACCGATTAATGATGATGGACACGCTGTCGGCCATTATTCTTGCCGCATTTCCTGTCTACCAACGCACACGAGCTCTCCTGCACACGAGTATATTGGAAGACGATTCATCATTTAATTCGTCGCACGAAATCACTACGGGCCGGACCCGCGGAAAGTTTTTTTTTTCTTTTTTGACGAATGGACCTTTTTTTTGGTACAGCAGCACGCAGCTTCCAGTAGTGGAGATACGCTTTCCTTCAAGTTTTCAAGCTTGCCGTGCCGTTACCATGGCAACCTTCGTGCAAAAGTGACATTTCGCTCTTCCCCTCCCATTGCTCCGAACGCTGCTAACAAATATTTATCTTCATTTATTAGTTAGTCCTGCGCTGTGAACATTTTTACCGGGCATGTTTTGTTTTTTTTTTTGTTTTCCACCAACGTTCACTAAAAGCATGATGCCAGCCACTCCATTTCAGGGGTGGTTGTTTCAAACTGATTCGCTGTTGCAAGTTTTTTGGTTTGTTTTTTTGGAAGGGTCACCATTACTGTAAATATCTACCTCATCGCCGTGGCATTGGATTGCGACTTATAATTTCTCCTTTTTAATGCCTCGCAGCAAACCAGAAACGCTCCTGTTCCTTATCTGGTTCATCTGGCAAACCGCTCTACCGTGCGCCTTTTAATGTGCTGTTTAGCGTCGAAGAGCACCCGGGCACGGTAAAACCACCAACTCTTTGCACAGGTTACAAAGGTACGGCTTTAATAAGGTGCGGTGCGGGAGAAAATTTTCCAGCCAGCCCGATTAGCAGCTGCGTCTAATTATTTCCTTTATTATGATTCTTTGCATTGTACGCTTCATTCGCCGAGACACAATCCGCTTTTCGAGGTTTTGTGCTTTCCCGCCGTCGGCCTGACGTTCGCCTCTACTTACTCATTTTGTGCAATCAAGTCGAAGCTTCCTGGAGGTGCCACGGTGCCACACATGCTCACGTAACGGGTTATGATGCCACTGTTTCGCATTATATGTATGGCAGCCGGTACGTGTCGCGTGTATGTTGTTGGCTTAGTTTTTGCAGCGGAATTCGGTAAATTCCGTGTAACAGCTTGCGACTTGGAAGCGGACCGATACCGACGACAAATAGGTCGACATAATCGTAATGAAGAAATTTCACCTACAGTCCCCTGAACCCTAAAAGGATTAATCTAGCGCTTCACTTCATTGCACACCATGATTTCGTCCATGTTGCTCCTTCCCCGTGCACAAGGAAACAAGAAATGAATTGGTGGTTGTTGCTGGAGGGAAACGTGATTTACATAAATATACATAAACAACGGGCTGCGGGGGTTGGTACGGGGCGTGCAGAAACGAAGCAACGCCGTTAATCCTTTTTGGGCACAAAAATTGTAGCTTCAGCTTTATTGGCACAAGCACCCGCACAAGCACCCGCACCAGCACAATCGAGTGGGCTGGTAATAGACATGGGACGTGTATTAGTATATTGCGTCATTTACTACGTGAATGAAGTGTCGTTTTATTGTATCTGTGAAACTGCTTTCTTTAATATCTGAAACGATAGATTATATTGTCCACAGCGAAGGCACATCGGGGAAGAATGGAAAGAATTTTTTGATTATTACTTTAAACTATTTTGACCAAAGCTTCCACACGTTTTGAAAGCTTTTGTTTGTCATCCAATAAGTGGTTTCGTTGAACTAAAAACTTATAAAGATTTTAAAACATTTTTTCCTCGCCCAAAACAGAAACAACAATCATTTTAGGTGACCTAACTTTGCTTAGAGAAATACAAAGTATTCTCCGGGTTGAAATAACATTTCCAAGTTTTCGCCACTCGACACACAATAGCATGAGAACTTTCCATCGCTTAAAACTTATTTTTCTACTCGCGTGAGTGTTGCCAAGCGTAAGCGCTCCAGACGTAGAAGGACACAATTTGCATTTTCTGTCCCTTGTGTGTGCGGGTTCGAAGCAACCCCGAAGGGGTATTTTGTTGTTGTTGTTGTTTTTTTTTCTGTGTGCTATATAACGCTTGTGGGTAGGGTTCGTGACGGCTTTTTTGCACATGCTACACATTTTATAAAGTTCGTTTGCACTCAATTTAAATGACACAAGGTGGTACCGCATCGCATTCTCCAATATATTTCACCGTCACCACCGTTTGGCGTTAGGTCGCCCCGCTCGATTTAATAGATTCTACTTCCCACGTGTGCCTACTGGTACCTTGATAATGAGGAATATTGTTACGAAAACAAGCGTGCCGGGCGTGTCTCGATAATAGTGTCGATCTTAACCTTCACCGTAAGGAAACTTTGGCGGTAAATCACCAGGCGTCTCCATCGACAGACGGGCTTTTCGCTCTAATCTGGTTAAGCCTACGAAAAATATACGGGCCACCATCAAACGCGACCACAATCAGTGCTTTGTGGACGGCCCAAATGTTCGCCCAAAATCAGCCAATCGGGTTTTTTTCCGGTGTACAACAGTAAACACAGCGGTAACTTTGCACTCGCACTGTTTCAGTCTCAGGTCTCAGGCAAACGGAAGCATCCGCGAAGCTTACTGGTTTGCACAATTAATTTATCCCTTCGTGTGTTCCTTCCCTCGGGTTTCCCCCTCACCATCCACTTTCCACCGCACCGCAAACGCTAAATGAAAGCCCGAAACCAACATTAGAATATTCAATCAGCCACCAAGTGATGGCGTCACTTGGATGCCGGCTAATTTCCTCACATTCGTGCCGGCAAGGCAGGCAAGTTTGCTCGCGATCGGGAAACGGATTCAATGCGAAGACGGTAGACGGATAAGCAACACCATTAAGCAACGCACCAGCAACACCAACTGGTATCCTCCGATGCGGTACAAATGTTCCTTTCGCTGGCTGGCTGAAAATGGTTCACGCACGCAGGGCTGCCGGAACGGGTCGGGAGGTACACGGCACGACGAAATGAAATCCGATACACGGAACCCACGGGCCAATCACAATCAGCACGCTCCATATGTTGCTCCTACCCAGCCAAGAAGCCACACCACGGGCCCAGGGCCCGGGCGTTTGATTGATGAGGGTTGTAATTTATGGCGTTCGGGGCAAAAACTGCTCAACAAGTACAATTACATTCATTTACGTTTTTGCACCCGTTCGGTTGGGTTGGGCAAAGTAAGTTTGTTACGAAAGTTACCGCGCCGTGGTGATCGTTGGTGCTGGCTGTACGGAAAATTTGTACGAACGCTTGCGTAATAGTTTTCTGTTGCAAGTATGCAGACTGCTTTCCCCGGTAGTGCATCTACTTAACTCTTGTAAGCTTGGTAACATCTTTTTGAAATGGCTTTAACTGCTAAGCATTCAACTCTCTGCCCTCTGCCGTATATCATCTTGCGCATCTTTTTTTACTACAGTTCGTAGCAAAAATATAAGACCAATGGTGTATTTTTTTTATAGAAAAATAAATAACGCTCAACTTGGAATTGAAAGTACTGGAAAAATAAAGTTAACAAAAAATAATATAAATACTGTTGATGTAATTGGGGCGGCCCGGTGGTGTATTTGACAACGGCGCTAATTGATCTTTATGCAAGGTAAATTACCTGAAATTCATCATAACCTTCCAAAATAGACATGTACAAATTTATCATCAATCAATCATACATAATTTACATAACATAATACATAATTTAGATAAAAAACATCAATAAAACCCTTTTTATGTTGATTTTTTTTCTTATAAAATGAAAGCCTGCATAAAACCAAAATCTCTTCCAACATATTCTATAATTCCCAAACACTAAATTCCTCTATAGTTCTGTTGCCAACTGTATTCTACCAGACTACAAATGTTATCTTTTACGAACCATATTTGGAGCTTTGCAAGCAAACGTTAACCAATGCTCTGGGGAACGGCTGCAAACATTGTGAATGTTTCTGTTGACAACACTGCAAGCTAGCATTATAAACATAACGCAAAATGTCAGACACATGAACTATGGTAAAATTAGCTAAAAATGAACTAAATGAACTATGGATTGTAAAATGAACTAAAAGGGACAGTTTAATAAACAGTAGCAGCGTCGTGAACTCCATACCAAAAACCCCGCGAAATATCACAAACGACGGTTACGCTGTTTCCGAATTGCCCCTGACCAATCCAAAATCCCCTATGTTTAAAAAAAAAACATTGTTACAAAAATGCATTGTTCCATTTCTTTTTTAAATCTTTTTATGCATATATGTTTTTAACTCAACATGACACTTGTGTTTTGGTTTTTATATTCCTAACACAATTGATAATGTCCGCCAATGTGCAAACCAATCAGGTCACTATAGACCAACAATAAAACGCTGGTAAAATAATTTAACGCGTCTTTATTCCTTTGATAATGTGTATCCCATTCAATGGTCATCAATCATCATGAAGTTTTGTCTGATAATGCCAACACGATTGACATGTATGATAATCGGCCAGAGGTCAGATAACCTGGCCATTGTCGTTGTTGCGCTGGTGACAAGTGATCCTTATCCCGACTACTAACATTCTGCAACACCGTTTTATTCATTTCGATTGAAGAGATAGGATATAGTAGTAGCGATACAGGAGAGATTGGGCATTCAATCATATGATTTTATGCAACACAGTTTTTATGTTTACCCATTGTTAAGCGTATTCTATAGCATCAGATGATTATACTTTGTTCGGATTCAATTCGCGTTTATTTCCATCTGCGTACAGTCACAAGGAAATAAAAAATCGTATAAAATCCTTAATTTAGCACGCTTCTAAAAACACCATAACGTACTGGAAACCTAGATTTATAGATTCCTAGATTCGCTAATTGAATTCGTTTTCAAACGTAGCAAAAGAAGGGAAATTCCTTTTCAAATTTCGTGCAAAAAAAAACAAAAAAAAAAAACAACTTGGCACAAATCTTTCGCTCAGCAGTACCGCGATAGAATTATCAACATAAAAATGTCTACCATATTGCAATTGTTCAGCTGCGCGCACGCAAACAGGCTTAAAACGAAATAATGTTTCTCCCATATCTTGCAGGCCAGCAGTTTTGGCACTGTCAACAGTAGTTCTTCACATCATCGTTCGCAGCGTCGTGCAAGCGAGTGTTTCCTTCTGTTTATTTTCATTTAATACATTGAGCCAACAGCATGGCTGCGCACCAGCGATGGGATAAAAAATCCCAACACAAGAACACGTAGAAACTGTGGAGTTGCGAGCCGTGTTAAGCCATTATTTACCTCGTGAACAGTGAAAATGCAGCACAACAAGAACTCGATATTTCGCGCAGCTCGTGCAACGGCAGTGGCAGAGAATGTTTGTGATTGAATCGAACGCACTAGAACGCACTGTCGTGTTGTGCGATGGCCAATAAGACACGCGGTGGCAAACGTTTGTTGCGACAGAGATTATAGTGATCCCCATCGGCAGGGGGATAAGTGTGCGGACAACAGTGAAAGATCGCTCGAAAATAAATAACGCATAGCTCCGGGGTTTTTATCATCGCGTCCGTTCGGCATCAGCACAGCAGGTGGTCTGCAGTTTTCAACGGACGGAATAATCCACAAATTGTTCGAATCAAGCAAATCATAACGCGATAATGAACGAGTCTAAAATTACATCGACCGAGCCACCCGGGCTGCATCATCAGCTGCCGATGCTGATGCCCGACGGTACGATGCGGAACAGCTCCTGGACGGATCTGCTGAACTACACCTTCGAGAATGAGGCGCTGTACCACGTCAACACGTCGACCATCGAGCGGATCGTCTCGATGATGGTGCCGGTATTCTTCGGCTTCATTGGCCTCGCCGGTCTGCTCGGCAATGGATTAGTTGTGTTAGGTAAGTGAACCATTTGTTAATTAGACGGAGATTTGTTGTTTTTTTTTTTTTTTGTTCGCACCATTTGCACTAGACAGCTTCTATGAGCATTTCTGCAAAGCAAAGGAAATTGTTTGTCTTTAATTTAGCTGACAAAGCATTTACTTAGCAGTGTTAAACACAATGTTGTACATTAGGGCATAACGTCAAGGGTCACTGGCTTACAATAAATACAATATAATAATAAATAAATAAATAAATAAATTAACAAATAAAAATTTAAAAATATATTTTTTTCCCTTATGTCATTTTTAATGTTGTGAATTCCCCATTCAAATTTTCCCTTTCGCTAAGTACTAAAATTTTAAATACATAAAAATCATCTTCCCTCTTCGTTTGAAGTTAAGTTTAGATCATTTTGTAACGCTTAACGCTTTATCGTTAGTAGCAGATGAGCCTAGTTAAAAGAATGATCCACAACATCATTTTTATAAGACACCGATGGATGCAGCACTAGATCATAAGATGGTTCTTTAAATTTCAATCAAAGTTGTAGTTGTTATATAGTTATAATTTTTATGCCAAATTTTTAAAATAAACAAAAGCCTAATTTAAACTTGTTTTTTAATTGATTAAGCTTAGCTTATGATCAAAACAGTTAACATAAAATACCTATTTAAAAAACCTCCTCGATCGCCCACACGGTCACTCGAACATGCTGTGGCTTTCCTCACAATATTACGCGCCACTGGCAAATAAGCGAAAGGTGAACCAAGTATGGATGTCAAGCTGTTTTGATGGTTAATACACACGTAGAACGATATTGGCAAGCCTGTTCACAAAACGCCCCCAACTTTTATTGTCGAAATGTTAATTTTGTGTGCCATCAAAAACACACACCCCAAACATGAAAAACATTTCTCCGAAGACGGTGGTGCAAAATTTGAAAAAATGGCCTTCGCAGCTAGTGCGCGTACGGGCCACCTTTGCGTGGGGCTGGCTTCCCGTAAGGAAATTCAATACCTGGAGCAGAAGCTTTAAAACGCGCTACCAGCAACCGGAGTAAGAGATGTTTTTCCTCCACTTTTTGTTTTTATTTGTTAACGTGTACCCATACCCATATTCGCACTAGTCTGCCAAGCTTTGGCGTTGTTCGTGAACCGTGAAACCGATCCATCTTTGCCATTCGGATGGGCGTATCAATGTCGACGCCGCAAGTGCTTTCCGTCAGGCTCAACCGAACCGGAGCGAAACCCGACACCATATACTAAAAATCAATCTCACTGATGTTACCGCACCACAAACACGGCAAGGTTTTGGCTTTGGTGGGTGGGTGGGTGAGAAGGAGGAGGAGGGGGGGGGAGGAGGAGTGGGAGAGAGGAATGGATCGGAACGGAACTATAAAATCGACCCTTCAAGCGGGCAATGAAATTCATTGCCTCTTCTTCAAAAACCCACTCAGCCAGCCGGGCAAACTCTCAGACCATCAATAGATAGACTTGTTGATTTTTTGCCGAACCAGCGAGAAAAACACACCACCCATAACGGGGGGGTAAACATAAATCTTTTGAACCACCGTGGCAGCCAAGCGGGCGGTGGCATTTGGGTTGGCGTTTGAAGCTACTAGCAAACGTTGAAGCAAGAACTTGTTTGAATACATCATTCCTGTGCTGGTTGGGATTTGGTTAAAGATTAGATTTCTCTCCATAATCGGCATTATGTTTATTGGATCATTTAAAAAAGCAACTCCAACGATAACGATACTGCTTATCGTACTAAGAACGAATAGCTATGAATGATAAATTCGATGTTCTTCCCATACACCCCGTTTCGCTTGTGCTTTAATCATCGCTGTGAGCGGATCGGT
The DNA here is from genome assembly GCA_018908115.1 of Anopheles rivulorum. Lineage (NCBI taxonomy): Eukaryota > Metazoa > Arthropoda > Insecta > Diptera > Culicidae > Anopheles > Anopheles rivulorum. The sequence continues at coordinate 4,504,222 of STHB01000004.1, forward strand.
TTCCATCGTTCTACACATACTCACACGCGTTTTTCTGTGCAAAGAAAACAACATCGTCATCCGGTGGTGAATGTTTTGCTAAGCTCACTTCGTGTAACTTACACTTCAGCGGGAAACCGATAACTCGAAACCAAACAGCACACATCACGGTACCCTATCAATCTTCAAAACCCGCCTTCTTGTGAACTTGTTTTTTTTTTTTTGTCAGTCCTCTTTGGTTGCCGCCCCATTTTTTTTTGTTTGTTTGCCTGCGATGCATATACACGGCCTTACACGTCCGATTTCCATCCGCACCATTAGAGGCGGATGCGTTCGTACGTTCGTTCGCAGCTGGTGCGAAGAACGTGAAGCGTTATGATAAGGGTAATTAATCTTGTTCGAATGCGCAGCAACATCGTTGAGTTAACCCGCACGAAACGCTCGCCGTAGCCTTATTACTGGCTGGGACCTTCACCATAGACCGTGCGCGAATATTGGCTGCTTCCCTTTGAGGGGGTTAGGGCAAAAAGCATCCGTACGTGAGCGTATAAATGATGACCGGCAAAGAGTATCTTTGGCACCTTACCGATCTCATCCGACCGAGCAGCCCATTGACGCAAAGCGTGATGAATGAAGTTGTCTCCCCGGCTGGGAACGGGAATGAAAAGCCTCGCAGCAGGCAGAAAATCTTTCCCACTTATGGCCAACCCGTTAGCAAAAGGGGAAAACGAATTTGGTCCTCGACGGAGATTATCTTCCGGACACCAAACACCAGCGGAAGGTCAAATCATCCACCGAGCGTGGGATGATGGTATGGTATTAATGAAATCGCCTACTACAAGACATCATTCGTACGGACTGTGCAGCAAAGCAGGAAATGTGGATATTTAGCTCGTACAGAGTACCGAAGCAAGTAACCTTTACGATTAACTTTAGTCACATTTGGGACACACAAATCGCTTCAAATGCTCCCCAAAGGGTTGAAAACTGGTAGAATAACTTTGTGGCACAATTTATGCCAGCGTGGTACGGTGTAAAAATATGTCTCATTTCTCTGTGCACGTTGAACCGTTTCAAACGAGGATCAAAAGTTTGCAGCACTGTTCTATGTTCACCACACAACCAAAGGAATTCCCAGCGGCCACAAAACTCCATTTTACATCAGTGCACAATCATAAGGTCGAATGCCTGGAATGGGTACTCAGTGCTTCAACATGATGACAACATCGCTAACCTTGCCACGCATAAGTTGAAAAGCAATGCACTCTTTGCAACAGCGTAGATGGGCATGCACGACTCCAAACGACCAGCATCTGGACGACCAGTGAATGACTGGGCGTCTCCATTGGCACTGCAGCTTTTTGAAGTATGTGCAATGATACCCCCGGGGGGGGGGGGGGGGAATTTGAAATACGAAATATGAACGATGGCACTGCACGATGAAGCTACTAAAAGAAAAAAAAAGTTTTAAAACTAAAAATAAATGTACAAGGGAAACTAGTGCATGCTTTTGACAAATATTTTTCCAGCAACATCATCATGACTTGCTGCAGTTTATTTTAGTATGCAATAGAATGTCAAAACCCATCATAACATATCAATATACTACGGCTCTTAGAAGAAATTAATTGATTTTAACAAGGTTTATTTATTGAGCTTTGTTCAAATAGGATAAAAAAGAATATATATTGCAGTCTACTATTGGTTGTGAAGGTCTTTTTCTAGAAATACATTCTTGCAAAACAGTTACTAACTAACCTTTGCGAAATGTTTGTCCAGCGAATGTCAAGGTTTGATCACAGCTAATCGATTAACCGGTTGATGAATTACTTTCCACAACGTCCCAGCATCCGTCGGCACATTCCAACCTTTCATCTTGCCCATGTTTCCAACACACCCACCGACGCTTGATTGGTTTGGCGTTGTTTTATTTTTTTGTCTTTTGTTATACATCGGCGAACGGTCGCCTCTGTCGCCCGTTTGGCATATTTTATTGTACACTCATCCGCCCCCTTGCGTATCCGCACGGGGCAAATATTCATTTCCATTTGACACACCATCGAGCGAAGGGGACCGTGATCTAATCTGCATTTAACTTGCTCGACTTTATTGCATTGACATAGGATAAAAAAAACCTTCTTTGCACCGCTCCGCGGTCGAACACCTCCATGGAGAGCATGCAAATTGAAAGCGACGGCTCTCATCTTACGGGCTAGAAGAAAGCCAGAAGCCTGGCCGAGGCTTGCCGGGGACAGATAATATTCGCCACCGTGTTGAATTCCCTGCGCGAATGTTTTAGAAAATGAGAAACACCCCGGACACGGGTGCATCCGAGCGTTGGCGGCAAATGGGATGAAAGTACGTTTTTCAATTTATCTCAATGTCGCCGAAGGGAGCAGCATAATAAAAAATGATTGATCTACACGTTAAGTAGCACCGGGCATCAGCAAGCGCTCAAAACATCGCTTATCGTTGCTCAATACCTTTCGCGTTACCTTTTTTGGCTTATTCCCTCGAGTAGGGAATGATATCTTACTTCATGCGAATGCGAGTGTAGAAGATGCTGGGAAGGGAAAAATAATAATTTACAACAGAGATGTTTCGCTCCTCTTAACTTTCCTTTAAATAGATGGCTCCAAAACTATTTAATGTCCGTTGCACACCACGGAATGATAAACTTTAATAGTTCCAAACTATGTGTGCAAACAGTTTCTTTATGAAACAACATTCAAGATTACGAATCATATTGTGGTGTTTTACAATCTGTTCTTAAGAATTTGTTAGATCATACTAGTAGAAATTAATTCTTTGATTTTAAACAGTAATTATCAACTTTGAATATACTTCAAATTTCGTGCATTCCGTTTCTCATCCATGTGCTACTTATTTTACTTACACTACTTATGTCTACACTTATTTTACTATTCTATTTCTCTTCCCATTTTCGCGCAGTGGTAGCCGCCAACCAAAGTATGCGATCGACCACCAACTTGCTGATCATCAACCTTGCTGCCGCGGATCTGCTGTTTGTCGTATTTTGCGTGCCTTTCACCGCCGTCGACTACGTTTTGCCGGAATGGCCGTTCGGAGAATATTGGTGCAAATTCGTACGTGACGTATGCTCGCTTCCATGTTCAACATGATCAATGATGATGGGGGCGTTTGTTTTTTTTTTTTTTGGCACACGTTTTCCCACACACAGGTCCAGTACATGATCGTCGTCACGGCACATGCCAGCGCGTACACGCTCGTCCTGATGTCGCTGGACCGATTCCTGGCCGTGGTACATCCCATCACCAGCATGTCGATTAGGACGGAACGAAATGCTTCGATGTAAGTATTCCGCTTGTCGCACGGTTGTCCGTGTTGCGCTCAATGGAAGCGCTGAGTGGCTTCCAGCACGTGTTCACACTCGTATCGAATCGCCAAGTCTCTCTACATTCTTCCGTGTTGCCCATTGGCAGGGCAATTGATTTTCTTGTCCACTTAAAGCCAGATCAGTTGTCTGCTGCATGCTTGTCGGTAACTTAGCATAATGGACAAATGCTCGTCATCGCTAATTGAACTACGAACTACGATACGGTCAACCAATCCGTACGATGACAATCCATTTTGATCCACTCCACTGTGGCATTCAACGATAAATTCAATCGAATATTTTCTTTCTTTTTTCGTTACTTACAGAGCCATCTGTTTGACGTGGTTTGTCATCCTAACGACCGCCATACCGGTCGCCATTTCGCACGGAGTGCTGTTCTATCCACGTCAGGGCGGCTACTACACTGCATGCCTTTTCCTGCACAATGAGGGCTACAGCTTAGTTGCCTTCCATGTAAGTAGTTGCCGTTGCGGCTTTCCCTTTTTTGTACCATGTTCTTTCATTTTACTCAATTATAGGCAACTACAGTGATTTATTATCTATTGCAATACATATATGTCGTGCATAATTTATATAGCTTTCTTGGGTGCTTTATGAAAGCTGTTAGTGGTGGATCCACTAGAAGTGCGAGAAGCGTATAACGACGATAGTATCAGCATATCGATATGGGACACAAAATGCCTTTTCTCCTCCTTTACTGCATTCCTTCCCCTCCCATTTTCTCATTTTCCATTCAGGATTGCCCATCGCAAGCTTTCGGAAATTGTGTGTATACGGGTCACCATAAATGGACTTTCTCTTGGTCTGGAATTTTAAATTCACTGCATTCCACTGCAGTCGTTACGAAATTTATTAATATTGTGGCGGGTGGATGAAATATTGCCTAGGAGCCTTCTATTATGAGTCGGTTCAAGTAAGAAGTCGATCTGTAGCATGAGCATCTTTCGTCCTTGGGGAGTCGAACTTGCTTCTCGGCTCAAAGCCTTCGAGAAATTTGATCCTATGTCCTGTTTCCTATGTATTGGATAATCAAACTAGCTTCCCAAAATATTATTTTAAGAATGATTTAATCAACTGTGCATTAACACTATGAAACATAGGATCGGTTTTATTGGTGTAGTAACCTTATGGAACAGATTCTTTACTTTAGTGAATACAGTATCAAGCAGTTGACAAAATGTCAACTATATTTGTCAATAGAACTTTAGTGTGTTTTTACAATATGTACGGATTAAAATTTTTGATTTCGCGAATGAAACTTCCGCTGAAAATGCATTTGTTTCCATAACTTACTTCGGTGCTAACAATGCTGACAATATGGCGAAAGGCCGTATTAAATATTAAATAAAATAACATATACTAGTAATTATCGTACTACACCATTGCAGCATGCAAATAGGAGCCACTTATTCTCTAACATTTCACAGTTTTTCCATCATTTTGCCATTGAAAGACAATGATACACCTGACTGCATATTTCATTATCTTATCTCTAATGCATAAATAGGAAATTATGAACCCAATTCGTTTCTATAGCTTAATTTTCCATACGCTTCGTTCGCATTATTTTCATGTTCCCTCGCATTTCCAGCCATTTCCCAATGGCAGTGAGAAAGTATGCCCCCCAGATGAGCTCGGAGGCCAACCGTGCCCGTCCGCTGTAACAGTTTAATGAACAAATAGTATCCACAATAATGCGCCTCCGCACCTTTGCAAACGGTGCCGGCATATTTCCTGCTTAGGTCAAGCAAAATATTCATAAAACGTTACCTCGACGGCACCGGCTGTGGGAAGTAGCAAGTACAAAAGCGTGAAGAAACCATCGCAATATCGCAATTGTGCAAAGAATAGAAACGATGCGAACACTGTAAGACAGGAGAAGGAAATACAAAAAAAAAAGGAAAACANAATGTCAACTATATTTGTCAATAGAACTTTAGTGTGTTTTTACTATATGTACGAGTAAAAACTTTTGATTTCGCGAATGAAACTTCCGCTGATAATGAATTTGTTTCCATAACTTACTTCGATGCTAACAAGGCTGACAATATGGCGAAAGGCCGTTATATTTAATATTAAATAAAATAACATATACTAGTAATTATCGTACTATACCATTGCAGCATGCAGATAAGAGCCACTTATTATCTAACATTCTACAGTTTTTTTTCCATCATTTTGCCATTGAAAGACAATGATACACCTAACTGAATATTTTATTATCTTATCTCTAATGCATAAATAGGAAATTATGAACCCAATTCGTTTCTATAGCTTAATTTTCCATACGCTTCGTTCGCATTATTTTCATGTTCCCTCGCATTTCCAGCCATTTCCCAATGGCAGTGAGAAAGTATGCCCCCCAGATGAGCTCGGAGGCCAACCGTGCCCGTCCGCTGTAACAGTTTAATGAACAAATAGTATCCACAATAATGCGCCTCCGCACCTTTGCAAACGGTGCCGGCATATTTCCTGCTTAGGTCAAGCAAAATATTCATAAAACGTTACCTCGACGGCACCGGCTGTGGGAAGTAGCAAGTACAAAAGCGTGAAGAAACCATCGCAATATCGCAATTGTGCAAAGAATAGAAACGATGCGAACACTGTAAGACAGGAGAAGGAAATACAAAAAAAAAAGGAAAACAACAAAATAGCGAAAACGATAGAAATTCCGCACACAACATTGTGAATGGCCAACCATTACTCCGGAAAAGGCCGGTTGGACCGTTCGCACACGGCACACAGACAGATACAGGCGCAAGTGTGATCTCGGACCGAATCGACCTTCAGGGATGGTGCACCACAGCATCCGCTAGGTCGCGCCGTATAAGTACACCTCGGAGAAAATGAGAAAACAAACAAATCGTCCTACGGCTCGGTTCGGTCCTGTTGGTGGCTTGCCGTTCGCACTACGTGTCTATCTTTGGATGGGCGCCCGAGGATGTTCATGGAATGCATTGCCCCTCATCCCATCGCCCATCCCACCCCGTATGTGTGCCTCGCGTTGCAAAACAAACACTGCATGTAAACAAATACATACGAAGCAAATATAGCAACAACATGCTTCCCATTTTTGCCACGGCCGTGTGGCGTCCTGCTGTAAAGTGCTGCTTGTTGCAAACACGCTGCGACAAGATAAACACGTTTTGCAGTTTCGTACCAACGATGGACACGGGCACAACGCCGAAGCAAAAATCACCACAAAAATAGAGTTGCCCTTTGGTTGCCCCACACTCACACACACACACACCATGCTCTCGCTGTCCGGATTTTGGCTGCAGGAAGATGGAAAATAAAAACCGCTTCGCCGAGCTTTCCACGGTTCGTGTGGTTGAACTTCAACCCGAGACGGGCATTAAGCTCCGGGACATGCTTAGTTACATCGTGCTACAGAGTTTGCCCAATGTAGTAGTTGCAACCGATGCGCGGTGAGCGGTTTCATGCTTGAGTTCGCACATGTCGATTGTAATACCGACGATCCAGCGATGGGATTTTGTTCACGGTTCATAGTACGGTCGTTTATCTTCATTATGGTAAAAGACAAGTTCTAGTTGAGCTAGTACCAATTTAATGTTTTTGAAAGTGGGCAAGAACTTCTTACATAAAAGATTCAATCTTTTGATACGTGATCTATTTAATTAACCATTTATGGTACAATTATTCGGATAAAATGCCATAAATATACAAAGAAATGAGTTGTAATATAGCACTTCAACTCTCATACGTCTGAAGAGTTATCGCATGGTTACTAGAATATTTTAGTCAAACAATCTTTTTGATAATATTAATCGTTTTCTATTTTACGTCACTTGGACATCTTCAGTTGTTCAACTGCTGTGTCCGATAATTGAGCATTTATGAGATAATGTTTATGTTACTTATTATTTACTTAAGGCAATCTAACTAATACATCTATAGTATAGCTACCATTATGTCTCGATTCTATTATTCACTTTATTAATAGTCCCACAAATTTACTATTAAACTTTGAATCTTTAAATGTAACTACAAATAATGGCAATCATGCTACTGTTTAACTAAAGGTCTCCTGTATACTCAATTCATTATTTTTATGTAGTTTTGGGTGACAGCATCCCAACTTAACAAGTACTTAAAATGTTGAAAGTTCTTCTGAAAAAAAAAATCACTTCAAATAATACTCAAAGCCGTTTTTTCCTTCCGTGGGTTGAAATCGATCATACATGTTCGTCATGTTAAGCGAATCCTATTTCCAACATCACCAATAGCTAGCTACCCTCTGAGGCTGTCCTTTGATCAGAGCCTGACTTTGATATAAGGAGATATTGCAAATACGAAACACATTCCCATCGATATCCTGCTCACTGTTTGAACTTTACATTTTTATCTTGCTACATCGTCTACAACAAAAAAAAAAACACACACACGCGTGGGTAAAGGACATAATCCACTACGTTTCCCACTCTTGCACAAGTGATTCATGCTCATGTTGTTGCCACTGCAGCCAACATCAGTTTGCCAGTGGATACCCACGGTTCGACTAAGGGCAGAGTCATCGCAGGGATGTGCTATTATTTATTGAAAACAAACTTGCTCACACGTTGCTTGTAAGCGCACACTTGAAGCACGCACGGAAGCAGAAATCCAATTCGATGTACAGGAAGGCTCGTACGGAAGTTATCGCCGTTTCATGCTGCGCCATGCAATGCCACCGTCTACCACCGGCGATGATTAATTTCGTGCAGTAAAAGCAAAAACCCATCTCTGCACACGCCGGTACCGGTACCGCTCATTAAAACCGGCCCCGGGAATCGCAATTCGATAATCACGGCGTGGGGACTCCTTTTTCTCAAACCCATTACACGAAATTGGATCGAACCGCTCGTACCTTACACCGGGTTTTTCATCCATCGCCATAGCGACGAACGGCGGGGCAATTTGACCGAAAACAGACACGCGTCTCGATGGTCACATAGAACGGGCTGCTCACTTTACTTTGGGCCGCTACTAGAACGGCACCTAAACGGAAACCCGAAAGCCGACAGCCTTGCGAGAAGATGTGTAAGCATCGTTAACACACTTCGATGCATTTCCGATTGATTGGACTTTTGTTCGATTTTATGGGAAAATGGCTTTTCGCCAATCCCCAAGCACACGCACATCGTGCGGAAGCAATGAAGCGTTGCGTTTCTTGGTGGTCAGGTGCGTCAGAACTTGAATGGAATGTGAATGTTTATGGCATTCTAAAAAAAAACTGATTAGGAAAATTGGAGTTTTTATCAATCAATTTCAAAAACCGGAACGCCATCTTGCAAACAAGATATTTAACTCTATTTGCGCATCCACATGCTTCACGCGAAAGCAAATCTTCATAATTTTATTTCATAAAAATTATTGAATTATGCACGGTACACGCCCAAAAAAAAACACACACACCCACACAACTGCAGACAATCATTCCCGAGAAAAAGCAATTTGCGTCACCCATTCAGCCTCACCAAGTCGCTGTTCTGCACCATCATCGTTCTTGAAAGGAAGACGAGTAGTAGCAGGCAAACAAAAAAAAAAAAACAGCCATCGCCATCAAATTACATCGCCCCAGCACATTACGACAATTGGTGCGTAAAATTTCCGTGCCAATAAAACTCTTCCCTTACATCTTGTTTGCCCGAAACTCCGCTGGAAAATGAGTCCCTGTGCCGATGCCGAATCAAAACCGACTCACTTGTGGATTCCATCATTGCTTTTGGCCAGCCATTAAGGAACGTGTACCGCAGTGCATTCAAAATGGGACCAAACGTTCAACCGGAAGCGGTCGAAAAACATGCTGGTATGCGACGTAAAAAACCTAAACTAAAGACTAGAGTGTAGAACAAATAAAAAACCAACGTACCAGAACACCCGGACACGCTTCGCGCGGTGGGAAACTTCGGTGAAGCATATTTTGATCAACGTCGAAAACGATGATATGTTGTGCCACCCTCGGCAAAGCATGCGAATTCGAGCAACGAACGGCTTAGCTGTTTCCTTGCGCTTAGCTTCGCTTGGTGCGAAAACTTTCGCTCACGTTTCCACGCCAGATTGAAAACTAATGCTGAAAGATCCTGTTTGTCGTTCGTGAGCAGGAACAAAGTGCTCTGACGGTTGTTGTTTTTTTTTTTTGTTCTTTCGTTCCCGTTAAAACTTGTCACGAAATCGCATCGGTTGGTACTATTTTTTTTTTTTTTACACGCTACGACACTTCCCCGTGGTAATGGGTGTGAACGAGCTTGCAAAACGAAAACTCAACCGAAATGTGCATTGAGTTGTAAATTTATTCACTCCCAACTTAGGGACACAACTTTTGTAAATCTGGCGCATCAAAGGGAAGCCTCGTCTCCATTAGCTTTTAAGGTTTGCATTCTTTCACCGTTTCGCTAGCCTTCAACGCATCCGTAGGCCAACGGTTCGGTGCGCAAATAAACGTAACGAACTGATGAAATGAATAGGAAAGTGAAGCATTACATTGTATATTTCCATTATGATGCTTCAACAGCAGGGAAGCAAAAGCAAAAACACACGCAAGGCTTTGAGCGTTTGATGAGCACTACGCCGAGTGCAAAGCAGAACAAGCTTGGAACGTTTTTCTTTAATTCATAAGAATTCGAATTCGTTTTTGATGATGGTGCGGCAAAAAAAAGCAATTTGTTACGAGCACATACAAAATGAGTACATTGTTGACAAATCACATCGATTGCTTAGGAGTGCAGTAACGTTCAATGCGAACCGATCGTACTGGGTTTAAATGCAATGTTAAATGAATTTTTAACCCATAGCACAAAATCAAAACAAATTTACCCAACCTGATACTTAATATTCGGGTCGATAAAATAACAATGAAACCAGCGTCATCTTGCAATTTATGAATTATAAACTAGCCACATTCCGTACGAACCGCCACCGCTCGCGTACGTTAAACTTTAACAAAGTTGATCGAACTTTAACATCGACACCACGTATCACGCAAAAAAAATGTGAAAGTAATCTTAACGAACGAAAAACTTTGTATCGTAAATAAAATTCTTCCACACACTTTGTATCGGAATGAACAAAAAAAAAATTCCCTACTCTCTCCCACTCCCGCACACATACACACAGCATAAACACAGCTCGTAAAACATCGTACCAAAAGGGGTTTACGAGCTACTTCGTTAGGCAATCGGACATGTTGGAGCGCACATTTTTCACGGCTTACGGCAGGGTTGCGCATTATCATCCTTCTCATATTGGCCGGCAGGATTCGCCGGCCGAGTATTTTAACGCCTCTTTTTGTTTGCTTACTTTGTTTCACTAAAGCACAACTCAATGTGAAATTTATGCTGCCTCCATTCCGGTCATTCCAAAGCAAAATCCCAGCTTAGCGTGGGAAAAGTCTTTACCCGGAAGGAAGGAAGCCTTTTCACCTGATCCCCGTGGCCGGAAGGCACGAGCATTAGGAAGCGCAACGAGCAAATGAATTGTATTTAACTACTAGCAGCAAAAATCGTTCAGTGTGGCGCAAAATATTGGTCTTAAATTTTCATTTCGTTTTTAACAGTAGGGGGGAACCATGTATTTGTTATGTGGTTGCACTATTAATTAATTAACCATTATGCAAGCCAACGTGATAAGTGTATTGATCTGATATAATTGATGGCGTGGTTTACCACTGAAACTCGAATCAATTAATGACAACAAAACGGCGGTCCACTATCCTTGATTGAATGATAAATGTCAACAACAAACAAGTGGATTGTTGCATTTGATGCATTGGTAGTCGAATAAACAAAGACATAGTGCGTGTGTAAAAACGGTCAGACGATAATATAGAATGTATAATTATGAAAGCACACACATTGAATGGTCATGACCCCAACTCCTTTTATCTAGTAAGGTTATAAAACACTTTACGGCGATCAACTTTAACCATTCCAGTGCATAAACTATTTTTCAACCAGCGTACCACCTCCGAAAAGGAATTTCTAGCTCTTTTAAAGCGTCTGTCTATGTGTGTGTGTATGTGGCTACGTGGAAAAGCCAATTCACTCAACCCTCGCGCGTGGTGCCGAATTCCACCATAAAATACGATCGTCCAATGGTGAAGCGACGGTCACCCAAATTTTGGACAAGCTTAGCGTTTTCTTGTTCGGCAACTGTGCACAAAAGGCGACAAGTGTTCGTGCTGTTGGTGAAATTTCTTGAGTACGGTGAAGCTTACGAAGGCGGGTCACAATACGGTTGACCATTCTGGGAAGGAGGATTAGCTGTGAAATGTGTCCCGAACCGCAGGGATCCATATTTCATGACCCACGCACGGGAACCTCACTAAACTGACGGGGTCATTGCAACGGGACAATCACGTATCATGTTTTATTGTGCCAAACTTTTGCTCAATTTCGTTTGACAATATTTTTATGTTCACTTACGCGTTCATAGTTTCCATTAACGTTACACTTGGTCAATTTTACTCTACTCAAATTATTGAAAAATTGCATGTTTTCTCATATTTTAATAACTCCTTTCTGTCCCTAACAGTCAAGTGTGACAAAAAGAAAGAATAATCTTTTCTTTATTCCAAAGGTTCGTCTTTGCCTTATTAACTAGCGTGATAAATGTATTGTTTGCGATGTTTTGCAATTTGCCCCGAGATTGAGGCATGCAAAAGGGCTTGATGATTCTCATGTCACAACACATAACATCACAAGTAGAGCTTTCCTCAGGGACCTCACTTGAAATTTGAAGCTATTGATAGAAAAAACACATTGAATCAGTTCACCAGCAATCCAAAGTTCTATCGAGAAATGTTTTATAGCTTTTCTACACATTTTTCTTGAAAAGGGTCGTTTGATTTTGTATACAGTTTTTCAGTTTGTTTGTTAGTTTGTGTGGAGATTGAAGTTTTTAATTTTATTTGCCATATTGCTCGTTGCTCTCTCTCTCTTTCTCTCTCTCTCTCTCTCTCTCTCTCTCTCTCTCTCTCTCTCTCCCTCTCTCTCTCGCTCTCTATGTTTGTATGATCACACATAAGAAAAACAAAACATTATGGAGAGTAAAGGGAAACGAAAATTGCACACCGGTTCAAAAAAATGTATTGCACATCTGGCTGTGTTTGCTCACCGAAATCAACGTCAAACGATCATGTTCCTATTGGCCTATTTCACCCGTGCAAGTGCCTGTAAGATAGTAGGATCACACAGAAGACAAACAAAACATTACCTGTCCAAAAGTACGCAAAAATGAATTGTTAAAGATGAATAACATTTTTGGGAAAAGACCGTAAAATTGCATTATTTGTTGACCAAATTCACCGTTACCTGCTCATGTTCCTGTGGGCAGATTTCACCAGTGGAGGTGCCAGTAAGATAGTAGGATCACACAGAAGAAAAACAAAACATTAACTGTCCAAAAGTACGCAAAAATGAATTTTTAAAGACGAATAACATTTTTGGAAAAAATACCCTGAAATTGCATTAATTGTTGACGAAAGTCACCGTTTATTGACCATGTTTCTAAGGCCAAATTGCACCCGTTCAGGTGCCTGTCAGATAGTTGGATCACACAGAAGAAAAACAAGACATTAACTGTCCAAAAGTACGCAAAAATGAATTTTTAAAGACGAATAACAATAACAATTCATTTTTTTACTATTATTATTTTGTTTTAGTCTTCCCATTCGATCTGAGTTCAAATCCAGCTTCTACATCAATCCATTTTTGAACTCAAGCTAGGTTCAAATTCAAGCCAGGTTGAAATAAATAATATTTAATTTTATTTATTATTATTATTTTGTGTCATCCGGTCCGGCCTGGGTTCAAATCCCGCTCCAACCTCAATCCAAGTTTGAACTCAACCTGAGTTCAAATCCAGTGTTCTATTTTTAAAAGCTATTTTGGTTCACTTGTACTTGCGCGTAGCTTATATTGCACTATTAACGGCACCTTCATCGGACGGCACCGTAGCCTAGTGGTTAGGTTATGGGTTCATCACACAGATGGACATGCGATCGAATCTAGATCAGGCCGACCATTTTTCGTGATGACCTTTAGCTCTCACGTTACCCCCATTGAAACTTTTCACCCAAAGCTTTCGAACCCCCCTCCAAGTTTTCATGGCCTCTCTTCCGCCGTACTTTGATACCCTGCCCATTCCCTCGCTTGTCCTCCCGGGCTGTGTGTTGCGTGACATGACTCAAACTCTCTCAGGGATGTCGGTGCCGGCTGGCAACTTTCGATGTTGTGGTTCCTTCGGTTGTATGACGCTGTCAATTCCATCTCTCGCTCCCTCACC
>STHB01000004.1:4549885-4609413 GCA_018908115.1 Anopheles rivulorum
AAAAAACACACAAAACCCCATGGACAGCCGCGAACTGTCCCGCTCAAGCTTGGACGTAAACGCTGACGCGAGTTTGACCGGAAACCGGAAAGCTTCTCTCCATACCACCGAGGTCTTTGCACCTGATCGGATAGAAAAACGGAGAAAATTATTCCCTTCGCGCGACGACAAGGCAACGACGGGTATGTATGCATATGCGCGGAACGTGAAAAATCCGACCATATAAGCACTGTCGGCAGAGTAATACCGCGGCAAATCTTTACCACACGGGATGGAAATGGGGTGGAACAGGAAGGGGAGGAAAGAAATAGAACGACCACGGGTCTATAATCTGTGCTGGTGCATAATTAATTCTACGACCGGCCAATGCCAATCTATATTCTACCATCATTATACCGGTTACCAGCGATACACACGGACACGGTTAGTCGTGCAGCCACCACCAGCACCAGATGATGCTCGGTAATTGAAACAACACCCAGGCCAGGCACGTACTCTGCGTACTATTTTTCTTGTTATTTTGTTTGCTTGATCTTGTTTCTGGTTTTTGCTCACCCATTTCTAACGCGACTGACTGCTCTATTTTTCCACCTGTCCTAATGTTAATGGGAGACACCGTATACTGCCATGAAATACGAAGCAAAGTAAGACCTAGCTCGACGTGCCAATGCCTGTCGAAGGATTGGTAACAATTATGAATGATTGAAAAATTATGCACCTAACTGAGCGATTGACGAATGCCCATGGAGCTCGAATGTAGCACCGTACAAGTACTAAGAATGTGGAAATACGAACATATTGCTTCTGAAATACTATTCTAGTAGCGTAAAAAACAGTAAAATATTGCTCACAATATGTCAATATGAGTAAAATTAAAAGACCTAATTTCACCAAAAAATTCACTGACTTGAAAAGGGCTTAACAATTTCTTGAAATAAAAATATGACAATTATCTCCCAAAATTATTTAAGTACCCAAATTTCACTCTAACAGATGAAAAACTTGCTGTTTGTTGACCTAAGTACATCTACTTATGCTGGTGTACAAGAAACTCAAACAGACACATAATGTATAATATTATGTATGGTTGGTAGCCTACTTTTAGCTCGTTTTTATTTAAATTTCCATACATAATCGAAGATATAATGTATCCCTTCCGCCCAGTAACGTTACTTCTCGTCGAATAAAGAACAGATAATTATCCTGTAGTGGTAGAGACTCTAGCTGCAACAACCTCACACAACAGGTTTATGAAAGTTAGCGTGGTAAACAGCAAGAGAGACTACACCATTAAATTACACTACGAATTAAGTTGATTCGATCAAGAAAATTAATGGTGACAGAAAGATGGCTATAACGCATTGCTGCATTGCTTCCTGTCACACATGGTCACATATTGTTTTTGGGTTAGTTTAGCAATCATTAAACGGTTTTATTAACACCTCTTCCAGCGTAAGGTGTTTGCTCCGGACCGTTTCGTAGCGGCAATGGCAGATCATTTTGCTGATTCATAAATTGATTAATCGCTTCGGTCTGATAGTTTTGCTAGCAATTATTCAATTCATCCAATCCATCCAATTTCTTCCCAAAAACCCACACACACACACAATCACACCCGAACCAAACCACGCCGGCAGGGTGAACATGTATGTAAAGCAACAACAAAAATTATGCTCAAAAGGCATTTCGAAAATGTTGCCGGTCAACGTGTAAGGGGCAAGCAAGGAAGATTGTAAAAAGAAACCGCACCAAACCGTACATAACTGCTTGGATTGTCAGAAAACCGGTTCCCGCTGAATTTGGCTTGTTCTGTTTTTTTTTTTTGTTGTTTGTTGTTTTTGGCAAATTCATAATGAAAGAACTACACCAGCACGGGTTTACCGCAGCCTGTTTTGGTCTTCATGATTTTTTCTCCTTGATGTTGAAGTTGACGATCGCGTTAACAGCAAAAAGGCTAGCGGAAGCCATAACACTTTGTGCTTTTACATAATCGACCGAGACATTAGTTTCATAATTAAACCTCAGCTTTAAACATAAACTGGGCCCCCAAAGTAGGACATTTCGACACAAACAATGCTGTGAGGTTAAATTATGTACTTGGCATATAAATGGTTGAGTTACTGATTACACTATTGCCGACGTCTTCTTTGCATTATCGGTTAACGTTTAGAATAGTCAATCGTGGTAGATAGATACCACATAGAAAGAACGAGCAGAATCAGTTTGTTGGCTGTTATTTAAACTATTTCCGGCCTGGCAGTTTCGTTTGCGGTGTAAACATTCACATTCGGAACGGTAGCCGGTTGCGTATAAACTAATCCACACAACAGACGATCGCATCATCCGGGCCGGGTGTAATAAAATGACACCTAGCTTCAAACCCGATTGCTGTTTGCTTGCCATACACACCTGTGTGAAATTGTTTGCCTTTTTATGTGTACGTGGACGACAATGCTCAAGCAAAAGGCAGATGGTTAGAGTGTCCTTAATGGGTGCAACTAGAATGTAAAACAAAGGGGAGAGAATAGATTTGCATTTGAAGTGACACCCAGAAATTCGATCCAATGTAGAATTTTTAGTGAAAATCAATATGTTAAAATACATTGTGTTCACAAAAGTCTTCCAGGGTTCACCAGCAAAGCATAAACAACCATCACAACAATCGTATTTCGGTCTAACGAGAGAACTGAAAAGCAACTGTTTTCACAATCCCTTCACGCACCTTTCTTTAAGCGTCCCTTTTTAACGCAGCACGAACCTCTCAATGCCGCCACGCACAAATTTTCAAGAGCACCAAACACCGAAACAAATCTCTCGCGCGACGCGTAGAGCAAAAAAAATAGCGCACAAAACTCACAGCACAATTTACGCGCCAGCACAGGTAAGAACGACCGTTACAAACGCGCGCCACACGCAACAACCACTCACTCACGAGCAATCCGAACCGTTTGTGATCGCCAACAGACATAACTTACGCAGGGGAAAACCATGCGCGCTTGCTGAGGCGGTGGTCTAGTGTGTATTTATTTGTAATCAAACTAGTTCGCCATAAAAATCACAAAACAGAAAAAAAATAACAAAGGATTTTATACGAATTTCAACTTAAAGTACAAGATAAAATTATTTTATTAGGATTTGATGACTAGGAATTCTGTTTTTTTTTTTAGTTTTATTTGCGTTTCTGGCAGCAGAATTTGAGAAAGAGCTATAGTTTGTCCCACGTTTACCCATAGTTCCGCTTTACTCTCTTTGCGCTCTCCATTTGGTACCTTACTTTTCTCTCATTTATTTGAATTTTATGACCAGCACAGCAAAACGCACAGTGTGACAAATTGGATAACTATTTCAAATATTGTTAAATAAAACTAAAATATCAAAAATAAATAACAAAAAAAAAACCTAATTATTGCGAACAGAACAATTAAACTAAAAAAGTGATAATAAATAGTTTTTAATAGCAAATGACATTTAAATATTTAAAAAAAATATTAATGTTTAGATTAGTTTTTTTTTTATTTTGTTAGAACGGCCTAGCCGTGTTAGACTAATTTTACCACGTTGCAGGCTAGTCAGACCATGCTACGGGAGGACGGTCCGAATGGGATTTGAACCGGTCCGGTCGTGTTAAGGACTAGCGCCGTTGTCAAATACACCACCGGGCCATTATTGGAATATCTTTCATCAATAAACTGATTTTGCGGGAACGTAATGCACATATGTCAGCTATGTAATGACAAGGATGACCTAGCAGTTCAATACGCCAAATGACCGCAAACGTAGATACACAAATACTTCTTTGTGCAAACTCGTCAGTATAGTGAGGCATACCGGCTAGCGGGCAATCACGATACATGCCAGGTTGGCAATTAATTTAGCTTGCCAAAGCCTTCAACGTGCTTTGCCGATCAATACGGGCAGCTGGCAAATGTCATGCCATAATGGAAAACAAGCCACCTTGGCAGTGAAAACCGTTGCCAAACGGCACCGAATGGCAGAAACCCATCGGTTTGCAGGAAAACTAGCGATGTGTTTAATAAATATATAAATATGAAAAGATGTTCAAGAAATAATTCACCACCTTCGATCGTACGAAGAATGCCGCACTGGTCTCACACAGCCACCGTAATCGATGGAAATGGATTTGGTTGGATTGAAATGCGTTTTTAATTCGGTTTGCCATTCTACACCTTTACCCAAAACCTGGCCCGGTTCAACCGTCGGCCAGGGGGCCGATTTTCAACGGCATCATCGCAACGATTCACGGTAGTGTGGTTTCGGATTCGCGTAAGGTTAGACGCAAACGCTGTCAACCGATCCTGCTGACTTGTGCGACTGGTGAAACTTGGTTACGAAACAAAACGATGAGTACGTTCAAGCAGCGACAAAGCATTGCAAATTTGTTGCTCGGAACAAATATGAACGATGACGAAGATGCACGGAAAACCATTTTCATATCGAACTGTGTAAGTAGTTGCCGTTTGCAATGGCATTGTTCGCCCAAAGCCAACGGCATACGGGTTGTGATACCGCTCGCGGCAGCGTTACGATTGTGTCATGGAGTGTAGCTCACGATCGTCACCAGTGCAAAGTGTTTATTTATGCACCAGTAATCAAGTTAGTTTAGTGAAACAGTGATATTTGGGAATGGATAGCAACTAAAATGTGTGTGCGTGTGTATGTGTGTGTAAATTTGTGAATTTTTTCGGTGCTTGATAGTGAAAATATTAATATAAAAATTGTGTGATAAACTTTTTTCTTAAATATTAAACAATTTGCAGATGGATTGGCCTAACATAAAAGTTATTAAAATGATAAACATCTGCACGATTGCTATGAACAAAGTTTCCAGTAATTAATCTAACGATTAAACGTTAGTTTAACGATGATGAATATTATAGAAACTATTCTTGTGTAGTAGTGTACATAATAATACGCCAAGGTCTAATGATCCGCACAAATCACCAGGCACCTCCATCACTCGAACCATGTGTCAAACGAATAACACTGCTTTTTAGCGTGTCAAAGCGCCAACAGCTCGTTTGCGATTGGATTTCGCATCGTGCCACGACGATCATGCCGAACAACACATCCACACTTTCGTAATCCGATCCTTTGGCGATGCGTTTGCCAAAATAAAAAAAAAACCGATCGTCACGAAACATTGATCGCCTTTTTGCCGTTCAATTGAGTGACAGATCAATTTACGCCGGTACGATCAGTCGGTGAAGAACGGCTTCAATAAGCTAACCCAAGTGCTTGTCCACTTTTCGTCCAAAGCGATGGATTTACTTTTTCCGGTAACATTCAGAAAACGCCCATCCCAGGTACGTTGTTCGTTTGGGGTGGGGGGGTTTAAGGGCCGGCAATTTTCTCAGCAATCAAATTAAACGTGTTGTCACGTTTGGTGGCGAATTGGCGTGTTCTATTTTGGGCGTAATTTGAAGCCGGCTGCGGCTAGTAGTGATTGACATACCTTTTTGGCAATATATGATCGGGGCAAAAGGAGTATATGGTAAATGATCCTCTCGTACATTACACTCCGAACTCAGTGCACAGCGTTATTCAATGCCAAAAGGGAATCCCGATTTCCTCTTCGACCATCAAAAATTGTTGACGAAAGTCTAACGAAGTTCGAATACGTGGTGGAAAAAGGAAAAATGAAATCAACCAACAAAAACAACAACAACAAAACGAATTTGGCACCACTACCAGACGTGACGACATTTTGTCTTTTCGATGATCGTAAGAAATAATGGCTTTGATGATGCAAGGAGTGTATGGGGGGGGAGGCTATTTTTCGTACCATGAAACGAATCGCCACCCCCTCCCACCAAAAAAAAAAGGTGATAAAATGCGAAGAGATTTTCTGCTGAGCGAAAAAATGTGCATGATAAATAAACATACTTTGTGAACATTGCATGTTTTTCTTTCTTGTAGTGAATTTTATTACGAAACGGTGCTACGAAGCGACATACCCTTTGGGTTGCAACAGTGATTTGCTTAATGGAAATTAATTAAAATTTTTACTATTAATATTTAACACATTTTTACAGGGGTTTTTCTGTTAGAAAGAATAAAAATAGTCCTTTCATAACCAGGACAAATATTTTATTAATTAATTACTTTCTAACTTTTTGTCACTAATGCGATGAAAAAAACAAATGCTTTAAATCGAACATTACCATTCGCCTGTAAGAAAGATAACGCAGCGGAAACAGAAGAGCAAACAAACAGTTTTTACTGCCGTCTCCGATTCCCTGAGCAGGGCCGATACTACATCGAACGCGTAGTATCACTTTTAATTATAATTTCTTGCGTGGAACTCCCCGATTCGCGGTTGGTGCCGGTTCGGTTCGGCATCGGAACTCACGATCGCAACAGACGGTGGCAGCACGTTTGATTGGTAACGTACGCACTCGCCAAGTCTTCACGTTCGCTGGTGAGTTGTGCGTATTGTTGAGGTTTCATTCATCAGTTTATTAGCTGATCGTACGTACGTGGCGTATAAACGATCCTGTCACATAGTGATCCCCCACCCCGATTGTGGCAGATCGTAAATCATTTCGATCTCGTCAGCGTCGTTCATAAATCTTTTCGCACATAAAGTGTTGCAAACAGTGCTTCAGGGTGTTCAGTGAGTGTTCGATATGTTTCCGCCTAATAATGCATAGAATCAGAAGTAATGCACGTTTTGGTTTGCTAAGGATGCAAACATGTGAAATAGTTAAAAAGAGTAGCATTAATAACGGTTATTAAAAACATCTCAGTATTAAGTGTTTTGTTTAGTATACAATCTAATTGCACATTACAAGCACAATAGTGTAACAGCGATGCACCGTGCTGAGTGTTATCACGAATCTTTTCCATTCCAGTATTCACATATTATTTCTCGTGTTCGTGTGCAAGTGATCTAGCGTTAGAGAGAAAGAGTGTGCAATTTAGCCATTTTAATCCAGCTCGGTTACGACTTTTGTAACATAACACAATGCAAGCATGGAATGCGATCGACTTTTCCTCATCACTAGTTCATAGTGACAGTTTTTCTAGCGGCAGTTTTCGTCGAAGCCGCATGGTAAGTAAGCGGCTTGATCTGCGGGATACTTCGTTAACATTAAGCGCAACGATAAATACAAGCTAATTCCTAACAAATGTTTGCTTCGCTTTTAATGCTTTACAGTTTGCTTTTTTTGTTTTATTCCTGTATAGCTGTTCTTTGGCGCTTCCGATGGAACGGTTAGTAGCACTGGCTTCACACTCTCAGACCGATCTGTTACTAATCGTATCCATGACGACCGGTTCATAACTTGTCATCATTGTCCTAGGCACCGGTAAACTCGTAACTGGACTGCACTGCTCTTACTAACACATTCGCCACGTCTAACTTCGGGGGTCGATCCGGACGCACCCATAACAACCTGCAGCCGATCGCGCATGAGCAATATGCTACCAAACACTGGGATTTTTCTGTAAGCGCCACATTGTTTTAATTTTAGCATATTCCACACATACATATATGCTTTAGTAATCGGGAGAATGAGAGAGTGTAAGATTTTAGCTTCAGTTATTATAAAAAAGATCTCCCCAAGTTGCACTGTGCGTAACAACAACAGCGATGCGAGCTTCACAAGATCTTCCCCAATTATTGCTCCCATGCTGACCGTTTGTACACACATACATGGGGAAACAGATATGATCACACATTTTCATCGTTACGAATGTCAAAATTTTCACTCTCTTTCGGAAAAATTCACGGACGTACATCTTGCTGCCTATCGGTGGTAGCTGCGTGGCTTAGTCTTCCTCAAAACTCTAACTTTGTGCGCAAACCCATCGCAACAAGTGATAAAGGATGGATATTTCGAGTGATGTGTGGAACCAAGTGGCACTGGAAGCGTCCCAGCTTTACTTTACCGAGGATGGCAAAAGCCCGTTCGCAAATACGGTTTGATGGAAATATTTATATCCCATGCTTTGTTACCTTCGTGCATGCACCAAATGCTAACGTGCTCGTAAAGCGTTGCCTCTTTTACTTCCGTAGCCTAACAGTTTCGTTTCGTTTCGTCCACTCGCAGTCCATCGAGAAACTTCCCGATAAGGTCATCCTGCACATCTTTTCCTATCTGAGCCACTTGGAAATATGTCGCATGGCTACGGTATGCCGCCGTTGGCGAACGATCGCATACAACACGCAGCTGTGGAAGAATGTGTCGTTGCGCCCGGAAGTTTCGGGACTGCACGTCGGTTCGCTGGAGTCCCTGCTGCAGCTCATCTCGGTTCGGTTCGGACCATCGCTTCGCTACATCGAGCTGCCGATTGAGCTCATCACGCACACCGTGCTGCACGAGCTGTCGTCGAAATGTCCGAATCTAACCCACATGCTGTTGGATTTCTCTACGGGTAAGTATGATACTCGCTAGCTACTGGGCCACAGCTCACTGTGCCTATGAGGTACTTTCAGCCATGCAGCTGCATGACTTCAGCGAGATGCAAGCGTTCCCGGCCAAGCTGCGTTACATGTGCATCTGCCTATCGGAGGTCATCTTCATGGAGGGTTTTATGCGCAAAATTTACAACTTCATCAACGGTCTGGAGGTGCTGCATCTCATCGGCACGTACGAAAAAGGTGAGGAGGAAGAGGAGGAAATCTACGAGGTCATCAACGTGCACAAGCTAAAGTCCGCCACCCCGAACCTGCGCGTTATCAATCTGTACGGCATCAACTTCATCGATGATTCGCACATCGATGCGTTCAGCTCCAACTGCATCCAGCTCGAGTGTCTTGCCGTCAACTACTGCAACAAGGTCGTTGGATCGACGCTGAAGGCACTGCTGGCCAGATCGAAGCAGTTGAAGTGCTTGCTGATGAACGGCACGAACCTAAAGTCGGAATACGTGATGCAGGCGGAGTGGGACAAATGTTCGGTACAGGAGTTGGACATCTCTGGTACCGATCTGTCGACCGAATGTCTGATCGATCTGCTGACCAGAATTCCTACACTGCGCTTCTTAAGTGCCGGTCAGATTAATGGGTTTAATGATTCCGTGCTGAAGGCATGGATGGAAGGTGGCAACCCGAAAAGCCTGATCGCGCTGGATCTGGATTCGTCCGACAATGTGTCGGATGAAGGTTTGGCCCGGTTTATTACGCGCTACGGTGCTCAATTGCAGGCGTGCGTACTTTCCGGCATGACCCACATTACGGATCAGCTGTGGATGACCATCTTACCGACACTGACCAACATTCGGATCGTCGTGATGGGTACAACGGAACGTCTGAGCGGTAATATACACGTGGACCAACTGATGGACACGATCGGTTCGCACTGTTCCAAGCTGGAACGGTTGGAGCTTCGCTGGGATCCGGAAAATCTGCGATTCTCTGACAAGAGCCAGAAGGCAATCGATTTACTGCGCGTCAAGTCCTTGAAGTTGCGTTGTCTCGTGCTGAGGTAAGTGCTGAGGAGAACGATGCTGCTATCTATTGTTCCGTATACAGCTATGCAGTAACCGAAATACATTTTCACTCTGATTCTTGCAGTGACGGACGTTACTATGAAACGGTAAAGGCGAACTTTGAACGTGCTGACCGTACGACCGTGGTTCGCACGACGACCAGTTGCCGCGTGTCGGCGTACCATGTGTTGAGCAATTACAACGATTTGGTTTTCAACTGAAGGTGTGGTTCGGTTTTTTTTNGAGGTCATCAACGTGCACAAGCTAAAGTCCGCCACCCCGAACCTGCGCGTTATCAATCTGTATGGCATCAACTTCATCGACGATTCGCATATCGATGCGTTCAGCTCCAACTGCATCCAGCTCGAGTGTCTTGCCGTCAACTACTGCAACAAGGTCGTTGGATCGACGCTGAAGGCACTGCTGGCCAGATCGAAGCAGTTGAAGTGCTTGCTGATGAACGGCACGAACCTAAAGTCGGAATACGTGATGCAGGCGGAGTGGGACAAATGTTCGGTACAGGAGTTGGACATCTCTGGTACCGATCTGTCGACCGAATGTCTGATCGATCTGCTGACCAGAATTCCTACACTGCGCTTCTTAAGTGCCGGTCAGATTAATGGGTTTAATGATTCCGTGCTGAAGGCATGGATGGAAGGTGGCAACCCGAAAAGCCTGATCGCGCTGGATCTGGATTCTTCCGACAATGTGTCGGATGAAGGTTTGGCCCGGTTTATTACGCGCTACGGGGCTCAATTGCAGGCGTGCGTACTTTCCGGCATGACCCACATTACGGATCAGCTGTGGATGACCATCTTACCGACACTGACCAACATTCGGATCGTCGTGATGGGTACAACGGAACGCCTGAGCGGTAATATACACGTGGACCAACTGATGGACACGATCGGTTCGCATTGTTCCAAGCTGGAACGGTTGGAGCTTCGCTGGGATCCGGAAAATCTGCGATTCTCTGATAAGAGCCAGAAGGCAATCGATTTACTGCGCGTCAAGTCCTTGAAGTTGCGATGTCTCGTGCTGAGGTAAGTGCTGAGGAGAACGATGCTGCTCTCTATTGTTCCGTATACAGCTATGCAGTAACCGAAATTCATTTTCACTCTGATTCTTGCAGTGACGGACGTTACTATGAAACGGTAAAGGCGAACTTTGAACGTGCTGACCGTACGACCGTGGTTCGCACGACGACCAGTTGCCGCGTGTCGGCGTACCATGTGTTGAGCAATTACAACGATTTGGTTTTCAACTGAAGGTGTGGTTCGGTTTTTTTTGTCGCTAATTATGCCCATCAAGGGTGTGTTTTTACAGTTACTAATTTTGAGACACAGTTTGTTCGTTCGAAACAGAAGAACCTTCTTTTTATTGTAAACTAAATATGAGAAATTATTGAAATAAACGTTGTTATTTATCTTTAACACTTCAGCGTAGATTTTGTTAAGCGATTGAGAACATAAATTAAACCTTCACTCAGGTTTTCCCAACCGTTTACGTTAACGGTAAAGAAGATTCGTAATAAAAAAAATATAAAAATATATTGCAAAACGTTTGTTTCGATCGTGTTTGATGGTTAGTTCGTTCGGTCAAGCTAAACAAGAGCTTTATTATATAAAATGATCTTGAATAAAGCTGACGGGTTCTTTTTAGGCAAATTCTTACTAGTTCTTACGTTGCAGTTTGCTTTTGCAACGAAGTGACACCGAAAAGATAAGGTAAATATTCATCATTTCGTCATCAATGTTTAAATTGATCTATCATAGTTCTTTGATTTGCTGTACCATAAGCATAGCTTAGGAAAGGGAGTTGATTTTTCAAATCAAATCGTTGAATACGGCATGTTACGGTATTAGCCAAAAGCGATTAAACTCACAGTCGATTTAAAAGTTTCGCCATGCATCCCTCTCACACCGTTTCAGTGAGGAACGTTTCCATATCCTCGGTAACAATTGCATCGATATTATAGAAGGCCGCGTGAAGTGATATCACAAAAAATGAGGCACCCAGCACCCAGAACATGACGGCACCAGCACCGGCCAGATAGAGCAATGGCACGGATGCAATATTGACAGCAATGCATTGTTGGTTCGTGTTTAGCTGCTTGCTGAAGAAAGCCACGGGTGTGCTGTTCTGTTTGATTTTGTAGCACGCGTAAAACACAGCTCCCAGCACTATCAGTATGAGCGGAGAGGTCAACCTGTAGAAATAAAATCACATATATAGGGTATGAAAAGGAATCATCTTGAATGGTAAGCTAACACTCACAAGCAATAGACAATCAATCCAAGGAATACAAAGAGATAATTGCTTTGAAAGTAAGCCAGATTTCGAATGATCCGGTTCGTCAGACGGGAAACGTTGGCCACCGTTTTAAAGTTGGAAGTTTGGAGAAATTCTGCCCAAGGACGAATGTTTTGCCGGCTTAATCGCAACAGTTCCCACAGGCTCGGAATACGGGTGGAGAAGTTGGAAAACCTAAAAATGGAACATTCCCTTGTTATTATTGTCGATGCGTCATGCGCATTCGCGTAGATGCATTGGAAATTATGCTTACGACGACAGATTAAAGCCGGATTTATTATCCTGTTTCGGTGTTTCCATATTCCCGCTCACATCGATATGCACTTCCGGTGTTTCCATGGTGATTTAAAATGATGTAAAATTTCAATGAGACACGCAACAACTTAAAACGAACCGATCACTTCCACAGTGTAGGAAAAAGCTTTGCTCTGTTTTCCCAATGTGACAATTGATGCACGTCAACTTTGTTTACATTCTACGCGGACGTGGCATGCATAAGGCAAGTTTACAGGTGTTTCTGCTTGTTCAGATGTTATTTCTGAGCATACGAATGTTTTTTTTTTGAAAATATTGATTTTCACTTGATTTTGAACTTAGATCGCCACAGGCGCAAGCATTGAAAAGATTTGTTACTCGGAATAATGCCTTTTCAATAAGCATTCACAAAAAAAGAATTTATTGTATGTTTTTCAATTTGGCTTAAATATTTCGTTCCAATCATTCTACGAATGAAAAAACCATTTGATCTTGAATACTGGTGTTTCCCTGGAACATGGCGTTTGGGAGTTAAATTACGGAGGTAATTTTGTGCGAACTATTTTTCAAGAAAATTTTCTTTCTGACGTTTGGCCCGCGTTGACGTTTGCACGGTGTAGACAGTGCTTAAGCGTGTGCTCATCGCTGAGTAGGAAGGTTTCTTCGCATGCTGTAGCAGCGTGGCTTTCTTTCGAAAATTGACCGTGATTAGGTAAGCATCTCGGTTGGTGCGTTTCCGCTGGAAGTTGTGCCAGTCTAGCCAGAGGGTGTAGCTGGTGGTGCAATAGTGAAATCAGTCAGCGGAACAAACCAACAGCCTCGCAGAAATGTTGGGGCTCACGAGCCGTCGGTCGCTAACGACTGTTCTTCGATCGTTTTGCAGTACATCATCATCGGCCAATTTCGGTAGTCGCTTGCGAATCCCGGAAGTCAGCGCAGTAACTACTACCCGACATCAGTCACACTGCGACCGTTCGCAGATTCTTCTTCCGGCGACACTATCGGTCAATTGCGGTCGATTTTACTCGACTCCCATCATCCAGGAAGGTTTTGTGGACGAATTTGACATGTAAGTAAATGTGTTTCTAACAGAGAATGGAAGCAGGAGTGGTGAACTTTGGTAGGATCATGACCAGGTGCAGCGTGGTTTGCACGTGGTAATGGCGTGGTTGTAAAGAGGTTGAAATCTGTTAAATAAGCTAGCTGGGTCATTTATGCTTGCGTTATGTTCAGTGCTCCGTTGCGGGGCGTATTTTGCAGTGGGTAAAGTTGGCTGTGCGGTGCCAGAAAACGGCACAAAATGTGATTTTTATTTGGCCTTGGGTCTCCATGGTTGGGAAACAAGATGGCGGCCGTTAGTCACACACATCTTTGCTTTGTCGATGATGGGTTTGCTACACCACCAGGCGGCGTCCCGTGCTCTGTACGCGGTGGTATGAAGAGTGTGAGAGAGGGCAGTGTTGCCTGATGGCATGTTTTTCACTCGCTCGCTCGCTCGCCCAATGCGTATGTGTGTATGCGTGCGAAGAGATGGAATGGTTGAGTTGTGTTAGTGAGATGATGGAGCGATTCGTCTGTTAGGGGTGTTAAAATTGAACATGGATAGTAGTGTGTGTGAGAGTGCATGCGTGCTAACGCTAGCGCCATTGCGCCTTGGGCGGCATCCGTGTGGTTGGCTTGAATCATTCAGAAAGGGCAGTGTAGTTTTCGTTAGTTGCCCCGTTCGAGTGAAGTAAAATCAATTTTTTGAAGATAATTTATTACCCATCAACCGTCCAGAGTCGGTTATGATACGTTTTTTGGTGCTTGTTCTCGTAAATCTGTCCACATATCAGCATCAACCATCACACAGACAGCGATGCCACGCTCAAAACGCAGGCTTCATTCGAGGTCCGGGTCCAGGGCGTCTGTCGGCGGCCGGTACGAGGAGAAGCGTATG
Source organism: Anopheles rivulorum (assembly GCA_018908115.1). Taxonomy (NCBI): domain Eukaryota; kingdom Metazoa; phylum Arthropoda; class Insecta; order Diptera; family Culicidae; genus Anopheles; species Anopheles rivulorum. The sequence goes on from STHB01000004.1 coordinate 4,563,846, forward strand.
AAGCATACAGAATCCGGTGGTGACTGCTATAAGAGTGCGAGGATATCGAACACAAGCTCGTCCCGTAGAAAACGGAAGCGTTCAGAAGAGTCCCATCACCAGCGCAGTGTCGGGTCAGCGAGTGGCAGCCACAGGAAGAACAGATATCGGGAAGAGAAAACGTCACGGCGCCATGAACATCGTACATCCCGGAAAGATCGAGAACGGGAACGGGAGCGCGAACAGCGGGAACGCGATCGAGAACGGGAAAGAGAGCGCGAGAGAGAACGCGACCGAGAAAGGGAACGGGAACGCGAACGAGATCGGGACCGCGAACGAGAGCATCGCACCGATGGGATGAAAAAGCACAGCCCCATTAAGAACGATTCCCATGGGCATTTGATCTACCAACCTGGTGATGTAATACATAATAGATACAAACTATTATCTACCCTAGGTGAAGGCACGTTTGGTCGCGTTGTGAAGGCAAAGGACACGGAAAAGGAAAGCACGATCGCACTGAAAATTATACGCAACGTAGACAAGTATCGCAAGACGGCCAAGCTGGAGATCAATGTCTTGGAAGAGATCATAGCCAAGGATCCGTCCGGTCGTCATCTGTGCATCCTGATGTTGGACAGGTTCGATTATCACGGGCACATATGCATCGCGTTCGAGATGCTTGGCCAGAGTGTGTACGACTTTATGAAAGACAATAAATACCAACCGTTCCCGATGGAGCAGGTCCGGCACATGTCCTACCAGCTGTGCTTTGCAGTCAACTTTCTGCACAGCGTCAAGCTCACCCACACGGATCTGAAGCCGGAAAACATCCTATTCGTAAGCTCGGAGTACACGACGGTAGTCAGTAGGACTACGAGAAAGAATCGCGAATTGCGCCACGTGAACTGTAGCGACATACGGCTAATTGATTTCGGTAATGCCATATTCGATCACGAATATCATAGCACAATCGTATCAACCCGACACTACCGGGCGCCCGAGGTGATACTAGAGCTAGGTTGGGCACAGCCGTGCGACGTGTGGTCGATAGGATGTATTATTTACGAGCTGTACCTAGGCATAACGCTGTTCCAAACGCACGACAACCGAGAGCATTTGGCGATGATGGAGCGAATACTCGGTCCAATTCCTTACCATATGGCCAAGAAGACGCCGACTCGATATTTCCCGCACGGGAAGCTGGACTGGGATGAGAAAACTTCCGAGGCGCGGTACGTGCTGCAGAACTGTAAGCCGCTGATGCGCAGTGCCATGTCCGAGGCGCCAGAGCACATGCAGATGTTCGATCTGATCGGAAAGATGCTTGAGTACGAGCCGAAGGATCGCATCACGCTAGCCGAGGCGCTAGATCATCCGTTCTTCGCGAAACTACCCGCCCATCAGCGATTGCACCGATATGGCAGCGATAAAAGTATGTCCTCTTCTTCTGTGCCGCCGAGCAGTTCGCGCGAGTTCTCGCACAGTCTGTCGAGATGAAATGATGAGCATGCGCTGCTACTGTTGCTGCTGCGGCTGCTGCTGCTAGTGGTGGAAGATATGATAATATTAGAAATTCTGATTCGCACACGCATGTACACTGACCTAACTATCATGAACATTAGGCGTAAATCGACTCTCCTAGCTTGCAACCACCAACCCATAAAAAGCTATTAATTAAAACCATACGATCTTTAATCGAAAACAACCCGAAAAGAGAAACAGATCCCCATCAGTGAGAACCGTAACAGTAACCGAGCGTGATTTTATCAAATCAAAAAAAAAAACACACACAAGAGGAAATATCACATGATTTGTATTTTTTATCGTTTTATCTTCAAGGGCTCCGAGATTCGAGCGAGAAGACTACAAGAAGGAACCGTACCACGGTGTGAAGCGTACCGGAACCGAGTTCAAGCGTGGAACCGGTTCGCGTAGTGGTGGTGGTTACGGTGGAAGTGGCGGAGCGAACGGCTCCGGCGGATATGGCGGCGGTGGTGGTGGTAGTCGCTTCGGCGGTGGAGGTGGAGGAGGAATGAGTGGCGGGCGTCGTGACAAGTGGGCGGATGCCGGTACGCTCCAGAAGATTGACTGGAGCAAGATGACGCTTGCACCGTTTAAGAAAGATTTCTACCGCGAGCATTCGGTCGTACGCAATCGTTCGCAGAAAGACGTCGATCGTTTCCTGGCCAAGCACGATATCACTCTAGTCGGTCAGTGCCCGAAACCGATCACCGAGTTCGACGAGATCGACATTCCCGACTACGTGATGCGGGAGATTGAAAAGCAAGGCTACAAGTCGCCGACACCGATCCAGGCACAAGGTTGGCCGATCGCACTGAGCGGCCTGAACATGGTCGGTGTCGCCAAGACTGGCTCCGGAAAAACGCTCGGTTACATGCTGCCGGCCATTGTGCACATTAATCACCAAAAGCCCGACCCGTCCGTACGCGGACCGCTGGTTCTCGTTCTCGCGCCGACCCGTGAGCTTGCACAGCAGATTCAACAGGTTGCAACGGATTTCGGTTCGTCGTCGTACATTCGCAACACGTGTCTGTTCGGTGGCTCCAGCAAGGGACCGCAGGCATCGGATCTGCGCCGTGGTGTGGAGATCGTCATCGCTACACCCGGTCGGTTGATTGATTTCCTCGAATCTGGCACGACTACGCTGCAGCGCGTGACGTACTTGGTGTTGGACGAGGCTGATCGCATGTTGGACATGGGTTTCGAGCCGCAAATCCGGAAGATTCTGGAACATGTGCGCCCGGATAGACAAATTCTGATGTGGTCCGCCACCTGGCCGAAAGAGGTACAGCGTTTGGCGCGCGATTTCCTCGGAGACTACGTGCAGATCAACGTCGGTTCGTTGGAGCTGTCGGCGAATCACAACATTACCCAGCACGTCCGTGTTGTTGAGGAAAAGGACAAAAATCAAGAGTAAGTATCATAAGGCAGGCAGGCAGACGGGCGGGTTCACCTTTACCAATAGCGAACGACGCTTTTGGTGTGTTTCGCTCGTGTAGTATTTCGGGGCAAATTTTATGTTAGAATTGTGTTATTATCTCACTTTAGACTTGGCAACCTCCTGGAGGAACTGTACCGAAATGGAAATCCTGGCAAAATTCTTATCTTCACCACTACCAAACGCCGATGCGATCAGATAAGTATGCAAATCCGTCGCTATGGTTACGACTCGGTTGGCATGCACGGTGACAAATCGCAGCAGGAACGTGAGCGCGCCCTGAACCGCTTCCGTAATGCACGTTCCTGCATACTGGTGGCAACGGATGTGGCGGCACGTGGATTGGGTAAGTGTTGACCAAACAGTTTTACAGAATTGCACAAAATTGAAATGAACTGAGATTATTATGAAAAACGAACGGCACGTATAGAAGATGTCACTGAGTGTGTATGAACGGCTTTTTTCGATGCATAAACCATTGTCATTTTGGATGCTGTATGAAAGAGGAACCAGTGTGAGAGGGCCAGAATGCAAGAAAGGTTGTATGTGTGTGTGCGTTTATGTGGATATCAGTGGAAAGCACTAATAATTAATCGCCAGAGTTGTGTTGTTGGTAGTACGTTTATGGTGAGCCTTTCCTCTCACAGTGTGCGTGCGCGCAGCAGGCTTTGGAACGAAAAGCCATGCTCGTGCACACACAGCAGCAGATGTTTTGTTCTTCCAATCCCCCGTTTCGCGCGTGTTGATTGAGGTACGAGTCTCGAGATTTTCATTGAGGTTGCTGTGTGTGTGTGTGTGTGTTGTATCAACAACGTTTCGGCGGATCTTCACCATAAATTTACACTAGACCACGGGAAAAGAAAGCAATAACGTAAAATACAGTTTCTCATCATCTAGCCCTCATCCTGGTTAATACCCCCCCTCCCCTGTAAGCCATTAGGGCGATGAACGCGAAATCATCGATACACATTCGTTGTACATGGAATATGTGGATTGATAATAATAGTGTGTGCGCGCATTCCTAGATTCCCTTTTACTTGTTCCCCAAGCTCGACGAATTTTTACTCAATCTTTCTGCTTTCTCTTCTTCCCGATCTCGTGTCGTTCTTTCTATTACAGAGGCCGGACCATCTTGCTGCTGTGGTGGGGATAGTGAGCAAAAGTACATCTCTGCCCGCTGTTTTACATATGTTTCGCCCGTACAATGAAAATATGAGCACCAACTACAAACGCGCAGCAAATCCCGCGTCGACCGCCTCTCCCAAAACCCCGTTGGTATTGGTGGCGCACGCGGTAACACTGTGTGGTGCGTTCATGCAAAAAAAAAAAAAAGATTCATGAAAAATGAGTAATGAACGGGAAAAGTGTATGTTACACGGTGCGAGCTTTACACACAGCCCTTTATGAACAAGGGGGAGTGAGAGATGCATAATGCAATGTCACAACACAATATCCTCGCCAGGGGCAAAAAGGTTACCGATCAAACGGCCTCTTCTCAAAAACAATCGGTGCGTGTGGGCTGTGCTATGCGTGTGGCCATTCGTTGACCTCGCGCAAATTAGCAACTCACTTACGCGCAATCACTGCTTCAAATTCAACTACTACTACTAGCAGTAACTTTCGTACGCACGCACGTATCAAAGATCAGCTTATAAAAGGAAGGCTTCACTTCGGGTGGACGTGTGTGTGCGAGCGCAGCAAAACACGCGACGTGTGTGTACGGTTGAATTCCTCGCTTCTTCAAGCATCGAGATCGATTGTAAACGAATTGCGACGCAAACAGTGTGCGATTAGCGAGGAAAACACGAAAACCCCACGATACGCGCATGATGTGAACGTTATACGCAACAGATAAAACCTGTGCTGTGTTTCGTAATAGACGTCATCGAAACGATAAGAAACATCACACACACAACACCCGCGCGCGCCATTCACCGTTGGCTGGCTGGCTGGCTGGCTGGCTGGTGACACATGCTTCACAATCTCTTGCAATTATCATAAATGGCCAGATCTTCACTGTAATCTCTATTGATCTTGAACCGGCGTGATATACTGCGCGGAAGTATGTAGCGGAACCGAAGTCGTAAAGGAAGCCGTCAGGCAATTAGTTTGTTTGTGTGTGTGTGTGTGTGCGCCGGTCTATATACGCCTGATGATACGTGTGGCGGAATTTGCGTACGGAAGGAGCAGCAACAATGCGGTCACGGAATACTGCGAACACGAACGATACCAATGGAAGACCACAACCGGCGTCGACGGTGGTGGCGGAGATGGTGCGCTCCCCCTTCCTCCTCCACCTCGGTCCTGCTACGCACATACCCATTGCTGCGTCGACGCATGCAAATGTGAAGATGGTGTTGTTGACACCCGTGGCAGCCAAGACGTCTTCCCAGGTGTGTGGCCCCCTCCGTAAGTCGTCGAACAAGCATATAAACCCACCGTGCAAAGAGAGCGCGCGCCGCCTCCCGATAGTAGTTACAATCGAACGGTTAATGCGACGCCAAGGGCCAACTGTATCGGATTGAACGCAGTATGAATCGCAGCTGTAGTAGTAGTAGTAGTAGTACTGAGCGGCACTGAAGAAAGACGCACGACAAATACTCTTCTCGATCATCGCAATAACACACAACGCACACGCGCGCGAGTTGTTTCGCGGTTAGTTCGTTACTAACTGCATCTTCACACTACTCTCTCTCCATGCGCGGAGATACCAATGTGTTCTGCCTATCGTTGCAATTGTCCGTAGGGGATTATGGAAAGAGCACTAACGTATGTGTGCGTGTGCGTGAGAGATCTGTTTACTCACACTGGAAAGGCTCTGACGAACTCTTAGTGACGGTTTGTATTTTGTGCTGTTCATATTAATTTCGAAGTTCCTTATACTATTAGAGTTTAATATAACTAATTACATACATGAAGAAGAAAAAAAAACAGAAAATGAAGGCAATAGGGCGAAGGTCCGGTCAAATCATGCGATCATTTATAACACAGTTGATTATGTATGCCGGCGTAATCGATAATGTTATAAACAAGTTTATACATATAGCGCATTGTAGGTGTAGTTCTTGGTTAGCTTTTCATGCGAAGAGAAGGGAACCTTTCGTTCATCTTGAATCCATCATTCCTCTTTCTCATCACGCTTCTTATCATCGTGCTACATTACCCTATTCACACATATTACCTTCAAATTTCGTTATTTTGATATCATTCTATCATTCTCATATTGAGGTTTATGATATTTCCAGTTCCAATGTTAAAATTTTCCAATAGTTCGAATTTAATATAGTACCGCTTACAAACAACGTTTGATCATTCTAAAACCGAGTTTAGAGTCGCTGGTATGAATGTCAACAAAATATCCGTGTTCTGCCAGTGCTAAATATTTTAACTCGAATATTAACGTACCATCTTCGGCCCAAACAAAACTCAACGAACGCTCCTTATCTGTGTCGTTGCAGCGTATATTCTTTTCGCGGAAGAAACATCATTTCCTCACACACTCACAAAAAAAAAACACTCCAATGCATTTCTCATTTGTTTCATCCTTCAATTTGGTAATGTTTTTGAAAAGACATTTCGTTTCTATTATTCCTGTTACACCGGTTCATTGGCTTGGCAAACTTAATTTCTCCTTCCCGTATACCTCTCAACCCTCATTTGGGTAGTATGTGTAGTTTAGTAGGGCGCGCTTAAATTTGCTTGATTTTTCTTTTAGCTCAGTAATTTTGAAGAGAGATATATCAAACAAGATTCGATAAATGATGCATTACCGAATTGGCAACAAATCTAACAATCCTTTGCTCTGTGTTGTGTTTCTCTATTTGAACGTGCGTCTGTGTGTGTGTGTGCTTTACAGATGTGGACGGCATCAAGGTGGTCATCAACTACGACTATCCCCAGCAGACGGAAGATTACGTGCATCGTATCGGACGTACCGGGCGCTCGAATGCTACCGGCGAAGCGTACACCTTCTTCACATTCGCCGAGCGCAAGATGGCCAAGGAGCTGATCTCCATCCTTGAGGAAGCGCGCCAAGTCGTGCCGCCAGAGTTGCTCAAGTGGCGCAACATGTTTGGCGGCGGCGGCGGTGGCAACCGGTTCAGCCGTTTCGGAACATTCCGCGGTGGACGCGAGTACGGTGGTGGCAGCCGCTTCGGTGGCGGCGGTGGTGGTGACTACCGGAACGGTGGATCGTCGATGGGTGCGAAGCGACCGTACGAGAGCAGCAGCAGCTACGGTGGCAACAGCAGCAGTTACTCGAACGGCTATGGCGCTGCCAGCAGTAGTTCGAACGGTTACGACTCGCGAGGCACAAAGCACACGCGGTTCGATGATTAAGGAAGTAGGAATGAGGGAACAACAAAACAAAATGTATGTGTGTCGTTCGTCATCGTGTAGAAATAAGTGTAGGGTACACAGCGTGTTCCACGGCGCGCCAAGGTACGATTGTAGGTTTTTTTTTGACGTACAAAAGAACAAACGAGCTCTCCGTGGATCTGCGTAATGCATTCGTTTGCGCACTTAATTCCTTACGATAGAAAATTTAAGACCAAACTAGACATCTCTTTCCCTAATTCTATTCCTTGATATCGTAACTGCGCTCCGTGCGCTCGTGCGTCGACCGGCGGCGGTCCCTTCTAGTATCTCTTTAGTTACATTTTAACTACCACCCACCTACGGTTACAAGTTTTTGTCCTTCCTATGCATATTACATAGTTTATTTGAACGCACGCATCATCATCCCTGCATATTTTATGTACGATATATGGTGTGGTAACTCTTACGCGGAACTACTACTACTACTACTACTTCTACTTCTACGTACTATCGATCCGTTGATCCATACCACCACCATGAACCCCGTAGTGTACTTCGGCGAGTGGTGGTAATTATCATTCTTTACACGCGCACACAAACACCTAGCGAGTGTGTGTATTTTGTTTTTAAAATGCTGTCTCTATGTGGTACACAGCGAACGAGAGTGTGTATTACATCTTTCCACAGCATCGCGGATGAATAGTAAAGAGTAAAGCGTCATAGAAATCATTTAAATGTCTCATCGGTATTGTGTACTATTCAGGTTAAATTTAATGAACACAGGAAAGAATAGATACGAAAGGAAACGAATAACAAAACCATACATTAGAAGAAGAAGAAGAAAAAAACTATATTATTACTTTCTCTCAGGCAAGCAAGGTAAAGTAGACCATCATGAAGAGTTCAGCTCAGTGCGAAGTCGTCGGTATTTCTCTAATATTATAACATGTTCCAAAACTGCGCCACTAGCCATCAGAAGCATACATGCGAAGAGGTTATTTTTCCTTATGTTTGTTTATAATTTTCTTATATTACTCTGTGATAAATGACAAGCGTGTGTTTAGCTCTCACACATTTACACCCAGAAAGCGACAGGCACGCCAGTGGTCCGTGCGCACGCTGTACAATTCGTCCCACGTGGGACGTACTGTGCGCTGCTGCTTGCCACACACACTCGACCCATTACTACACTGCGCTGTGGTGATATGGGCAGGGTGGGGTGGGTGGAAGCGCTGGGTGTCGATAATAACAGCAGCAGGTCCGTAATGGGATGGGACAAATTTGCATTATTACATAGAAAAGCGATAAAGAAATCTTTTGTGCTGTACTGTATAAAAAAAAACAGAATAATGGCTAACTTTTTGCACCCACACGGCTTTCGCAAAATCCACGTTTTCTCTGAATCTTTGACTCGACAAAGAAGGAGGAGGAGGAGGAGAAGAAGGTGTAGTATCTTATTTATTAGGATATGTGCAAGTATAGTAAGGGCCCATGAACCCTTGTTTTTGCATATAAGTTCTCTCCCAGTTAACACAAATTGCCGCGTACTATCGAGAAGAGCGCCAGAAACCAGGAAGAAGGTTTACAGCTAGAAGCGCATGTACATCGCTTCCTTTGGGGCAACGGTCCAACTGATCGAGTGCGGGAGAATGAGAAAGTGGAAGGCGCGTCGTTTAAAAATCCTTTAAAAAAATATTTGTATGGATTCCCCACCATCATCGACGCAAGCATGCAAGTCGGAATATTCCCCGCCACCAGGGAAAAAACATGTCCAAACAAACAAACAAAAAAAAAAGATACAAAAATAAAGATATTTTAATTTTTAAAACACTACTACAGCGAGCGGAATGTTAGCTTTATTTTTCACTCGGAAAGCGAAAGAACTTCAACCCCCCTTCGGGTGGTGGGTGACACACGTGGGTTTAAACAATAAATAAACTTTCTCTTACATACACGATATAACGTGCCATTCCATGGCGTCTCTTTCCGTTGCCGAGATACATTAGATGCCGAGGGTCTTGCAGAGGTTGTAGTATTTTTTGCTAGTTTTCGGATTATCCAAACACTGGTACAGATCGTTGATCTTCAAGCAGTCCGTCTTGCTGAGTGCCTGACGCTGGCCCAGCTTAATGCCCGGCATCTTCGTTTCGATCGTCGGTTTACCCTTGCCGATGCTGAAATAGTACTTCCCGTAATGCATGATGCTGTTGTAATCGTACTCGAAGCTGTACGTGGTGTTTTTCAGCGATTGTTTCTCAAAATTTGACTTGAACGCTGAAAGAGAAGCACGCAGCATTAGAACCCATTCACACCTGATGGGAACACCGGAAGAGGGAACAAAAAGCCCGTGACACTCAGGCATGCTACTTACACGGTATTATGTTGTCCCAGATGATTTTCACAAACCGATCCCGATCGGCACGTGACTGCTCGTGGAATATGCCGAGCGCGTGCATCAGCTCGTGTATGGCACGGCCCTCGCTGCCGAGACAGTTTGGACTGCGGTCGTCCGGCGGTTGCAGTGACACGATCTGCGTACCGCCAATCTTGCCAACGTAGCTCCAGCAACCCTTCGGATACTTGATCGGCCAGATCAGTAGAAAGTCTTTGTCTTTCCCATTCCACGGCACAAAGTTGACGCACGTCATAAAGTTCAACGTACGTATGGCCTGCAGTATCGTCACCTGATCATCCACATCGTACAGTGGGCTGATCGCGTACGGCACCGTCCCGTTCGGCCAGACCCGTTCCGGAAAGACGTCCCAGCTCAGTCCCACCCGCCAGTATCGGTACATACGGTTATCCATCGCCATATCGCCCTGGAACAGTCCGGGCGTTACTTCCGGGTCCTGGTCGGTGTTCTCGAGAAAGGCAGACTGCTGCACAATGTCTATACCGTCCGGCACGGGTGGGTTCAAGACATCCGGAATCTTTGGCAAAATGACCGCACACTGCACACTGACCCAACCAACGCAAACCACACAGACGATACAGGTGATACACCAGAGTGTGGCCATTTTCTGCCAATTCAGGGTAGCGCTTTTCCTCATCCTTTGACCGATATTCTACTGTATACCGCGGGTGCTGCAAATCTCAAACACGCCCGTCCACTAGTGTTTGTCTCACCTGGGGACGAAATCGGAAACTGTGTTACCACTGCGGAGAGTCCGCATAAGACTGGAGTCAATCACCGACTGGCCCTGATCTTGCAAACGGGGGAACAAGAAATTTCTCCAGCCACAAATTGACATTCCGCCAGGCACACGATCGTGCGCTCGCGCGAACCAGTGAAAGTGAAACTTGTTTTGCGCGCTGGTCGCGAGAACGGGATCGCATCAGCGTGCCATCGTTGAGCGACAGTCGAAAGCACCGGAGCAAGGTTGAAATAATCTGTACACGGGGATGTGTTGATACTAATGCTCGTCGCTGATGGTATTGCTAACGATTGCCCTGCATGATCTGTCCGTACGCGCTGTCTTTACGGGGTTAACAGTGTTTCGTACTTTCTATGCACAATAGTACTGTGTATCTGTTAACACCTTATAACAAATGTGTATACTACTGTTTGTTAAGTCATCATTTTCGTCGATAATTCGTCAAGCCGATCGATTTGTTCCAGTATATTAGTTGTCTATTGAATAAGGCTTATCGCCACTTGCCTAACGATAAAACAATCATTTCACGCATGGTACTAATGCACCAATGTACGTACAAACCATTCGAGACGTGGACGTATTTATTATTTCTTCCTTTAGCAATTCCATGCAAGTGATACAAAGTAAGTATAATTTTATGATTTATGATTATTTTATGACCCATAAACCGTACGGTTCGGTTCGGTTAAGAAATGTTATTAATTTAAAAATGTTTAATGAGCGTGTAGGCGATGCAGTGAATGCCCACATCTACTCACTACATTTTACCGGAAAATTGTACAGAAGTGTCGAACGCATAGGATTGCTGTAAAGCAAAAACAAAACCAAAATCAATTCGAAAATATATCAACCAAAAGGTGGTAGAAATGTATATCTAGACTAGCAACAACTTACCACACTGTCTATGCTTATATCTGTCGGTGATTTCACCTTTGTACCAACATCAGCATCAGCTTTTTCCTTGCTTTTCGGTGATTTCGTGAAAATTTGCCTTTTCGGTCGGATATTCCACTGCAGATTGGGTTTAATATTTGCGGCCTCTTTAGCGCCGCCCTTGGACGCCTTAATTGTTTCCTTCAATCTAGCGAATTCCTTTTCCTGCTTCATGTTGTGGTTGCATTTTTCCAGCTTCTGTACTAGCGTGCTGTTCTGATCTTTATATTTCTGCACTTCGTTCGAAAAATCGGCATGCTTCTTTCTTTGTTCATCGATACGTTTCTCGCCTGCTTTGTTTTGTTCGCACAAATCGGTAACGCTTTTCGTCATGGTTCGAATCAGCTGTTCGTGTTTCGACTGCATCTCTTTAAATGAGTTGTCCAAAAACGCTTTTTGCTTGCGAACATTTTCCATCTCCTTCGACAGCTCGCTTTCAACCGTTTGCCTTTGCTGTTCGACATTGTTCTGCATTACTTTTATCTCGGATTGCAGTTGCTCGAAAACGCTCGATTGCTTGGCCAAACTTTGCTGCTCGCGTTTCAGCTCTTCAGCGTGCTGTTTGATGTTGCTTTCATTTGCCATCAGTTCGTTCCTGATTTGCTGCATGTGTTCAGCATGCTGCGTTGCAACATTACGCATTTCGCACTCGATTTCGCGACAATCTTGTTTCAGTTTATCCTTTTCTACGGTCGCGGTATGTAGCTGTAGCTGTAGGTCTTTCAACCGGCCCTCTCCTACCTTGTGCGCACGCTGAAAGATATTAGCTGAAATGGATTGGTTTAGTTAGCAAGTAACGCTAGTTAGGCAAATTGATAGGCAAATACGCACCCTTGCCAGTTAACTCTTCCAAAAGCTTCTTAATTTCTTCCATTTCCGAACGAGCCACCGCGTCATTTTCCTTGAGGTGCGAGCGCATCGCATCATTTGACTTAAGGTGTGCATTGATGACTTCCAGTTTTACGCGCAGCCGTATAGAAGTAGCATGCTTCACGTCTTCGCTGTAAAGATACGAACAATGAAGAAAACTATAAAGTCCATTCCTTATATCGGGTGTGCAAGCTAATTCGCCCGGCAAAATACGTACATGCTTTGCACATTTGTTTTAAAGTTGTGTTGCGCGATTAGATCCGTTTTGATCTGCACTCTCTCTTCCAGCTCTTTCTTGATGCACTGCTGAAGGTTGGTAATTTCTTTTCTCTGCTTCAAGTGCTGAATGCTAAGTTCTATGACTTGGAGCAAGCTAGCGTACTTGCTCTGCACTACCAGTTGCTGTATCTGCCCCATTATCTTTTGGCTTTCGATTTGAGTTGTTTGGTCGTCGGGTGAAGAAAATTCACCTTCCATGTTTTCGATTGCGGATTCCGGACTGCTGTCTGCCATTTGACTGGGAAATATTATACCTTCACGGTAATTTGTGCTAGAATCTGTGCTTTACGAACCACTGCGCTACACCAAAACTTGCTGCCCGGAATGGTCGTTTGCTAATGAAAAACGACGTGCAACCGTACAGCACACACCACACACATTTGCTTAGTAGGCGTTGCTGTAGCAAAGCGGAAAAGGACAAGATTGTTCAAGATTACTAAGCACGGGGTAGGATCATCGAGAATATTCTTATTTGAATTATCTTTTTTTCTGTTTCTGATTAAATACTTTACATTGAATAGTAAAATATAGAAATACGAGGAAGCATCAGTACGTTTTCGTCACAAAAACCAAACTAAAACCATATAAATGAGTTTTAAAATCGCATTAAACAAATTATAAAATTCAAAAAAAAAAAGTTGATTCGAAACCTTGACCGTGTGGTTATACGCTGTGATCCAAGCCTAATAATTTCTTCGTCTTCTGGTGGATCAGCGTGTCACTTCGTCGGTGTCGTGCATTATTGGTGAAAAAAGTAGAATTCTTGATTCCGTTGGGTGATTCTACAAGTAATTCAGATCCAGAATCGTGTTTGCTCGTGTTTGCAACGAAAAAAAGTATCTTTGAACAATGGCGGACGACCAGCAGCAAGAGGAGCAAATCCAGGCAACCGCTTCACTGGAGTTGCCGGTCACCAACAACGACATGGTACAAAGCGTCCGGGAGCTGATGTACAAGGACAAGAGCACCGTGTTGTTAAAAGCGGTAGAGTTGCTCGTGCTGAATCTTCGGCAGCAGCATGTAGTAATGGTGCTGAAACAAACTCTGCAGGAAGCAATCGAGCAGAAAGAACAGATGCTTAAGGATTTGCATGATCAGCCGGTGATGGAATCATTAGTGAGCAACATGTTAGTACTGTTATACTGTTTAACTGTTTTATGGCATTTACGTTAGTTTTAATTTTCCCTAACTGCATAATGTAGAGAAGCTCAGAATCATTCGACACGGAAGCAGCTGGGTGACAAAGCGGAATCCATTAACATGCACATGAAATCCAACGAAGTGCTTCGCAAACAGTTGAAAAAAGAAATCATGGGTTTCCGTTCAGGCATTGACGATGTGAAAAGACAAATTCACGAAAAGGATGAGACAGGTAATTCGTTTTTTGAGCGCTTAGTTTTCGCAGTACATTTGTTAAAATTGTATGTACCCTTTGTCACCATTGTAGGAAGCATCCTGCACCAAGCGCTCAGTGAGATATTGGCTCGTACTGAAGAGATTGACAAACAGTTGCGTTTTGAATCTGGGGAAAAAACTAAACTGTTGGCAGAATATCAAGAAAAAAAGGACAAAATTAAAATTATGCAATCTAGCCATGCGGAGAACGTAGAGAAGCTCCGGACGGAACTAAAAGAAAGCGATCATGCGCTTAAACAATGTAAGGAAGAGCTGGCCATGGTAAAGGGGCAAGTTAACGAAAAAGTGCATGCATGCCGTGATATGCTATCAGAAAAACACAATTTACAAAATCGCGCTGACGAACTGAAGCAGCATCTGCAAAAAGAGAAAGCAAAGCTGGCAGAAGCTTTTGCAGCAGAGAAGCAACAATTTGATCAAATGTTCGGCGATAAGGCCGATGAGTATAAGGATCAAATTGAAAAACTCAATCAAACAATCGATAGCTTGAAGACCCTGAAAGAACAGCAGCAGGATCAAATTGCACAAGTGGAAGCTATGACTTGTAATATAGTTGAAGAGTTAGGCGATGTTTATAACCAAAACGTAAAGCTGAAAAAAGAGCTTGAGAAATTTGGGATTGTAAATGTTGACAGCGATGCGGAAGAGGTGATTTTGTGTAGAGAAACGATCAATCCGTTCTGTGGAGAAAGGAAGGCACAAGTTTTTAGCAAATCCGGTCGTAACACATCATCCAACGGTATTGATGACAACGATATCTCCACCGATGTAAGTGTTTTGTTGAATGAATATTGACAAATTATGTGTTAACGTTAACCATTTTCACAGGCTTCTTGCCACTTGGACAATGTGGAAAGTTCGATGAGTGTTGCTGACTACGAAAATCGTAAGTAACGCTGTAAGCTCTCGAGGGAAAATTGGTTGCATTAATATGGTGCACCACTACGCGAATGTACGATGTGTGTTGCACGTTCATTGCACAGATTTCCATGAAACATTTAGGGTAGTTTCATTTTCTTTCTTATTGTACTAACAAAAACACAAGCATTTCTTAATAAAATAACGCATTGGATGTTTTCCGTTAGATAGCACAAATAATTTATTACATATATAAACATTCATACACATGCGACGACGCTGTGTGCAGGCTGTTAACCGTACGACAGCGTATATCCCATGCTTTCCATGAGTGTTTCCTTGATTGCGGGCTGCAGCGCTTTCTGCATGTAGGTGGTAAGGAGGCCACGCACTCCTTTCGAAAAGAGGTTATCAATTTCGTTCGAGTAAGCATCATCCAATGCTTCGTTCGTTTCTACATTTTGCCAACCTTTGTCCGGATTGGTATGCTCATTCGCGTAACTGTTGGGAGGGCCACCATAAGCCGAATAGGAGAAAGGGTTGCGTTCCGCAAAGAATGTCCTACTGTTCGGATCCTGACTGGCGGTCGGGCCCGTACCTGCTCCGAACCCATCGGGATCTTCTCCATCGATGTTGACGAAGGTAGACGGGGACAGGAACAGGGCATCACCGTCATTCAGCTTAAACACATCATTCAGTCCATCGTTGGCGACCAGATCTTCATCCAAGTAGTCTAGCGATCTTCGCCGATCGCGCCCATAGTACGATGGCGATGTTGCCGGCTGGCGGTTGAAGAAATGACGCCGTTTCGAGTTAATCCGATACTTTATACCGCTCGGGCCCTCGCAGCTGTGCGCAAAAACCGATATGAATCCCGGTTCGGAGAAATGCGAATCCGTGCGGACGTTCGCCTGGCGACTTCGTTCACCGATGCCGGACGGTATCAGGGGTATGGTACGAAATTCGATGCCAGCACGGCGCAGTCGCAAAATCATATCGCATCGGCCACCGGACGGATGCATGATAACGCGCCCGCTTATTTGCAGATCGGGGAACTCGAGTTTCGTATCTAGTGTGCGATTGTGCTCGATGAACTGACACCGATCGACCACGACCCAGTGATGGTTTTGCGGGATTCTCACCCTTAGATTGGCCACCTCGACTTGTGCGGCGGCCAGCGTGTTTGCGGAACTGGACGGTTGGAAGTAAGATGGAGACGAACCGCCACTAGCAGTATTGCCAAGCTTGTGCTTGTACTCGGACACTATTTGTTGAATTTCTTCGTTGTAGTTGTTGCTGCTGAATGGTGACCGTTGCCCAGCCGCATCAAACAAGGTGGGCCTGTGCGGTGGTCCGTTGTCGGAGAAATCTATGAACGACTTTACAATAATGCAACATGGCATCAGTACAACGGATGCTCAAGTATGTATTTGGGGAGTAAGGATTAGCGTTTAATAAAGGGCTTACACTAGAACCGGAGCGTTGTTGACTACGGCGCAGTGTAGTGTCTAGGGCCGATTCCAAACGGTTAGCACATCGTTGTCCATACAGGTTGCGTATGGTTCTGGTACGTCCTAGTAGACAAAAATAACCAGATAGTAATGAATCCACTACTAGTTGACAGTTGAAAATACGCCGAATTGCAAGCGCCTTCGGTAGTATTCATAAACATTTGTTTCTCAAACTATTACAAACTATTTAATGCAAACATTTTTTCAAAGCAACAACAAAGGAACAGATGTTAAGTTCCTTTCCTATTGTTAAAAAACCGATTTGAACTTCATTTATCACTTGGGTCCGAATGTGAACTATTGATTAAAACAAGTTGGTCCGTCTCACACCAATTTTCTGGGCAATTTCAGTGAAATACTTGATGCGATCTTCAATTTTTAATGATGATCTTGATATTTTAGTTTATTTCTTCTATTATTTGTAATCTTCCAAAAAAATGCGTTAAAGTAAAATGATTTTGAACACTTTTTAAGTTTTAAATGTAAATAATCACTGCTTCTTTTACCAGGCCAGGCCGTTCTAACATAAATAAAAAAAAAAGGTATTAATCACTTATTATCACAATAAACCGTATACTCAATTAGTATACGCACAGTATTCGTGTACATTTGGCATTTGAAAAGATCGCTAACTACTGTTGGTTCAGCTAGCTTAGCTGCCACTATTGTGTCTTTTCTCGAATTTTCACGCGCACACATTATCCACTCAAACCGCACGCCCAACGATACCACCTAAAACAATAGCCAACGAAAGTGCGGGAGCCTTTTTAGCGTCCACAATTACATCACACTTTTTCCATGTAATGTGCCACAGGGCACTGATCGCTGATGATCACTTTTCGGCAGCATTTCAAACCACCCAACATTCATTTTAAAAATTCGTTCATTTCTACAACGGGTGTATGTATCTTTGGCTTTTGATGTTTTTTATTATCTTACTTAAAAAACCAAAAAACGTTTCTTTTATAAAACCTTTATCACTGTTTAAAATATATTTTTTTCTCTCGTCTCATGCTCACCTAACACAACATCAGACGTAGAGAAGCATAAAAGAAAGATCCAGAACTGACGACACATTTCCGTGCTTTGGTTAACTCTGAACTATTAAATGGAAAAGTACACTGCACAATTTCCAAACTTTCTGCTGCCAATTTTGGTTCTTTACAGCACATTCGATCAGACACGAAATGTTCACCGTCCTGTTTGATTATGGTGGCAGCGCAAGCAGCGAATAAAAACACTTGACTATCGTAAAACCGCGCGGTGTTACTGGGCAACTCGTTTGGCCGGGTGGATCGCATAAGCACCACAACGAACAGTTCCGTCGTCGAAAGTCATTGGTAGACTGAAGCAGTGCAGACCGAAAGTGGGTATCCACCTCCGACCGAAACCAACCGCACACCGCGGCACCCCATCCCCCCCCCCAAGCTTTTCCCAGCAGTCTGCATCCTAACATGGGGAGGAGGCGTATATACCTCCCCATCCACCACCCTTCGTTGATGGGGCCGATTGCAGTCGTATCTGGCTTTTTTTTTCCATTTCCAGTTCCATTTTGAGGTGCGTCTTTCTCGCCCCATCATCCAGAGGGCACATCACGCAAAAAAGGGAGAAGAAGCTTTTTATTGTAAGGGCTGCGAACACAGCGTCAAGTGAAGCAGCCCCAAGCCGGTATGGTTTGCTGTATGGTTGCACAAGTCCGGGATTTGGGTGGTTTGGCAGCACCACCGCAACCTGACGACATGCACCCACCACCGATCACCCTACGGGCAGCAGCCCTTAGTACAGCCAGTCAGCCAGCCAGCCGGTGCAACAGGTCGTCGTCGTCGGGGGGATTCACAGGCGAAACTGGCCTGGCATTGAAATTGTGCCTAGCAAAGGAAAAGAAAAGCGTAGAAAAGACGAACCAGAGAACACACACAAACACACACAAACACACAAATCACGTTGCGTGAAATGCGTCTTCCGCCTCCAAACATGCTACCAGTGTGGAACGAACCTTCGGTTGTTAGCGCCATTGGACCCGGAGCGTTTTAGGAGACCCGTTGTTCCCCACGTTCACCAGCAGGTTGCAGCTTACTCTTCGACCCGGCCCCGGTTCTCGGTCGTTCCGGATCAGTAAACGGGACGATGGTTGGTTGGTAGCTGCATTCTATGGTCCTTCCATTCCGGACAGGGTACTGTGTGGCTTGTTCCATGTAACCTCATAAAATGAAGGTGTGCACCGTGCAGAACTCGTTAGTAGGTTTGCTGACATGGGTGCATGGGTTCTTACGCGTTTGGCAATGGTTTACCATCGCTTCGTGACTTTATATGCAAAGGAGATGCAGTTTTTTTTTTGCAGCTGGGGGTCATTCGTTGAAGATGAAGAAAAAACTAGAACAAACAGTAACATCAAATCATGCATTTCGTTATTCTAAATAACGTTACTATTTACTTAGAAATGAATATATTTTGGTATTTATTTTAAAATTCTACTGCTTATTAATACAAAAATTTACCAAATCCAAAAGCAATCCAAAGAATTACGGTAAATTGAAAGTATTATTAGGTATTATTGAACTCCTTTCAAGTTTGTAGTATTAACTACTTAACATTGAATTATCTAAATTGGTAGTTAAACTATAGGTTACATATTGTATCAAAAATGTTAGCTTAAAATAGCTTATCTTCAGTTCCATTTAGTTTTAATGACAAACAAAAACAAGATATTCAACTTTCAAGCTTCCGTCGGGCAACAAAATACGTTCCAAAACGGCAAACGCGATCACCATCGGTACAAGATCGGCATCTTGCACGAAATGCACCCAGAGCCCGCCACCCAGTCGCTTTTACCCGATGGCGGGCTGAATCGCTCAAAGTGATACAAAAACACTAATTCACCTCTTGTAGCGGAGCAATTTGCTGCCATTTCGTTGCGCCAGCCCACAGCACTTGTGTCGCTGTGGGTTGTGGGCTTTTTTTGTTGCTTTGGTTTTGTTTTGCGTGAAGAGTTGAGATTGAAATTTGCCTGATAGAAGACTGACCGGTTAGCACCGAGCCGTATTCGTGTATCCGAATGTGTCGCGGAAAAGAGAAAAGAAAACGTACGGATGAAGGTAAGAGGGTGGAAGAAGCATTTCGTTGCTTTTTTTCCCCCCCCATTTTGCCACAGTTAAGTTAAAACTATGGGCGAGGAAATGAAAAGTGTTCCCGGTCTTTAGCTAGCACGAGTGGGAAGCGAACAAGGTGAAATAGAAGCACTTCGTAGCTTTGTGAAGCCACTGGAACGGTAGAGGAAAATCTTCATCTCGGTGGGATTTGGTTTTTTTTTTGTTCGAAGGGCGGAGGGCGAAAATGTGGCAAATCACACACACACACACACACACACACACACACACACACACACACGCGAGACGAATTGCCTTCCAATTGAAAAAGACAATGGGCATTCATTTCTCTAACACAAAAATCGACAGAAAGTGAATCTGATTGTGTGTGAGGAGTCCACGTCCCGTGCCATTCACTCATTTTCAACTGTCGTTTTGTTGCTTCCATGTGGTGTGACAACATTAACATTCTTCAATAGGGAAAGGCGGGCCACCACGTGAGGATACGCGTGGAAAGCGTGTACGAACGAGGAAAACGCCAGCCATCATAAAAAGCCAGAAATAGTCTTTATGTTTCTGCTCGTTTGGTGCAATTCGACACATCAAATTATCGTCTAATTTTAGCAAAACCTGTGGCCCGGCCCGGTGTACTATTATCGGCTATTTTTCACCGGCAACAAACAATAACGGCGAGACGGAGGATGAATTGGCGTGTGCTGGTAATCATCTCCTCTGCCCGACATGTACGATGTCACTTCGTTGGTAGGATATTACGCGCATATTGTTATCTGCTGGGTCTTTTGCTTCTCGGGAGGTTAACATATGCTGCTAAGGGTTGCAATTATTTGCACAAAGTCGGGTGTGCAAACGTGTGTTGTTCGGTGTGTGGATTAAGTAATATGCGGTTTGCGAATGATGACAGCACACACGATTACCGTACCGCAATTGCATAGACAAAGTTGCGAAGCGTGTCCTTGCGAATGATTAGCTTGAACATGTTTTTTTATCTTCGTTAAGCTGAACGTTTGTTGATTTTGTTTTGGTTTTTTTATTTAATAATTTACTATCCTGAGGAATGGCGAAAGTGCATTGTATCTTAACCTAACCCTGGGCACTCCAGTAAGTGTCCTCCGGAAATGATCGATCCGACTCCAGTATCTCTTACCTCTGTAGTAAGGCTATACCATGTGTAGGAGTTTTAGTCCTAAATATCTAAGAACTAAAGGTGAACATTGAAGGCAAAATCGATCTCCAAGAGGTTGAAGCGATCAAACATTGATAGATCTACAAACATTGATGAGGATCCTAGATGATATAGACATCTGATCAGTGATTGGCACTCAGAAAGCGTGGATCAACGGAATAGAAATATTAATTCTTCAGCAGTCAGGAAATTTGAAATTGGAAATTAAAATATATCTTGTGGAAATTATCTCCACTACATCCAAAAGTGCATTAAGAAAGATCAGTTGAACTGTTGGTTTGATCGCTTCTAGGCTTATCATGTCAGAAGATCACTAGACGGAAATGATCTGCTAAACATTCCAAGTTCTACCGAAGACTCCTCAATGTTTCTGAGAAGTAAGTGAGAGAAGTTTTTTGAGACAAACTCGCGTCTTCTTCAATATTTTCGAGATTAAAATGCAGTCGTCGTTCGTACGGCATGGACACAAAGAGGGTGAACCAAAGCTTTAAATTTACTTTGTCATCGGCCCGTACTTAAGCTAACCAGCAAGTTAGGAACAGAATGATGGCGCGTAGTTAACTCAACATGGAATTTATGTCGTAATTATGAAATTCAATTGCAGCTGCATTAGTAAAGCTAAAAGGAAAAGCGATCTAAGCCATATATACTATACGCTATCATTCTACTTAAACCCCCATCTGTGCGTTACAATTGCAATTTCTTAGTGTACCTTACAATTTATTCATGGAAGAAGGAAAACTTCGCATTTATAAAGGTCAGGTGAAAACATGTACCATCTGCGGCTGGCACAGATGTACCAAACAAAATAGGTTACGGAAAAATGGTTCCGGGTACATGAAAACAAAAAATAGTGCCGACTCGTGGTGCAAATATATGATAAATATGTGCTAATAAAGTGGGTACGTTGGGTCGATTGTAATTTAATTATGATTCATGACAGTGCGAAAACGCCTTCCTTCCTTCAAACAGAGTTTTCAGCACCTTTCAGCGCGTGGTTTGCTGTTGCTCAGTGCTTTTTCCTCTTTAGCAAACATTATTTCCACCCACAGAGGGGGAATAAGGGTGATTTAACGGTAAGCGTACGGTTCCCATTTGCCGGTTTTTCATGAACCACACACCATCCCTACAGAGATAGTTCCTCTGGAAGGTGGGAAAACGTGATATACATCTGCATAGTTATAGTGCGCGGCATCAAGCAGCAGGACCAGGAACAGGTGCGTGATCTCTCCATCCAACGGGAAGCAGCCATCTCGTGGCAGGCAGCTGGCACCAAATAATGTTGGCGATTGGGGTAAATATTTAAAATTTCAAGAACCTCTTCTCTCTTGCAAGCAAAAAAAAAAAAAAAGAAAAGCAAGTGGGCCATCATCTGGTGGGCCCATGCATACAAAGCTGGTGGAGGTGAAGAACTCGTCGCCCACCCCGCGTACGACGACGACGTTTGGTGAGGCAGAAAGTGAAATAAGGTCAGCGGTGTAGTGTGGTGTGCTGATGCAACACCGTGATTGCCGCTTTTTCCCGGTAAGCTCTGTGGTGTGGCCTCATCAGGCATCTGATTTTCACCTAAATGGCACACATTTGGGTGCCTGGTCGTGGTTTGACTCTCGCAGAGGGACGCAATTTTTGTTTTTGTGCCTTTTCGCTTTTGCGATCGCCCCGAAGCCGCTACTTCTGAGCTATCTTTTTAATGTGCTTGTGGATAAAAAAAAGTGGTGCACGATCGAGAGCCGTATCACACAATGGTGATGCTTTAATGTGTCTGCTATGGCACAGAAGAATAAACCTTTCTGGGGTGGGTTTTTGTTTCTGTTCCTTTCGCGTTGGTGAGCTTTGTCGCACGTTTCGTTTGTAACAGAGCCATTCGGAACGCGCATTATTCAGTGTGCGCCTGAAGTCGTACCATTCTTTGCTTGGTTCGGTCCGGTTGTTTGGTGACCAGAAGACACTCTTATTTTCGGCGCGAAACCGTCGGGGTTAGCAGCTCGACTTAGGGGTCGACTTTCGGGTGTTACAAAATTACGCTACCGAATCGTTGATTTGGTTTTATTTGCCAGTGTGAGCGGGAATGTAAAATTGCAAACGAAATGGACCAAAAAATCATTAAAGTCGCAAATTTCAGAAGTAGTTCAAGAGCGGATGTGTTGATCAGATGAGACTGTTAGCCGTTCTCACTGGTTTAGATGCTTTTTGCGCACCACGACCCTGATGATGAGATAAAAGAACATATTTTAAAAATGAATTGTTTCCTTGGGACGTTGTAAAATTTAGCCCCCAGATTTGTGGTTCTTTCGGATGTTTAAATCATTACTAGTAATGTTACAAAAAGAAAGCTTGCTATTTTTTTTTAGGAATTTACCTACAACAGTTTTACTACTTTGTTTATTATCTCACAGCTTAATTTCTGATTTTATGTCTGGTCATTTCGTTTTGTTTTTGGTTACCTTTTTTTTTTAAGACCACAACTATGTATATATACATACGTGTGCCCAGAATTGCTTCGCAAAAGGATGAAATTGGGCACACTGCTTGGATAGTAAAAACAAACAATAGTATTAATAAAATATTTAGCGATCAAATTCAACGCATTCCAGAAACATCGAGTGAAGCGTGGCAAAAGGTCGTCCACGCAGCATGAAAACACATCAAAGACCTTTTCTTATCGAAATGACTTCGGCCAGGTGTTGGTTTTTATAGCAAGAAATAAAGAAAATCCTCTACACCTTTGTGCATAAGCGTTGGGTTTACTTTTGCAATACGGACGTTTGCCATCGTTTTGCTGCAGGAAGTAAGTTTAAAAGTTTTGTGCATTCCGATCTGTACCAGACAGTGAAAAGTGTATTGCGATCCGACGTATTATGCAATGGCGATTAAACAGCGAAAGATCGTTTAATTGATCATTTTAATTCCTCTCATTCTATCTCTGCTTCCATCATTGTTTTCTCCGTACATTTACATTTTAATTCCACTTTCGATACGATAATTAGGACGACTATGGTACGTTCAAGTATTTCCAAGCGCTTTAGGACACAAACACGTTTCTTCATACTACCACATTGGACGGTAATAAAACAACGGAACGTACGAATTTTAGCCAACGCCGGGGTCGTTGTCGTCTTCACGATCGTTGCTGACACTAGCAACGGTTTCTGCCTGTTATTTGTGCTCGATTCGAGACAATGTGTAATTATTGCACGATTTACTTTGGGCAAGAGGGAGAGAAAGATAAATAGGAAAATAAAACGAAAAGCTGCATTTTAGCTTAGAGCCGATATACGCAACGATAAGTGTGATCAGTTTCAGACAATTCTGCTCCAGTAGATGAAGCATGTAAAAGAGATGCGTTTTTGATGCCAATTTTGCCGTTTTTGCGTTTTTTAAGACGTAATTCCACATACCACCTAACAATCCCTGTGTTCTGTTCGCGTTTCATTTGTCACAGCATACGTACGAAAGAAGCAGCAGTATTTGTGTGTTTTTTTTTCTATTACTTCATTTCGTTAATGTGAATCATTGTATACCATCCCACTCCCAAATCCCCATTCCTCAGGTGAGCTTAGAACGACTGTCATTGCTCTTTCAGTAAAGTGGTGGTGATGATACAACCACGTTCAAAAGATCGCCTTTTTATTCTGGCTCACCACACTTTTAAGCCCTTATTTTCCGGTTCATTATAAACAAGTTAATATAAATATACACCGCTACACGTTTGTTTTGTTGCATTTTTTTTTACCATCAATTACTAGAAATGTACACACAACCGCTTACCCGATAAGTGTCCTTTACACATTGTCTTATCTCGTTCAGTCCTTCAATTTGCATCAGCGGATAGTCGGTCATTGATTGCGCATTTGTGGGCTACAAATATTTTAGTATCGATTTAACCGGGATGCAACAGACTCCACTCTTCCCTAGACGATTAGCAAGCGTAGACTCCGGGAGTTATGGAACACGCTGGGGCAAGAACGATTTCGTTTCGTACGTATTGGCTTCCCGCATTTTAAGCGCACGCAATGCGTCCACAAACTTGTTCCTCCGAACATGAATTCTATGCCACATGTGGAATTGGCTGTTTTGGTTGTTATTCTCCCGGTGCGTTTTGCTGCTGTTGCTGTTGCTGCAAAAGCACGTGATGCCTTCGTAGGTTAAAGGAAATAGCAGCAGCCGACACCAGCGAACTGTTTGACAGTCCTGACAGGGTGCCACTGCTGCTGCCGGTATCCTCCGTATTGCTGCTAATACTTTCCGATGTGCTAGCGTAGCTGCTCCCACTTGCGCTAGGATATGAACCATCCGCAGCCACCGACTGTACCCCGTGCTCTACCAGTGGCATTAGTAAATCGCTTTCGGATTGTCTCAGTTCAGTTGCGTTTGATGCTTGAACATTCGCAACGTCACTTAACGACCGAACAAATCGGAAATGCTCACGGTTACTCATCTGCTGCCCGTTAGGAGATAGCTCCTCGTGGCGGGTGGATCTTATCGATGCCTCCATTTGTGCGTCGTGTGAATCGATTGTATTTCCACCTAGTGATCTGCTGGCGCTGGACCGATTGTGATTGGTTATCTGTTCTTCCAAGAACGAATCATCGAACAGCGGCTGATTGTGCGCATCATCTCCTGCTTGGTCAGTGGAACTACTGTGCAGGAGGCCAGCTTGTGCAACATTTTGTAGACGGTTCGTTGTTTCATTGCCCGGCCTTACAACTCGCGCATTGTCAACGTTGTTCGCCTGTTCCTCTATACTGTCGTCTCCGGCATTGCCATCCTGGTTCATTATAATCTCGTGACAGAGTGGACAACGATCCTGAACGTACAACCATTTGCGCAGGCAAACACCATGGAAATAGTGATTGCATCGTGTAATCTTAGCTGAAGTCATATCCTGAAGTATTGAACAAAATAACGTACAATTAACAGATTGTTTGATACAACACACACACACAAAATGCTGCAATTTACCTGATAACAAATGGCGCATACGTCGTCAAATTGGTGCAGTTGAACGGTGGTCGCTTCCGGTAGGGAGGATATTTTGTGTACCGCTGTTCGACGCTTCATAAACACTACCCAGCCGGCACGGGCCTCACACCAGATGTTGAAGTACGCGTGGATACCCATCATTAGTGCACGTATGGCACCGCCTATTGGAATCATTTCTAAATGTAAGCGAGGCATCAAGCAGTACAAAACCGACATTTTGATGGAATCGGAAAATGGGAGGAAGAGGGTGTGTGAGGAATGGCCACGTGGTGGGTTAAGTAATAGCGCGGTAAGTGCGATGCGATGGTATGAGAAGATATTGTGCGAATATGAAGATGAACGACCATATGTTGGGTCCACAATTGTTGTTTGGTGGTTTTAGTGTGTTTTTGGGATTGTGTATATTCATTAAACAGAAGCCACACATAAATAAACAAAAAAAGAATAGGATGGAAAGAATGAGAAAGAAAGAAATTGTTTGTAAATAATACAAAGTAACAACAAAACAAACATTCTACTAAGTTTCTACCTGATGCTGATACAAAGAGATAAAAATAAGATAAAATTTAAATTTTGCGCAACGAATGCTTTTACTATTGTTAGCAGAATTTGCTTATAATATTTCAATGTGTTATAAACTTTTCTTTATTTTTTTAGTAAAGTAAAATGTTATGTAGTGAAACGGAACTTTTTCTGTAAGGAAAAGGTTCAGCATTAAGAAGAATTTGTCGAAGTCTATCAACTCGTGAAAAAAGTCTGTTGGAATCTCGTGAAGGCATTGAGCAGTTGAATTGACCGTTGATATTTATCAACAGAAACAATGCCAAATAGTTACAAAATAGTGACGAACGAATATTTTACAAAAAAAAAGAAACAAAAACTAAACCATACTTGTTCCTAACTGATACTAATTATAAACGATATGAAATAAAAAAAAAAGGATGAAGACGAAAACAAACCCAAAACAGAAGGTAATTCGTTAGGAAAATAAACTACCAAACAACCAGCTAAAGGGAAAGGATAACGGCAGCAAGTAGTAAGCACCGAAAGTGTCTGCAAGATGTGCATTTTTCCTCCATTCGGATAGGCTTGCGCAATTTTAGTACGATTCCAAACAAACAAAACAAGTGCTTACCGGATTCGAAGATCAATATCCAGGCTCCATTGAAAAAGAGGAATATGCCGAAGCAAAATTCAACCGAATTTCCAAACGCTCGTATGTAATAAACGTAATCATCCAGCTTCTCCCAGAACGTTTGTCGCCTTGCATCTAGCAGGAAAAGTGTGTACGTTGCCAAACTGACGAGAACCTGAAATAAGATTTGCGATTAAATCATTGGGCTTAAAGTAACGATTGGATATTGTTGCTAGAGATTGAAACAGAGATTATTAATATTATTTCTTGAGAGGTTTCTGAATAGAAAAACACGTGATTTATACGATGAATAACACTTCTACATAAGAAGGTAAATTTCTTAAGATAACTTACCTTCACGATCACTTCAACTGAGAAAGCAGTCACGGCTAACAACCATGTGGAGGGTGAGTGGCTGGCCCAGAGTACGGCCAGCAACGATCCGGGCGCAATAAGAAGGAAAGCACACACTATTAATGCCCGTGCGTGACGCTTGCTGTGAAATGCAAACATTCGCCGAGCGCGAGGAGATGTGANTTTCTGAATAGAAAAACACGTGATTTATACGATGAATAACACTTCTACATAAGAAGGTAAATTTCTTAAGATAACTTACCTTCACGATCACTTCAACTGAGAAAGCAGTCACGGCTAACAACCATGTGGAGGGTGAGTGGCTGGCCCAGAGTACGGCCAGCAACGATCCGGGCGCAATAAGAAGGAAAGCACACACTATTAATGCCCGTGCGTGACGCTTGCTGTGAAATGCAAACATTCGCCGAGCGCGAGGAGATGTGAACAAAACATAAGAAAAACATGGTTCAGTGAATACAAGAGATGATGGGAGGGGGTGTGTGTTTTGTTATATGGCATTGGTTGCGGCAAACATCTCTTAGTACTCACCGTGATGGATTGCGGGCAGCACTCAGTGACATTAGTATGGGTGCAACAATGTTGTGCAAAAAGTGCAACAAAGCCGTCACTAGCAGGCACATATTGCGACACAATCGTATAATGCGCTTGTCCGGTGTCAGCGAGGTGAGCCCGGTTTGTAGTGCTAAAATGTAGAAAAGTATCGCCGACACTGTACCGATCGATTTATCCTCATCGTAGTCCTCGGAAAGCAGAAACAGCTGGAACATCTTGCCAATGTAGTGGCATATCAGTGATATGATGCTGGTCATGCCGAGCACGGCGGTCAGCGTTTCGCACCCACTGACCAGCACACTCTGCACCGTGGCAGCAAAGCGGAGTGGCGCCTCGGACGACATTAGCAAGCTGATAAGATGCTCCGTTAGCCGTATCGTCCAAAATACGCGCAGCACGCACGGTACGTTCAACCGCTGCCATTCGTTCTCGATCAGTGTCGCAATGCCGAAGTTGCTGGCAAAATTGCGGGCGTGTTGATACCCACTGAGGATCGTTTTCACTACATCAAACGAGGAGCTCCAGAGTGCGATCTTCGACAGCACGAGAGGCAGGATGGCGGCAAAAGCGGGGGAATGTTTAAGGACGATCGATGGCAGTGGCAGCATCGCAAGCAGCAGTGGCATTAAGAAACTGAACGGTAGTGCCTTTTGAATGATTTTGTGTCTGAAAAGAAAAAAAAAAGAAACGATTAACATACCAAATGTTCTATCGCAACATAGATTTTGTAGACATATTTGAGTGGTTATTTACCGTGGCCCCAAATGTATGTAGGCGAAGATGACACCCATCAACCATTGGGCAAGCAGGTGTGGCAGTATTGAGATCAAAACACCTCCCGGATCTAGCAAGCGGTCCATATTGAGCGACAGGACATCCTCCAACAGGCTGGGACTGTCAGATATTACCGACAGGGCGGAAACATTGCTCCAATAGGATAAGAAGATCAATCCCACCGATACGATGTACATGTACACGATGACTAAATGCCGGGTCCATAGCATGAATATACAAGCAGCACTGATGGCACCTACGGAAACGAAGCGATTTGCCAAAGAACGCAACAGATTTATTACTACATTTGAATATTATAGCATATTAGAAATTTATATTAAGATAATTGATAGCGAATAATAAAAATGGGAATAGAAACAATCACCATCGTCTTTCAATGCCCGTTTTTACAACATGTCATTGTACTTAGCCACTGTTTGTACAATAAATGGCCACGAAACCTAATGCAGCGCGAAACATTTGTACATTTGAACACACACATTTGCTCTCTACCGTGTGAGGCGAAACTTCTTGGCCTCTCTAAGTGGTTGTAAATGGTTTATACAAGTGTTCAGGTGTGTAACGGCATCAAGTGCGTTAATCCACGGTACGATCTACCGTCAGCCAACTTGCCACAGTCGATGGCCGAGCAAGCAGAGGAACGTTATCAGGAAACATGCTGAATCATTGAACAGTACATACTGCTACAGTCGCACTGTTTGGCGCTTCATTGTATGCATCGTCCGTTTAAGGTGGCTTCGGGAAATTGATGCCCTCCATCGACTTCTTCATTAAACCGTCAAACACATCACGTATTTCAACATGTGTTCTGTGTTTCCAACATAATTAAAGAGAATTAAAATCAATCGAAAAGGGTTCCGGAATGTATTTACGCTTATTTTTGGAGGTTTTTAGGAATCGGATTAATCATTCAAACATTCTTTCGCCGGGGACCGCTTGTCACGCGATGTAAGAATCATAATGCATTTATGAACAGCAACAGTAATCGATGAAATATCCAATCCATTTAAACACGAACAAATATCGCTTCGTAATGCTGACAATGATCATTGTTGATCGATATGAGTTTATAAAATCTGCAAAGATATTACATCGAAAATAGCCGTGTAATTTGTTCTCGTTTCTGTCTGTCCACATAATCCCAAGCGTAATTGGTGCTATTTGTAAGTAAATAACCATATTGGACCATATAGTAAACAATCAAGTCCGTGATCGACGCAAGATGTTCTGCTCATGGGCTGAGACGGTATGCTGACGCTGTATATCATGAGCATGACGAGCAGTTAGTTGTCGTCGTGGTTCATTACCTCTTTCCTCCCGTACCAGAGGACCTTGAAGGTCGTAACACAGACCGTGCAAACGTGGTGCATACCTGTGACGCACTTGTACTCGATGGTTTCTATTCGATATTTTTGAATTGAAGTTTTGTTAAATGAATAGCTAATAGCGTACATTAATTCCTTGCTATTGCCTTAACCTTCGTTCGCTCTATGACTTTCTGTTTGTAATTGCAGCGTAATTAAAATGTTAGAAATTATGCAAACAAAGTGACGTCAGTGGTAGAAAGAAAAAGAACGGTTTGATAAAAATTGATACATTCGCTTGCATCCTTGCAGCGCTATAGCAGCGACCGGAGAGACGGAAAGGTTTACTGTGTACCAGAATGCAGGTCAGTGCCGTGAGCGGTTAGAGAGAGATGGTCATACAAAATAACCTACATCCCGTGCCAAGGCTACGCGGCGGTCAGGTGAGGAATGGGCGTTCGCATATTCTTTGCAAACAGGTTGCTTGGCCGTATCGGATATGACAACGACGACAGCGAGGAGTCAAGCAAACGCGAACCCGGGAAGGGAACGGTGGGAAAGCAGGAAATACAGGTACCACTAGATAACCAGCACACCGCTAAGATAGATGACGGTAACTTTCTTTAAGACGATACACCGTCGTCTGCTGGAAATAAAGCAGTGCTGAAATACGAAAGATAAACCCGACTGTTGGTCGCATCTTACCGAACAGACAGAAGAGAAACTTGAACACTGCGAACGAGATGAATTTGTAGACCTCGATGCTGTCCTGCATCCCTCGATCGTCTTCCGGCAGCATTGCGGCTACGGGAGGATCCAGATTGATGGCGGTACTGTTCAGAAGCTGGCCCGTAGGCTGCGCTGTCGGCACACCCATACCCATTTTGAGGATTTCATCGATGATAAACAGGCTGGGGACGCGCATTATTACGTCCACCAGGCCGAGGACCTTCGTTCGAACCACGGACATTTTGAGCTATGACGTACGGGGATTTGCACTCACTGATTATAACAAAAAAAAAATATACACACACACACACGCGCGCACACGCATATAACTATTTCACTTTTGCATCGGTTGGCCCACTTCAGGGGGATTTTTCTCTTTTGGCCAAACCAATGTTGAAAATTTCGACAGATGAGCACTTATTTGGTAAGATTGAGCGAAACAGGGCCTGGGTAGAACTGTGTCTCGCAGTAATTGACCAAATAGATCCGCACGACATCACTGCAGTCTTGGGCCTTCCATGATTGCTACAGCTGTGCAAGCTAGAAGCAGTCGGAAGCTTACAATAGCCGCACTATACAATTTCGGATCAGTTTTCCATGTACATATTGTGCACTTGGTTAACCTACGCTCGTTTGGAGCACGTTCGTGTATGGAGCTTTTTGTTTTTCGATCGATTTGTCGTAATTTCGTAGGATTGTAGGAAAGTACGTTTTTGTTGGTGTTGTTTTTTTTTCTTACTGAACAAGCTGTGTAGAGATTCAAGGTGTTGGGCAGAAAACGGACATTGACGTTTCGCTCGGTGATGTTTTTTTTGTGGAATGTGTTGCATACACTATTTTATATTATTTAAAAACTTTGAAAAATTTGAAATAAAGCCTTTCCTTCCTAGAACAGCAATTTTACACAGCACAGCAGTAGTCTAGCAAACAAATGTTCTAAAACGCTTTGTACTAAAACCAAACAATGGCACACCTTGGGTACATAGATGTTGACAACTGTCAGTGATGTTTGTTTTGATCATGTCTGACAACAGGACGAAATAGGTTCAAAATTTCTCTTTTGCGAAATAATAATTTTGAACACAATAAAACACGCATGGAATCCAAGTTAGATAGTTACAGAAAGACAAAGCGGCGCCAAGCTATCCTGAACGACGTCAAGGAACGGATTTACAATATGGTATCCTTCCACCAAGTGCAAACTGAAGCGAAAGCATCCCACGTCATTATAGAAGCAGATGTGAGTAAACGCAACATTGTTGGTAGATCGGTTTGATATCGTTTCTATTTACACCTTTTCAGCATGAGACAACACCAATAGAGAGTCATACAAATTGGAAAAAGGATGATGCTGACCATCCCAGTAAAGTTAGTGTTAAAACGGTACGTTTCAGTCCCAGTACTGAACTGCATGAGTCGGATCTTTCGGATAGTGCGATATCGAACGAGACAGAACTACCTGTAGCAAAACCGCGATCCTGGTTGACGTACCTCACTTATCTGGTGTACTTCCTATTCTGGGCAACGCTTTATGCTATTGCGATAGAGTTGCGTTTCGGGGTAGTATTCCTGATGCTGTCGGCTTTGTTTGGGATCTACTTTAACACCCGCACCAAGAAAGCTCCCGGTGAGATAAGCGCGTACAGTGTATTTAATGAAAACTGCGAAGCAATCGACGGTACTCTAAAGGCTGAACAATTTGAGCGGGAGATAGGCATAAGGCATTGACTGCACACTGCTGTGGATTTTTATTCAAAGAATTCGATATTTATTAAACATTTCGATGGTTATACAATAACAATTATATTATTAGCCACACGAGAGATGTTTAGAAACGTACTAGAAATTGAGAAATGTGGTGATTGATTGAAAGAATTTTATAATGTTAGGCTGGATTGTGCATCAATTCGCTTAAACTAACCTAATTTGCCTAACTTGCTTTGTCTGAATAATGATAAACAGTACACAGCATCTTATAACAAAACTCAAAAACGTTTTTCTTTTCAACATTTATAATGTTTGCCCACTATAACTTTTGCAACATTCGTGAACGTCAAAAATGAGTCAAAACACTTGAGACTTTTTCAAAGAACCCAATATTTACTTCGTAAATTTAAATAATATTAAAATGATCGATTTTATCCTAGCTATAATTACATCGTAAAGCAAATAATCACATGAACACATTAGTCTTAAATCGTTAAAAGACCGTAAGATTGGTTTGCGGTTTTGTTTACCATCTTTTAAGGGAAAAATTACCATATTAGCGAAATGAAACCGAAGCGCTTATTTCCCCGCATAAATTATTTGGATGCAAAAAACAATCATCATGTTGCTTTCCTTTGTATTTGTGCTCGATCTGCACGACTGGTTGCAAAGTCAGACATTTTAAGCGCTACAAATCTGCGATACGCCGGTTCGTGCCAGCAACCCGATGTTGTGCCGTTTTCGGTTGTCGATCAATCGACGACGATTGTCATCGCACTCGTACAAACCTTGAAAGGGCATCCAGACCGACTTGTGGCAGGACAACTGATAAGTAGAGCAAGTCGCCCACTTGCGAAGCGAAATGATAGTATCCTGTATGTGCGCGCTTTGATTGTTGGATGACCATCGCGGTTAAATGGTAAATGATTAATTAAAAGCTCATTGTCAGAGCAGCCACACGACCACGATCGCACGAATTGGTAATGCGGAAACTGCTCTGCTCTTGAGGCAACTATCACGCAAGTATTGAAGGTGTTAAATGGACGCACGACCGGTATGTCTCGCCATCCGTTCGGACGTAACAAAGCACGATCTGTTCTGGGTTTGTATATTTGCGCCCGTAGCAACTGCTTTAACGTCCGTAGACAGAACTTCCATTGGTTCTATAATGCTTCAAGCTATATTTGCCGCCATTTCACACATCCCAGCCGGCTAATTCGAAATCAATTGATCCGCCAGGAGAGTCGCGCAGTGGTTCTAAACGTGCCGAAAAGGTTTCGCTGCACGTTGATGAAAAGCCTCACGTCTTTTACGTGGACGATCACTTTCTGTCACGCCGTGGTGAGTTGTCAATCGTCGAATTAATTAGTCAACCCTTTGCCACCTTTCTTATCGCACCACTGCTTCAACTTTCCGAAACGGTCGGAAGCAACCTTAAGCTGTCGTTGATTTCAACACCTAGTCGGAGTCGGTCTTCGGGTTCGTTTTTTGTTTGTTTGTTTGTTTGTTTCGGGTTTCGTTACATCCTTACACGAACCCAATTACGAACGAACGAACGGGATGCGTGTGCACGTGTATCCCGCGCACCATTGAGTGACAGCAGAACGCATCGGGAAGCGATCTTGAGTTGGATCGTCCGTAGTTGGGTACGGTTTGGCGATGGAATCGTGCCTGCGATCACATCTCTGTGGCCGGTGAGCGTCAATAGGCCACACAACGCTCCCTTAGTTCTTCCAACCCGTTTATGGAAGCGCTGTCGTTTGACGAACATTTCATGAACTGAAGCAAACCGTTGTGATTTGGTCAACCATCTTCACTTCTTTCGCTCACCTGGGACTGTATACGCTGGAAGATCGCGCGATCCGCACAGGAAGACATTAGTGTGCGCATTAGAGACGCGAGTTTGTAGTGCGTTCCCTTTTTCGGGGTTCTAAGGGTGGATGCCGCCGAATGCCGCTGACCGAAGGGAAAACAGGAACGTTGCGCAAAACGGGAATTGGAAAGGATTTGTAGCAAATTGGGGCTGGCCGGCCCGACTAGACTCATTCAGCCGATGACCAACGTTATTGAGAATATCATGCACGGTGCACAAAAAAAAACCAGACGGATATCACATACAATGAACGCACGATGTGGCGATACGATAATGCCAACGAGCGCGTTGTGAAAAACGGCACCTGGTCAGCTGTTATGTTCAATTATTTATTTACGGCAATGTGGCAACCGAACGGCTTCCATGTGCGGCAATCGGGCTGCTCAGTTCGATAGCAAGACGTTAAGTAGGAAGAATCCATCCACCTCACAACCGTGGCCGGGCGTGCGCAGGAATCACGTGCGCAAATGATTCAAATGATTGGGTTTGGTGAGATGTTTTGCATCGGCTGGTATGTTGTATTTTGTGTAGAAGGTTTTTTTTTTTTGTTTGTTTGATAGCATAAGTTCCACCGCAGTACCATGCCTGTTTCGGATCGTGTTGTATTGGATAAATATGGAGTATACAAAAAAAAAATGACACACACCTCCCTAACAACAGCACTGCTAATGGTCAGTCGATAGCTATTTCTATTAAACCTTGTGTGATTGATTGTTTTTTTGTTCGTGGTGTTCGTGGTTCCGTATTGGGAGTTGCATTTTGCTCGTGCACAAGCACACTGAAATTTACATTGAAACATTTGTTTGTGTGATAGAGAAGTTTGAAAACGATAGATACACGCTCGATAGTTGATAGTTGAAAGTACTTAAATTTTCAAAGAAATAACTTCTTCTTCTCTGCGTGGTACTCCCGCGGTACGGCTATGGAATCCAGCTTCCTGGGCCTTCCTTAGCTACTCCGCAGCTTTGAACGTCTTAAACGATCAACACCTCTATATAATTTGAGACCGGCAACTAATGGTCATAAGTCCCAGAGAAATAACTTAAGACTTTTACTAAGTCAACATAACTAAAGAGTTAGCTTGAGAAATAAGATTTTCCAGAAATTCCTTGGAAAATCAACTCTTCTTGGGTTATAGACTGAAGAGTCCCAGAGACATTTTTGAATTATAACTTGATTAATGGACATTTTTTAAATTATTACAGCAAATTCTTAAGATATTTATTTTATTTTATTTTTTTCTTCTTTCTTCTTCTTCTTTTCTTAAGATTCTTATTCTTAAGAAGAATTCTTAAGATATTTATTTATTTTTTATGTTAGAACGGCCTGTGGCCGTATTGGACTAATTTTACCACGTAGCAGGCTAGTCAGACCGTGCTACGGGGGGACGGTCCGAATGGGATTTGAATCCGGTCCGGTCGTATTAGAAACTGGCGCCGTTGCCAAATACACCACCGGGCCCATAAATGATATTGATATTGATATATATTGAGATGATACATATCCATATATTGAGATGATAAATAAGATTATCTTATTTAATTAAAGTAGCTGTTAAGTTTTCATATGTGCCTCTAACTTTGAATTCGTTCATCATATTTAGACACGCATATCTTTAGAATTTAGATATTCCTAAATGGCGTTGCAGCCAATGTCAATGTTAGCCATTAAAATGCCATGAGCATATTAGTAACATCCACCGTTAGTAGGAGAAATTAGGTCAGTAAATACTGTGCCTAGAAAGTAAACCATCGCAATGGATCGCTCCAAACTAAAAAATCTCCAACAAAGGTTGCTCACGATTCCTTCCGCTTCCTATTGTCGCATATTGTTGTCCAAATTGAGTTTGAGTAATTTCACCTACTTCCCCAATCGCGCTTTTGTTTGCCCAAAAGGAATTCGCTGGCAGCCAACAATGGCCGCAATCGTACTGCTCCATTGCTCATCGCAGAGTTTGCGCTCTACTGTCCCAAACAGGGACACATTTTCAAAAAAGGGTGTAAAAACTTTAAATACTTCAGCTTCCTTTTTCCTCCCTTCCTCCCACTGTCTCAACCCACCGGGGACATCTTCAGCGGGGCAAAAGAAGAGAAGGGGAAGGGACAGGGTGTCGTTTTGCCTATTAAAATTTTTCCACATTCCTGTTCGAGTTTTCCCCCTAACATACTCTGCCTTTGCCTGCCTTGGCAAGTGGTAGAAAAAGTTCCATCGCAGCCCGCTCGGTGAAGTGAAAATGATTGCGAAAAAAAGAACAACAACAAACGCGCACCCCAGCTTAATAAGCTATAAAATGAAAATCTTTAATTTTTAATGACTCTACATTGCTGGCATTGCGGACAGGCCGTTTTTGTTGCGGCCAGAAACCATTCCTGTTTGGCGACCATTCCTTCCTTCTTTGGTCCGCAAGCTGGTCACCGCCGCTTTCGGGTCGGAAGACATAAGCAATATATTCATTTTTGGGGAGCGAACAGATGTTGGTGTTGGTGCGCTGCTGTCGTTGACATTTGTTTGTTTGTTTGCGTGTACCGTCATGTCCTTCAGCATCAGCAAAACCATCAAACGTAACTTTTTGGGGCAAACCATTCGTCCATTGCGAAGAAGGGATGACTTCTCCTCAAGCATTCCACCTTGCCGTGGTATTTTCGCCTCTTATAGCAATTTGTTTTCCATCATCGGTCGTTGTGTCGTGCACATGCACTGCTGACCTGGTGATCGAGCATGATGGTTTGAGCAATGTCCGCCGAGTGACTTCAATGCGCTCCGTTTCGTTATTTGTTATTACGCTTCGTACGCTTTTGGAAATGATAGGAACGGGACAAACCATGGACGAAATGTCAGAACGGTCGTCACCGGCGTGGTCGTCTCCGACCCGGAAAACTTGCTCCACCGCGTATGCGGATGGCTGCGTCTTTCGCCAGGAATCTTTGTCCCTTCGGGACGTACTTCCATCATCGTTCATACGGTGGTATGAACCGACGTACTCGCACGTGGATGGCATGTCTTTTCGCTTCCGAACCAGCTACCACGGCAGTTTCCACGGCAGTGACCGGTAATGGTTCCGATGCTATAATTGATATAAATTAATTCCTTTTATAAAACATTCTTATGCCGATCGTGGAGATCGGGGTGCATGTGTGTTTGTGCGATTTTTTGTTTGTTGAACGACAACACCAAACGATTCGCTACGGGATCCGAAGATCGAGCGATCGTACACATTGTTCGAAATGTTGTGCCGCTTTCTTCTTCACTGCAAACGCTTGTGTGTGTGTGTGTGTGTAGTTTTACTTTTTCGACAGTTCAAATCGTACCGCGGACAATTCCCTTAGAGGCGAAGCAATTACGATTCCGCCACAGCCACGCCGATGGGCCGAGTTGGGGTTCGAAAGTCCATCAGCGAGTCCGTCAGTGCTTCCGCATAAGGGAAAAACATACAGCGTTCCCTGTACCATTGACTGTACTTGGCAGCACTAAAGATGGTGGTTCAAATGATGATAATGGCACCCGGTGCGTAGTGGTGAAAGCGTACACCGATACGCAGTCGTTTGATCTAACCTGACCCTTACCGGCTGTGCAATTTCCTGTTGTTTTTTTTTTTCGTTTTCCATAGGTCAACGGCTTACCAGAGCCCCAGAGGGTACAAAATTGTACCGATGCCGATAGTAAAATGGTGATTAAGAATGGAATATAATTATCAAAGCTCAATAATGCTTCTGACGCTCGGTCCGGTCAGTCGGGACTTTTGTTTAAATTTTTTGTTTTCGGGCAAGCAGTTTTACAATTTTGCATACGCTCATAAATATGACATTTGCTTGATTGTTGAATTTTTGATTAGCGAGTTAAATACGTCTGCACAAACAACCCAGCAATCGAGTGGAGATGCATTTGCATAATAAATGAATGCAA
Source organism: Anopheles rivulorum (assembly GCA_018908115.1). Lineage (NCBI taxonomy): Eukaryota > Metazoa > Arthropoda > Insecta > Diptera > Culicidae > Anopheles > Anopheles rivulorum. The sequence goes on from STHB01000004.1 coordinate 4,601,772, forward strand.
ACCGAAGGTCAGTGAAGGTGTCATTGATCGGCTCAGAATTGGTGTATGATTGGAGTCCAAAGACCACATGAACTCTGGTACGGAAACATATTTTTTATTCATATTCATTTATTGTCCATCCGTAACATAATATTTTGCTATTGTTCAAACAACGTACATTTAATCGTTTGGGACTGGGTTTTTTGTTTAAATGCGAATGAAATTGAGAAATGATGGCTTAAACCTTCAAAAACATCTATTTTCGTGGAACTTTATACGAAGCATCTCTAAGCGAATACGGAACTTTTTTAAAAATTTTTGAAACATTTTTTTACTGAATCAAGTTGACGCTCCATTCGCGGAAAATTTTATTTTGCTAGGGGCAATCGGACCCATATGGCTCCTAAGCTGAAGCGATTATAGTAACGAGTTCCTACTGCCTACGTTCTGTCAATCACTCTCTTTGGGACATCTTTATTGTCCAAACTTTATCGTAGATATCTTCGTCTATGTTTGTTGTGTTAAATTAAATTAGATAGTCGGTTGTTATACTTTCAAGCGCCACCATCTTCCTATATTAACATATAGATCACTGTATGCCAACACTTTAAGTATTATTATCTATTATTATTTTAACATGAGAAGTCATTTCCATTGCAAGAATCTCTCCATTTCTTTGGATCTCTCAGAATGGAGCACATACAATGTTTGCCGATGAGTGCCGAAGTTTAGACACTCGATGCCTTATTGGAGTGATTATCTGCTTTCAGTGTCGTTCTCGGCGTTGGTTTCGCTCAACCGTACCGTATCGTGGTACCATCACTTCAGTCCATAACTGCTGGTTAACTGCTGGGCACGGCCCATGTCTTTTGCCCTATCGTAACACCCGGTAGGGTAAAAATATGCAAGTAAAAATATACGCGCTAGGAAAATGTGTACGCCGACCCCTTAACCGAGGGGTTAGCCAACCGTACACAGCGACGAGCTTAATGGCAGTTTAATTCAATTTCCAGCCAATTTTGGCAATCGTTCCCCATCGTTCAGCGTATCCTGCTGGCTACACTATGTCGCTTACGAATTACGAGAGAATGAGGCGTACCTCCCGGAACATTGGGCTATTGGATCGGTCGAGTCGCTTGGAATATGGCGCGTTCGTGTGCATCGCGTTATTTAGAAATGGTTGATTTATTACCATTGGAGGATGCGATTTGTGCTATCTTGTGCGACGGTTCGTTCCCGATTCACTTCCCTTGTGGTCGAATGGATGGGATTGTGGTTGTGAGAAAATAATAGACATGTATAGGCAATGTTGTAGGGCACTGTAGGTGCTGCTATCAGCAGGAAATAATGGCTTCATTACATGATCTCTCTCGCTATTTTGTGGGATGAAATTATCGGCGCATCGCACGTCGTTAGCGTGATGATCAGGCAGGGACAAATTTTGGTTGCAAATAGAATGGGAGAATGTATCGTTTGCTTTATCCTGGGCGAATAAAATTTTCTTATATTAGAAATATATCTTTTTATTATGCATTAAAACCCCAGTTTGGTTTTGCTCTGTTCACCCATTAAAGAACTATTATATATCCATAAGATGATTTAAAGAAACATACCTCAAGAGGCAAATTACAAGAGAGGAATAATTCTTCCCCCGTCCATAATGAAACTTTAATGGGATTATGAATATTTTCCAATCGTCGGTTTGAAAAGAACGTGCATTAAGTACAACTTTGTTGTTAACTGAGGATGGCAAGTCATCCGGCAAGGAAGCCCGACACGACCGTTCAAGAGATGTTTAATGGTTTCCGTTCCACAACATGCGGATTATGAAGTCTTTCACTTACTTTCACGAAAGGGCACGAAAAGTCCCTGGTGTGTGTGTGTGTGAGGTATGGTATCCCATTCGGTTGCACCAGAAAGAATGAAGAAAACATTTAGCATCTTAACCAGAACGCACCAAATGGGTGACAATGATCTCCTAATAGAATTTTCGGCTTCCCAACGCATTCACCACGGCTTGTGCCTGGCCGCAAACATGAATGAACTGTTCGGCGTATCATCACGGGGTGTTTATTTGTTAATGATTAACCACTTCACGATGGCTAGTGTGGTCCACTCGACATGGGCAAGCAAGGGTGGGCAATTAAGTCGGCAGGGGCGAGCCCGGCACAAAAGGCGGCAGGAATGCTCAAACCTGGGGCAACAAACCAGGCACACAGTCCGGGGTCCTTCAGCGGCCATAAACTAATAAACGAGCCGCTTGATCCATTCCGAAAGGATCCCTCAAACCGTATAGAAACGCGTTCGATTGATGATGACCGTGGGCAATCCGACATTGATGGGAAGGAACAAGATTTATGACCGAACATGACTTTTCTAATACTGTGTGCTGGACGGCCCTGTTGAAAGGTCGGTCGGTCGAAAAAAAAAAAAGTTTGGTGACGCGTCCGAAGCGCGCATCGAAAAACAGGAAAGCCCGCCTAGGATATGGTCGGAATGAATGGGCCTCGATGAGAAAAGGACAATGATTCTACGGCCGAGCCGAATGTGCGATAGTCCATTGAGTCGAAAGCGTTGAATGAATCCTCGAAAACTTCACGCTCAGTTGCTCAGTTCCTTCTCTTTTGGCAGGATGCATTCTCGCTGAAGTGTGAAGTTTTGTTTTCGTGAATGAAAGAGTTATCCAGGTGGAATGTTAATCCTGCATGATAAATGGTTTGTACCAGCAAGATCTTACAAGCGTACTTGAAGCTGATTTTTTTTTGAATGATAATTGTTTGGAAAACTTACCCTAAGCGTAACATGCCGGATGTTTGAACAACTTTAAACACAAAAAAATTAAACCCATATACCTAGCATGAATGATTTGAGCGGAATGTTGATGTAAAAGAAGGTGTATGGATTAGAAACTTGAAGGAAAGTTTGATTTGCTCTGGAGGAAATTGCTGAATATGTTAGTAATAAACTCCGATCTGTTCGTATTAATAATAGTGATTTGATTGCATTTATAGAATCGCATATTATTATATTAACATAATCTCCTATTCCACTAGGTTATTATGTTGAAGAATTCGGCAATCGGAGGAATTTTGATTATGTATTTACAAAGGTTTAAAATGTACATTTACCTTAAGGATTTACTAAGTTCCTGTGAGGTAATGTGAGGCTATTCGGTTTCTTATTTGTTAATTTAATTGCTTTTTCAAAACCAACAAACACATTATTTTGGTTAAAAATAGTTACACCATGCCATATCACAGCACAAATTTGTGTATAATCAAAGCAAATTGTCAAACATATTTTACGTTTGCTATACTCCGTGCCTTTGGTACCTTCTAATTGTAATGAATTTTTCCTATAATTAAAGAACGACGGCACCCATTGACCTCAAACTGTGGATTTTTGCTGCAATATTATGTTTGATAGTATGTTTTGAGCCCTTCTTCGGCTCATCGGCACATTTTTTGCACAACCATTTCAGGGCGTATCAGTAACGCACAGCTCCATTGCAATTCGGTCAAGCGACAGTAGCAGCAGCAGCAGCAATTGCACAATTAATTAAAGTGACTTATTTATGATAATGCAATAAACTTTCAATTGGACACAATTAGCCGATCGTGCAAGTACGATCCTCATAGCGTGTGTGTGTGTTTGTGTGTATATGCACTCCATGGGTTCCACGAGGGCATTTGTTGTGCGCCGTTTTGTGACATCGGTTCAACAAGGGAGTAAAATGAAAACCAACAAGAAAAACAACAGCAACAAAATCGTTTGCTGACAAGCTGCAATGCCGCAATTGAGTTGTAAATTTATGTGATTTAATTAAAAAAAACCCTCTGGTACGAATGACTGTGACTTATGCTTCGTTGAGCTCTCTGCCCCCGCACGTATGGTGTCGCCAATGGTGATGGTTGATGTTGAGATTTCTAGGAAAAGGCCGATTGAAATCGCAACCAATGCTTCTTGGTACGTTATATTGAGCGGCTTTTGCTCAATAGAGTTCAACAACATACAACAAGGGTAACAGTTTATATGATTTATACACATTTTTCTTTATTTCTTATACAAGAAATATTGACGATCTTTCACATCTCCTTGTGAGGAATTGTTTGAGTTGAGTAGCAGTTGACACAGAAAGACTATTTGTACACTGATGTTTTAGAATCGGTGACCTCAACAATAAAAGGGGAAAACATTCAACATGAAAATAGAAAAAGAAAGCCAACAAAAAAACACACACACCAACCATTGGGACCAATCAAAATATTTTAATTCCAATAAAGTTTTTGGCGAGCTTGGCGGCTTTAGCGAACCGGAGGTCCGCCGAAAAGCGGATAGCAAACAATTTATCGCAAATATCGCGCTTTGCACCGCACGTCCACGCCAGGACAACGGACAGCCAACCCGTCCGAATGACAAAAAAGGCGCTTCTGGTGGAGGCTCATGCCTCATGCCCCAACGATGGTGAAGCGACGCCTTACATCGCTAATGACTTGTTTCGGCAATGAAGCCATGGTCGATGGGCCAAAGCACCATGCATCCTTCATCCAAAGTGATCGTTGCATTTTTGTCGTAATTTGTCAAGGGTTTTTTGTTGGTCTTCTTGTTCATTTTTCGTGGTTTGTGGTGCTGTGCTGTCCGTTTCATCAAATGTTTTGTTTTGCCCAATTCGCTACCACCCCGACCCGTAGCAGCTTTCCATTCCCGTTTGGAGCCATCGATCGACAGCTTTTTTTTTTGGTTGATCGTACGATATTCGCGCTCTCACTTTTGCGCTACCGGTTGCTGCTTTTTTCTTTTCTCCTGCGGCATACAGTATGTGTCCATCTCTCGGCTGTATGTGTCACATTGTTGTTGTCTCATAATTGGAGCGCTTCAAACGGGGAACAGCTCACGGAAGCTGTGCACGCGTTGGCAAAATGGCGGCCATGCCGCACATGTGTTCTTCGTCGGGCGGAAATTGCCAGCGTAAGCAGGCGGTGATATTATTTTATTTCACGTAGTTTTTTTATTTTCCGCACACAAAGCTGATGCTGCTGACACTGCTCCATTCGCCGCTGTGGCTGTCTGTGTTTTTGTGTTTCCGCTGGAAGCGACTTGAATGCGCGGTAGGCGTGCGACCTGCGACGCTGGTGTGCGCAAGAAATGTTGGAATTTTAACAAGATGTTTATTTTAACATCGAACGAAAAAGAAATGTTTGCACAACGGTATTTATGCGTGTGTGTGTGTGTGTGTGTGTATGTGCATTTTTCCATTCTTTATTTTGTTTAATGTCAGGCAGGGTATGATGTGTGGAGCTGCTTGAAAGCCGATCAAAATTTTCATTACTTTATTGTTGTTCTGCTGGCAGTTTTGGTGTTTTCATCTTGTCATCTTTCATTATACGAGAAGAACCAGGGCCAGCTGTTTTACAACGGTACCAGAATTTCATTTTTGACTGGAATTATGCATTGCGTAGTAAATGTCTAAGGCTCTCGAGGTTGTTCAAAGGTACTAATGCCAGTTTTCACATAACAAAACTACTCCAAAATTCCATCTGATTACAACCAGTCAAAGTTGTTAGAAAATGCAGACCAATGTTACCCAAGGTAATGCCCACAGAAGATTACAAACAAACCTCTTTAGCAATAACGTTTTCAAACGAGCGTATAAAAGAGTGCATTACGTACATTTTCCCGTAACTGTAATTAAAGTTATTAAGCTAATTAAAATTATTCACATAAGTTACTGTACGATGAATGATATGTTTTAAAAGGTGCTAATTGAAACTTTTGTTTCCATCTCTACAAAGCCAATGTCAATAGCACTAACGAGAACGTTCTTTTTTTTCCTCGTTTGATTTCTTAACATATGTACACCAGAAATGGTGTTGGTTTTCGTTCGCCGCTCGCAGTCTCCTACGTGTCAGTCAATCAATAATCGATCGCTTAGTTACAGCTCTATTTGGACCGGAGTTAAACGTATAAAAATCGACATTAATCGTCGTTAGGTGTGTGCAAAACGTGAGTAGCTGCGTGATTGGCCTCGTCCTGGTGAAACGTGCCGAAATGAGGTATTGCATACGGTGAGTGCGACAGCCCTCCAACTTCAGCTCACATCTGTGGCCACAAACGGCTGTGGCTGTGGGAAAAATTCCCATTACAAACTCCGTTGCTCCAGATCACCAATGCTCGTTGTGGTCTGATTTATGGGTTTGGCTTTGCGGGTCACTGCTGCAGGATTGGTGACATTTTTGTGATCCGTGAATTGATATGTTCTCGGAAATGAAAACAATTGTTTTTCTTGTGAAATTTTGTATCAAATGCCCTTTATCGAGTTATTAGTATTTATGAGCAGCATTCTTTAAATGTTTATCAAAAGAATCTAAAGTTAATAAACGAAACATAACTTTCTACAATAAGATGCACTTATCCACTCATTCGCGCATGAAGAAAAAGAGCATACAAAAGAGTAGCAAAAAGATAGGAAAAAACAAACACTAACGATGCAACGAAATTGTATCGCGTCCACCAGCGCTGCTAGATAATTATCCGATAGGTCTCCAGGCACGGTTTCACCTCGCCCAGCGCTAATATCGGTATCGGTAATTCGTGATCGAGCGATCTCACCTGGTTAGCATTCCGTCACATCGTTATTAATTGAAAGTAGATTGAGGATATCCTGATGCGGCCGTTCGCGCTGATAATTGCGAAACTATCGCAAGCCGTCGGAAAAATCACTCCCCGATGTCAACCGGTGTGCCTAGGTGTGAAATGAGGCATTCGTTATTAAGCGGTGTGTTGGAGTGGGTAAATCTAATTTACCGAAGCGAACCCATGTAGCGAACATGTAGCCCGGGAGCATTTATGGGATGTGTGATTATAGGCCCCACCACCATTGTGTGCTGGTGCGTAATTAACTCTCACGATGCTTTCCAGCGGGCAATCGGATGGCGGACACGGCGATCGTGATGGGAACGAGATATCGGAAAAGAAGGCTAAAACTGATTGAATTGCGGTAGGTCCGAACCTGCTGATAAGCCACGGTAATGTGTAGTATGCATGGAGATGTTCCCCGGTTCGACTGACAGCGACAGTGACAGGGGCATCAGCTTAATCTGATTGTTTTTTAATTAACAAGAAATAATTACAGCTCATCAGAATCTTCCATCTACAGTGCTGCTGCCGTTGGTAAGCTACGAGAAGCAAATTATCGTATAAATTGATTCGTACTTGTCACTACTTCCGGTTTTGATCGAAGATGCTGAGTCGCATCGTTGAAGGTTTCGTTGTGCGCTTCCTTTCACTTTGTTTATGTTTTGTATTACTTTATGGCAGTGTACCGATCTATTGACAAGGCCAATTTTTCTTCTTGGTTTACGTATTTTGATGGGCTTTCGAATTCGGTCACTTGATTTTTGATATCTTTTTTTCTTATTTATTTTTCTTATTTTTTTTTTTTTTTTTTTTTTTTTTTTTTTTTTTAAAACGGAAAAGGCCGTTTTAAACTAATTTTACCCCTTAGCAGGCTAGTCAGACCATTCTACGGGGGGACGGTCCGAATGGGATTTGATCCAGGTCCGGTCGTGTTAGGGCCCTGGCGCCGTTGCCAAATACCCCCCCGGGCCGCCCCCCCCCACAACACTTCTCCTCGTCATATATCAACAAGGGAAAAAAATCAAAA
>STHB01000004.1:4615729-4697179 GCA_018908115.1 Anopheles rivulorum
ACACAAATATCACACCGGTTCGGATGCGAACAACGACGAGGACACACACTGGCCCACAGTCACCCAATTAGACAATTTCTCGGAAAGCTAATGAGCCACCGTGATACAACAGTCTATTTCATTTCATATTGCTCTACATAAATCCTTCTGTCCGACCGGTTTGCTCTTTTCTTCTTTTCGCCTTCGAACAGGCGTCGCTGCGGTCGTGACCGCCCGGTCCTTCCCGGCAACCAGCATTTAAATTAATATATTATTGGACCCTCGTGAAGGCAATTCGAATATCGGCGAAGAAATAATCGTGCGCACTATCGGGAGATGGTCACGTCCGGTCGTTCCCAACGGGGCCTAGCGCGCCCACTGGGCTGGAACCAGAACACACAGTAGCTTGACGATCCTGACGGATCTTGGGCACCGATCTGCTGATCGTTTGGCACTGATTAACCCCGGGCCCGGATTGCCGTCCACGAGTCGATAACCGAAAACTTTGGGTGCTACCGAAATTTATTTCGAATCTCTTTGAACCTCTTTGTGGAGGATGCTGGACGACACCGGTTTTTGATCGGCGGCTGCGGCTAATGAGGATGAGGTGGATCCATTTTGTGCGCCATCGTTGCGATCACCAATCAGCACCGTGGCAGCCGCATTCGCCGCATCCCGGCAGCATAGATTGGACGGATTTGATTGATGTAATTTATGGTTCTAGTGCTGGCTGACGTGCGGGGATACCTCAGCATCCATCTGCTGAAGCTGCTTCAATCAACCTAGGGATCGATGTCGATCGACATGCTGTTTTGGTGTTGCATGCTTGTGTGTGCGAAAGCGAAGGCAAGGAAAGGTAACATAAAATTTATATTCCTATTTGTACCTCATGAATATGTGATGTTCGATGGATCGTTAGATCATTTTTCTTTCTCTCTCTCACTTTCTCTCTCTGTCTCTTTCTTTCTCACTGTGTTGCTCTGACACAGGCTTGGCAAACAGCCCGGGGAGGGAATATTTATTCTTAAAGGGAAATAGGTGTTCTACTAAGCCGGTCCTTGATTGCCCGTTTAACCAGTGTTTTCGTCGGAATTGAGATCTTTAGGAATGAAATTTTTAATGATACGAGAAAAAAAAACAATCCGGTGGTCTGGGATATAGATCCGCACATTCCACAGCAAAGCTCCTGGGTAATGCGTGGTGTAGAAATTATGGTTCGCGAGCGAGTTGGGGAGAAGTCAGACATCCGAACATCCACCAAAGGTGGTATGTTTGGGATTAATTAATCATCCTTCGGTCGAAAGCCGTAGGTTCAAAGGGTGAAGAACATCGCAAGACAAATGCCCCAAATAGCCACAGCTACTAGAACACGCTCAGTTAAAAATATTTCTCATTTAATGATCATGGTTTCACCTCCGCACAGTTGTCCGCATTCTGTATCAATTTGATAACCTCATCTGTGCGTTCCCTTTTCCAACCAAAACTGAACGCCTGCTTTTCCCGGAACACAGGTAGTTCTTTTTTAGTTTCGGAAAATTGTTCTTGTTATGATAATTTATGATCTGATAAGTTGCTGCTAACAACGGTAGCATTTCTTCATCGTTTCCTTCTTACTTCATACCATTTGCCGTTGCTTCCAACCAGATCCGTGAGCGTTTTGTGATTAGTTAATACGTCACGTTGTGTGTCCGTTCGTGTTTCGCTGCTTTAGCGCATTCTCACCAGATATCCAGATACGTCCTGATCGGAATTGTTGTCCTAGAGCTTGAGACGATTAACAAAATTGTTATTATTGGTATGCGTTAATTGGATGGTAGCGGCCGGGCACGGCTGGGTCTTAGGTGTAGCTGGAATGGAGGACAGAAATATGTTTGGTTTTTTTTGTACTGCGCTGTATTTCGTTGGTGGTGAAATTCGGAGAAGCTAAACAGATCGTTTGTCTTTGCGCGTGATCGTTACCAGGGTGATAGGTGAAGGTATGTGATGTGTTGCTGGAATAGTAACTTGTGTTTAATTTTTAAAGACCGGGCATACGATATTGATGTTTCAACATTATTCCGTACTGAATAAATTTTGTTCGTACGTTAAGTTTTACATTATTTTATTTTAGAATGTATTGTGCAGTAAATTTTATCAAAATTTTGTCAAGTTTAGTGTCGGATGAACCTGATCCAAATTCATGTATCTGAAAAAAATCCTTGAATGACTTTGACTATCTTTTATAAAGAATTATCGCAAGTTAAAATACATTTCCCAATGATTTACTAATCATTATATCATAATACTAATACATAATCATAATACAAAAGGTTCACTAAACTGAAATTGATTAAATTTGTTACTAATAGCTCAATAATGTTATAATTTTGATGATCGAATGACAAAATAGTAGGGTGTATAACCGATTGGTCTTACTTAGGCCACACACACTAGGCATTAAAGTAGACATTTAAGTATATAATATTCAAGAATATTTATGAAATTTAAACGGTTCATACAATACAATAAAAATATTATGAATCCTCGAAAATCCTCTTATTTTTCGTTTCGAGTGTAATTGGCTACAAACATTAAATTATCCTTACTTTTTATGAGTATCTTTCCCATGCAAATGATTTATTGCACCGTAAGGGTAAACAGGATTATAAGAACAATTTATTTTGTATCGAAATCATTCAACTCGTCCCTTAGCGTTCATTGCAAGTGGGATTAAAAAAAAATCCCCGTAGCCTACGAACATGAATTGAACTTTTTCTTTCATCGTGAACGATTTCCACTTTCCAATCGTTTCATAAAGCAAACAACACACGGCGTAATGATTGAGGCAGGTTTTTTCTTTAATAAAAAGAAGAAATAAACGTTTTAATGGTCAATCGATTTGTACGGCTTTCGTCCGTAAAAGAAGTCCTTTTATGATCGTCGATTTCTCACACCGTAAGCATCGCCGATCGAATTCACTCGAATCGATGATTTCATTCATCCCGGTTGGCTAAAGGATATTTCCTACGTGTTTTTTTTTACGATAGATTGAATTGATACAATTAAAAAACACACACACACACACGGGTGGATTTGTCGTGTGGCCCTTTGTCCATTCTTCTCAGGAGATCTTTTTCTGTCCGCTCAAGGTAAAATAGGATAGACCCATTTTGTGGGTCGTAAAAATTTACGACTCGCTCATAACCGGCCACATAACGACCGAGATGGGCTTTTTGGTACAGTTTTTGTTTCCCTCTTCACCTTCATCGTCCCATGCTAGCTTCACGTATGCCGCGTCCTAGGCATTCAATACGCATGATCCATTGATCACCCGAAAACCCATTGAGCTCGGTTTGCAAGGAACGGAAGAATAGAGCGAAAGTTTTCATGGCTTCATTGAGTACGACAACGGCGGTGATGAGTTCGATTGCAATTAATTTCCCACAATCTAGAGAGCGAACGGTTGTGTTGTTGGGCGATATGAAATATGTTGACCGAAAAGGTTGAACGCGCTGCGCTGAAATCAACTCCCTGCTCAGTGGAGTGTGAAAAGTCGAGATAGGATAGTGCAACTGGGCTGAATCTTGGTTCTGGTTTCTTATTGTACGGCGCGTTTGGTCCGGTTCGAGCCATTGTCCACCCAACAGCGGCGTGTGTGTGTGTGTGTGTGTGTGTGTGTGTGTGTGTGTGTGTGTGTGTGTGTGTGTGTGTGTGTGTGTGAAGAAAAACGGACATTCGTAATGGATGACCGTACCGGTGTCCTGAGCACTGCGAGGAAAAATAATGTTCGTAAAATAGTTTCTTGTGAATTGGCTCAGCTAAAGCTTCCCCGGTGTCGCTTAAATAACACATTCCCGCCGTGATTTACGATCGCGCAAAGGAAGCGTTGTTTTTTTTTTGTGTTGAAAAAGCATACAGCCAGTGCTCTGTATTGAGTGAACTTGAAATGTAGGCTGTTGTCGATTGAGTTTATTCAATGTATGCCTTTTTTTCACGACGGGAGTGTACTGTTCTTTTCCGAGTCAGATTGGTTCAGCACAAAGAGCACTCTTATTGGGTTTTGATATGTGTTTGATCAAGACATTCATGCTTTAAAAATCTAGAAAAGCTTATATTTGTTAAATAAAATAATGTACTTTAAAAAAAAATCATCACAATAAATTGAGGCAGGAGCGTATGTGCTTCCAATGCACTAACACGATTATATTCATAATAATGTTTACTTTCATTTTGCTTGACCAGAACCCGTCGGGATTTTATTGGTTGCGTTGATTTTTACTATAATTGCTGTTAAAAATTTAAGATAAAGATTTTAATAAGCTTAGTTACTGTTAAGAATTTATTTTTCACGGTAATAATTTCATGGAAGTTTATTTTATTTTTCAATGAAATATAATGTATGATTATTATTATATTTCATTTTATTCACAAAGCACAAAGGTCCGGATTATCCGAATTATTCGTTAATTGTTTGTTAAATTTAAGTTTTGTATCATAAAAAATACAAATGATAATATAAATGAATACAGGTCTAGAAACATTTTCCTTATTATACTATTGTTTGAAAATTCCAAAACACAACAAAATAAATGTAGTCATAATAAATAATAAATAATAATAATAAATAATAATAAATAATAATAAATAATAATAACAATCAGGCTTTGAACGAGTTTTAAAAGTTATTTCAAACAATTTAGAACGACTATGTTATGTTTTAATTATTTGTTGTATGAGATTAGTAACACAAAAATAAATTGTAAAAATAAAGTAGAATTTAATTATTTTACTCTATAAAATCATATGGATTGATAGGAACACTGAACCAGTTAACGTATCTAGTTCGGTAGATCGCAAGTTAATCCATATCGACAGCAAAATGATTTAATTTTATTTACCTTCGGCCTTCTATGCTGCGTATAACCCATAGCGGATACGAATATGTGAACAGTTTGTCTAACAACTGTTAATCCCATATTAATCACCCTCCTAGGGCCGCACCTTGCAAAAACGATGATTAACAACTTTATACCCCCGGGAATATGGACAAACAAAACCCCAGCCGGACCGGGGTGTCAATTAACAGTCAATCGCAACTTCCGTCCAGGAATGAAAACTGATTTCCTGTGATGTTCGGTTGGCCAGCGCTCGATTGCGCACCGCAGCCCAGCCGCCCGGGATCGGCCACCTACTACGGCTGGCAGGCGTTCGTTTGTTTGCGATAGGTTTCGCGATTCGCGTTTCCAAAGCCGTTCGAGTGATTTCCTCGAACCTCGTTATTCGGCGTTTAATCGGCTGCCTGTTTGGGTTCGCGAACAGACACGAATAGGAGAACGGACTCCAAGACTTGTCCCAGACGAGGGCAATTAATTTTGCTCGCTCGTTTGACTTTTATTTGGGCAACTCGCTGCCACCCTTTCACAACTACCCCCGGCTAAATGTGGGTGGGGGGGTTGGTGGGCTAAGTTGTTGTGGCCGGGGGTAAGTTGTTGTTCTGTAAGTCCGGAGCGCAAAACGGACGCATGGTAGCAGCATCCAATTAAATTAAAATAAAACAATTGCTACCACACACTGTTCGCGCAGATCTTTCCCGCGTGCGCGACGTAGATGACGCTGGCGTTTTTGGGGAAGTTTGTGATATAGCCGGGACTAACCGTTTCGGTTTCCGTTTTCCAATGTTTTTCGGTTGCGGTGCGTTCAAGTCCAGGGTGGTGGTGGTGTTGGCTTTCCGCTGGTTTCGACACCCATTTAAAGGCCTTGTAGGGTGTACCTGTTTGGTTGGGTATCAGCTCTTACAAAACGGTTTTTACTTGAACCTTAGTGGCACTTGCAGCTCCTGGAATTGGGCACGATCGCACGTACGTTGCAGCGGATTTACGCGGCCCCCCGTTTGGTTGTTTTGCTCGTTAGGTTAGGTCTGCCGCCTCTTTCGGGCGAGATGAAGATGGTATCATTAGGCAGGCAGGCAGAAACTGTGCCGTCTGGCCCGTAGGCATCCGCACTATCCGATAAGCAGGAAGTATGGACAGTTTTGTTTGTTTTTTTTTTTCCTTTAAAGAATGAGATTTTCCACCTCCCCTTCTTTCCCCCCAAAAGATCCCCACCCTCATCCCCATTCCCCCCTACCACTATCCTCTTGTTTTTGTGGTAGTAAAGGGTGATGACGTTTTCGTTGAATTGCTGCTGGTGTTGAACCGAAGTCACCGGTAGTTAAAAGTGAAGTGCAAACTGAAATATGTTGAAAGTTGTGAAGCATCGATTAACGATCAAGATCGTGATATCGCCGTCGGTTGCGGTGGTGCGATGCTATGCGGTTTGAAGAAATGCAACACAAAGTAGAAGCCAAGCGGAGGAGGCGAACAGGCGGGCGCGCAACCTGAATGTGGATGACACACCAATAGGTCGTGGACATGGATATTGGTACGATGTGCGCGCACGATTGGGAGACATGGTAGAATGGTCGGCCAAAAGCAGCGTCGGTAGCTTTAGCAACACGAAGCATTACGACGGTGCGAGATGCGACGAAAAGGCTGGAAATTGGCACTCGGTTTTGCGAGTGAAGATCAGAAAAAGGTTATTCGGATTTATCGCTGCTAATTGGGATAATAAATTGTCCTCTTTAAAGGGCTGCAGACATTGGCAAGCGGTTTGGTGTGCAGCAATGGAACGATCGCGATTTTAAAGGAGATGTTGCGGTGCTGGGGCGACCAGAGTGTGCCGGAAGACGATCGCTTCCCCCGGCTAGGTCGAAGATATTGATAATTGTACAGACGCTTTTTTTGTGGTTCCGTAACTACTGGTGTTAGTCCGTTTGGTCCGATTGTTAGCGTACGCAGAGGTGAAGAGATTATCCCCTTAATCGCCATTTTTAGGCTTCTGCAAGTGATCGTGCAGTCAGTGTTTTGTTCTAACCGATAAAGGGAATGGATGTACTTGAATGTACATTTTTGGGAACGATAACAAGGGAAATTGAAATTTCCGTGTTTAATGAAAAATTAGAAACACTATAATAATGTATTAAAATTTGATTACCTCACGAGCAAGCAGTCAGTTGATTTTTTTTTAATAAATTTGTATTCTTCGTTATTCTTACAGTTTTCTTGAAATGAGTGATTAGACTTAAAATTCCTGAAAAGATCTTGAGTTTTGTTTTAAATAAAACCACTACAAATTATTATACTGAGGATATTTTGACGAGAAAGTATATACAGTCAAGAGTACTATAAACAAAGTTAATGAAAAAGAATATAATGCAGTCCTAAAGGCGCTGAGTAAAAACTAATCAATTAAATCTTTTCCAGAGAAGAAACATTGATCTTATATTTTATGAGTCGAATTTTTGAAAATTTTTAATTTTTGACAAAACGACCGTTTAAAAACTTGTAGACGACTGAATATTCCTGAGGACTAGTGTACAAAGATTATATATTTTCACTCGCTAAATTGTATCTCCCCTTACACTAACTCAAATCCACCGAATTTACCACTTGCTTTAGCGATACAAATAGCTTTTTATCTGCGGTGGATAAAATACAAGCGTAAAGCGTTGTCACGCTAAACACATTCACCGGGCCCGAGCACAATAAATCATTCAGCAGTAAGTTCCTTTGCGCTGAGTGATCTCCGATAAGCCTTTTCCGTTCGCTTTTGCTCAATCAAGCAACGGAACGGACTGGACTGGATTGGAGCAAACTGGCCGACCCTCTGGGGAATGTAAGTAATTTTTAAACTTATTTCACTAACCCCCTCAACTACACCCAGCACCAGCCGAGCAAATGGCCGCTCGGCAGGCGTAACGAACGGTGCAAAAAGGGTGCCAGGGGTCGAGAAGATACGGGAAGCAGGGAGTTGTGGAGGGGAGAGGGAAAAGGCACGATCGCAGGATAATTTTTGCGGACCACGCAAACGACTCATTGTAATACATGCTCCGTAAATGGGTGCAAATATGTGTAAAATCATTGATGGGCCACCGTATTTGGAAGTGCACCGATAAACCGATTTGTGTAAGTGCTGCACTCATCGCGTACCGTGCTGCAGCGAATTTGCGAATATGCGTGTATCCGTTTTGCCGTGGCCGGCCACGGTCTGTCGGTGTGTACGTGCACGCGTGTGCACGCTCACATGCCGGAGACCGCGCGACACAGCGTACGGGATGCACAGGTTATACAAATAAATGGCTACCAAAGATTATCTCGAGTGTGTCCTTTTTTGGCGCACTTTAACGCACAGACAAACAGCGGCCCTGTTCGGCCCGGTCCATGCGCGTCGGCCGGAGCGAGTGATCGCGATGAACACAGTCTGCGCAGACTGCGACCGGAGCGATCGCGCAGTTGCGTGTATTGGCCGGTTGCGCACCGAAGCAAACCGCGCGTGTAACCGGTGGAAGCCAAAGAACAAAGCTGTACAACATTCCATCCACGCTTCGCTCCGTCCGATCGTCGTCGTATCCGACCGCCAGTCCGTCCGACCGTCGAACCTCGCCGGTATTGGGTGAGTTAGTAAAGTGTGAAACTATTCACAATCACCATTTTAAACTTCATTCGCATGTCGTTATAGCCCTCCGGGAGATAATAATAACTGCTGCTGCCGGGAGCGAAGCCAGTGTGGAGCAGACCAACCTGGTCCGCATCGGATCGCTTGGGAATGTTGGCCAACAGTTTCCTGGAACAACAGTTTTCTGTAATTGCACCAGCGTCCCGATGCAACGCACTGCATCATCCGCTAGCAAAGCGGCAGGATCATCATCATCATCATCATCGTTGGCATTATCATCATCGTCAGCGTTTACAGCACCCAAATAAGTCTCGGTTCTATTATCGATTGACATTATCTTGCGTTTTGGCCGCGGCTGCGTTCCCAATCGCGGCAACGCAATGGCTCCTTTCACCGGGCCATGCACCATGGATGGCCAAAAGTGGCACGTTACCATAAAGGCCGGTACGTCCGGCCGGGACACACAGGCAGATGCGTACCGGAGCGGTTCAATTAATTGTTTATTGAATTTAAATTTTGCTACCGAGAGTAATTAGCCGAACGTGGTGAACGGCGACGGGCAGGGTGGTTTGGTGGGCTTTGGGCAAGGATTCGGATCGTATCGGATCGCTAGCGAACGGTAGCCGTAGCCCGTACGCAGGTGAGATCTCATTTGGCGTGCCCATTTATGGCAAAGCCATACGGACCATGGCGGACGGTAACGGAGCAACGAGTTTGTCGATGAAGAGTCCCAGCTCCCTTGGAGAGAAGGGTGGGGGACGGGGAATATGGGGGATAGGGAGGGGGAGTCATACTCGTCCTGTTTGTTTCATTTTCTGCCCCGAAAACCACCCTCCCATCCGCTGGGTGAGAGAAACTCTTTGGCGACTGGTTTCCTGCTGCCCGGCGAACACCACCAATTGCCCGGGAGGCATTTGCGGGACGGATAGCGAAAAATAAAGAAATTACAATTACAAATGGTTTCCACGCAATGGAGCGCACACCCGTTTACTTTTAGATCGGGCTTTTCCACGGCACGGCAACCGGGCTGGTGTTCGGCACCACGGCTGGATGGTTTGCATCCAGGAACGGGCAAACCATTTGCCGAGGGCCGGAATCGGAACGGGCTCCTTTTCAGCAGTGTTGTCAGCATTCCCCGGGCAAACGAAACCCACGCGGTACGATGGGCGGTATAGAAATGGGTTGAATCACTAATTTATCGATAACATCTTAATACAATTCACATGAAAACTCATTTCAAACGCAACGGTCGAATGTGACAGTTGTGCGAACACTGCGGGTGTAAAAACTACTAAAACTGGCTTTATTGGCTGTGCGGGGCGCGTTGGGGATGGTTGGTCTGGTCTGAGTGTGAACAAGGGGAAGGAGCAACCTTTGCGTGATGACTAGCACCACACAGGTTTTTCCTTATGCGAAAAGCAATAAATATGAAATTTCCATTTTTCCGCCATTGCCCTAAGTGGAGAATTGATCGGACAACATTTTGTTTGTTTTTATAGCAGGGCTGCAAGTTTGCGTGTGTTGGCAGGCAGCCTGCTTTGGCCGGTTGTTGGCATCACACCAGAATAGTTCTGGTGGCGATCGGTCCTAATAAATCAGTACACGTTTTTACAATACTTGGTTGCAGCTTTTCATTGTCACTGATACGAGCTGCTGATTAGAGATAATATGGATAAGATCTCTTCTTTAAACATTTAAGCGTTGTTAAAAAGTAGTAGTTACAGAACGAAATGGTTTTAATGTACATAACGAGAACAATGATTTAGTTGAGAACTGTTTGAAATACTGTATGTAAATTTGAAACATAAAATACTAAAAATAAGTCTGTTGGGTATTAGGACATTAGGTCGATCGTTTGCTTCTGGTATACGATCTACAGTTGGATCATAGATACTCAATCTCAGATCTTGATTAATTACAATGAGATGAGACTTTCTATGTTCATTATCAAATGGTTGTCAGTAAAGCTCTCAAAATGTTAGATGTTGTGTTCTCTCACACTGTTCCAATAACTGATCTTCATTTCCTGAAGTGTCTATATTGAATGTTTGGGCTGGAACATTGTTCCGATATAAGATATCCTTACGCAGCAAACTAGTATCCGACGAAATAAAATGGCCTCATTCATTTCTCAAACATATGCTTTGGAGATATCGCTGCTCAATATCGTAAAAGTAACATCAAATAGTTCGTTCAGAAAGACTTTTGTAGCTAACATATTTAAGAATATTAGCAACTCTAAAGACTTGTTTGCCAAATGACTAATTATCCAACCTGAATACCATGGCACTGCGAATGATTTATGTAATTATGAAGTTTCAGTATATTGAAAATAATAAAAAGAATTTAGAATTGATTGTTATATTTTCTTTAAAAAAATATAATACTTTTTATGGAAGAAAAGTTACCCAGTTTTGGTTCAAGACGAATATTTTCATCAAAAAACGGTTGAATATTCTGCTGACGCTAATTTAAAAGCCCCCATACGTTAATCAAACGCATCGCGGTAGCTTCATGGCACGTAATGGTTCTCATGCAGCACATGTACACCTGCAACGTGACGCGACACGCAACAACAAATGGTTCATTGAGCAATTGCACCAGCTACCGATTGCTCCGGCCTTGTAATGGCGAGTTGCCGTGCAGTTGATTTTATTGATTCTTAATTTATTTCTGCAAGCCTGTCGGCCTGTCGATGGTGGTTCTCTCAAACCCATCCCCCATCGCCACCGAACGGAACACTTTCGTTCCAGCGTCACACACAATTATGTACTTCTGCACCCGTTGGACAACGGAAAGCTATTTTCCTTAATTAATTGCAACCGCAATTGCCACGAATCGGCCCGGTACGGGTTGTGTTTTTCGCACCGGTGTGCAGCAAGTCGCACGCATACGTGGAAGGTGCACACGGGCTTTTCCTCTAACCGGTGGTAATTAGCTAATTTCGACTGCCAAGGCGCAACGTGTGCAGTGGCTGATGCTGATCACCTCCGGTACCAGTTCGCGTACGAAGCACCGGTAAGGTTTTCCCCATGCGCTACACTGTGTCCACGGACGATCGCAGGTATCGTTGGGCTACAGTTTCTCGGACTGGGACAAAAAACATGGACGACAGCTTCACGATCCTGGGAGTGTGCGAAAGATTGAGCAAAAATTTCGCAAACCGATAGATAAACTTGCTTTTAAAGGGCACGTGAAGGGATGACGCAAGGGATGGTGAAGCCGGAGTGGTCGATAAAGGGTTGCAACTGCTGATGTGTAAATTCATTTGTTCGAACGGACGCGTCCACGAATGCGTCACGTCTCTCATGTCACGCAAACCGGGGCCGCATCAGCATTGGGAAATGGCAAGCGAACGTAGCGATTTCTGTTCCCTTCCATACGGTCGCAGATTAACTGACCGGTGGCGGCACATCATCCGTTCGGAACAAATTACGGAATGCGTATGAATTAAAGATGAAGCCACACGGGATGGCCGCTGATGAGCGAAATATGAAAGTGTACCTGGTATATCCATGCAGCCCAAGGCCCTGGGTTGCAGATCAGTCAAATCGTCCAATCGGACACCGGGACGGAAGGCACCAGACGACGACAGGCGATTGATTGGCGAGTGAGCTTTTCTTTTCGGAAAATTATTCCCTCGCTCGCGCACCGCACCGGTGGTTTCGGTAGCTGGAAGTCACGAGCTATCCGCGAGACGGGAAACGGTTGATTATGGGGAAAGCCTCCAGACGTATCCAGCATTGTGGGAAAATGTGCAGTTCGCGATCGCGATCATGACTGGACCGGGTGTTGGTTTAGTGTGATGTGTGGATTCCTTCGTTAATTGAATTTCTTCTCGTTGTCGCGATGGGAGGATGTGCCAACGAGTTGTACAAAGTCGTTGGCTAGACAAATTTTACCATACTTAGTCTGCGAGTGCTGAGTTTAGGAGCGTTTTTTTGTGAGAAACTTGCTTTGTACGGTAGGAAAGGGAACACACGTTATACAGCTGTCGCAATCTTCAAACCACCTGAGAGTAAATAATTAAATGCTTTACTGGATTATATGTGTCCTTTGGATGTCTCCAATACGTCCTATTCGTAGCTCCATGCTCATTTCTCCAATTCGCGATGGGATTTCAAGTAGTGATCCAAGCGCATTTTTTACCGTCGATCCTATGGAGTGCAAAAATGGCAGCTACCGGTCAAGTGAAATGTTCGACCATAATTGGATTAATAATTTATGAGTTAATGCAGGAATTAATAAACGACCAGCATTGGCGGCCGGCCAATTGGCAGGCGGAACAAGCGGCAGACGCTTTCGCACACGATTGGCGAATGTGCACACGCACACACATTATAGCCATCGGTCGCGCTGCAGCGGAAATCGATCAGCCACGTCACAAAAGAACGGGAAACTGTCCCGGTCGGCGGGCAAACGAGGCCAACGTCACATCAATCAGCGAAGCGGACGTTTCACCCGCAGCTTATACTTTTTTTCCATTTCCTCCTCTCCTCTTATTCCCCACCCAGCTATCCACCACCACCGCCGGGTGCGCATACCGCGTCGACCGATGGACGTACGGGTTTGATGAGATCATTTCCAGCGGGACATGTTTCATAAATTAATAAAAAATTAGCAACGCTGCCGATTATTCCGATGTCGCAGACTCATTTGTTTCACATTCACCTGGCCCTCCCTTGGGGCGGTGTTTTTCTTAGCTACTGGGTCATTGATACTGCGTGCGCGAGCGCTGGTGAAGCCACATGCACCGGTCGGCCGTGTACTGAACCGCGGCCATCGATGCTGCGCAATCGGGAATTAATTGTTCAGTTATTTTCCAAGAATTTTAATTTTTAAAATTGGAATAATTCATTCGTACCCCGAGCTGGTTAGCGAACCCGGTCCCGTGGACGGGTGTGTGATACGTGTTTGCGTTTTTGCTCGTCCATTCCACCGTCCCAGGGAAAAGGAGGACGAGTTTACAGGTTTTGTGTGGTAACGGTGTGTCCGACACCGACTCCGATGCTCAACTTATGCTACTGATGTGTGTTTTGGTGGTGGATGGTAGGTTTTCTTTCCTGGAAACGCAACCGCTGGATGGAAGCTTTTTGGTGGCGTTCGATAATGGACGTTTGTCAATGCGTTCCTCTTGACAACCATAAGAGCCGCTAAAGCAGCAGAAGTTGCAGCCTCGCAAGATCACAGTGGCGTCAGAGTTTCGATCGATCGATCGTTCGAATTGATCGATAGGATGTCCGTACGCAATGATGTTATTTAGTTTGGAGGGAAGAAAAACAAAAACGAAAACATGTGCACATGTGAGCTGACCGGCAACCAGAGCCAGACATTGGACTGGGTCGGTACGGAGGACGAACGCGGTAGAATGTTTACGGAGATAACAAGGAAAAAACAAAACACGTAAGAATTGAAACCAGATCATCCCTTAAGATTCTCAACAAGATCATAATTCATAGAACCTGATGCTTGACATTTCGAAAATATCGACAGCTCCCTGGCTCCGGTATGCCATCCGGCAAACGGACAATTAATCACGGTCGAACACGGCGTCGGAGGATCGTGATCGTGTCCCTGCCCGCGTTCTCCTGCACTGGTCGGCATTAGCTTGTTCCCGTGTTTCCTGTGTTAATTGACAAACAACCATCGGACCGATTTTTGAGCCACAAAATTGGCATGTCACATGAGTGTTTTTTCGGAAAAACGCACAACAGCGTTGTGATGAAAATTCATTAATTTAATCCACCATTGCGGCCGTTGTCTCCGTACACATGGTTCACGCAAATGGTGGAAAACGGGGATGTCCTACCAGAACGCAAACTGTCACAAACGGAGCTACCTGTCGATGAACGATTTGTTATGGCAACCTTTGGAACAGAAACGGTGTCTACCGTTTGCCTTACGTGCATCCGATTGCTTAATGGTGCGAGCTGGTGGGCAACGCGATCGACTGCTCTAGACCGAGGCTAGATGATTAGCTGCGCTATAATCGGGGCTGGTAAACGAGACGACATCTTGTCATGCCTCGAAACGGGCGAGCACAATTTTTTACTTTTGATTGATTAATTGTAGCGAGAGTTGTCAGGATTGTGGGCGAACGATAATTGGCCCGGTACCGTGTTTGTTAATGATGACAGTTTGTACCGACCGGGTATAATAGGCGGTCGTAGGTATTTAGTTGTTTCGGTGGCCCGATATCGATATGGTGTTACGGGACGGTCTGAAATTAGGCAAGATAATTACGAACGTGAGCATTAATGGTACTCGAAAGTAACTCTGCTTGACGCATATATTAACACTACGTATGGATGTCAAGCAAAGAGGTTCGTTGGCTTAGTGGTAGTGCAAATCTCAGTCCAAGACTGTCCTCCTAGTAAATATAGAACAGACAAGCTATAAATGGGGAAGAACTTCTGAGGATTCAGTGCCAAATAAAAGAAGAGTAGAATATACTAATGAGATTTTAAGCATATTAATGGATGTAGAAAAAAAGTTAACAGAAAGACATGTGGCTTACATAACTAATTTTTGCGTTAAGAACTGAACATAAAATGACAATACGGCGCTAAGCCGTCATAATTAAATAAAATAAAAAAAATAACTGAAAATAAAATAAAGTGTAAAACTACAAAAGAAAGGAAAAATTTAAAGAAATGAAGAATAATGAAACACATTTCGAATAAATTAAAATAAGAAAAAACTGCCTTACAACCATCCTCGACAACCGTCTAAACAAAATGAACTGCAAACTACAAACAAAAAGAAAAAAATGAAACAAATGAAAAATAATGGAATAATGACGACACATTTCGAATAAGTTAAGTTAGGAAATAATGATTCACAACCGTCAATGTTAAAATAAAATAGACAGTACATTAAAGTTTAAACAAATATGAAGAATTTCAGAATTATTTAAAAACATTTCGAATAAGTCAAGACTAGTGAGGCCATGAGCGTTAAAAATGCATCTGTGCCCGTACCCTCACAAAACATCAATCGATGTGCTTGTGGTGAAGTTTCGCTGTCACATAACACCTGACCACACTGGCACACACGACTCCCCCCCCCCCCCCCCCCCCCCCCCCCCCCCCCCCCCCCCACCTTCTCCCCTGTTTGCCGAAAGTGGTCAATAAACGAGCGATAATGAGGTTGAGGTACTCTATTCGTTTGCTGTGACCAATCTGCACCACCACCGTCCACGGTGAAGGGTTTTGTTACCTATTTGGAACTGTGTGTCCCACCAGCCGTGTGTGTGCGTGTATGCGTGCGAGTAAGTAAGAGAGATAAAAATTATACAATTAATTAAAGTGAAACCTGCGGTGTCGTACGCATTCGCATGTTGATGGCGATGTTTCGCAGGTTTCGCTATGGTATGGGCCCCGGGGTGAGAGTAGCAAATTTGTCTCGGCACACCACTCTCGGAAAGGGCTGTTCGCTTCGCTTCGGCATTTGATGTGCATAAATTTACTCCGATGGGCATGGGGACAGCGACCGGGCGGGCGTTCGGACACGGCCACGTAACGTAACCGTGCCACGGATTCATTAATGCTGATATTTGCCTCAAAACGACTGGCCGGACCGAATGCCGGACATCGGTGTATTTTGCTGCCGATGGATGGCGATTTGGATGGAAAGTGTTTGTTTTTTTTTCTTGTATGACGCTGGTCGTCGTCGTACTGGCGGCTTCACAGTAAGACTGTATACGAGATCGGTACGTGATGTCCGAGCCGTGATGGTCGTACGACGGCGCTGTACGACATCATTTAGTAGCCACCATTTGATGTTAAGGCCGTTAAGGGATAGTTTCGTCGCGGTTTGGTTTGCTGATAATTATGCGCTTAAGGGAGTCAAGTATTGTCAGGTTGGGGCATAAAAGGTGATGACCTTAACGTATAAGAGCTGTAGGACTTCATTACACGTCGGCACCAGGAAGTGCTTTAGTTAAGAATGTATCAAGAGTGGTGAAATATCAGAACTTTTGACAGATGGTGGCTTCTTATGAATTCTTATTGGAGAGTAGAAGTTACTGATGGCAAGTCTAACTTGGGCTACTGTGTAAAATAGTTTATGACTCTATCAAGTATACCAAATTAAAGCCAAATTTTAAGTTTACCAAATAGTAAAATTAAAGACTTACTGACGAATCCTTGGAAAGCGTAAAATTTGATTAGTTTTAAAAACAATAACATGAGAAGTAGTAACGTTTAGGAGAAGTGATGAGAGTTATGTAAACTTCACAAAAAGTTTATGGCGTAAAGAGAAACATCATGAATAATATGCTTGTTTTTTGGTAACTCTCTTTTGAGAACCGACTTTTTCATAGTTTAAGTTTTCAAAGTTCCACCACAAACATCAACGGGTAGCATGCAGTGTTTCGTATTTTCCAACCCTAGTCGTGTATTATTTTTATTTCACCATATAACATCGTCGTACAGTATTTACCCAGAAGCCATTCATGTTGTCATTATTTAATAACACGCTGCCACTTGTGCGACGATCACTTCACGATCAGCGGTGAACACACGCGAAAACCCCATCTCATGCATTCCCTTGGCCGTGAATAGATAATATCGTAAAATTTAACGGCACAATTTAACAGCACAACATTTGTAGCCCGCTGCATGCTCACTGACGTTTTGATAGAGTTTGATGGCAATAAACTAAATGATTGTGTTTTGCTTTTCGTTTCGTTCCGTTCCCTTCGACCGATGCACCGTCGTGCTTTCTTGCACTTTATTTAGTTGCTGCTGCGCCAGTTAGTGTTGCTGTGCTCTGGTTAAGCTGCACATACATTCCATGCACATTCGTCTGGGGCACCCGTTTGTGTGGGTTCGGTGGGTTTTTGCTGTAATCAAGCGACTAAATCGAGCGTGAAAATAATAAAACAGCCCGTCCCGGGGCAACCTTCGCTTCCCTTGCGTCAGGAAGTTTAATCCAGGGACAGATCCCCGGTAGCAGTGTGTGTCCAAGAAAATGCATTGCTGAAGCAAGAAAATCCGCAAAGAGGTATCAAAAGAAGTCAAATGCCCGGAGAAATCGTTCCGCGACATCCTTGTTAGTGCGGCAAACGTGCGAGTTACGTGCAGTCACGAAAGCCCGTCTGGGGCCTGTTGGCTATTTGTGATTTTGATGCTAGTTTCTGCTGCAAAATGCACAAACAAACAGAGAGACAGAGAGAGAGAGAGAGAGAGAAAAAACAGCAGGGAAAAGCAGCCCTGATAAAATGGCCAAACGTCCCTTTGCCAATCGTTCGGCGAATGGCGGCGCATGTTTAAGAGAGATGCAACGGATTTAGCTGGAAGCCTCTTGGAAACGATTTCGTCTGCAAGCTAGCAAAGGAAATGAGGTAAATGAGCAAAATGCAATGGAAAGATCGAAACATAATCTCATGCCCCTGCTCATACCATCGGCAAACCATCGGTGCCTGGCACATCGTGTCCGCCGTCGGTTGTGATTTTTCCGCCGTCTACACCCGAGCATCCGACCTGTCGCCGCGTCGGATGTACCAGACGGTTGAGAAGCTTTGCATTTCCAAATCACACGTTTACTACATTTTTACGACTTTTAGCACGTCTCCAGACCCCAACTCCCGCGTGGGTGGGGTGGACCGACTCAATGCGCAAAAAAGGTCTTGCTCTATCACTTCGACATGTACACGACCCGGTATGCACCTACATACCGGGCACATACACACACAGACACACACACACACACACATACATGCATACCCGATGCAAGAGGTATTAAGCAATTACAAATTAAGTTTAATTGGTAAACCGTTTGCGCGTTCACCCCGGACGGACGGGACCTCGCTAATGAGAAATATTTTAATTATAAAAAGATCGTGACATAATTGTTTATCACATTCATGTTCGCTGTTCGCGCTCCGAACGGTTTCGTTTGCACGTTTGCCGCCTGTTCCAATTGCGGGGCCGGTGGGGTTTTCCGGTTGGTGCGCCCAACATCATCGCCCATTCGGGGGGAGGAGTGCTTGAAATCGCCCCTTTCGCCAGCAGAAGATGGAGACGATCGTGGCTGACCAGCGGGACCAGCGACAGTGCTTGCACAGTGAAGCGCAGGCGATTGATTTAATTTATTACATTCTGTGAATTCAATTTACATTTTATTTGCGAAAAATCCTGAGCGCCGAGATAGTGATGCGAGGAACAATGCTAAAGCAGGTCCCTGCACTCTTGCTGTTGGCCCTTTTTACGTCGCGATAGCAGTGTTTTGAGCGTCGTTTTCGATGTAATGATCTTTTCTTTGGTCGTACCATGTAGGTGAGCGGATTGTCGTTGGTAAAACTGTGGAAAATTAATTAAATTCTTGTTTGTTTTTTTATTTGGAAATATATAAAAAGAACTTTAGAAGCTGTTTTAAATACTATTTTTAAAAGCTTAAATTATATTCCGATTTGACATAGCTTTGTCTTAATTGGGGAATGCTTGCCTTTGTTCTTGGCTTTGCATTCACATTTCAATCACCCCAAAACGATCGTGTAGCGGGAATTCAATCCCTTCCCTCCCACCCCCCATCTTTTCCCAAATATTCCCTTGTCCCCCCCCTGCCCAAGAACACTCCCTAGTCAATAACATTGAACAGCGAACAGTGAAAAATAACAAATTTACATCAGCGCATAAATTTTTAAACCATTCACGTTCACGTGGTGCCGCTCCACGTAAAAGATGCAAAACTCTACCGACTCCGGCATGTGACATTCCATTCCCGAGCCGTGCACGAACCGTTTGCCCGTTTTCGATTTCGCGCTTCGATCGCTTACATTCAATCTGCGGGCTCCTAAACATTGTTATTAATTAGCAAAAACAGTAGCTGACAGTTTCAAATGGTCCGCTAATTTCGACCCGGGAGGGGGGTTTTTATTTTTCGTTTTGCTTGGCAGGTTATGTTCGGTTCTTGTTGCGAGTTCTTGTTGTACCGCTTCGCGACATCCTGCCTGCTAGCCACCTTCTACACCGCCGGCAGCATCCGTTTCTTGGGGGAGATTTGTTTCTTTTGTTTTGTTTTGTTCGGTCTGCTTTCGTTGAACATCATCGCCATACGACCACGATCGACAGACTTGCGCGATCGATTTGTGGCCGTTAATCTCAGGCCGACTGTCAGCAGCGTTCCAAAATCGGAACACTTTTTCGGGTGTATGGCAGAAGCGTTTCGTGTTACGTGTTGCGATATAGCTGGAGTAACGTTGTCGTGTCCGGAGAATGGAGACAGCCAACGGAGTGTCGTTGGAGGTCGGATAATGATATTGTTTCTGTGTGTAACACGCGCACACTCCCACCGGCAGGGAGAACAACCCCCCGTATTCGGTAGGGTTTCGGTGAGGTTCGACACTTAATTGGATCACGAGAGCAACGCAACGTGGCCACAGCCCGAGCAGCTACCAGGCAGTCATCGCGATAAGCCGCCCGGTGAGCATAATAAAATATTCAAATTATTCCATCTCGCTTTGCGGCCGTACGACGGTCCAGCGCACCAAAGGGAAAATGATAGTTAACCAACGAGCCAGCCAGCCCCAGTTCTCCGGAACAATCTGACAAATGGTCACCGATCCTGTCCGTGTTAGTCGATCGTTTTTTGCTTCCGTGCCGTTTCGGGCAGTTTGCGTGCCAACTGGAGATTCTGCGGTTGCACATTTTAATCATTAATATGCTGCGGAGGAAAACATCGAACCGAACAAGCTGCACATGATTGTTGTGGAAATGGCAACGATTTGTGTAATTCTGCTTCTGTGCACCCTAAAACCACCCTTCCCCCCCTCTCATTTATGGGGAGAGGAAGGAGCAAAGGGGGGGGGTAGAGGTAGGGCAAAAGAATTGACAACACAGCAAGCCAGAAGAGGCAACACTTCCAAGAAGATTCAGAGTTTGATGAAACAGTCCTTCAATGGTAAATGAGCCAGCAGTGTACTGGGTGCAGTACCGGGTGCCTTGGGCAGGTTCTTTTTTTCTGCCTTCAGTCGATGCAGCATTATGGGAGGGCCATTAATTAAAGTTAATTAATAATTCTCAAATGAGTTGACGATGCAACCCTGTGATGGTAGTGCACGGTGCACACGAGAAGCTTAATGATGCCGTCGCTAGGTTAACATAATTTAATTAGCGTTTAATGCATATCTCACCACAAGCACAAACCTTCGCACGTACAAACGCGCACGACGAACTGCGCTGTGCAATTGCGCCGATAAGCGCGGTACGACCAATACAGCAAACAAAGTGACAGATACGCTTATCTCATAATTAATATCACTAGCCAGTAGTTTATGGGTGTATGAGTGAATCAAAAAGGGATAACATGGACAACAACAACAGGCTCGTCGAAAGCTTGTCGCTAATGGCGTCGATGATTGCGTGNATTTAATTAGCGTTTAATGCATATCTCACCACAAGCACAAACCTTCGCACGTACAAACGCGCACGACGAACTGCGCTGTGCAATTGCGCCGATAAGCGCGGTACGACCAATACAGCAAACAAAGTGACAGATACGCTTATCTCATAATTAATATCACTAGCCAGTAGTTTATGGGTGTATGAGTGAATCAAAAAGGGATAACATGGACAACAACAACAGGCTCGTCGAAAGCTTGTCGCTAATGGCGTCGATGATTGCGTGCCGCCCGATGGTTTATTATGCGTCTTCGACACGCTTACAATGTAATTGACTTAACGCGCTTGCTAAAACGTGAACCAGTCGGCCATGAGATTGCTGTTGGGCGCAAAAGTGTGTTTGGGGCTAGGAAAAATCCAACACGTTTCGATGGGCTTGTTTACTTGTTTTTCTTTTGGTGTTGCGTTGGAGTCGTTTGATTCATTTTTGGGGGCCATATTGCTGGTTCGTATAACGATGAAGTCTAGCTTTTTTAAACAATTTTTCGAACAGAATATGTGGGTTATTAAATGTTTTTGCAAGTGCAAAATAATGCTTTTACAGAGCTTCGAAGTATCATATGAAGCGTTGAAATATAATTCATTGAATTTTTAACAAAATATACTGAAATTATGTTTGTAAACCCAAATCAATAAATTTTAATAACATCAGTAAAATTTATGATATACGGCCTGGCCGTTCTGAAGAGAATAAAAAAAATCAATATTATTTGTAAATCGTGGTTCGATAAACATTGGCAGCTTATTTATTTTCTGCAAAGTAAATAAGTGAATAATCTCAATGGTATAAAAAAACGTTCATTAAGAACAAAATAATTAAATATGTGCACCTTTTAAAAGGAAAACATTTCGCCAAAAAATTATAATTTTAATTATTAAGTATTATTTTACAAGCTGTTTATGTAAAAAAAAGCTCAAACACCATTTAATAATTCTTCACATGTCAAAACCATATCCCCAAAAAAGCACATTAAATTTGGTGACAGTGAAGCAAAAAATAAAACACAAAAAACTCCCTCGAAAGACAAACAGCGGCAGGAAGGAAACGGAAAACCAAATGCCAAAAAAAAAAAATAAAACCAAAAAACTTAAGGCAAGAAGTTCACAATCCCTTCACTAATTGGACAAAATTCCTCCGAACCGTGGCCGTAAATCTCATCGTGTCGATTCGCGTTTGAAAATTTGCTACCGTTTTGTGTGTGTTGCTGCAGTGTTTTCCGTGATGTAGCTGTTCTCGCATTTGTTGACGTTGCTGTGAGCCTGTCGGAAAGGCGATCGGGATGTCGGAATATAACGGTGCGACACGGGGCTGCAGGATTGCCCATAACAAAGGGATTGCCCCGGTTGCCGGTTGCCAAGGGTGTGGTACGGATTCGTTTGGAGCTTTAGGGAAGTTTCTCCGGTGGTTGTTTGTGCCTTTGCGACACAAACCACCACAAACCAGTGCTTCTTGGAAATCATTAAACGAGCACGATGTCCTTGTAGCTAGAAAGAGATTTGTGCGATTCGGGATCAGGAGAACTCTCCACGGGGTGGGAGAAATTAAACCGATTCCTTGATTTCTAATGATGGCACGTTACACCATTTCTTGACAACTTTTAGCGGCTAATGTTCCAGCTAACAACCACTTACAACAGTTCTAATTTGAAGAATTTAGTTGAAGAAATGGTTGCACAAAGAAATTTGTTATTTTCCAATAACTTTTTAACATTACCATTGTTAGCTTTTACAGCAGCCTTTGTCGTACAATTCATAGGAAATTCAGCATCAGTTTGTATGATCGTAGATGTTGCTTGAAGAGTTCAACATATGTGCCCGTGAAGGTGCTACCACCGTACTGTCTGTTTGCCTGGAATTTGATATGATTGGAATTTTATTAACAACAGTCAATTTAAGGGCTGACTGTTAACCAGCCCAAAGTATTGCAAAACATGAGCAGGCAGACAGATTATGTACAAGCGCACAAGGAAGGCTACCACCAGACAGTCATCGAGCAAAGAACGAGGCTACTGGACCTCGGCCTGCGAAAGGGATGGCGTTTTGTGCCAGTTTAATTGTCTACGTTTGCTTACCAAAGTTTTTTCCTGGAAGGAAATCAATCAATCGTACGGCTGTAGCGAAGAGGAAAGGGCTTTTTTGTGTTGAAAAGAAGCAGTAAAAACTGCAAGCACCACAAGTCTAAGGAACTCTTGGGACTCTCCGCTAGCGAAACACTGGAAGCAGGGTGACAGAAACAGCGCATGATCCGCTGCATAAATTATTCTAACGAACTTCTCACAGCGGAGTTAGTGTGTGCAGTGTGTTAACGCTTTCGCTACTTATGCTGCTGAGAAGGCTGTCCACCTTCCGGGGCTGTTGGTTTTTTTTTATACCCATCTGGGATGCCGTTTTTGAAGACACAACAATAGTTGCGCGGTGACTGTGCGGTTCATACATGGGCCCCGGGCGCGCGATGCCATGGATCGGTGTAATCGTATCGGTTTAATCGCTATTGTTGACCCAGCAAGAGTGACACTCGCACGTATCCACGTCTTGAGCTACATCGACTCAGGTCGCAGCTCTTTTGTCTTTCCATGCTGGCCCATTCGCAGCGCAACGGAGCGAATTGAGATCCGTTTTGTTCCGGAATCAGGAAACCGGAGCATGGAAACATGGGAAACCTCATTCCGCAGCCATGCACTGCATGCAGATCATTATAAAGCAATATAAATATGCCAATTAGTAAAAATAATAGTGGCTTATAATAAAATAAAATAAATCATTCGATCGGTCAGTGGCGATAGGGAAATTGTCATCATTTTATTTGACTGTGTATTGTTTTGCGTTTGGGGATCGATCGGGAACAGAGGGGTTTTTGGCTTATTGTTGTACGCTTCACAATTTTACATAAAGTGTACAATCAGCGTGCACTGGCATGTTGGCCTGGAATACTCTCATGGGAACGTATACGTGTAGCTGCCTAATAAGGCGTTTAAGGGAAGAAAAAGCATTTCGGGAATGGTGTTGTTCTGAAATGAATGGGAATGAATAACAGGGATTTGATGGCAAAATTATTGTAAAAATGAAATTATTGAGAAAATCTAGTAAATGTGATATTTTGTCTTAAAACTTAGTGATGCAAATTTTGATAAAAAAATTAAAAGCAATACTTCAGATACTCGTGTATTTCTAGTTAATCTTGAGTAACATTTTAACAAAAAAATATGAATTAAAATAAAGAGGAAATGAGTTGACAGAGATTTGAGAATCGTGCTCGATTATCAAAAATGTAGTAGTTCATCAAGGGAACAGAAATGTGTAAAATCCAATGCAAACGGCCAACTTTATTCTGGTTTTCTCTCGTATTGTTTTAAAATAATAAATGATATTTTCATTTCTTCTTAACATAAAAAATTCTTTTCTTTTAATTTTTTTAAACTTTTCTGGAGATAAATAAGAATTCTTCTTATAAAATGGTCATGGCAAAACGAAGGTCTCATCATTATTATTACTTATAGTCCGAATGCATATACAAAAAAACTCAAAAAAGTTTAATGAAATATGAAAGGAAATCCATTCTAGTTTAGCTCGCCCAAAGTCCAGTCCAGTTAGGCTTCCTGACCGTCTATCTGTGACTGAAAATAAACCGACAGGAGCACCTAAATTAAGCTGAATAGTTCGATCCATAGGCCTTAATTCTTGAAGGCTATCTTTATATTCCAAATATTTCAGGTTCGTTTTAGATTCCTTAGATAAGGATTAGATAAGGATTTAAGGATCTCCAAATATCGTACAGGTGAGAAAGTACCAACATTTTATTGAATATCTACCGATCGATAAAAAGTCTTAACTATTTAAACTATATTCTTAATTGGACTTAGCATACTCCGATTCATCTATAGTAAATGTGACTCAATCCTTTAAGGCTAAACCATTGTTATTAATATTTTTTAGTCGTTTTTTGGTATAACTTTTTTTTATTTTAAAAACTACTTACATTAGTAGATAAAGTACTCGTTTTATAATGAAAAGACTGTTTAAGGCCAAGTTTCGTGTGACAGATTCATCAGTTCATTGTATTTTGCAGAAAAGTTGGCAGTTCTAGCGTCATTGTTCAATACCGGAGTAAAATGTATGACAAAGATGTTAGATTATTGACTAAAACTATTAATTTATTATTTTTTTTACAATCGTCCATACCATACCAAATATAACAATCCCCAAACAAACACTCCCAACAAATTAATGTAATTATTACACTGTGTATCATGTGTAGTAATTTTCCCATCTGATACGCTAACATCACATATATTGACTTCGATTAGCTGCAATATTCGACATGCCTCCGATTATTCTCGGCCCTGGCAAGATGTGCATCGATTGGCTGTCCGATTGAGTGAATTTTACTCGCGATCGCCGCGCTCGTGTGAGTGAATGTATGTGTGCTTGTATGCTGGAGAGGGTGCAATTTGTAGCACCCTTAGCGTCAAAGCGCCATTGCTGCAATACAGCAGCGTAGCCATCGGCTTGACGTGAAGATCATTCCCCACCAATGCCCTTTGCTGCTGCTGCCTCCGTGTATCGACACCTTAAGCATCGCGATCGCGTTGAAGCGTGCAAGTGTGCGCCCAGCCAGATAAGCTCCCCTCCTCCTCCCTCTCGCCACAGTTTATTTCCTATTCCCTTGGTGCACAGGTTAAGTGGGGTGGTAACAAGGTGGAGCATCGATCTGTGACCGCATGCACACACTTAAGGCCACACGATGCGCACGTGTGTTGGTGAAACAGCGCAGTCGCGAGATGCTGATCGGGTTCCGAAGCACGTGAATCGAAGAGGGGAACAAGTCGCATATACAGAGACGATCTGAGAAGTATATAAGCCGTGTAGCTGTGTGGAGCTTTACGGTTCAAGCTTTCGAAGAGGGAGTGCTTTTGGAGCGCCACGATTGGGCAGGCGAGTGGCGTTGGCACGAGATCCGGTGCGATCAATACGTAGCGCGTTACCCGCTTGCACATAAGGTTAGCTGAATAGGAATGGCATTCTGGGTTGTTATATGTTTTTTCTTCGTTTTTTTTTTGGTTGTACTGAAACACCTTGACATAACAACCGTACCATAAACATAACCATTAAATCAAATTAAGACATTCGTTCGTGCCCGCTATTTGTTGCCTGCCTGGAGGGTAGCAATGGTAGTGTGGGCTTTTGTATGTTGCTGTTCCATCAGACAGTAAGCGATTTTTCGTTTTTGTTTTTCCTCGTTTGCTTGTCCAAAAAGCATAATTGTGCCTCGGAGTGTATCACGCTTTGAAATCACAGTACGGACAAAGATATTTGCAGCGTTTTACCAACTAATCCCTTTCGACAATTGACGATTGTTCTTGGTTTTCCTGCGGGTTTTTTTAGCATCGCCAGTTATATAGATCGATGGTCCGTTAAACGCTGCTGCCATTCGCAAATTCCACCACGCGATTGGAAATGGTAGTTAAAAATTCTAAAACTGTTTGATGTTAAAATCCTTCTGCTCGCGCTATTCCCCAAGGTGCAGAGCGTCGGAATCAACATCGACCGTGGTTCAACGAACCACGTGTGTGAAGGTGGAAAGCGCAGCAAAAAAGAGGAAAAGAATCGACGGCAAAACAGGATTACAGCCGGCTTAAACCTAAGTCGATCACTAAATCCAATTTAAGTTCGTTGTTATCTCGTTACGGTCGCCTGCTTCATAGTTTCCCGGCAAGTCACTCTCGGTTTACGCCCGCACGGGCCAGCATTTTTGCAGCCAGGATTTGGTGCTGGCTTTACTCTCCTTCTTCATTTTTTCCCCCGTCGACGCTACCGACGGTTACGGGTTACAGTTGTTGTAAAATTGAACTGAAGCGAAATTTGTAATCTGCTTACCAAAAAGTGCTCGCTCCGGACGTGATGAGCGTCGGGGTTTGTTTCTTCTTACGGGTTCATTTTCATTTCATTTTTCCCTTTGAACCTTGCAGTGTTAAGAAAAGGACGAGCATTTTGCTCTTTTAAAAAGATAAACAAATATCGCCAAAGAAAGAATGCCAACTCCAAGAGTGACGGTAAACTTTGGACTGACTTTTGACGGCGTGCGGTGGCAACGCAAAATGGTAATTTACTTCCCATTTTTGCCCAAAAATATTGAGCTATAGCTTAAAGACATTTCTGCAAGATCGTCTATTTGAGTGAAAGTATTGCATAAAATAAATGATATTTGGCTAACGAAACATTTCACCCAGCTCGCGAGCTAAAACGATCTCTAAAGGAAGTAAATTATATGATGAACTCCTGCTCATTGCAGGATGCGTTCGCTCTTTTGAAGTTGGGACACGCTACAAAACTGATTGATTTATAGCTGCCCCGAGTGCCAAGTTTCGTTTGGAAAACATCTAAAGAGGATGCACGACGATGGGAAGACGTCGCAGCTCGATTGTCATGCCAGAGCTGCGGGCGGGATTAGCGTAATGAGCATCAGTTTAATGATGCTCGCTCGGTTTATGTTCGCGCAAGAGAATGATGAGTAAGCGTTAGGAGACAGCTTGACGACAGTAGTTAGAGGGTTGTTTTATAGACTATTAGCCGAGACGTTAGCTGAATTTAAAATACGTTCCAAAAATAGCAAATAAGTTTGAAACAAGCATGCCGTGTTATTGTTGTACGTTATAGTTTGTTTATAACAAAGCGTAAACGATGTAAATATTAGGATGAAGTGGATGAATTGCCTCAACGTGCCATTCCGTGCAGCGTTCTGGCGCTAAACAATCAAACACGTTTATCATCTTCATGAATAATGCGCCGAAAACGTCGACCATTGAATAGCAAAAATAGCATTTGCATGCGTTTGTTTCCACACACCCAGTTTCCCTATAATAATAGTCATTGTTTGCGGACATTCGTGCGCGAGTGTCAACGAGAAGACAATCGGTTCGTATGAATACGCTTGCAAATTGTTTTCACCTTTATTTCACGTGTGCTTTGCAGATATGCGATCGGTTTCTTTATCCTGCATCTTGATCCGATCCGAAACAGGTTAGATGGGTGTACTGTGCTGAAAAGCCAGCGTCTCCGTTGTATGTAAAGCCCGTTTTTGGTAATACTATTACGATTGTTTTTGTATCACCCTGTAACGCTAACGAAAGGATGCGATTGGTGTGACCGCTAGGTAGGGCAGAAGGGAATTAAGCCAATAATAACACAAATCGCATATGCAAACTGTCCATTTACGTGTTGGATCGTACCGTATTAGCTTGCGCAAGAGATACATTCCTTGTAAGCTTCGTAATAATGCTTCGTACACGTTACTGGTTAGCGCGTGAAACTAAAGAAAGCGACTAAAGAACCCAATGGTTTGGTGGAAAGTGAGCAAGCATCGATAATGCAGCTTTAAAGGTTACAACGTGAAATAAATGCAAAGTCGTGCCCAATAAATCATAACCATGCCGATGGAAGGTTTGCTTTCAAAATGGTGTTTGCGGATGTCCGCAGAAGAATATAATGTGCAAGAGAAACGCGAGTCGCGGAGCTCAACAAGAAGCAAGAATTGGAAGATGCTTACATGATGTAGTATGTGGTGCACCAGTTGGGAAAAAAACCGGTGTAAAGATGGTAAAGCAAATATTTAAACTGCACAAACAAGTTCTCCATCAAAGTTGTGATTATGGTGCAAATAACATCTCTATATTCTAGACTATTGTAACATTATAATCGTTTCATTTATGTTCAACTTAAAAAGAACATATTAAAAACTGCTCGTTTAATATAAGATTAAAAAAATTGTAAATCAATACAACTGCATCCAAACAAGTCCATCGTAACAATAAAACATGGATGTATTAACAATCGCAATTGGATACGGCGACCAGTCGCTAGAGTATGCTGGATCTCCTGCAATATTCAAATGCCAGGCGGCACATTTTCATAATCAGGCGACAAAACCCGCTCGATCAGTGTTCCGCCAGTGCCCAAGTGGTTGGAATTTTTGCACTGGGAGAGGCCACAACATTGCGCTCGGTTTTGCTGCCTGGCACTCAACTGCGGTAGGCAAAAATGCTCCGATGTTTGCCAAAGGAGTGTTTCTTGTGTTGACTTGCGGAAAGAAAGGGACACGGGTGGAGATGGGAAGAGGGTAACGATCGTGTGGCAACAGGGCTGGAAATGGAAAACAAATAAATTGAGCATACAGATACGAAACAAAAAAAAAAACAACCAGCGTTGGAAAACGGGTGAAAAAGGTATCGCCAGTTAATAAAGACATTATAGTCATGCTGCCATGCTTGACGTCTTGGAGTTTGTATTGCTTTTCCCCGGGGTGGGGTAGCGTGCAGGACACGAAAAAGAAGGCCGGAACAAAAGTGGGGGACTGTTAGGGGAGCATTGTTGAAACTTTTTAACACAAACTGTTTATAGCTGCATGTTTGCGGCCTGAGTAGCAGCCGCCTTACCTGGCGCTTTTTGTCTGGCATGCCCTACCAGTTATCGCTGGTGGTACGCGGGTTTATCAGCCAGAACAGGACGGAAGGGTTAGGAAACAATTTTCGTAGTACAACTCCTCCTGCTCACGATTGCTGCTGCACGACACGGAGTGTAAAAAAGTATTGGAAGGTGTGATCGTGTGTGTCGTGAAGGAAGTGAAATTCCAGTGCTTTGTACAGAGTCCACTTTTTGGGCTTTTTTTTTCTATAAGCATTGCAAATATGGTAAGAAAATTGCATTGAATATATAAAGACTATTTCATTGATGAAACGCTACCACGTGGTCTTTTTTAATTGCTGTATTGTCATAAACATCTTCAGAAAGGGACAAATAAGACAAGCTTTTTCTTATATTTTCTTCCCCCAAAAATGTTTCAAGAGTTTGAAATATTTCATGAAAACATATTTATTTGTTGTTGCAAAAAGTGCAATATAACTTTTTTTAAATAACACAAGAAGTTGTCCTTGTACGTTTATTAATGTTCGTTGCATGTACCTTTTTTCCTGAAAACCATTAAACACTTCATTTAGCGGATCATCCACAAAGAAACAAATTCGATAACATAACAGCAGCCACATTAGCTTTATCATTAGTCGA
The DNA here is from genome assembly GCA_018908115.1 of Anopheles rivulorum. NCBI lineage: Eukaryota > Metazoa > Arthropoda > Insecta > Diptera > Culicidae > Anopheles > Anopheles rivulorum. Next base: position 4,645,642 of record STHB01000004.1, read on the forward strand.
GTGACATTTGTTATGGCAGCATAATTGCTTCATTCCATGCCTTCGGTGTCGTTTCGGGACCATTCCGATTTCCGAATGCGATAGCACTGTTGGAACGAAAATGCATTTCGTTCTTTGTGGTTGTCTCCCTGTGCTCTTGTACGCGGTTTAGACACGCGTCATAAAAAAAGGCTCGTAGCGTGGTGCATGCATCCGACCTGCAAGTCGCTGGCGGGCGTACGTTCAGAAGCAATCTCCAGAATACGACCGGCAGCGAGTTAATAACTTCTCACTGATTTATTGCTCCACGGGATTTGACCCAGAGCTTGCCATTAGTTTTGACCATTTGAAGTTATCACCGTGAAGCCGGAACAGGGGTGCGCGCTTAACCTGTTTTCTTTAAGCCAACGATCATCGACGATCGTCGCCAGGGATGCCACCGTACTGGCATTTGAAATAATAAAATCATAAATTATGAAATATGAATAACCGATACTGCACTATTTTGATGCTAATGAGCATCCTCAAGCAAGGCGTTCTGTGCAACGCGTAAGCCGACGTTCGTTTTGGGGGGATTCTGGTCATGGTGTCTATAAAAATCTAGAGCACAACTGGCTGAATCACCGCCAAAGTGTATGGTACTGCTAGTGATGAAGTTTAAAGAGAATCTATCTTTTTTTTTTAAACCACATCTACGTTTCGATTTCTAATTTGTTTATGATAGTCGTATTTAGTTTTTGGTGTTTGCTGCTGTTCGAGCAGCGTTTTTGTAAACTCGGAAACAGATAAGCGTTGATTTATTCATTCCCTCGCGCATAGGAATGATATGGTATGTGGGAACAGAGTGTTTTGCTAGCTTGAATCTAGTTTGGCTACTGTTCCCTACCAGTGTGGTTTAAAAGCCGCGAAAAGCTATCGAAAGCGGATCGTTGGAATTTAGAAGGTTAGTAGGCGCAGTATCGCGCGATCGTTAACGTTTGTTCGCTGAGAACTACGAAGCGAATGAATTTACGAGTGTTTTAACATCGGTCGTGTTTTGGGCAGAGTGTCCTCATAACTCATAATTAGGCGTAGAGATTCCGTACATAGTTCCTTGCAAAAAGGCAACGACGCTACCTGTCTTTATCCCAAACTTCCATCAGTATGTTCTCTCTCGCTTTCTTTCTCTTCAAGCTTTCAATATCCAATATCCAAAAGTATCATGCGTTCGCTGAAAGGATTGAAAGGGATCTTGGCATACAGTTGTATGCAAAATATTTGCCCTTCCAAGGTGGTCAACATGGCACGTGATAACCCGACTTGCTGACTTCCTGGTGTGATAAGCCGGGTCAGCCGATAATCCAATCAACGATACCCATATCGGTAAGCGGATTAACCCAAACGAGCATCGTACGAACGGATAGGACCAACTGGGCAACTCTGGGATACGCACTGACTCGGAACGTAGTTTTCGGGGGCGGTAATGTAATAATTAGATGTAACGCCTTCTCAGCATCAAACATTTTACACCCCGTCGACATAAGCACCGGGTTGCTACGGGTGCGAAAAGTAGACAGGCCAGACACACCATGGCAGACTTTCTGTTCGGGGGTTTTTGGTAAGATATGGCTTTTCGAGCTTTTGGGTGTTTATTTCCATACTTGACATTTGGAAGATTGAAATGCAAAGAATTGTTTCTATGATTTATGACACAGGTTGTGTAGGAAAGCATGTTTGATAATGTATGGATTCATTACTTCACAGCATTTCTTGGACATTGATGATAAATTTGTTTCGAGCTCAAAGTTGCCCATCTGGTTCGTTCCCTTTTCGGCAGCTCAAGTTCGCATAACTTAGTGCAAGTTTCGTGGTCTATTGTCATGTTGCTGCTTGGACGATTGTTATCCTGTACAGCTTATGTACTACTGAATATTAGGTTGAGAATGAGAAAATTATTCCTTCCAGCTTTCTACACGGAGTAAGATTTGGAACTTCCTGTTAACGTGTTCTCAAAAAAAAAGTCTTCCTTGTAGTACTGATAAGAATTATTTTCCGTTGGTTTGCGAGTTTATCATACTTATGCTTTTATTCATGCTCCGGTTCCGTAACGTTTGATGACGTTAATCGTAGCTTATAAAGCGATTTTCCAATCAAAATGTATGTGTGTGTAGCCGGCAAAACACCACCAGCGTTCGATCGGATGAAGCTCGGTACAGCGAGCAGCAGCTTCCGCAATTTCCGCAAAAGCAGCTCTGCAAGTCTCTGCAGCTGGCTTAACAAGGGGAGAATTATTTTCCACAAGTGTTGTGGGGCGAGTGTGCGTGGTGCGAACAGTCAAAATACGAGTGAGCCGCGCAGTGATAGAGCGATAGGGCGAACGATTTATCGTCATTATCACAACTGCCACCAACCAACCTTGTTCTCCGTCGCCGTGTTCGTGCTGAACGTTGCAGTTCCGATTCCCTATCGTTGCAATCAAAAAATGTGTTGAAAAATTTATATAAAATCATTAACTTTGATCACTGTAATCAGCCGTGCCAGCGTGCTGAACGCCATGGCTGCAGGATAAGTAATTTCCAACAACGATTGGGTTGGATGGGAGTGGTAGCAGGGAGGTGTAAAAGGTGGATGGGACAGGGCAATGGGACGAGTGGAGAAGCTGCTGATGGTTCACAGTTTCTGCCGGTCCATTAAACGTGGGCAGCGATAACGGATTGACTGTTGGTTATGATGACTGTCGCTCAAGTCAACCAGAAACATAAGTTCAAAGAGACCACTTGCACTTGGTGTAAGTGTGAGAAGCACACTAAATTGATGAGATTGGGAAGGAGAGCTGAAAAGATGTAGAGTTTATGTAATCGAAAAAGCTGACTATTTTTAAGCTTAAAGTATATTTTCTATGAAAATTTAAGTTTTAAAATGAACTTGGGTGGTATGCTATGTTAATATACATATTTTTCCAGAGATTAATAAATTTGAAATCATGTAACATATTATTACAAGTCTGAAAATTTTGAAATAAGTTAATGCAAAACGTGTATTTTAATTAAATTTTACCTTTTTTCGTGCTTTTCCTAATGAAACACTAAAATACTTAACAATAAGCAAACTTTCCGTGCAACCTTTGCCGTATAAATGGAGAATCAATCTTACGCGGTGCTGCAATTTGTGATCTTCGACCATAAAATTACATTATTAAATTTGTGATCGCGGGAAAATTGATGCCTGGGTGCGTAGAATGATTCGCGCGCACCAAAAAACCAATTATTTAACCAATCGTTCCGTTTCTGCAGGCACCACGAAGCGTTCACACACGTTTCGCGCATTAATTTCGTGAGCGTTTTGATCATATTAAAGCGAAATAGTAATTTGTGAAAATTATGCTCATCGTTAGCCGTTATGAATTGATTTGGTGGTTCCGCGTTCGCAAAAAAAAAAAGATGCAGCCGTTTAGTTGATGCTGCACGTTGCAAGTTTTGCTGCAAATGAAACGCAACTCAATTATTGACACATTGGCTGATGGGCGTTTAAATTGGGGGGTTTTTTGCTGTTGTTGTTCAAGAGCATTAATTTGGGAAGTCGAAACATGCCTAGTAATGAAATGACTTTTCTAATAAGGTCTTCTAATTTCTGCTGCCATCAAAAAATCACTTCAAAGGATTTCAAATACACTAATTGTTTACTACTTTGCATTGCTTTTTTGGTGCGATCGTGTACGGCAAAAGGTTTCGTTCGGATCAACATTTACGATGCATTAACTCCTGCCTGATTGAAACCGTCGCCTATTGCGGTGCCTTTAAAGGCAAAGGTTTATTGCCATATTAGTTCAATATGGGGCTCATAAATGTGCTGTTGTCTTGTTCCTTGCTCCTGTACACGGACACTCGGCATTAATTAGTGCCGAGGTTAATATAGTAAACAGTCGGTACGAACAATATGATTTCGACGTGATATTTTTTGTTTGCTTAGTCGAGGTTTTAAGATGTTTTTATTAGTCAATATAATAGTCGGTGTAAATTGAAGTTAGACATTTCGCTTTTATGATTGCCGCCAAACAGAGCCGCCACTGGGGAACGTTTTTTGTTTAACTTCATTTCCATAGTTGCCGATCGCCGTAGCGATCGGGTTACACAAGCGCAAATACTTGACAACATAATCTGTCATCGAAACTAGAGCAACAGCGATGGCGCCTTATCACACGGAACTCGTACTCACATGGTTGCCACGACAAATGTGGCAAACATACAAGAAGCCAAAAAAAAAAACACTTTTACCCTTGTTTACACCGAATCACCACAATCTAGTAATTGACAAAATCGGGCGAAAAAAAAAGGAAACATAAGAATCGCTTATCAAACTTCGAAAAATGCGTCCCATCTTCGGCCGAGCAGCGCAGTGGACGAATTTCAATTTCTCCACTAATTTACGCTAATTAGCTCATGCTCAATTAATCATTCGGAGCACTTCAAAGCCGGCTGACCCTCAGCTACGACGTCAAATGACGTCACCGCTTTCGCCGATGTGCTGTCGCGGCTTTGTCAACCGCATAGGTCGTAATCGTTTCGAACGATTTTTCGTACATGGGTCGTTTTTTGTTAATTTCACACAACCGCGGAAGTTTAAAAGTCGGCCACACAAAGCATCACGGTTTGTAAGATGCCGAACCGTAGCGTGAAGCGCGCTAGTTGATGCTAATGAACGGATCCGATTGCTCATAAACTTTACCAAAAAGTCGTTCCACTGCGCAGGTCTTGTAGGGTTAAAATTATCAAATCCTTATTTGGAAGTTGAACATCCCAAATCAACATCACATAAACAACGATTTTATTATAGAATAATACGGTTGTAAGGTTTGAATAACGATGCCACCATGAAAGTGCATGTAGAAAGCATATTGCACTCCATAAACAAAGCAAAACACATGAAGAACAGCTTTGCGAGATGAAAAATAGCGTGAATAGAGCATTTCTTGCACAACATAAGCGTAATGAATCGAATCGAGAGCGGTTATGAGTCAACCTTCGAGCCGATCGATTGGCTTGGCGGCACGATTGAATAATTAAGACCTGAAGTTCAATCAAATTGACACTAATTATCAGTTTTATGCACCAGCGATAACCCATCGAAGTGGATTGCGTCGGTCGGGCGTGGAACAGGATGTTGAAACAAGCTGCTGCTGCTGCTGCTGCTGAAAGTGAGGCCAAGGAGCTGGAGTTGTCACAGATCTGATGGATTGATGGTAAACTCCACTGGTGCACTGCACGGTGATGATAAGACTCTATAAGATTCGCCGTACCATCGTACCTTATCAGTTTGACTGGTTGCTTAAAATACGAACTGTCCTCGTGATTTCGACCCTTGGAGCGCAATAACGCGCAACGGAGCCGTCGAAGATGTCCTACAAAGGATAGGCACCGTGCAAAAAAAAAAAGACAACATCACAGCAATCACGCCATTCGCTGGTGTCTGCTACGCTTTGATTGCCAATTTTCTTCGCCCGTACCTGCTCATTATTATCATTATCGATCCGGTGGAACTGAAATTGAGTTTTTATCCTATTACTATACACACCTTGGTCGAAACGTTACACGCTAGCGGGCCTGCTGCAGCTAAAGTCGCGGCGCAAATTGGTCAGCAAATTTGTTGATCGATTACCCATCATTATGGGAAAACAAGGCGTTCGGATCGATAGCGACAAATTGATTATTGCAAAACGGCATCGTATCGGTTCGCATATGGCAAAAAAAGGGTTTATTATCCAACAAGTTTAAAACTCACTGCTGGTTGTTATGTTGCCTAAAAAAATGGAAATCAATCTTTAAGTTAATTAGGTTCTTTAATTTTGTTTTCAAAATGATTTAAATAAGTGTGAAAAGTATGTTAATATTAATTATAGTTTTACATGAAATTACTTACTTATTATAAATTCATATCGAACAAAAATATATTCATAATTTTTTTTTTGTTTAAATTTACTGATAAATAGTTTCATTTTAATCAAAACACGAAGGTGTGGTTTATTAACTGAGGAAAATAATTATTTTAAAAAGAAAATAAATATATTCACACAACAAAGATAAAAAGCTTGTTTCCGATACGTTTTAATTATTGCTGTAATAATTTGTTCAATACGCTCAACATCTCTCACATTTCCGTTCCAAGGTTTCACCTTGAACATTACCAAGCGCTGGGACGCAGTAAAACCATAGCGTGGGATCGTCGCGGTGGCCAAGTAGCTGAAAAAGCACTTTTATCCCTTGTTGTGTTTGGTGCGTTTGGATAATTTCAAATCAAACATACATAATAACGTAATTAGCACGTTGGCCGCCCATACCAACACCGGTATGCCGCCGGTATCTGTTCGGCTTGCTGTGTGGTCCGGCTTCCGGCCCCGGTACGGGATGGCCGTTGCCCGGATGTCGGTGTTGGCACAATTATCGTACCGACCAGGTACCGGGCAGCGGTGCACCGATGACGTGCTAAATGGCCATTGTTGTAATAGCGCGCAACACAACGCACGGCAAACAATATAATTATTCAGCTTCAAACAGCGACTGGGAGCTAATTGTTTTAGCAAACGCATGCCGATGCGATGCATCTCGAACGCAACGCGATCGATGCAGACTCTCAGTATTGGAACCATCGTGTTCAAAGGATCAATGTCTGTTCGGTCAAGCAGTGGGCAGCAAATAAAAACAGTGAAGCAAGAGCAGCCCGGATTGCGCGAGTCGTTTTCTCATGTGCAGCTACGTAGAGTGCGCTACTTTCGGCACCTTTCCAGCAATGGGGCGGTTGGTTAAATTAAGCTGTTAGTGAAGCTGACTGCTGACCGTATGTTTGCTCAGTTTCAGCTGCAGACCTCGCAAGGGATCCATCAATTTGCGATGGTCAACGGTTGGTGGTAGAAAATGCAAACAGCAAAGAACAAGGCGATCATGTGAGTAGGGATCGCGTGAAAGCTTTTGTTTTTGCCCATGACTGATGTACATGATGTGCATGAAATATTCGCAACTTTGAAAGAGAAATGAGTGGAAATAAATAAAATGAATATTTACTACGAAATTGCTGTTGTAAACAAGTGTTAAATTAAATGAACATGTTCTTTAGAATTCTTGCAAACACTCAACATTTAATTTAATAAATAAAGTTTCAGTAGCATTTAACTCTTACCGTATTGCGTTCCCCCCGTCGAAACGAATTAACAGCGATGATTTTGACACTTTCATTCGATTAACAAACAAGCGAACGAATGAGCAATTGTTCGAGCTGCTCGTGCCAACCTTTTGCCGCGCATATACGTGTCTGCTCAATCTTAATTTTAAATCTTACTTCCATTCCCCTCTTTTTCACGAGCCCATCCAAACCATCCCAACGGTTTTCTTTTTGCGCCAGTATGCTAGATTGTTCCAATCCGTTTGTGTGTGTCTGCCATCGTGCTATCCTGTACCGAGGCAGTTCGCCCGGATCATTCCCGATCATTACCATGCTATTCATTTGAATCTTGAGCCTTTCTAGCTCTAATGGCTGGCCGTATACACAGATTCGCTTCCTCATTCGGACGGATCTGGTCAACTGGCGGCAACAAATAAACCATCGCAACCATGGCTGACGCTAAATACGCACCACCATACGGGTTAGGATGGGTGTGCTAGTGGCAGTAGTGTTTACTATACGAATTTATAACGATAATGTTAATCATCGTTCTACCATTTTGCCTAGCTTGGGAGTAGCAGCAGCAGCAGCAGCAACAGAGGGCAACGATTGCCAACGCGGCAGGGTGTCGGTTAGCAACGGAAAATGTCGATGGAAGGGATCGCTTCAACAAACTATCCTATGATGAGGACCTATTGTGTCGGGCTGCGTGTATTCGTTGCACAGTCGGGTAGTTTTTGGAAAATTTGGAGTTAATTGTTTGTTTGACCAGTTGCAGCAATTGATGGTGATTTAAAAAAAAAGGAAAACTCGTAATTTAATTTCAAACAAACAAATATTGCCAACACCGGCTGAACCGTACTGCGTCGGTTTGGAGTTGAACAAAATAAACAAACACAGCCTCATGATCATGCGCACGCGGTTCGCTTCATTGATTGTGCGCGCCCAGCCACCCATTATTCATTCAGTATGCGCACGGGTTTTGTCGATTGCTGGGCGATTTCTTTGTAACGAAATGGCGTGAATTGTAGTTTTTAATGAAAGCTTATCAGCTAATGATTTTATGAATCACGTATTTAATCAGTGGTGCTGTTTCATTTGTACTAGTTGGAGCTCCAGTTATGTATCGTTTTTGTTGTACATTGCGTTATATTACAAACATAGCACATAAGCGTTTGCTTACTTTTATAGATTTAAGGAGATGTCTACAGTCAGCATTTCGATGTTTTTGTGTAGTATTTCTAGGAACGAAAATTTGAGAAACATATGACAAGAAATAATCAACTGTTTATCAACAGATCGAATTGAAGTTTTTATCTCGTGATCTTTAGGAACTTTTAATACATGCCGAGAAAAAAAATGTTTTTTAAGATTTTGCAATTTCATAGTTGGTTTAGTTTTTCAGAATTAGGCTTGGTTTAAAAATATGTTTAAATTAACGTTTTTTCCGACGAAATGTATCGAAAACTTTGCTTTTAGAAGCTTTTAGAAAAATAGATTTTAGGTTCTATACATGATTTAACGCTTTATTAAGTATTTGCACTTTTACATGAAAAGACTTTCCCTTTCATTATATGAAATTGTTGCTCTTCTAAAAAAATGTTTAAAATGCGTTTCTAGAATTTTTTTAAAAAACATTTTCCCTTAAAAATAATGCTGTAGATTTTTCATGATGTTTGAGTAAAAGATAAATATTATATTAGGTTTTTGTGAGCTTTTATGAAGTTTATCGTAATTAATTTGCAAATAATTTCTTAAAGCTGGTTGGAAATTTCAACTGTTCAAATAAATAATTTTACATTGCTTCACAAAATTAAGCATAAGATAGACTTATTGCATTACGTTTCAATTGTAACAGGAAAAGCTGTCATCGAATAAAATGTCCAACTATTGAAAGGACTAGCTCACACACGTACTTTAATTGCGATGTATTAAAATCTCTCTACGGCATCAGTGTATGCTAGCCAACCATCATGATTTGCGCTCAATGATGCTGCTAATCATACAAAGACAGGATCGGTATGACACACTCGCTCAGCCTTTCCAACAGACTTCACAGACGATAAATTGTCTACCCCGGTCACATCGAATCGTTTTGTACCAGCTCAAGTGCTACACCTTTTTGTACCATTGGAACAAAATTACCCTTAAATAGCTTTTTAACAACAGCCAACCGTGTTCGCCTCTCGCTCTGGGCAGGTTTTTGTTCCCTGCATTTAGGGTTTTGCGCTGCAATATGTTGCAGCCTCTTATGTACTCCAGCTTTAGACTCTATTTAGCACCAGTTTATGGAAACGGGAATGCAAGGGGGAAAACTCTGGCACTCGATGTTCGGGTACTGAAGGGTGGTAGCCTTTTTGGTGTGTTTGATTGTTATAAATTGTACACGACCGTACCTCCAGAGGAGCCACCACGACACCAATGGCCACGGCGCGAGCGAAAATCCGGCACCGCTCGGTCTCACTCTTTTGTGCGGATCATTAAGCGAAGTGAATGGCGGATTTCGGTGTTCCCTTCCATCGGAGTTTCCCTTCCCAGTCCTGCGTGCTCGTGAGTGTGTGTGTGTGTGTGGACATTTTGGGTCGACCAAAAACCCGAAGGACTCCTTTCGAAGGACTGCATCGTTTAATCACCGTTTCGGGGTTCATTTTACTCAAATGAATCAAAATAATAACGCACCACACTCGATCGACACCGATGCGACGTGCGTGGATCGTACTTTGTGCTATTTCAGCCGAGTCGTAACAGACGAAACGTTTAACAGATTGCTCTTGTGCCACTCTATCTCTCTCTCTCTCTTTCTCGCTATGGGACCCGGTGTGCGTTGCGTGTCTGCTTCACACACCGAAGAACCGTTTAATGGCACGCTGTACACAACGATGGCACGTTGATACGCGCGTTTACGAGTGGTAGTTAATTATAAAGCGATACTTGAATTGAGAGTTAATCTTGTTAGGTGCGCTTCCACACCGGTGTATCGCTTCACCGTATGCCATATTATTGTATACGGAGGACGAGCGAATTGAACGAACCGGCAGTTGTAATAATGGGCTTCCAGTTAATGATGCTAATAATAAATATCGAAACGCCAAAAGTCAAACGAGTCACACAGACCCCTGCAGAAAGGAAGGAAGGCAGCGATTGAGTGCGCTTTTTGGGAAGACGCATCTACGCTGTGTTTCGATATTGTGTACTATGATGATAATGGGAGAAGGAAAGAAGAAAAAAAAAACAGGCAACAGTTACAGCGCCAGTTTAACGCTTAGGGATGGGCCGTTTAGTCGAGGTTGTCGTCTCGTATGACGAGTTTTATTGTTAATTTTGGTTACGAAAAAGCTATGGGACACATGCTGTTTGGTTCCAATCTTTTCAAAGTGGAGAAATCGCAGCAGATGTTACGGATGGGAATGGGAAGCATACCGAATACCGGCGCTGCTCAGAAACTAATAAATAAATGACAACGAAAAATGGGGCACTTGGGCAGCAATAGCAAGGACAAGGTTGTAAATGTAGCTGAACCTTGGTGGCGTTCTACAAGAAACGTGTAGAAAATAATAATCAATTTTTAAAATCCAATCCATTTTTTCAAATCATCTTGTGAGAAAAATGGCTAAACTTCGAACCAAGTGAAATGATTAGAAGGAACGCATAAAAATTGCAACATCAAAAATCCCATTAAGAGCTAAACATAATACAAAACCCAATTTTGTGGAATCGAATGTTTCGCTCATTTCGCGCATCTTTCGTATACATGATTGGCCAATAAAAATGGTTTTATGCGTGCGCTGATCGGCTAATTCCCGCGGATGCATCCTTGGAGCTACAATGGGCTGTAATCCACCATCCACCATCGTCTTGCAAAGGCGCGCTGCAGTCGCAAATTTGTGAACCATTAAAAAGCCATTCATAAAAACTTGGAGCAAGGAAAACTGATTGGTAACACGAACGCGTGGTTTAGCGAAACAGAACACGCGTATTGATATTGTGCAGTTTGAGTGTTCCTGTGCTTCCCCGAGCTCGTAAAAGTGCACATTTGACGATTCGCACACTAATTGCTGTTCCGTTTTTAGTTTGGCGGGAAACGTTTCGAGCAGCTCGAGCTAGTGGAGTCGTGCCAAATAAAAATGTAACTCATTTCCAACCGAACAGCGAATAATGCGCAGATGATCTGCACAAATATATGATGGATACGTGTATGTCTGCAGGCAGACTGTTAGCAGAGGAATCATCAAACGGAACAGATCTTTGCTTAGTTCTTCTGTCTAACCAGCCCGAATAATCCATTTTTTGGTAATGAAGATATTTCGCCCTGCTGGCGAAGCATAACGTCGTTCCGAGTTTTATGGTTTCGACGGTTCCGAACGAATAATTAAGATGATTTGCAGTTCGGCTGCGCAAGCCAAGCTGCCAAGCCCTTTTGTGGCAGGGTCCGCCATGTGCCCGGGCTGTATGGTGAATGCAATTTTTGGTTTTTCGATGCACGAAAACACCCCCAACCAGCGAACCAGCTCGCGCAATCATCCCTGACGAGCGTAAGAGTGTTGCAATCACAATCTCCATGCCAGCCTTTGGTCGATCGTAAGGGCACAATTCATAAAAATGCATTGTGCTGTTGTTGTGTCTGCTGCTGTTGCTGGAACGACGGCTGACGCGTGTTTATGCTGTCGGGAAGCTCAGGGAGTTTTACGAGCCTTTTCCTTTCGAATGCCGGACAGCGTGAAGCTGGGATAATAGCGGATGGTGCAGAAGAAAAAAAAAACGATCACTGTTCGCGGCCGCAGTGGATTCCCCGCATGCTGGGCGTGGAAAGACAATTTTACTACTGAATACTTCATTAAACGAAATACATGGTGCAATTTCCGTGCGCGCAAACTCGTGATGTGGATGCACCGATGTAAGTGGGAGTGCAGATGAGTTTGTGCGTAACTTACTTGAACGCTAATGAAATTGGCTGCATTTTGGTTGTGTAAAAACTAATAATATTTGTAAAATATAAGGAGTTTTTAAAAGATTTTCGACGAGGACTTACTCATCGTTCGTGAAAACATGTTTTAATTTAAGTGAGTATTTTTGTTTAAATATTTGACCATCACCACCACATCTCCGCTCACTGTAAGAAGAGCATGTAAGCGAACAAAAATATCTTACCGAAAATGCATCAATGTGTCTGCAGCACCGTAACGCCCAAGCGATGACGAACAACAACACGGGATGCGTTTGCGTATCGCACTTTGCGCAATTAAAACACTTTTAACACGCAGCAGACACGTCCGGGGAGAGGTCGTTAATGATGACGATTTGTTAATTGCTCGTAGGCAGCAAACGTGCAAAACATGGTGCGCCCTGGTGTGCTTGCGCTGCTTTAATTGGCGACATGCGTAGGCTAAGCGTCTGATCAGGCTAGCGCACTGAAGGATCGAGCTGCCGGATTGGTCGTTCACTATTCAGGCCAGGAAAGAGGCTTAAATCTTTGCTCGCCTTTGCTCATCAAGTTTAATGAGAGAAATGTGCTTAATCAAAAGCAATATGGTTCCGATTTGCTTGGAAACGCGTTTGCATTTCAATTCCGAAATGTTCGCGCCTGATAAGCCAAATCATGACGATGCTGGTGACGGGATGCTGGTGTCAAATGAGGTGCAGGAAATTATGAGATTTCCGGAAGTGGCACCATTTTTCGAAACGTTGCTTTGGAGGAAGCTGTAGGGAAAAAGAAAGCTAAGAAACTGATTACTACTTCCAAGCCACAGTGCCGCCTTCATACCAAGGTGCGATGTGTGTGTGTGTGTGATTGTACGTTTTAACGGAAATCCGTGCCAAAACGATTTCCAACTTGGCACCGTGGATTTGCACTGTGAAGCACATCGGATTTAGCAATGCTTCAAATTACTTCTTATCAACAGTTTGAATAATAACAACATAACAGCAAGCCCAACCATTAGCTCATCCTTATGCTGCTGCTGGAAGCATGTACATACAAACCGATGCAAAAGAGGCAAAAGTGTAAAAAGTGTTGGACAGCTTGCTGATGATAATTACGAAACAGTATGTTGTTGGGTGTGTGTGTGTGTCAGAATGAGCCACAAAGCAAGACTATTTAAACAAAAACGAAGAAAAGAAGGGACAGCAAAATAAACAAACAAACAAACAAAAACACACATTCACAAGACAAATCAAGGCTTCGAAAAGTGACGCGGTTCGACAAATAAAACTCTGAAAAAGCACGGTAATCAAGCAATTAAATGTTATCACTTCTGAGCGAAAACACGGCTTCGAACAGCGGACAGAGTAGCGAACGCGGCGGAATGATTAACCGAACTACACTTAAATAAAACCGAGCGAGAAACAAAGTGCCATACGGATGATACGACCATTAGACCATTCGTTGCTTGTAGAAAAAAAAAGAATAATGTGTCTAGAGACAAATCTTTCATCCGCCATGGGCGAAGAGTTGAGAACAGGCGGGAGAGATTAAGACGCCTGACCCTGTGCGGGTCATAGCGTACAGCATCGCACGGTGTCTAGGCAGCGCTGATAGAACCTCCGGTTGGTTCATCCGTTTCCATCGCTCGCACCAGACGGCCAACCCTTATCGTGGGCTTCTTCTAGGCTCCATCATCATCGCCAACCCCCCTCAAGGGTCGCGGTCGGGATGAGATTGAAATTAAAATTATTAATTGCACCAAATATAACGATGACTTCATCGCGTGTTATTTTGATTAGCGCGTTTCGCTGGTCGGTCGGTCTGGTGGACATGAATTTGCTTCATTTAATTATTTGCCAAACTGCGCAACCAGTCCCGGTTTGGTACAGGCAGCAAGCAAAACAAATCGCGCACCCCGGTGCCATATGCGTGACGGGATATGGTCAAAATAAATCGGACGTTCAATAAATTGATGGGTTCTTTGAATTAGCAAAGGAAAGCCGCACCACGAGGCGGGCACTATCGCTGTGGACGGAACGCTGTTTTTGAAAGGCGAAACATTGACGCAATTGCAAGTGGAAGGTTCGCTGACTGATGACCGGTAATGCGAGGATTTGATCGTACTAAATTTGGAAGCTGCTGTTTTGCTGATAGATGCGTATTCATTAGTGTGGGCCCATTCGTTAGACAGTTTTGTTTATACTGCTGCCATTGGATGCGATTTGAACCGTTGATTTGTAGTTGTTTAATCAACCATCAAAATGCTAGTTAGTGTTATATGCCTTCTTTAACATTAATCAATTGTTGTTTTCTCTCTCCCTCTTGAATTATGTGTTGTTGAACTTATTTCTTGTGAGATATTTAATTAATGCATTATTATGAGAAACAGTGTACAACAGATGATGTGTCGTTTATTGGAAAAATACACACAGCAATGCAATTTCCTACGGAAGGTACACGTAAGCTCGTGTGCATTCCGGATACATCTGCGACATATTTGTCCAGAGCGTTTGCTTCCCACGAAAGTGGTAGATAAAAAAAAAAAGCACGAACGATGGTCAACCGATGACGCACTTTTAGCAAAATGTGTGACTTTTCTCACGATCCACGCAGGCAGCACAAGCAATTTGCAGCAAACCAAAACAACGCAACCGTTTGATCGGCGAAATGTAAAATCGTTGCTCGCTTGCTATGCTTAATGATTCTGTGACGGCAATGTGCTAAAGAGCTTTGTCAACAGAAGTTTGCCACCGAACCGTTTGCCCCAAGAGATTCGCGATCGTTCATTCGTTGAATTGATCATTCGATTGGGTGGCTGTTTTGTTGTTGTTATTTGTCTGCTGGCATTAGTTAGAAGGTATGAGCATCAAGAAGCTTTCAGTGGCTTTAGACGAGTTTGAGTAATAAAAGCTACGAATTTTTATTCTACCTCTTTGTCACACAACATAGACGAACAATTGACAATCCGATACAGCTATTCAATGTCATGCTGTACTTGGAAGTTTGAGTTTGGAAAAAAAAGGTGCATGGCTTAGATTTGCCGGAATTGGGAACGAACCCTTAAAAACTCGATCGCCGCCGCACGAGAGCGCAAGGTGACCGAGCGTCCCGTGGTTAATTTCAAGTATCCGCCCCAGGATATCGCCCACCCGGACCATTGTTTCGAACAATGGTGTGCTGTTTTCGTGCCTCATTATTTGGTAAGAAAACTGGCACCTTTTTTGTTTTTTTTTGTTGTTGTCGCTTGCTGTTTAGTGCGAATAGTACGCCGGAGCATTCGTTCCGGCCACCGGGACACCGGCCATGTGGCTCTGGTTTTGTTTGGTGTGCACTAATTTGCTTCGCAAACGCACACTCGGCAGTTTGGCAGTGGCACCGGGGCCATTCTTTTTGTTGCTTTTTTTTGGCTCATTGTCCTCTCGGTTGTGCCGTTTTTAGGTCGGACCGGATGGATGAAATGTTGTTCCATTTTTTGTTTGGTTTGAGGATAGTACCGATGCAAACGTTGCAAGTCCACCGGTCAACGAGGCAAGCGGCAAACGGGCGTGAAGGATCTCCCGCTGGTTGGGCAATCAATTTCCAATACAAACTTCTGACAAGCCTCCATGAAAGCAAGCGGCACCCGGGCAAAACCCGATGACAAACGTCCTGAACCGTCCATCGGTCGCACCGATTCTACAGCTGGAGCTGGCCGTATGCAGCTGGAGTGTACGGCACCGACCGCTCGCAAGGAGGTTATTTAAAATCGTATTAATTTAATTTATTGATCAGCAGCGATTTAAGTCACCCCGGGTGCTATAAATTATTGTTTATTAATAACGCTTCACGCCCGTGCCGATCTCGTTCTGCGCGTTCGTCGGCTTCCCGAAGCTTATTCAGTCCGGTAGTACTGAGCGGACTTTTAGGAGCTTCTTGGTCTTGTATCTTTGTTGCTTCTTCCCCTCGCGTGTGGACAAAGGGGGGATTTGGGAGGTGATGGAGAGAAGGGGGGGGGGGGGATCATACAGACTCGTGGACATCATGGACGTGGTAAAGGTGTGTTTGATAATCGCGTTCCGCGCTGTTCGGCATTAGCTTCTTCGCATTGTCATCTACCGGCTGGTCGTATCGGTCTGTGGGCCCTTTTTTTTCATTCATTTCAACCATCGCCAACCGCTCGGAACGGTTCGGCGTAACGGCACGAGCTACGGCAGCGGAACAAGCGAGCTGATGCAAATTTGACATAAATTTAATTTGCTGACATCGTTAAATAATTTCAAATTTTTATGATAATTTATTGCTTATTGTAGTGCAATTAGCGGATTCGCAGTCGGGACTCGTGAAGTAAGCAGGATTGTAGACCCGCGCTTTGGTCGGGCGAAAGGACAACGGATCGCAATCGAGTCGAGCCGTGAGCGGGGATGGGGCGAAAATTGAAATGGAAACAAATTGCGATGAAAATTAATAAAAATTTAGTCCGAGAAGCAGCACTCGATTGTTGCTTGTTATTTGATGTGGCTGAACTTTTGCTTCCTTCGTAATTGGACATTGTGTCCTTGCAGTAAGAAGATTAAACCAGCCAAAGGTTGATAATAAGTCTTGTAGTCGCTCTTTGGTTATTCTATTGAATTGTAGTTTAAAATTGCTGCAGAATAATTTAATACTTATATATCTTAAGTGTCGTAAATTTTTTCAACATGTTGACTTCTAGTAGTATCACTCCAGTATTCTTTGGGCTGTATTATATTTTCAAAAACCACTCCACTCAAGTGCAATGTTTCGCGGCGCGGTGTTAAGCCATCACACAAAAACAGGCCTAATAAATCATCCCTAATTTTTGGGCCAACGAAGTCCCGTAACCAATTTGACTCGAGCTACGTTTAGGACGGTATGCAATGCTGGCATGCTGGCTATCTGCCGCAGTCTCGTTGGTCACGTTAGAAAGCACTCACATGGAAAGGACAACACACTGCACACACTTCAAAGGCATAATCCGTGAAATTTAACGATTTGACTACGCTTTTCGGCGCTATCTCCTACGGCTGTTGGGATAATTATTGTGCGCGCTTCGTAACCTCGCGGCGCTGTGGAACTCATGCTGGCGCCAGGGGCGTGTTCGGTCCTCGTGTCGCAAAACGGACCATAAATGTAGTGTGTAAAGCTTGGTGGCACCTTATTAGCGCTCTCTGTACTATCCCGAAAGCATAGTCTATGCTGGAAGATCCTTTGGGAGGTGCGCTCAAGTTGCAGCACCGATCGAAAGATCCAGTCACACTGCAACATGATCCAGCGAACAAGTGCGCATTGACATTGGTCATAAGTCACCAATGCGACGCGTTGAGGTTTTTGTTCTGGTATTTCTTCCTTAAGTCTTCAGAGCGATCGAGTGCTATGTCTATGGCTGGCGGCTCTTTAGAAGGTCCCTCTGCATAGAAAGCCCAGGAGAGGCTAAAGGCTTTTCGGGTAGATTTGTATAAGGAGCTAGCGGGATGGTGCAATGCCCGAGTATACCAAACCGTACCATGGAGATGATCCGATGATTTATGTTGCGGTCAAAACATATGTTTTCTTTTTCCCAAACCAGTCCAACAGACGGTGGCTTGGTCAACTTTTCCATACCGACCACCGAGTACCGAACGGTCCGTTACGGTTTATCAGAGCCGGTTGGAGTATGTTCGATGGTCGGGTATTGCAGATGCCAGGGCCACCAACGCCCCAAACATCAAACAAATGTCAGAATGGCACAATATGGTATGTTCGATAAATTATATTGCTCAGTAATCGGTTGGCATACGGAGTGTCAGACACAAACGTATATAATTTACTCCGCAAACTTTGTGCAATCAATTTCAATTGGAAACCAGATTTGTTGTAGATTTCTTCGAAATCGGCAATACACGACGTTTGGGTTGGCGGCAAACATACCGCCAAAGACTGTGTGCAATTAATCACTATTCTCACTTCTCCCGAAAGTATCTATGGGCCCGAAAGTGTCTATGCCGGTGTACGGAGTCAAATTACTGCTACATACTTCGGTAATGATGCACCGAAACAAATGGAGCGGGTTTTTAGAACGCAAAGTGTCTCTGTGGGCCGCAGTAGAAGCTGACTAGAAGGAATGAGTAGAAGGAAATAGCATAAAATAAGGAAAAGAGAAAACCGTCAAACACGGAGGTTTAACAAATATGTTACATGCAAGGCAGTATTTTTTACAATTTTAATGTTATTAGCAGATGTAATTTGGTGGTATGAGCATAAATTACTATGTAAAGTAAGGTTAATATGTTTTTGCTGTTCATGTGGATTTATCAAATTTTTTATGTCGTAATTTAACTTCAAAGCGATATTTTAACGAACATATTCAAGATGTCCAAGCTTTCGCTGTACTTCGATCAGACGCATCGTGCGCTTCATCTGGTAGAACTCCCTCATCGACACTAATTAGCATAACGCTGCACAAATCGTCACATCCGATCTGAGTTACTGGGAATGGGTATTACACGTTCTCTTAATTTACAATCTCCCCCTAACAATCAATGGTGCAATTATTATCTTCATAATGAATGCCGTCTTTCTCAAACCTTATCTGATTAACCAATCTGTCAATTGATGCACAAAACAGAATGGTCGAACGGTGAACGGTCAGTGTGCTTTGTTTACAGTACGGAACGTAACAACAGATTCACATTCAAACAAACGGCATCCTTATTAGTTAGATGCCTGATTAGTGGAGTTGTAATGGTCTAACGCCTGAGAACACGCTGAACCGTTCGTTAACGCACGCGTGCAGTTAGTTGTAAGATTGATTATCTCAAGATGAGGCTATTTCATCGCACAGCCCTATAGGTGTAACCAGTGCTAGTTGAAAATCAAAGTTATGAAATCACATTTGGACAATTAAAGCTTTGTTAAGATCTTCTGTGATGTGTACATCGTGCAGGGAGAAAAGGTACACCAGCATGGCGAAATCGCGGCTCGAGCTTGGTACGGCACGCCAAGCAAAACCCATCTCGTTAGAAGCGGATTACGATCGGATGTTGCTGATAACGAGAGCGAAAATAAAAGTGACTGATAGGACGCGGAATCACCATGGTTTCGTGCCATGCTGGTTCGGTGTGCTGCTGCACTCTGCGAAGGGCAAAACCTTCAGCCCATCAGCATGGCAAGCGCAGAACAGATGAGTAGAGATAGGGAAAGCGAAGCGAAACACATGAACAAACCAAACATTCCAAACAGTCACAGAAATAATTCTAACGAAGTTTTATGGCGGAGAACATTGGTCGTGCAAAAGTAGACAATGTACTGGTTGATTTGGCATGGAAGCATAAGCGTTTAAAAAGCATTATTTTAATAATCAAAGTGAAATCCTTTATAGAATAGAAATCAAATAGAAAAATTCTCATGCAGAATGCCGTTCCTACCAATCGAAAACGAACGAACGAATCATATCGAATAATAGCATATCTCAGCAAAATATGTAAGCTATATATGTCTTTTATGATTGGTAGCATTATTATACACAGCACAACCCCCAGTCCTAATACACTGAATTCAAAGGAAATGCGATCCATCAATGCGGCCAGCAAACAGACACTCGTGTTTGGCATGTCAAATCGGCCTAGAGATCCTTCTCTTTTCCTTCCCTTTTTGCGGGACGACGCTTGTCATGCCTTTTGTGCGATTTCGAGTGGCTCATTAAAGTCATATTTACCATCGTCACAGTGTCTCCGGTGTTCTTTCCAATTGGCCACATTACCCGTAACCGGTACAGAACCGTTCAAGGTGTTGGCTTCGGCATTCGTGTCGCACCGTGAGTGGTCCTCGTTTGTTGCCAAGCTTCCAGCGATCCTCACTATTCTTCCCGAGGCGATCCCTCGTATGGAATTCCGTTGAAGTGAGGCAAACCGAGCAAAAGGTCATAAAAATTGACTTCTTCTGCTCCGAGGTCTGGCGTCGATGTGGTTGATTTTGTGCAGCTCGTTGTCATTTGTGCACTCAAAATCGTCGGGTTTTGGTCGGGTGCCTTGAGATGTCCGTGCGCAGCGTTTCTTCTTCTGGGCCGTATGCCGATTGTTACAGCAACCGGGAGGCAACCACCGACCGACCACCGGAGTTATGGGGGTTTTGAGCAGCTGTCAAAAAGAGGACAGTTTTGGGAAACGTAACCAATCAGCCGTTCCTGTGCCGGGTGGAAGGTTCTTTGTAAAATGTGTCATTTGTTTGTTGTTAAACGACGATCCGCTCGCTATCTCGTGCAGATTCAATCGGTTCGTCCCATGTGCTGTACCGTTTTAATTGGAAGGGCTTCGTACACGGTGTACTGCCGATTGCAGCAATCTCCCGAGGTTGGTTACAAAACCGCAAGCTACAGGCAGAGAATAGACATCAATTTATGAGACAGCGTTCCGTTTACCTGGCCCTTAGGATCGTTCCGTGAAGTGACGCACTGTAGGGCCAAACATCCTGAGAGCATGTGGTGCGTGATCGGTGAGCTAGACGTGTAGAACGACCCGGCTAGTCTATCACAAATTAATTACCCTCTAATTATCCTTGCTTTGGCAAAGCTTGTATTATCCAGTTTTCCAGAACCAGATGGGAACCTTCTCATGGAAGAGAGCACCAATAAGAAATAAGAAATCCGAACGTGTAGCTTTGTTCGAAAACTTTGATGATCGATCGAAAGAATGGAACGTTCCCAAGGGATTTGAACGTGGACCGAAGTGCAAGTAAATTAAAAAAAACTCTGGATGAGAAAGAAAAGCTCTTGCAAAACATGGAAACATGTGATAATTGTGGGACATGGGTAGCGATCAGTTTCGCACTAAATAATTTAGTGATCAATCAAAGCAAATGAGTGACGGATTGGATTATAAATACGGTGGACGTGCCAGTTGATGGATGATGGTTTCACGCGGTTAACATGCGGTAAAGTGGAATTGTGTTTTAACATCTTTTTTTGCTTTCTGAAAACATTGTTCTTTGCGCAGTGTTTTCTTTTCTCTCTTTTGATGTAGGCGAATTCAAAAAAATCGTTGAAATCAATATAAAATGTTTTAATAATCTATTTCTATTTAAATACTTTATACTTAATGTTGAATCATTTTTTTGTTTCTGCAAAAATTTAGTCGAATAGCATTGACAAACGAAAGAGAGTAATGAAATGAACAAAGATGTCAACTGCTGAAGTCCCGTGCTCTATACGTCAAATCGGTTTAGACATGTAATGCTCGATGAAGAGGATTAAAGAATATTTAATGGAATATAAGTGTGCCTTGTTTTGTGCCAACAATACAGCCATCATTAACGTTCATCAAAAGTGCATTACCGGGAAGAATTGGACCGCTCAAGTGCCGGCCAAAAGGACTAGCAAATGCATTGCCACCCGCACAGCTGTGAAACACTTTCGACGATAAAAGCCAATGTCAGCTTTCATTCAAATTTGGCCAGCATAGGTCCACCCCCTAGTGGCCAGGTTAAATGTTAGCTTTTTCTGTTTCAAAAGTGATTTCGTTTGCATGTAAGGTAACGGCACAAAAGGTGCAACCAAAACGATGCACACGCACGACAAACACCCTGACCTGCCCTGTGGATGACTGAACTGTCAAATGTCAAATTTAAAGCAAATTCATCAGAAATCTCCAGAAAACACCCTCGTCCAACTGTGCCAACGGACCTTTTGTGCGTCCCTGTCCCAAAACCTGGCGGATTGTTTTTTGTTTGGCGATGCTGCAAGCAGGTTAGCGCAGCATGACACAAAAAGGTGTGTGAGTGTGGCGCACTCAAGTACGTTCCATGAATTTTGGGTTTAGAGAAAGCAAAACCAAAAGTGCCTAAATTTTGTGCTGAAATATTGGAAGCGGGCTTTTAACAAGCAGAAAGCTAATAAAAAGGAAAAATCATTTACAAAACTCATCAAACGGAAAAAAGGTGCTTCAAAATAAGTTCGGGAGAGAGCATAGAAAAAAAAAGACGAAAATTACAAAGTAATTGACTTCCATCCTTCTGTATGGACACACTTGAGAGAAAAAAATACCCCGGGAAGGTTACATATTGTTCACAATTACAGGTGAACAGCTTTACAGCTGAGTCGGAGTATGACAAGGCACGTGATGAGAAGGATACAGTGTTGTTCGGACTCGTGCCAAAAAAGGTCATGATTAAATATTTCAAAATAAGAACAGCGATATAATTAATGTGATTAAAAGAAAAAATAGGTAAAATATCTGCTAATGTGTCAAAATATAAATAATAAAAAGTATAAAATTATTTCAAAATGAAATATGATAGCTGCAGCCAGATGATCCTATGAAATGTAAGTATTAGAGAAATATTTAATTAAATAATAAAGTCTTGTTGATCAGCACAAAAAGGTATTCAAAAAAAGTCAGTTTTAATAATCACTAATCCTTGAAATACGTCTGGCACACACCAGTCGGTCAACAACGATCCTTTATTCGCTATTCCCTAGCCAGCACTGGGTAAATTACGTTCGAGAAAATCTCACCCGATAAAAAAACCCCGTCCCACAGTTTGGCCTCTTCAAACATCCCCGCAGGGGGAAAAGAGATTGCTGAAGAGAAGGAGAGAGCAGTAATAGGACACGAGGGAAGAGGCGAACGCTCAATTACAATCACTTATCTTGTTAAAATATTTGTTTGAAAATAATGCAATGGAAAATATAGCATACGTTGGCACCGGATATGGCACCGGTTCCGGAAGTACGGTTTGCGCACGGAAGCATTTCGCATCGAAAAAGGGGACGGATTGGTTTTGGTGATGAAAAATTCATCGCCCGCAAATAGATTTTCTCCCCTTTTTTTGGCTGGCATATAATTCGCATTCGCACGATGATTCTTTCCCATCCCCTTAGGCACGATTTAGATAAACGGTTCTCTAAATGGTGTACGTGTGTGTGTGAGTTTGGCCTCATCTACCAAGCTCTCCGTGGGATTCCGAGGGGCAACATCGCACCGAAGTCAGAAGTGTTGCTGTGGCACCAATATTTATGTGACACCGATTCGTTTCGTTTGCCGTACTGCCGGGTACGACCGAGTGGCTACGATTCGTCCATCGACTGAACATCGTCTCGTTGCCTTGCGGTGCGACTAGATGCTGGAAGAGAACGCACACACTGGCGAACACCATAGCGTACGCCACCTACCAAATCATGGGCCGGGTTTTAGATAGTGGTTAGGGATAGGGAATCTGGGTATCGCTTTCAGACACAAAATCTGACACGTGCGCAGTCATTTACAGAACGGGGAACCTCGGGAAGCGGGGCAGGGGGAGGGCTTTTTATTGTTTGCTGATACGTTGTTTCGAGTAGCGATATTTGGAGAACAGAGCGATGTCGACGATATCGTTTGTGCGCCGCAAGCGAGCTTGGGTTGGTGAAATTAAGTCTTTAGTTCGTATATTGTTGTAACGTTACTGCAAATACGATAATTTTTAGTGCGTAGTCCGTTAAATCATACAAGAGATTCTGAAAAAAAGATTTAAGATATAGCTCCTTAATCAATTTTATAGCGCAGCAAAGAATTTTCTCATGCAGGAAAGATATACATTGAGACAGATACAAACATAACTTTCCATTTTGGCAGCAAATTGACGAGAAATTATAACGGAGAAATGATAACTCCGAAAGGTCTTCAAAATTTAAGTTTGCGTTGCAAGAAACTCTCCAATTTCGTGGAAAATTTGGAACGAAAAAAACTATAAAATATTTCTAAAGAAAGCAGTATAAGTTCTTGTTCAAGAAAAGCAATAAATTTTATCATTATGATGTCGGATTTGACTGCTTTTCATTCATGACTAAATGATACACGTTAACGTTGGAGAAAATAGTTTCTAATCTCTATTTTGCACATTTTGTATCAAACAAAATTCTATTTAAAAATAAATAGAACTAAGTACAAGACAAGGATATACAGTATATAACATTTTAAGTCACTTAGTTCTCTGCCTTTCAAGGAATTCTGGGTTTTTGGAAGTAGTTGTTTCGATCAACGTGAGGAAAACGAATCTAATCACCAAAAACAAAAATCTCTTCTCCTTGGAACTAGTTTATTGTCAGTGTATTGATTTTATATGTTCACTTTAGATACCCGCGACCTTCTATATTGAGCAAATGCGTTTAATTTCTATTAAATTAATTCATGTATCTTTTTTATTTAACTTCATAAAAATTTACAGCTTATCGTGTATCGTTTACAATAGATTGGAAAGAACTCGTTTTTCTGTTGCTAAATTTTTCTAAATGTGACAATAACAAACATAAAATTTTATGCGAGACTTACTCTGCATCAGATGAGACAAATTATGAAACTTCTCCTTACTTTTATGGTACCGTTCTGTTGCGTACTTCACAGATGACGGTAAGTAATTTTTAAATTTAAAGATGCCAATTGAAATGAACGATGAAAAAGCTTCTGGAAACAAAACAAACAAACAAAACCTTGAACAAAACCATGAGCGGTGGTATTTCCTTCCACCATCAGAACCGTGTGGCGCCACTATGCGCTGGCACAAGCGAGAGCAACGTTGAATAGAACAGAACTAGAGACACGTCACAGTTGACCGGAGATCTAATTAATGACACATTTTGTCCCTCGTGTCCCTCGGCTGCGACTCGTCCAAACGGGGGAAATGCTGGGAGCTGGTATGTCGGAAGAGCCCGTTTTCCTTTACGTTTACGGGTGTCACGGGTGTAATAAATCAATTTCCGTTTTCTGAGCTTTGTTTTTTTTTTTTTTGTTGTTGTTGTCTGTCCTACCCGGCTATTTGCTATTTCTTACACACTCAAGAGTCTCACGCTGGAGGACAACACCCCTTTTTTTTCTTGGCGTTGGCCGTTCAGTCGACTGGAACCGGAGGGGAAAACTGACTTTTTCGGTAATGTCATGATTATACCCGCCGTACAAAAGCGCATCATCTTCGGGCGTTTAAGTATCGGCGGAAGCCAAAATGGAAGGAAGACAAAATGCATCGACCAAGGCGACGCTCGATGTTTGGTGTAATGTTTGCGGTGAAGCATCTTACAACAGCATCCGGCTACGCTGGGTGGAAAATGGTGTGGAATGCAAAGAAATGCCGGATGGATGAAAAAGTACAAGCCAAAATTAAGAGAGAATTTTTCATTTTCCTTTATTGCTTTCCTGTATGCAGGCTTGATGCTCAAATTGAAGGAAAAGATGCGCTCAATGTGGTGCGGCCCCTCAAATGCTGTAGTCAAAATTCTTCAAAAAGCCGTGAAAACTGGAACAGCAGTAAAATGAAGTGCGAAGAATGACGGCTGGATCGGCCCCATCCGGGGGAGGAAGGAAAGGAACTCGGCAGGCGCACGGGTGAAACGCATAATGATGAGCGCCGTTTAAAACGGTTTGTTACATGTTAAGTGGTTGATTAATAATGTGATCACTAATGGTGAGGTTTTAAACGCTCGCATTGCCTTGCCGATCCTTCGTGCACGAGCGGCGTGTACTACGCGGTGTGCTCGTGATGTTTTGAATGCTGCCACGAAAACACGAACCATTCATTAAACCAACCGAATGGAGCAGTGAATGTGATAGGTGTGTTTTTTGTGTCATTATACGAGGCACTCGTGGAGTGCCGGTGTTAAATTGGTTACAGTGATAAATAGGGACAAGTTAACGAGAGTGATTTCGTTGCTTTTAGCTCGATAAAAGTGTTTACTTCGGAAAATAAAGTGATACATTCCAGTGATTCGATTTCTTTTCAATTTATTTTATTTAAAAAGTTTTCTATTTCGGTATGAATGTGTGAATTTGAGCTCTTCTTAAAATCCAAAAGATGTAAAATCACAAGACAATTACAAAATAACATAATTTAAATTTAGAGTTTTATTTAGTTTTTCTTTTATTATTCCTGATTCAAGTATGATTATATGTTGCTAGAAATTATAGCAATTTTAACGATCAACACAGTAATGCAGCGTTTATAAACCTTTTTTCAATAAAATATTGTGGATGTTTTCTCAACGAACACACTCACCGAAGAGAAAACATTAAGCCTGATTAATCATAATCCAATTTTTGAAAACAGACTTTTATTTCATTCTACGTCCGAAGCTCATACATCACAGCTTAACATTAATAGACCTTGTGCAAACTATAATGATTGTTTGTTGTGCATAGCGGTACACCCCGTAAACACTGTGTAATCACCATTTTCAACATATTCTCTCTAGCAACACCCGCACGCAACAGACAGAATGGTTTTCAATAGACATGATTTGCGAATGCTGTGGGCGTCCCTTCTGCTCACCGAATGGGGAAGTAAGTGTAATGCGCAGTCCCATGTGCTACCGTTTCAATTTATCATGTCTTGAAATGAAGGCGAAAAATTGGCTTATTAGGTGTATGGGAGAATGTGTTACGAGCCCGAGTAACGAGTGAGTGGCATGAGTGTCCATTTATGTTGTGAGTGGAGCTTTATTTATCGATTAGCTTGATTGTACACGGAAGCTTTCATTAGCTAACTCCTAAGAATTGATCGAGAAGACGAATGTTACCGGCAAGGAAATTGTATGCGAGCATATTACATAAAGTTTAGAACATTATTTTAACTATATTGCACCACGAGACACAAGGCATGATTGGGAATTAGCTAGACAAGAGCGCTTATCGTAGTGCGAAATCAAGCAAGTCTAGTTATGTTTTCCATTCGCTTTACTGGGCCTCAGGAAAAAATAGCAACCCTTAGCATCGAATGAAAAAATGGCCAAATCCAGCATGAAAGGTTGCCGTCGCTGTATTTAAGTTTAAAGTACAACAAAAAAAGGGCAATAAGATTGTTTCTTCTAAAAGAGCCAGCAAACGAACGTTTGCAACGAAAGAAGCAAAAAATCACAGTTAGAAAAGATCTCCCCACAGTTTGCTAGAATGACATTTAATACTACTCAGCAGCCTGCTTGGATGGATGCTGCGGTGGCACGTGAAAGGAAGTGAGTGAACCCATTAAAAATTAACCAGAATAAAATGAGCCTTGAACCGAGCGAAAATTACTCACACAAAATGGTGGAAAGATATCCGCTCGAGGCGTTTTTTTCCCCTTCTTGCTTTTTGCAACACGGACCCAACACGGCAGCAGGACGAAGCGAGAGCGAACGTAGATAGTCGCCCGAGAACCGGGTGACCGTTTTGTCCGAAAATTAATTACACAGTAAATAAGAAATTATGGAACGAAAATTGAATAGTCCCTTCGGGTAAAGCGAGCACCGGGGCGCATTGTCCACGCGAACCGTGCTGCCAGGCGGTGGGATGCTTCATCGCTTCATTGTTTGGGTGTTTCCAGTCCAGCGGGTGATTGAGGGGAGTGGGGTGGGGAGAGGGATTGCTCTCTTCATCCCTCTCCTCCCCATCGGGCGGAGGGGTGGTGTCGAGCAGTACGTCCTGAAGAAGGACAGCTTTTATAGAAGTTAGCAGCTGCTACCGTTGCTTCTGTCGCCTGCATTGTGCATAGCGCAGACCAAAGAAACCAACAACCAAGGCGAGCCGAGTAACGCCATCGTACATAACGAGCCGGGAGCATGTTTCTCGATGGGGTGGGAAGAGAGGTGAAGGGTGGAGGTGGGGAAGGGGGCGGTTGAAGCAAGGGTAATGCGAGAAGTGTGGTTGGGAAAGGGAAATCATAAAATATGAACAACTTCATTTTTCTCCCCCTGTTTTGCTGGCTGCAACCCTCCCTGGGCAGCTGCGGCACACCGATTCGCTGCGCCCATTGGCTGCCGCTGTGTGCGATGTGCCCGGCTAGGCTCCGCCCACTAAAGAGGTTTCCATAGCAACAGCCCGGGCGCAGTACATAAGCGGGTGCGATGTACATACGTACATCACCGCACGTAAACGTAAACAAAACCAGTTTCGGGGTTGGAAGTGAAACAGCTACATGTGCTGCAGCACAGCCAACCGACCCAGCCGACCCAGCCGGCAGCCAGAAAGAGACGAACGGGCGAACGGGCGTCGCGTGGAAATCTGTGGTGAAAGAAAAAAAACGGAATGAAAACGGTCATCTCCGATGGCACGGCACGGCGCATTCGTTCCTCGCATTCATTCAATTTTTATTCTCCGCCAGACGCAGACTCGAACGCACGTCCACGCGCCCGTACCGTTTTGTGTCCACGGGAGTGTCTGTTCGATTAGCGAAACGTAAAGGAAAAATCTCGCAACAGAGCAAAACGGCAAACCCGGCCATAACAACAAAACAAAAAGTGTCGTGTCGGTAGATTGTTAGTTGAATGGTTGTCTCGATAGACGAGCGGTGGTATTTTTCGGCTTTCCCGTGTGTCTTCCGTGTGTACTGAAGCCGCGATCGCAGTCATTCGGAAGGATTTTTATCGATGTTTCGATAGTGTCGTTGTATGCGCACTACTGCCTACTACTGTGTGACAGTGAAACAGTGTTTGTTCGGTTGTGGGGTTGTAGCTTTGCAAAGGAAAGGGCTCTATTCATGTTTGCATGATTACAAGTGCAAGTGATTTTGTGGTGTAGCAAATCGTGCCAGCTTGTGCAAAAAAAAACACACACATACACACATACACATACATACACACACGTTCGATCGATCGATCGATCGAAGCGGAGTGGCAGTGTGGTGCCAGGTTCCAACCAACATCCAATCCAACGCATCAAATGAGGTCAACTATGTCGTATGACGTTGGTGGCCGATTGCGTTCAAAGTGTGCGCCGCCCAGCAGTTGCTAGTGATGTGATATGTGGTGACAGCAAGCCTTACCAGTGTGTGGCAAAACAATTTTTTCGTCTCGCGAACCACCAAACGATTGCTTGGATAGTATAATAATAGGGCTTGCTTTTGATACCGGTGTCGGAATAATTTCAACTCGAAACACACACACAAAGTAGCATAATAAACGAACCCGCCTTTCGGTGCAGTGAGAGCGTATCACCGGCAATAGTGGGTGCAGTTTGGTCCGCGAATCTTCATGCTAAAATCGTCAGGAATGACTGTAACTCCGGTACGAATGGCGATGACCAGCCCGACGGTGCCCATGCAGCAGAAAAGTAACACCCGCATCAGCAACTTCAGTGTCGCGTCGCTGCTGGCGGACACGCGGCCCAAAACGCCCAACGCGCACCATGCCATCATCACCTCCGGCAGCACCACCACGACCACCCCCACGCCCACCCTCACCCCGCTCAGCCCGCTGATGATGCATGGGGCGCACGGTGTGCTGCACNAACACACACAAAGTAGCATCATAAGCGAACCCGCCTTTCGGTGCAGTGAGAGCGTATCACCGGCAATAGTGGGTGCAGTTTGGTCCGCGAATCTTCATGCTAAAATCGTCAGGAATGACTGTAACTCCGGTACGAATGGCGATGACCAGCCCGACGGTGCCCATGCAGCAGAAAAGTAACACCCGCATCAGCAACTTCAGTGTCGCGTCGCTGCTGGCGGACACGCGGCCCAAAACGCCCAACGCGCACCATGCCATCATCACCTCCGGCAGCACCACCACGACCACCCCCACGCCCACCCTCACCCCGCTCAGCCCGCTGATGATGCATGGGGCGCACGGTGTGCTGCACCAGGCGGCGGTGACGATGACGGCGGCCGCCACCACGACCCTGCCCGGTGCGTCCCCGTCCGGCGACATCCTGCCAGCGAATCTGTCCTCGCACACGACCAGCTCCTCCTCGCCCCGGTCCCAGCACGATGCCAGCTCGCTCAAGAACGCCGACACGGACCGGGCCGACACGCCGCACAGTCTGCTCGAGTCGGACGACTACGACTCGAACCACGACGAGGAGGAAGACTCGATCGTCGACATTGAGGATATGGATCACGAGCTGAGCGAGAGCGGATCGGGCCGCAAGGGCAGCGGATCGCCCGGTTCACCGTCGACGATGGGTCTGCCGCACGGATCGCCACCCGCCGCAGCGCTCGCGGCCGCCGCCGGCCACGTACCGATCCGGCCCACACCCTTCAGTGCGCTGGCCGCGGCAGCAGCGGCCTGGGGTGGCATGAGCGGCGGTGTCCCGTGGCCGGGCGCACGCCAGATGCCACCGTTCGGGCCACCCGGTCTCTTCCCGGGCCAGGGTTTCGGTGCCGGTCAGCTTGGTGGAGGTAAGCTCGCTTTTCTAGCAATAAGTTAGCCAATCGGGGTACCCAAGTGCACAGCCTTGGGTCCCTTTTTGCTTCGGTTTACTGTGGGTTTCGCCCTGGTCGGGTTAATCACATGCACCCAGGGTGCGGTTGTTTGGCGTGTTCGAATTCGGTTTCGGTTCCGGGTGCGAATTAGAAATTAGGCGACCTGATTAGACCAAAACATCGAGCACGTACAAACACGGGGCGGAAATGGTACTGGTGGAGGGAGGGAAGGGATGGTGGGACGTTTAGGTGAAAGATTAATTTCATTTAATCGTGTCCCATCGTGGGTTTTAGCTGTGCTGGCATAGTGGAAGTTATATGTTTGCGCCACGACAAAAAAAAACCCCCGCCACAAAAGGTGCAAAGGTTAATTGTGGCGCCGAATTTCTGTCCGCTTGAAAGCGCTGACAGATTTTCCATATCAGCGTGTATGTGTGTGTGTGTGTGTCTGTTGCTCGGTGGACAAAAAGAGGCCGCTCGAGAAGTTATCATCATGTGTTGATTTGATTTGATTTTTGTTTTATTTTGAGTTCCAAATCGGAACGAATGTGCGCCAATTAAGGGACAATAATCTATTTTTGGTGGCACGATACAGTCGAAACGGCCGGACACGTGTGTTTTGTGGTTGCTGAGGGTGGAAATTATAACACAACACAACGCGTTACGCCAGTACAAAAGAAGAGGCTTGTGTGAGCAAATATTGATCTGTTCGAAGAAACACTAAGAGAAGTGAAGAATTTTTTGCCGAAAAAAAGGTCAACAACGATCGATCGGTCAATGTTTCGCCTTTGCTTTTGTGCTTGCTCATTGTAGAAATTCGTGTATTTGCCGGTAGTTTTACTCTTTGTTTTTGTACACTCCATTACAAGCAGTATTTGTGTAATAAACCTTGCCTCGGTACACCGTTTCGGAAGTTGTATACCGAAAGCAAAAACGGAAACGGAAAAAGTGGATAAACGAAAAACGCGCCAAGAAAGGGATGAATCGAAAACCGACAGCGAACGCCGTAATCGATACAGCACGGGCCGGTTGTCGGTTTCGAGCAGCCATGGCACGGTGGGCTGGCAACAAATTAGAAACATTTAACCCATTGCTGCGTGTGAAGGAGGTAGCACACCGAAAGGAGAAACAAAAAACAACAAGATAAGAATGGTTCGAGCAACGCTTGGTTCCTTGGTTCGCGGCTGATGAGCGGAACGCTAATGGGCATTGAATGGGAATGAAACCCATAGTGTCATGTGAGCTTTGGGCTGCCCGGGGTTTTTTTCCTCTTCGAGGACAAACAAGTCCCAACCGAAGGCAAAAAGACATAACCTAACGAAAAGTCACACATGCGTGTGGTTAGGATGTGGGTTTTTATTTCTTGGGGTGGCCCACCAAGGGCCACGGGACGATCGAACCTGACGCTGCGTTGCGGATGCTGCGAGCCGCCGAATATGTGTCATCACCGTTTCCGACGGCAAAACTGGCAACGGCAGCACACATGCTAAACCGGCGCAACCTCGGCCGGTTTCAGTTTAAATTAGTAAGGCAAGCATGCTGCTGCCTGTGTCAGAAAGCAAAGTCACATCACAGCGATTATTGCTGCTGGCTCTCTTTTTTTTTTCTTTCTTTCTTGTTGATTATTATTTTGGTGTTATATCACTGCCGTTTGGAGTCGATTAGCCTGCCCGTGGTGGCCATGT
Source organism: Anopheles rivulorum (assembly GCA_018908115.1). Classification (NCBI taxonomy): domain Eukaryota; kingdom Metazoa; phylum Arthropoda; class Insecta; order Diptera; family Culicidae; genus Anopheles; species Anopheles rivulorum. The sequence continues at coordinate 4,677,463 of STHB01000004.1, forward strand.
GGCCAAGCGCGATACAAAGCGATCTGCCCCGATTGTGTCGCATTGGCGTTCGTGGCTAATTATACGCCTGATATTTCGCACATGTGTGCCAATGAATGACGTATGCGATGGGTTTGTTGACGCCCAAGAGAAAAGGGAGGGAAAACCCCAAAAAGAAAACACACAGCATTAAACACGGTTGCTATGTGGTGCAGAAAGGGAAACAAAAAAGGTGAAATTCTATACAATGTTCATGCCCGTTTAGCCTGTTGGTACGAGTGTGGAATGTGCATTCGGGAATGGTAAAGGCATATTTTACTAATGAAGCAGCAGTGAAGCTGCCGCACGGTCAGAATACGATATTATGGCAAGTCCTAGCTAATTCGCCCGTTCCGTTGGTGCTAGTGTGTGCGAGCGCGCGCTTCGATCGGTGGCACAACACTAATCGCAATAAATCATCGATCAGTGAACGATCCTCGAAAATGCGCGATCCAATATGCGATAGCACCAACTACTGCGCGTGCTAGTGTTTGTGTGTGAAAGAGAAGCAGACAGACTCACACACACACACACACACACACACGTAGAAGCAGGTTGGTGGAGAACGATGCGATCGGCGGCATCGGATAAACGTCATCAGGCGCAGATGACAAACGAGCGGCTCGGAAAAGATATAAACATATTTTATCGGGTCACCCGAGCAACTCCCGTTTAAAGGAGTTTGGAGGAGGTTTGGCAGGGCGACGGCAGCGGGGCAGAATTTCGGAAGGAATGTTTTGAACGGCCGTTCGGCCCTTTCTTCCCAAAACGCCTTGCTGGGCCGGAGTTCGTTCTCCTGGACCATACATACGCTAGCTGGCCGGGTTTAATCACGGCCCGTTTTTTGGCCGGGTATCCGAAGCGTTGTCCACTTCCTGGAAGCTCGGGAAGCATCTTTGTTGTTGTTGTTGTTGGTTTTTTTTTCCTCCTATTTCTTCTCCTTCTCCTCCTGCTTCTTTTTCTGTTCCCTGATCTTCGATCGTAACTCCGGAGCGCCCAGGGGTTTTGATGTTTTTTTTCTTCTCTACTTCTTTCGTTAGCTGCCGATGCCGGCCCCTGATCAATCCCCTTAACAGAGGCAAGAAAACAATTAATTAGGCTCGGTTTCGGGGCTGCTGCAATGGGTGTTTCTTGTTTTTTTTTTTTTTGAGAAAGAAGAAACTGCTTCTGGGGTTTTGGGACGCCTGCAGGGATGGTGTGTGAGGAACTAGGGCGATCGGCGATCTGTACTCTGGTCTGTGCCTGCCTGTGCATTGCAAGAAGCGGGAGGACGCACCGATAAGAAAGATTAATTAATAGATTTCAGATACATCTTGCCCGGGCAAGATCGTACGACGACGACGACGGTGATGATGATGATCGCACCCAGAAGAACTTCTCCGGTACTAAGGGGACGTTAGGGGGAGGATGGGAATGGAGAAGAGGTGTGTGGCGGCGGGTGGACAACAAATCGGAACAGAATCAAAGTGCGGTGGTAACCGTTCGTGGGAAAAACAAACGATTGCGGGAACACCACACCAACACCGGGTCGAAAGAAATGTGTGTGTGTGTGTGCGGGTATAAAACAAAAACGACACAAGAAAGGCAATTTGGAAAGGGACGTCTTCATGACTTTATTTCTCATCTCATGATGATCATCGTCGGTTGTCGTCGTCGCCGTTAGCAGATCTCAATCCGGTGAAGCTGAAAAGCCTAGATGAAGGCCTTCACCCATTCAGCGATGCCACCACACACACACACAAACACACACGGGCGCATAGAAGGAAAACTGGAAACAGGAAGTGAAACCGGTGTCCCGGTGATGGCCGGTTAATTAACTTGTAATTAGTTTACACACCGGGTTGAAGATTTTTTGTGTGTGTCGTTTCGTTTTGTGTGTGTTTTTTTTTGTGTGTCGATCATCGTTGTACTATATATTTTTTTGTTTGTTTCGGTGCAGATCGCAAAGACTCTCAGCAAGCATCTGTGTCTTTTGGGGAACTTTTTTTTTTATATTCTTGTAGCACTCGGACACGTTAGCGATCATCCCCGAAAGGAAAAGAAAAAGAAAAACACAAGAAATGGGCTTGTCGATTGAAACAGGAAGCTAGAAAAATCATCAACGAAACGGTGGAAGTAGATAAATGAACCCAGAAAAAAAGACCATCCACAGCACAGTATTATCATAATTTCACCGTTTAAATTCTATAATTTAATTAAACTAGACTCCCCGAGGCGCTCAGGCGCTCAGGCGATCCTCGCGGTTAGTGGTCGGACGAGGACGGCGCAGTAGAACCGGCGCAACGGGCCTCATTTCTGGGGCCTTTTGTCCATCGTTTCCACATTCCACTTTCCTCCTGGTACGGTGCAATGTGCCCACCACATTTCTGGCTACTTTTTCTATTACACACCTTTCTACGGCGCACCATTTTTTGATCGTGTCAAGATCAACGGATTATTTCGTTAAGTTAGGATCAAGTTGTTTTGTAGCTTTTGTTTATATTTGCCCTACCCCCCTTTTCATGGTGTCTGCTACACACGTCGTCACTGCTGTTCCGTCCCGTCTGCTGGAGTGTGTAATTAGTTAAAGAATAGTTTTTTGCTTCGGTTGTACTTTCATCGGCACCTCGGTGGGAAGGTATCGAAATGTGGCGTGGTGGTTTTTTTTTTTGTTTTGAATTATATTTCGACAACACATTGACGCCATCTTTCATTTCTTGTGCGGGGTTTGTTTTTTTGTGTGTACATTTGTCCGATTGTGTTGAGCGTGCGTGTTTCTTGCTGAAGTCTTGTGTGTACGTTTGTTTGCCCCCTTGTTCGTGCTCTTGTTCTTCGTTTAGTTTCGTTTTGTTTTCATTTCACCTCACCGGAGGCATTGTCCATGGCAACGTCGGAACGTTGGCGCGCAAATTAAGTCATTAGGGAAACAAGGTGGTCGATCTAACCGACCGCCTGCCTCCGGTCGCTTGACTGGTCGTCGACTGGAGGCTTTACCCATAGTCCGGTTGTGCGCACTGCTCTAGGGGCAGCTGATGAATTTGCCAGAGGCGCGTCTAGGGTTTTGTGGCGCTCTGTGCCTTCCAAGGCTTTTTGTTTCCCTCCCCCCCCTCACCCCGCCGTTCGGTGGGAAGCGGGTGCGACAGGGTGAAAATTTGATAAGTGTTTTAATTAGCCCGTGTGGCGCCTTTTTGATATATTTTTATGTCAACTGTTTGTTCCGTTGGGTGGTTCGGTTCGGTTAGAGCAAATGGTCCAAAAGGTGAAATGAAACATATACGCACACACACGCGTGCGCGCTCCCTTTTGCGCCACAACCGTGTGCACGTGAAATTAATTCGCATTTGTTTGTGTTTTGCTTTGTTTGCAACGCTTCCACAGCATAATTTTACATTTGTTTAGGGAAAGTATGTAAAGTGTTTCGTTTGATAAGAGCCTGGGCCACAGGGTGGCGAACAACAACTGGGCGATGAATTTAAAAGCGAACTTACCGGAACAAAAACACATTGGCACTCCTTCCTGGAAGATTTCAACCGAACCGTTTTGCATTATGCTACAGCTATTCATTTGCTCGCCATAAAACTTCATCAGGAATACAAATTAACGACAGCGCATTACTGGAGTAATTTTACAAACCGTATGAATTAGTTCGTTTTTTGGCTAAACGTACCAAAAAAAAAAGCAAAAGTAGCATAAAATAGCATGAAATGAAAATTGCTCTCTGTCCAGCATAAATGTTAACATAATGCTGGCACGATGGGGTGTACATGATTGTAACTGCAAGCTGTTAGCACCAGCTGTATCTGAGAGGAGTTTGATCTCGAGATCTGCAACCTTCTCGAATTCGCGAAAGGATTGCTGAATATCCCCACAGGAATTGGGAAAAAGATCCTCCTTCCACGGAAAAGTTCAATCGCTCATTTGAACGCTCATTTGCCATGATAGCGCTGCATGTGTTCTCGGGGGCATCGCATTCAATGGACGGTGGTAAAAATCAAATGAAACTTCAGACGACATGTCGTGATTATCTGCAATCAGCAACTACCGGATTTTGGATTGTGCATCACCGGTGCAACCCGGTGTGACGCAGAGGTCCCTTCCCAATGTGAGGATCTCCAGTTGCAAGCAAACGAACAGTAGCGAAACGAATGCCGCTGTGAAATAAAGCGAAAATATATTCTGCACGCTCGTTTGCTGGCACGATGCATTCAGATGGAGAATGTGTGTGTTTTTTTTTGTTGTGTCTTTACAAAACAAATTAAAACATTTTTATAGTGCTGTTCCATTCCACACCGTGTGTGCTGCATCGTTTTGCCGGGTGCACGATTGCGAATGCGAGCGAGAAGTGCGATGTGAAAAGATAATCGAAGAGCAAAACGCAGAGCGCTCACCAGCGGCTGCAATCCGGCGTCCCCCAAAACAAACGTCCGATCGCTAATGAGTCTTGAGAGATCGCATAACATCACCTCGCCCGGGGTGCTTGAAAACTTGATCCCTCGGAGCCTCGGTAGAAGTGCCACAGAGACGGTGGGTTGGTTTTTAATTCGCGGCTTCCACACAGCTTATGCATTTTATTATCCACCTTCCTTCCATTCGGACATTCGAGACGAAATGAGTGTTAATGTGGGTAACGGGTGGTAACTTTACCGCAACTCCCGTCGCTGGAACCGGCCAACGGCCAAATTAGGAGCTCGCGGGGGCACTGAAATTACAATAACAAATAAATTAACAACAATACTTTTCCATGTTCGCTTTTATTATAAACAAGTATCAAATTAATGTAATAATAATTTTAAATCACTTCCACCGCCCAGCCCATTTGACCCCCTTTGCCTACCCGTCCACCGTTCGACAGCGAATGAATTAGCACCGGAAGACCGTGCGCCATGAACGGGCCAGGCTTCGGGCCACTCTGGAACCTGGAACAGTGGGCTGTTTGGGGCCCAGGGGATTTGATAATAGATTCTCAACACGCAAACCCCACCAAGGACCATTTCACTTGAAGTGGTTGTTGTTGGGTAGGAAGACTCTTATGGTGTTTTGTGCTTCCATTGCTCATTTTAGCTTTTTACGGGCACGGGTGTTTCACCACCGTTTGTTTTTTTTTGTTCGACCGGCGAACTGTTTTATTATTTATTGTAATTTCCACTAATTAATATTAATTTCACCAGCAAATCAACAAAACTAGGCGCAACAAAAAAACAACCTAAACTATGGGTGGATGCTAGGTGCGAGGTCACTAGTGTGCTCCTCCACCACCGGTCAACCATTTGTGTCCATTTTGTTTGTATTTTCGTTCGTTTCAATTTCCTTATTTGAACGTGACGCATAGGTTGGTGAAGTTTTTTTTCGGTTTGATTATCTTCCACCTAAGAGCTGCCTTTTTTGGCCCTGACGACTCGCAGAAGTGGAAACACTTGGTGGTAAATTGTTCTTGCTAATGCACATAAAAAGTACGCTCGAAATGGACCAACCGGGTACCATCAACACTTAGGCTTTCCATTAATTGGAATCAATATTAATGAAGATCTCACTGGAAACAATCTTCTCCTGGGTGAGAGTGGGTGAGAGATGGCTGTATGGTTTCGTTCCGTGAGTATGAGATTTTTCTTCACCAACCTCATCATGCGCAGCGACTACCATAGCCGAATAGCCGTAAGACACTGCAACTGTGTCTGTGGCAGGTTCTCCAGCCGGCACTATTGGACACACGGGAAACATTTCTATTAACGTGCCGAAGGTCAACGGATGACAACGACAACATGTGGATCGTCCGGCGGGTGACGATCGATCGTTCGCTTACCCATCGCCCCAAAAGCTCTCAAAAGCTCGGCTTGCCACGGCGACATGGCGCGATGCATTTGAAAATAATTTACAACGCCATTGTTTTGTGGCGATACCCCCAAACCACCAAGCCAAACTACAACACGGGGTGGACACGGGCGAAATGGTTTATGATTTGATTGTAAACGATCCTTGACCGCCTCGTCGTACTCTGTCTGTGCCTGTGTGTGAGAATGGCCGATGGCTGGTATGAAGATCCCGCCGAAGAGACTGGTGCTTTAGTCAATCGATTGAGATTGCAAAGGTTTCTTTTCTTGCTTTTATGCGTTTGCAAAGGGCAGAAAAACTTTTCCTTCACAGCTATGGCACCAAGCAGTTGGAGGCCCTTTCGGGAGCTCGGTCTCAGTCCCTCCAAAAGGGAGAGGATATGGATAACGCTATTGTTCGTGTTGTATGTTCTTGTACCTTGTTGTCGCGTATAAATTCGGTACCGGAGTGCTTTGGGAGGGCTTTACGTGCATGTGACCGGAGCTCCACGGGTCCTCCACGAACCAATGCGAATCGACGAAGAATTTGAAATGCAAATCCGAACCTGGAAACGAGTGATTTCCGCGAACAAATTCCCTAACTCGAGGGAAGGAAGTTGGAAAGTTTTTTCTGCTGTTGTTGTTATGTCGCTTCGTTTCGCTTTTATCCTGAGTGAACGAAGCCAGGATTGTTTAGGTTTTGGGGAGGGTTTGAGGCGAATAATTTTCCTGTGTGTGTGTGTGTGTGTGTGTGTGAGTTTGCCTAGAGCAGCCGCCAGGTAGAGACCGATTGCGCGAGTGGAATACGATTGTAGAAATTTGATTACGTAAAAGGGTAATATGGCGCACAGGGTGGCTAAAAAATGTACTGCCATGCATATAGCCTTCACCAACGGGGACTACCGATTTCCTGTTCAACATTTTAAATGACTTAATTTGTCCAATGGTAAAACAGACAAGCTGCAGCCTGTACCGCCCGGTAGTACGGTTGCTAATTCATTCAATAATAATGTAGCCATTTTACGAGCCGCGCGTTGCCCTCCGGGGTTTTTCGTTTGCTTCGTTGCCGTCCTGGTTTGGCCATGGAAAGAATTTTATGGAGGATGCATTAAAACGGCAAAACGGAAGACGGAACGTTTCGTTTTTGTTTGCTTTTTTCTTGCTTTACCCGCACCGAACGCGATATTTGCAGCTGCAAAATTCAAATTTTTGACACATTTGTCGCTCGCTAGGCGGACACGAAAAAAAAACTTGTGTGGAGCCCGCGTCGAGGGATGTGGCAGCAAAGCCCGACCGTGTCGTGGATCGCTAATGGAACCGATCTGTACCGAAACAATTCGAAGAATTCTTGCATCCGAATGACGCACCCGTGCCATGTTGTTTTAATGGGGGATGGGGAGGGTTTTTTTTTTTTGTTGCGCCAATTCCTCGAACGCGCTGCGGGCAATTGAGTGCAATGCGCTCGTCTACTCTGGCCGCGCGACCAGAAAATGCAATTTTCCTCAAAACAATTAAACACCATCGAGCTGTGTGTGTGTGTGTGGATGCTAAACTGCAAGCGGGACGGGGCGGATGATGGCGGAGTGTGGCCATAAAATGACAACCATCATTAGGAACGCACCCGAAGCCCACCGTAAATGAGATGAATAAATTTCAATCCATAACGACACTGGCCTGCAGCAGCACGTATGCAGCCGATGCTGCGTTAACCCTTGCATCGGGTAATCACAAACCGAGAAGTCGCAACCGAGATGGGATTGGGAGTTTTACTCATCTATTATAACATTAACATATGTTTGCAGCAACATGCAATAAGCTACAGGCAGGCCAAAATTTTGAAACGATTGCATCATTTGCCCACAGCTCCTTAAGGGTTAGTCGGTGCTGTTCTGCCGGTGTGTCTTGTTCCGAAAATGTTCCACCACGTGAATTCCCTGTTCTGCTAGCGGAACGTCATGTTGTGCCTGTTCGGAAAAGACTGACTGGCAGGCAGGGTTGAGAGACTCAGCGGACAAAACGGGCGCGGATGTCGGAACGATATTTGCGCGCATCCGACGTTGCTAATGAAGCTGTTAATTTAGATTTGTTTTATGTAACGGCGAATTTGGCGCGCACCGCGAACGTACCGTGCATATCGCCCATTTGGCAGTGTGGCAGGGCCGTGTAATACCGTACCGAGCATTGTACGGCCGGTTGATGATTTGAAAATTAATTTCCATTCCCAGCTCTCCCATCGCTCGTGTCCGTGTGCCGTTCTGACCGGTGTGGTTCGACGACGTTTTGGACGAGGCCCAGTTTTCCTAGGTCCGACCTGAAAATCGGTCGCTTTTCACACGCAGGTGCTGCTACCGGGCGCAGACCCCGAAAGGCACGTCGATAACTGTTTGTTTAGCTGTTCGGTGTGTATCGTCGTTTATTTGGGATTTTTTGTTTCTTTTCTCCTTTAGTTGTTCTGTTTAGGTCAATTCTAGCCCAATAGGATTAGGTTGATGGTGAAGAATGGAATTACAAAACTAGCATTTACCAGGTCGGATAAGAATCTTTATACCTGCTTTTGCTGCTAGGGCTGTTAGATGCGGGTGGATTCGCCGTATTCTATTATCAGAACTTCGTAGCGGTAGCAGGATGATAAAAACAACGGATAGAGTAGACATGAAATATTTATGTACCGAGCACAAAGGGGCACAAGCAAAACGTTTGTTTCGGTTGAGTTAATATTAGGTTATGATAATGGAAGGAATTTATCAGAAGAAAAAACAGATTAAAATTTATTTTTGAAAGATTTCAACGAATAGACGTAAGACGTATGGAACGTCTTATGGTGTTTTGATAAATAAATTTGTATTACTCTTACATCTTAAAACTCAGTCATTGGTCAACATATAGTAACATATTTTCTTTATCAAACTTTAGTTCTCATCAATTTGATCGTCACTACAAACTTGATCGTGGTATTTAAAATTTTCCATCGACTGCTTTGTTATTGTTTTTCCAATTCTGTTCTACTTGTTTAACATTCAATAAGCATTAAGTTATTGTTCTCTTGAACCGCTCTCTGAATAGTTTACTATGCTTCATTGAACGTTTGCTACACACGAGACCTGTTGCTCCGTGGACAACCGTATTCCTACACGTTAAATCAGACTTTCGAACCCACCGGATTGGGAGCGAAGTGTGAAACTTGAGGAAGCTGATGATTTGAAACAGTTAATAACTATATTACTTCCGGCACAACGCGCCCAGCCGTACGTGATTGAGACGCACACGACACCCCACGACGTAATCAATCTGGCTGTTGGTTGGTTGGTGGGGTCGGTTTGGGTTTTCGGGGTATCGCATGCAGTATCTTCCACTGACCCAGCTCGAAACCAGTAGCGTCCCATGTGGACAATTGTAGACCGGAACTAGAATTTAAATAAATTAATAATAACTCTCACTCGCGCCGTTCGGGTTGCGGTGATAGTCGCGATCGTTTCGGTGCTTCTCGCCTTCGTGCTGGCATTGGTGGATGCTGGCAATGGAAATTTATTTCAATCATTTTCTATTTCCCGTCCAGTTTGTCGTTCCGATGATGAAGAAAAGGATGTTAAAGAGAATACGGCAAGGAAGAGAAATTTCTCCACCCGCTTCATCACATGCCCGAGTGTGTTGGTGGTGTTGNAATTAATAATAACTCTCACTCGCGCCGTTCGGGTTGCGGTGATAGTCGCGATCGTTTCGGTGCTTCTCGCCTTCGTGCTGGCATTGGTGGATGCTGGCAATGGAAATTTATTTCAATCATTTTCTATTTCCCGTCCAGTTTGTCGTTCCGATGATGAAGAAAAGGATGTTAAAGAGAATACGGCAAGGAAGAGAAATTTCTCCACCCGCTTCATCACATGCCCGAGTGTGTTGGTGGTGTTGACTGCTCGTGCTGGAGAGTTACAATATTATGAGGCATTAACGCTTTCCCAAATCCGACGCCGTTGCGCGTTGCCCCAAGCGGCGGCCTTCACATCCACCCAAGAACGGGGCACGGTTTTGCGTGAATAATTTGTGCCCAACATCGCAGGCATGATTCGTGCATGATGATCGTTTTGAGGCGGCCATTCGATTGGGTTCGCCCGACTACGCAAATTTTGCGTGTCAATCGCTAATTTTGGCAATAAATTTTAATCGGCACCATAATCGCGCCCAATTAATAACGCCTTCCGCTGTTGTGTCTGAGCGGTTGTGCCGTTTGCCGAAATGCCGATTCCGGTCGATTAAGATACGCCGTTGCCGTGGCGTTTTGCGAAAAAGGGCGCGAACGTTGCAAAAGTACATAAGCAAAAACAAAACCAAAAAAAAGCTGATAGGTTTTTAAAAAAATTGAAATGCAACGGAATGAATGGAAACAAAAAGGGAACGAATGCACCGCGCATGGGGACAATGTGCAAAAGCAGCAATATAATTACGTTTGGTTTTGCGGATGCGCTTTGCGCAGCTTGCCATCGGAAACCGTGTCCTTATCTAATCTTAAACGGTTCCATGACAACGGATAAATGGAAGGCGGATCAGGGAACGGAGTCGTCGCCGAACACTGTCCGCTCCGTGTGCGAGAGCACTTAATGGGTGAATTGGGAAACCGAGCCCGAGTGGATCTCCGTGCGTTCTCCAAGACCGGTGGCAATGGCGCGCCAAATGTGACATTTGCGATAACGGGCGTACGGGCGTTTTTGGCGTGTTCCGGTGCGAATGGTTCGGCGGTCGGTCAGGGCGGTTGCATGAGCGCAGGTCGGACCCGGACAAGAAATAAATTACGCGCTTATAAGTTATATGGAGTCATTAAAATGGTTTATCACAGGTGTAATTGATTTAATTAGTCCATTAACTTTGCGGGCTACCGGCGTACCCACGCGGTCCCTATTCCTGCCGCCACATCTTGCTGCATCTTGCTGGCTAGAGGGCTCGAATCGAATCGAATTTATTACCATTGGTTAAATTGACCGCTCACAGGCAAATCCTCCGGGTTAGCCTGGGCTTACATGGCACTCGGGGGGAGGGGGGGAGGGGACGTTTTGTTTTGTTACATAAACGTCATGTCGTTCAAAGTTTATGATTTTGCTTGCCGGCTGGCCTCATGCGTTTGCATGTCACCCATGGGCAGACGGAATTCCGAACCTGCTTCCAGCCCGGGGAGGTTTTTGTTGCTCCATTCCGACCGGTAAGAGAAAATTTAAAAACTCATTTCGAAGAAAGAAAAGAAAGAAACAAAAACTGGGAACTGGAACTGGCAGGACGGTAACCGTTGATTTTTCTTTCTCGTTTTTTTTTAGCACAGCCATCGGCCAGTTCAACCCAATTAGTGCTTGTATGCAAATGGTGGCTAATTAATTGCAAAAATCTTCGTCGCCTTCGACGATCCGGCCCGGGTCGGGGTGCCGTTGTGGTCCCGCCGGTTTGCCTTATTATATTTCTTGCGTGTATGCAATCGGTTTCGAACATGCGCGTGATGAAAAGGTCGAAGAGATATTGTGCCTGGGCGGCAGTAGTAGCACCGACGCCGTTTGCGCTCCGTACTGTGTCAGCGCGTATGGAGCGTGTGACAGAACCCATTCGAGCCACACGGATACGCCAGAAATAGAACGCGCTGGTTGACCTCGATCGAACGTGTGGCGTAACTTCCGTTCACGTAGCATCTGGTCGGGCCGATTTCCTACAGGGCCGCTTCATTCCGGTTCCAACCAGGAGAGGGGCAACACAACAAAACCTTCCGAATGGGAACCCTTTTTTTAGAGCCATCGGCCAAGGGCCAAGGGTTGTGCAACGGCGAAGGAAAGGTGTAAAGGCCAATCGTTTCCGTTTAATTCAATTAGGTACCATAAATTCTTTTCGCCCCCGAAATAAAAAAAACGAACGAAAACGATCGGTACTAAGCCAATGGATGCTTTAGTGCTCCGGCTGTAAGGGTGTGTTAATTAATCCTTTCTTCACCTTTTTTTGTTGCCCCCGATCGACGGCAGATAAGGTGCAAGGAGCGTGAGTGACTCCGGCGCCTTCGAATCCTGCAAACAATGTTTCATTTTAATCGCCATCCGGGATGCCGACGACCTCTAACGGGTCGAAGGACCGTTTTTTGTTTATGGACCGTCCGACCAGATGACGGACGCCGGATGAACCCTTTTTCCTTGTGGGACGAAACAGAAAAAAACATACTCACACACACACACACACAACACCAAACAAAAGAAGCTTACCAGGCTTTTTGGCTTCCCGTTTGTTTTTATTTTTATGAGCTGCTGCTTCTATCGTTTTAGTATCGTTTGGCCCAATAGTAGTGACAGCAAAAGGTCATGTGCTTTTGTTCTTCGCTGCGTAGTGGATAGACCGTTTTATAATCTCACCGGAACACATGCCCGTACCGTTCAGCTTCGGATCCCTTTGGGATCAGGAATCTTGCGGTTTGTCACAATTTCGAAACTTTCATTAAGAAAATGTTTCCCCTTTTTTTACTACAGCTCACTTTCCTTGCCAACTTTGATTCTGATGTAGTGATTATGTGAACCTGTAAAAGGCAGTTTATGGTCTTTTCACTTTTTATCGTGTCACAAAAACGTTTTCTGCTTTTAGAAAATGGCTGTACGTTAGGGTCCTTTTTTTAAAATTCAAAAACAATGGCGTTATAACTTGCCCAAACGAAATCTTTTGGTTCCTTTTAACAACGAAACAAAAGCTTTCCACCCAAAACCAAAAAAAAAAATGAGAACCCCTCATCACCAAAAGGGGGATCCCATGCGCGAGTGCTCAATAAAATTCAAATTAAAATGTACCAGATTTGCACAGCCGCGAGCGAATCGCACCGGTGCAAAACATGTCGAATGCGTGTTGTTCACAGCAGCAGCAACAGCAGCATCGGGGGGGTTTTGCTCGAAATCCGCTGACGGAATGCGTTCGGGAAAGAGGGCCCCGAGGCGGCATTTAGTGCATTCCGATACGTCTCCGAACCGAACATTTGTTTCAATATCCCCCAGATTCGGCGATCGCGCGCGCTTGCTCCTCGCGGCTGTTTTGCTCCCTTTTTGCCCTACCAAGGAAATGAAAAGAAAAAACCTAAAAAACATTTGGCAACACGTTTTCTTCGCTTAGACGGGCGAAATTCTTACGGGAGGGTTAGAGGCGTTTTGCGTTTGGCCATTTTCCCATTTGTTCCTCGCACAAACCGTGCGCTGCGACATCAAAGGAAAGTCTGCACCGCCGTTTCGATTACCCGCCGGTTGGGGACACATTCCCTTGAATGGGTAGGACAGGGCTGGATGGTGAAGGTATGGCCCTCCATGCCGCTTGATCCGTTTGTTGTTTTTGCAGCTAATAGACGCGAGACTTCTGGCGCGTTTACTAGGCGAAACCGTGCGGCTGCACGGTATAGCGGAAGTTGACCAAATATCACCGTAGAAATACATCGGCAACATCAGTAAAACACACACGGACATGGGTTCACGGTGAAGGCTGTTGGTGGGGGTAGGGGGTGGGGGGGGGCATGAGTGGAGGGAGCAGATAGGATGCCCCCCCCCCTGCTCTAGACTGCGACTAAGATTATCTTATTACCATTTGTCAAACCTCCGATAGCGAGGAGACTGAGATATTCGAGCCGAAAGGGCACGGGGTTTGGCACGACAGCCCGTGCGTGCTTTGCCTTGGAATTGTCGAAACACACACATGTGTGTGTGTGTGTGTGTGTTCGACAAAGCGTGTGTCGCTGGGTGATCGCGATCGATGGGGTGGCGGCGTTGTGTGTATGTCCCGGGTGGTGGTGAATGGAATTCGTCACGGTATCCAACTGCACTGAAACGCGCAAAACAGCAAATTGATTTGATTGCAGCTAATGAATTGCCGGTCGGTTTCACAGGCAAAGCAGTTGAGGTGACGAGGAGCGCAAATTCGCTGATCAAATGAACATTAGCAATTTAGATAAGCGGGTTGCATGATGCGGTGCGATAAGTATGCCTTGGGGTCGGGTGACAGTAAGCATAACAATTTTGATTCGCCGTTTTCTTATGTTTATGCTAGTTCTGTTGCAGGAAGGATATTTTTGAATTGAGTAGAAGTTTTTAAAAACTCTGCTTAAAGAATGGCCAAAAATTCCACCCGACCGATACCCGCGAGAGTGACAAATAAATTTCGCTCATTATCGCCGGTCGGCTCACCCAGAAATGGAACCGCGTTCCGCATGCTGTGGGAACGGTATTTCGATACCCATTCTGGGAAGGATCAATGGGGTTTGGTTTCGCGATGCAAGATTAGATCTAGCGGGCAAGGCAACTCGCCGTCTTCCCGGGCCCTGGCCTCGGTAACAAGCAAATTACTAATCGACGCTAATGGAAATGCAAATGTTCCCACTGCTGCTTGGCCCTGCCTACGTGGTCGTCTTCATCATCGTCATCATCGCAAGCACCGCACTGCATCCAGAGGGCTCTGTTGCGTGGTGATTTGCCACAGTATATGTGTTTGTCTGTGTGTGTGTGTCTCGGGTTGCGCTACCACAGTGGACCGCGATTAACCGCGGTACGGTTGTGCAAAAATTGCTACACAAACACGAAGCAATCGCATTTGAACCTGAACCCGAACTAATCGATTCGCTCTCTTGTGCAAAACAAATTAGTAAAAGCACAAGCACACAAGGTTTTTCTCCTTCGCTTCCCACCAAACCCTCGAACCTCCACCTCCCTTTACGCCCCACTCGATGGTGGGCCGCGTGCCCTTGGAATACCATCGCACACAGCAGCAGCGGTCTGTGAAATGGGCAAGCCACCAAGCTCGGACGGCAAGGAGACATTGCAGCGCAAATTTGCAAATTGCAGGCAAGTTGTAGAACATCCAAACAACTACCAGTGCAAAAAGCCGAGCCACCCCGACAGTGCTTGCGGTTCGGGCGTATTCGCGATGTGGGTAAAATTAAAAGCAAACAAAACAAAAAAAGGCGATAGACCTGGGCTGTAATCAAAACTTTTGCACCTATACCACCGTGCCACCGTTGAAGGAGTGGCGAACGAATGAAATTAATTTATTAAACTGCAATTCACACCGTCTTCGAACCGAACGGTCCGCAACATCGCGCATTGCGCAAATGCGCGCGAACGGGACGGTGCAAAGTGCAACAGCATCAGTGCATCAGAGTGCGCTGGCTGCTGTGTTCCGGCAATGTTGCACTCCACTGCTGCGCCCGGAATGCCCCGGACGAGCGCGTATGTGCGGGCGAACATTATCAGCGTGTTTTGCACGTTCCGGCTCTCCGGTGTCCACCACCCCCGGGGGGAGGTCTAACCTTTATTTACTGCTTCAACACCATTTCTGCCCGCGGACCAGGACAATGTGAACTTCCGTGTCGGGTGCAACCAACCGGAACGGGGCGTGTGGTTCGTTTTGTTTTTTGTTTTGTGTGTGTTATTCAACTCCATCGCAGGAAGTTGCATGAAAGCAGGATGGGCGAGCATGGTTGGGGTTTGCCCCCGGTGGAACACCAGCATGAAATATGTTTTCTGCACGGTGTCCTACGCCGTACGTTGTGTCGTACGCAAAAAGCAGCATAACGCAAAAGCTTTGCGCGGGGTGTGGCCAAAAAGGAACACGGGAGCAATATAAATATAGGGACGCCCAAAAAAGGGGGTGATCGTGTGTTACATTAGCATTTTGTTATGTACGGTATGGCTACCGAATAGTTGGTGCGGGTTGAATGAAAAATAGAAGAAAGGGTGAATAGAAAGGATGAGGTAGTTGGCGAATCTTTTGACAAGAGTCATACGAATCTTAAGCCGACTTTTAAGCCAATTAGTGTATTGTTAAGATTAATAAATAATTAATGATTATTTTGATAGCCATGATTCTCCATAAGAAGGTCTCAATTTTCTAAGCACTCGTAAATATTCCAATTCGTAGACATCGCTAAAAACTGCTTGAATAAATTACTCTGTACATTCGAAGACTAGCATTTCACACAACTTTATCGCAGAAGGAGAAACGATATAAAGTCTTCATTCTTTGAAGATTATCGTATCTTTAAAATAGACTTTTTGAGTCATTTATTCAGTTTTAAAATTTACTGAGATTCAAAACTGTCCAGTAAAAGCTCTAGTTATTTTAGGAACTCTAACGCCTCTAATTTCAAACAGCTCTATTGCAGCAGCTAAATATGCGTGAAATCTTCAATCTTTGAAGATTAATGACTACTCCTAATAAAGATCCAGATTCGTTCATTGGAACTCAAGATTTATTCAGATTCATGAATCAGGAGGATCAGATTAGCGTAATTGAAAAGTTTACACATAATATTGCTCCTGTAGTACAACATAGAACCAATGTATTCAACCCGGTGTCGATCCGGTACGCAAAACCCATGAATGCGCATTCTCCGCCGAACCACGCCGAGTGTTCTGACGCCGACAATGGCCCGATACAATGGCATCGATCGTCGTCAATTAACGCTGATTTAGGTTATAATTTACTGTGTCACTTACCCACTGTCACATGCCGCGTCAGCCCACTTGAGCTGCTGAGCGCTCTCTTGACTTTGGTGTGCGTTCCTATTAATTAACTTTCCAACGGGATGGAGTTTCCCGTACGCCACCAGACTATAGCCCGGGGCGAAAGAAAAAAGGGCTACCCAGCATCTGCTGGATGCTACGACACCGGGAACGCCGGTATCGATTGCTTGCCGTCTAATAGACTATTAGCTTCCTCGGCTGGGAAGCACACATTTACCACGTCGCCCGCTTCCGCTATCGTGTTTTGTGCGTTTCCGTCCGGTTCTCGTGGTGGTGTTGTCTTTTTGTGTAAAAATAAACATATCGCTGTCACTGGTGCACGGTGCCGCCGGTATGTACGGCAACGAAACGGCAACCGAAAGCGATGCTCGATATGAGGCACTGCTGGGATGGGGAATGGTAAGAATTTTCCATCACCGCGACCGGGTAGTAACGCAGCAGAAGCCACACTTGACTAATGAGACATTAGAGATCTTCGACAAGCGCTCTGTTCGATGCGCCCTCCCTGGCGAATGCTTGTCGAATGCGTGCTAAAGACTGTGTGCGTGAACTGGCGTTCTTCAGCTTCAGCCGAATGGGATGTTCATAAAACATGAAAAATTAAAAATCGTAATAAATCTTGCGGCGTTGTTCACTCTCCACCGACTCGGTGCACGGCAGTACGGCAATGCTGAAGGGCAAAATGCTTTCGACAACACGATCCCAGCACCGTCCTTCTTCTGGTGAGATCCTACCGTCCTACTCCTGGTGAGGTGTTGTAAATTTATTAGTATGACGATTGCTTCGAAAGACCGCAGTGCTGTCGCGTGGTGTTGTTTAACGTAGTTTTGCGCTAGCTGTCTTCGGCAACTTCATTAACTGTCACTTAAAATATTGTAATGTGTCTTTTTGGGGCGCATACACACGCACCCGGGCGAGAACTTTTCTCACGGCGCAACCCCCCCCCCCCCCCCTTTCGGGTGGCGGGCGAACGTGTACACAGGCCACTAACACAATGATGAACGAGATACCTACACTTACCGATGATGAGGGCATTTTATTTTCGATGTTCGCTGGCAAAGGGCGGGATGTGCATCCGTGGGACGAATGTACAGCTGGCACGCGATTACGATGTCGAGTGTCGAACCGACACTGCAAGGGTTGTTATGATTGAAAGACTGCCGTGCCCGACGGACACTCCCGTTTCGTAATGGGGTGCTTCGAATGTTTGACAATCTGTTCCAATGGGGGAAAGTGCTGGGTACCATAGGGGGGGAACTTTGTTATGTTCTTGGGTGATTGTATGTATGCATGTTATTCACGTGTAAGAAGGTGTCTACACGACGAATGTTACTGATCATGTTTCCTCTTATCTTTTGCCAGATAACGAACCGCCACGCATCAAGTGCAACCTGCGGAAGCACAAACCGAACCGGAAGCCACGCACACCCTTCACCACCCAGCAGCTGCTGTCGCTCGAGAAGAAGTTCCGCGAGAAGCAGTACCTCAGCATAGCGGAACGGGCCGAGTTTAGTTCGTCACTACGGCTGACGGAAACGCAGGTGAAGATCTGGTTCCAGAACCGGCGGGCCAAGGCGAAGCGATTGCAGGAAGCGGAGCTGGAGAAGATCAAGATGGCCGCGCTCGGCCGGGCGCCCGGTGCCCAGCTGTACATGGGTTACTTCCATCCGAGCTTAATGGGTGGTGCGATGCATCTGGGATAAGCCGACCGGTGGCCGGCCGGTGCGCCAACCAGCAAAAAAAAAAAAACAACCAACCTAAACCAATACAAACCAACAAAACCTACCAACCAATCAACCAATTGTGAATATTAGCATTTAAGTGTCTATTGCTAAAACTGACTGTTGCATACTCCTAAGAGATAGTACTGCCGACGTGTGAGGTTATTGTATGATTAGGTATTTATTTTAGTTCTCTCATCCAAACGTCCTCACGGCCCGCAAACAAGCCAACCCTCCCTTACTTGGAATGGGAATTTCGGTTCCCCCAAACAATTCCCCTTTTCCCCGCTAAAGCAAATGTTGCCGCCACCTCACTCCGATTTTGCTGCCTTTGCCTCGAGGCGTCCAAAAACCCGTCCATAGGCGTTCCGGCAAGGCGAGAGAAGTTTAATTTTATTTATTCCTAGACGCGTTTTTCATACCACCCCCGTCCTTCCATTCCCTCTTATGACTCCACACCCCACCAATTACCCTTTTGCGCCTTGTTGAGGCACTCGCTGCTCGTCCATAGTCAGGCAAGATTTTGTAAATATCAAGCGTAAAGTTTTACGGTACGCACCACGATTGTTGAGTGGTGTGGTTGGGCCAGACAAACACGTCAGTGCCGCGAGACAAAGTATAACCTCCCCCCCAAAAAAAAAAAAAACAAAACAAAACAAAAATCCCCCGTCCACCATTTGTAAATATTATCCCACGAAACGCATTTGGCATGCCAAGGAGCGTGCGAAACGTTTTTCGGCCAATTTGCTCCCTTTCCTCAATCACCCGGACTGTGGTTGGTTTTGGCCCTTAGCCACGATCCGACGCCTAATGTGGACACCACCACCTCCACCATCCTCCGCCCCTTCGGCATGCGGAAAAGCAAACCCCCCCCCCCTCATCCTTCCCCAATCCCTTTTATCCCACCCGGCACAATTGTAACGAATTTGGCTACGATGGACGCCGTTGGACAATACGGGTTCGAGCGTTTTTTGGTTTTTGTCTTGGTCTTTTCGAATTAGGAAGCGCTCAAAGCTGGGGAAAGGAATAATGCTCGCCGGGAGTGTGGCGCACGGTTTTTAATTTCTTAATTTTTTGTAAATAACTACAGCTCGGCATAATGTGACGCACACCGGAAACCGGAGGCCACCGACGGTTGGGGTTGGAAATGGGGGGGGGGGGGTGAATTTAACAATAAAAAGCTTAAAAAGGCAAACAGTAAACGGAGGAGCGCGTAGCAGGACGTTTGGAGCTATATCCCGAATCGGTTGAGTTATGCGTCCGATCGATCGAGTGCGAACGTGAGATGTAAATAGAGTGTAGGTGGTAGGTGAGCCAGGAAAGGTGGTGCGTTACATGGGTAGGTGACGTGTGATGGCTTTGTTTAAATGTGACAGCTTCCACGCCATGCCGTGCGCGTTTGCTAATAGAGTGGTGCCGGTACCGGTATCGTAAGCACCCGATGGTGTTTGTGTGTCGTGTGCCGAACTCGATCGATTACTTATCCAATTGCTGCCAAAGTTGTACAGAGACCGGACCCGTGTGCGGATCGGGACGATGAGCAGTGAAAACCACTTAAGTGGAAGGTAAATAGATGGTTAATTTCGAGCCTCCAGCAAAACTCAATAAACAATTCGAATCGAGCACGCGGGACCACCAAACCAAACCAAGGGATGGAAACAGAAAAAAAATGGATCAGGCAGGACAAACAGTC
>STHB01000004.1:4714254-4801172 GCA_018908115.1 Anopheles rivulorum
TAATTAAGCTACAAATTAATTACATAATCCGCAATAGAAGGTGTCAAGAATTCGTTGGCGATTGTAATGATATTAGAACGAAACACAAAACGAAAGAGAGAAAAAGAGAGAGAAAGAGCGAGAGACATCCCTTGATAATTAAAATTATTTACATGCTGTTGTTGGTAATGATAATGTCCGTTTTTGTGCACTGTTTTTATGATAAGGAGATACTCTTTCTGTTATAAGAAAAACATATTGTGATTAAATATAACAACTTATTTACCATATTAGACAACCTTACAAATATATAACTATATAAATGTAATAACTTTTCAACCATACACTACAGAATCATTGAAAGCTTGTTAATAAAATTGAAATGCAAAAGTAAACCAAAGCGATTACCTCAAAAAATTGTAGCTACCTTTCTCGTGTAGTGATATTACACTTTGATTGCTATTACACTCGCTCGTGTTAGCCCTAGCAGACCTAAGCACAACCATCCGGATGTCCTAGTGTGCGATAAATGTTGGTCACCCCCAGAACACCGATGCGGCAGATAGTGCCCTTTGCTTAGTGCCGTGAATTGCGGTTTTCCATGCCCTCTTTTGCTTCTGTCTCGGAAAGTGTTAAGGGAAAACAGTTTCCCAGCGCGACAACGCGTGTGGCCGTGCAACACAGATTGAATATTAAAATTGTATGAAATTAGGTAAGCAATCTCGACGTAGAAAAAGCCCGGCAAGCTGAAACCCCTCCAGTGAACGGATCATACACGGGAGGGTGTGAAGGAAAAGTATGACAAGGATGGGTAAAAAATGCAACCCGAAAACTCATGTTAATACGCTGTAATCCTTATTAATGTGGATCGGCACCGGGGAACATGCATGTCATTTACATTTATATTAAAATTTTGACCAACGATGGATAGGAGGCATACTTTTGAATGATTTTTGTGTCAACTTTTTGTTTCCTTCATATTATGTCCTTTCGGAGAAATAGACATGCATTTGTGAGGCGTTGATTAATTGATAAATATAATTAAATTTGCATTGATCTTCAGAACGACTTTCCCAAGAAAATTGTTTCTACAAAATATCATACAACTTGCTGACGAGAGACTCCTTTTTCGAATATCCTCTCCATCGTTGGAAGTAATACTTTGGATACCGTAAAAGTGCCATAAAAATGTAGCCTCCAAAATCTCGTGTACCACACTGAACCATGATGCAGCACCTTGCTGACGGTGGACGGATGTGTGCTGTCGAACCAGAGCGCCGAAGGAGTTTTGCGGAAAAGTTGCTTACTTGGAAAATAGAGACACATCGTCACGATCCGTCAGCACACCAATCCAAATCCCAGTGGGTGGTTACGTGGGTGTACCCCGGTTGGTCCTTGCGAAACCTTTTCCCGACCACCCCCTCCCGGAACAGACTAACCCGGACGAATGAAAGGCGACTTCACTGGAGGCGAACATGTGAAATGCCCTGCATAATCTCGAATATCAAATATCCGGTCGGTCGTAAAGAATGGAAACTTACGGTGGGCCTGCACACTGGGTCTTACTGGTCAAAACAAGTGAAGCATCTTGAGCGTTGTACAAGTTCAATAAATTTGTCCATAAATGCAGTTGATTTGCAAAGTGTGTATAAGAATAAACACTTAAATTATTATCAAATAAAATCTTCAATATCACGTGCCTGACAATGGTGTAAATAATATAGCCATCAAATCCGGGAATCCATTACAAACCTCCTCGGCATACTAAATATTTAGCGTAAATTGCATTACCTTCGCATAATAGTCTTGTAATCCCATAATTCATCTATCATATCATATTTCCTTCTCCCTTTTTCTCGGTTAAATCTGCACGTTTCGCTCGCTTCCGGTGCGGGCGATGCACAGGGTAACGCTAAACGAGACGCCTTTTCTTCGTATCCGTTTTTCACATCTCATAAATTTTCACTTGTAATAAAACTGTAATAAATAATAAAATATAAGGCGGCATCGTTGCAGCGCTCACGTGCCGATACGATAGGAGCGGGCCACAAGATGATGATATGACGACGGATGTCTGAGTGCCCGTGGCTAGTGTCTTGGTGTGCGGCAGTAGGGTGGCTTCTGTTCTGCCATGATGATGTTTGCGCAAAAACCACATCAATCTCCTGTGCCTTTCTCGCCCGTCCCGTACCGCACCGGCCACATCCCGGTGCCACGCCCCTGCATGTGAAGGTATGTATCCTTTTACTAAATGTGAAGTTCGCTATCTTGCTTTTCGAGGCGGCGCTCTGATAGAATGTTGCACTTGCACAGGATTGAATGTCCCAATGCACCTCCACAAGCAAACTGATACGTGCGAACCGTTCGTTTTGCATGAAGATCGTTTCCAGCGCTATATGGCTATCCACGGAGTTCACCGCAGTCAATACCGCGCAGATAGGGGCATAATGGTTGTGTGCATGGAAAACATCAACCCACCCGGCAAATCTTTCCGCCGTACAAGGTGCATGAGATTTCTCGCTCGCAAGCGACCCAGAATGAAAAAGTCATTCGGGGTGGCACTAATTTAGCGTGCACTGATTAGCACGCATTATGTGTTTTGGGGCGTTTTGATGTGGGGGAGTAGAAATGTGGGTCCAGGTGATCTGGAACTGAAACGCCATAGAGTGCCTAATCAGGCGCCACCGTCTAAAGGATACACCCGAAAGCTCGGCGAGAATGGCAGGTGTACATTGACTTCGGGAAATAGCCACAGATAATGTTAGTACTGACCCCATAGTCTCTAGCCGACCAAACGCGTCGGCACCGTATGCCAGCGCTGGATGCCTTTTCGGCGTACGAGTCACGCCACGTATCGCGAGCATGACACGGTGGACAGTTTTACTGCGGCATAATTGGATGTTTAACTTTATGACGGCTATACAGTGGCGTTTGTGTGGCTATCATGCGAGCGCTTGGCATTCCTGCACCTTGCTCATAGCATTCCTAGCTGAAGGTTGTTTCGGCGGATACTTTACGCACCTGGTACGATTAACAACGATAGTTACCAGAGAGGGTTTACTGTGCTCTCTGGTACCGACCGATTAGACACAGCGCTTATCATTGTTTTGATTAGCGAGAATGACTATTAAACCCTGTCGTTCTTTGCGGGGATGGGCATACCACGGAGCTATATCCTGATTAACCTTTTTCCCTTTACCAGGTCGTACATTATTGTACAAATTTTGGAAATTCCGAGCGGTTTTAAATATAAGAATAGAAGAGTTCTTAATTGTGGTGAGATTCGCTTAATGGTGCTCCTACTTTTTCTGCACCCTTAATTTTTTTGTTTTCCCGCAATTCGCAATGCGTGTTTGTCGTTAAACGAGTGGGAAAGTCAAACAATGATGATTGTTTTGTTTCTCACACTTTGGCTCGCGGCAACAAGCGAGGCTCAAGCATAACCGTGTCCGCAAAAAAAAAAAACAAATCAAAATGCCTCTATTGGTAAATGGAGTCAATCGCGCTCTCAGCGTAACGTGCGCCTTTCGGTCGTAATCCGACGGTGATAACAATAATCACCATCAGCTTTATGTTGTAATTGGATGTGATTGGAAGCAAGCAAAAGTGTCATGGTGCGAGAGTGCAGCAAACCAAGGAAGAAAAAATAAATCGTTTCACCTCTGTGAAAAAACCGGCCTGCCAGCAGCGGAAGATCATGAAGGCAATAATAAATATCAAATTTCCATGAGAAAGTCAACAGAAGTGAAGCATACAAGCGCCGGTGGCGCATAATCCGCTTCACGCACCACCACCACCACCGGCCATTTGCTCACCAGCTCACAAATAGGATTTCGTCCTCTCGAGGATCCCAAAGGGATCGTGATCTGCTGACGCGCCGGTGAGCTGGGGTGAATCCTTCGCGCCCACCGTTAACAAAGGGATGTGTCGAGCGCTTTTGTCGGTACAGTGGAAATCGCTTTGTCAAATATTGGGATAAGGAATTAAAAAAAGGAAAGAGCGAGCGACCGCCAGTCCACCGAAACCGGAAACTTCCGGTTCGGTCGGAATGGGTTTCTTGGGGTTGAAATCTAATCCTGCCTGGCTCCCTGTTTCAATTACAGTTCGACGAAGTTAGAATGGTTGCAGCCATGGATGGCCGGCTTTCAGGCTGCGTTTAGCGAACGTCGTGACACACTTCTGGCGCGGTGCTTCGAGCTTTGCTGGAAATTGTTCGTTTCTATAGAACTAATTATGATTGATCATAGATTATGCGTGGAAGTATGAAGGCGCACGCCGCTGTCAGCTTCATGTCTGTCCTTTGTCTTTCATGCGAAAGGAGTAAAGTAATATATATAATAAATAATGGCAATATTACGTTTTTAACCATTCATTTTTATACTTTTATGGTATTAAAACAAAAACATAAAACAACACAACTGAAAAAAAAACCCTACTGAAAGTGATAAAACTTCCATCAAACGAAAAATTTGGTGCAACAGTCAAAAAATCTGTTCCTTACGAATAAATTCCTCCAGTTAATTTATCACGTACAGCACCAGTACAACATACCAGCCTTCGGGGCCCCTAATGAACTGGTAATGAAATAATTGCGTACAGAGACGTTAAAACATCAAACAAAATCGGACAATCCCTATCCGTTGGCAAACACCTCCGCAAGACAACCGGATCGGGGGCCGGGCCGGCAAGCGTCGATCATTAATATCCGTTTCCCATCGGACGAGCGGCAGGAAGTTGGCTAGTTAGCAAGCAGTGCCAGACGCCGTCCCTTCGTTATGCTTGGAAGGGGAAAACCCTCACGGTTTGGGCGAGTTTTCCCCGGGTCGACGAGACGAGACAACCCTCCGTGATTGCTGCAGCCTCTCGTGTGCTGTTCGGGCGAAACTAGTAAATGCGATTATGATAGAGTCATTTCCCCCCCCCGTTTTCACAGCACAGATTCAAACCTCACGCGTGCTCGGGGTGGTTTGCCGGGTGAAATAGATTGCCGACTGCTGTAAACGACCACCGCCGACAGAGTCGATTTCACAGTGCCTAACCGCGTGCAACGCCAGCTAAGGGTGTGGTGTGGTTGCTCGATGTTGTTCCGTGGCTGGAAGCGAGCGAAAAACACATAATGTTGTTAAACTAAACAGTGTTTAATGGAAATACGATACGGGAGACTTATGTTCGAGATTAATCGGGTGAAAGAAAAATTAAATTTACCCAGCAAAACGATTGGGGGAACAATTCGATCAATGGCTGCACAAGTGCTGGACGATGCGAGGGTTTTGCTTTTATTCCCCCGGTGAGAACAAACGGACGTGTGGAGGTTGCAAGTCAAAAAGCATTACTACATCATAGCTAATCTCGTGATGTGTGCATTGATTTTTATTTGGTAGCGTCTTGCGGCCATGTTTGTTTTTTTTGGTTCGTTTGTGAACCGGTCAAGAAGCTCATTTCTTGTTGGCAAATAGAATTCATTCAAACGTCCGAACATAATTTGACGAACGCTCAAACTAGAAGCGTGGAAGTAGTTGTGGTTTTTGCGGACTTTAGCGAAACTTTGGCTGCTTGGTCGGTGTGAAAGGACAAACATAAACCCGGGCAGTCAAATGAAAGAGCAAACGACGTGCAACGATTATTGCACATTTCACAAAGATAAGCGTCGTGACAATAAGATGATTCCCGACGAACGTCAAAAATGGTGATTAAAAAAGTGTCTCGATGCCGGTTTGTATACGTACGTACGCAATCGGATCGAATCTCATAAAGACCGACACGTGACCAGACGCCTGCCTACTTTGGCACATGATCGACGGGGCACCGGAAACGCGACCGGACCGGAAGATAAATTCTTATTTTATTCATAATTGCTGGCAGCCAGGGAAAGCGTTTAACCAGAAGCAACCACCTCACTAACCCTCCGACACGTTCATTCCCGATAGTGGGGGGGTTTTTTTTTCTCCCTGTTCCTGTTAGACATCCTGAATGGATAATACCTATCTGGCCCATTGAATGCCATCGGCTTACTATCGTAAGCGCAGTGGAATAAAAGGATGTTTGAGCAGTGTTTACAAAGCGCTTCACACGCGTGCCGTCGGTTGGCTGGTGCCGGGATTGGTTTTTGGTAATATTTTTTTTCTGATTCTGATTATTTATTAATTTTAATTTAAAATCCACCAGCCCGCGGGTTGGTAACCGGTAGCCGGCGTTTGGTGATGAACCGAGAAAGGGACACCCTGAGGGTGTACGCGCAGTTTATTACGATGATGAATAATGATCGACGAGCCCATCGGCGACCACCGGTGTTTTTTTTTGTGTGTGCAACGGTTGCGTGAGCCTGGTCCGAAGCTAACCAAACAAAAACAGTAAAAAAGGGGGATGTTCACTTGTCACGGTGCAGTGGCAGTGGGAAATTAGAAACGTGTGTAATCGAGGTCTTTGCTGTTGTAAGTGCGGACTATCTTTATCCTTTAGTGGTAAGCAAACGAACGGCAAAGGCACGGCGAGGCTGTTGCTGTTTATCTATACAGCTATTACGTCGCTTTTATTCGATTGACATTCATGGCGTGTGTGTGTGTGTGTGTGTGTGTGTGAAGCGGGTTGGATGATGGATGCGATGATATGTTGCAACATAATTTTTATGCATGATTTTTAATCACTTTACAGTTTTCCTTTTTTTTATAATTAATGATCGATTTTTTTGTTGCTGATTTAATTGAATAACGAGTAGAACATTTATTTCATTATTTCTTTTATGTTTTTAAAAGATGCAAATAAAATTGAAGAAAGTTGCAAATAATTCTGTTTTATTCTTTTTAAAAAGGAGAAAAAACTGATGAAATGCATACGGAAAATTAATTATTGATTGCCTTGTTGAAAACGGTACTTTAATGAATGAAATAACTCTATGTGTTGCTGTTAATCTTTTCACAGTTTTCCTTTGCTTGCGCTTTTCTTTACAATGTCTCACTTCGTACGCTAATGATGGGAAAATAAATGCCGTTCAAACAGTCTTCCATTCGTTAAGGTTTCGGCCATGCAAAAGCGCGAACCGATTGCAACTATTTATGGTCTATTTAATAGCCAAAAGCCGTGCAAAAAGCTAAATGCCGCCACTACCCGCCGTAGCACCCATGATGGGGGCCAACGGGTTGACGGTTGATGAGATCGATCCTGCAGTACAATGGTGTAGTTCGCTCGCTGCGGTAACAGGCAGAAGCAGCCTGCTTATAATGTGTCTCATTGCTTTTGATAAATGCAAATTAACGTCATGACTTATAAGGCAGAAATATATATATATTATTAATATATGGGTTTCGCCGAGCAGCGAGCGGCGAACGTTGTGGCCTTCACGTTTCGTTCCTTCCTTCGGCGTGTTTTTCGTCGATTGTCGATTGCTGCCTTCGCTCGTTTGATGTTAATAAATTTCTTGCTCCTGCCGCTGGTGCTGCTGCTGCTGCTGCTGTTGCTGCTAAAAGTAGGTTCCGTTGCATTTTCCAACCCACAAAGCGGCCACACCACGCTCACTAGCTGACCGTGTGACTGCATGGTATGGCGAATCGAGACGAGATTGAGTTGTCTTGAGATAAAAAGTTTATGCAAGCAGCAATGTGGGACTGGGGGTAGTGTTTGGGTGCAGCGATGGGTGCCCCTTGCCAACCACCCCTCGGACAGCATAATAGTCAATTAGTCATGATGGAAAATATATAGAGCAATTATTATCGTTGTAAATATTTCGCTCTTTGGCGAACGCGCCATAGACAACGCGCGCACACACTCGGGCTCGGTTCGGTTGGCACGGTTGTTGCGAAGGTTTGTGGTGTGCGCAAATCGCAAATAATGGCATTAAAAATCTACGCGCATGACCTACGCACCCTTCCACCTCACCCTTTTCTCATTGCTCCTTTGCGTTGGAGTGGGCAATGTAAGGTTTCAGGTTGGCGTTTTGCCTTTCGTGCAGTGCCGGACGGGTCGCACCAGTCGCTCAATCGACAAGCTCGTTACGATCGATCGCAGCGATCGGAGATCAATTTAAAATCAACAAAGACGCGAAAACAAAGGCACGAAAGGATCGAAAGTGGCTGGCTGCGTGGCTGCTGAGCGCGTAGGATAACGAGCCACTGGCCCTGCGACACACTGCCACTGCGCTCCATTGGGCGCATGCGTTGTCGAAGGGCTTAATGCATGCGTTTTGCTCCCATACGCTGCAGCCGATGCGCGGTTTGCCATCTTCGACTGCTGTGTCAACGCAGCAGTAGTTGCGGCTGCCTAGTAAACTGCATTCGATATCAATCACGCGGCGCCATCCGTCGTACATCCCGTGCGTCGAAACGGAAGCTTCAGCTGGAACCATTGCAATGCGTGAACTCGATGATTGGGTGGCTTGATTGAAATTCCTGCATTATTTAGTGTAAACAGCCAGCAGCCGTTCCAGTGGGTTAAATTTACATCCGTTGGTTGGTTGCCAGCAAAAAAACACGAACAAACAATCACACAATACAGCTTAATCAATTTATCGCAGGAATTTCATGCAATCGTGCAAAAGTAATTGGAGAACGGTGTGGAAACTATATTATTTACATGTAGTACGTTAAATTGCAAATACTATTTCGTAATAAGGTGATCAAGATGGTTTTTACAAGCAGCTCAAGTGTATTTTCTTGAGATTGAAGAGTGAAATCAAATATTAATTTTATTCTCCATTTTATTGGATACATTAACTAACTCACCTGAACGGTTTGGATCACATTATGTTAGAAATCAGGAAACGCTTACATTTATATTATTTTACGAAGTGTTCAAACGCATGAAGTGAAGACCATTTGATGTAAATCTTAAGTCTTTGAGAGGAGAGTTTATAATTGTATGAAATGATTTATAAAATTTGGTTTTTATACCTTTATACATCGATTGATTAATTTTTTGAGCTGTAATTGCATTACTTTTGAAAATGTCGGTTTGAAATTGTTACCAGATAATTGAATCCTCGATCTTTGAGAAAATTCAAGCGAGAAAAGCATCATATTTTGAACTTTTTATTGTTTTCTTTAGATTTATGAAGTGTATAATTAAAATATGTATCGAGTTAATCGTTATATACTATTTACAATAAAAAATAAATCTTTACTATCAGCTTGCAATAAATGTTAGAAAAATCATCATAAAAATTAGTTATGTACAAATCAGTCTAAGGTAAATTTAATTATTTATTCTAATAAAAGCTTGACCATCACTCACAATACCATTATTGGACTGTAGTGTTGGTGTTTGGTTTCGTCTTATGTACTATGGCGGCATTGAAAAGGATATCCCATCCACCCAAAAAGCGATCCGATCCGCTACATGACTACCCAGGCAAACGAACACATCTGGTCCGGGTAAAGTAGCGATCCTAAGTCAATATTTAATCCTTCCCGAAAGGAAAGCATCATGATCAACAAATCCTGACGCTGCCAACCTCGTCAGAGCTTCCTTTGATGCTACACCGCGCGCGTGTGTGTGGTAGTTTATCCGGTGTGCTCGGCTTTCGCGCTACCAAAAGCAAAGCAGCAAAAAAGCGCTGCTTGTTGTTCTAGGGATTAGCACCTTCTTGTTGTTGTTTTGCTGGGGAGCGCGCATAAAGGCGGCGACGGCGGCACAACATGTACTGTGTCGCTATTGTGTATTTGAAGCGACGATGCTTTTATGCGAGTAAACCGAAAGTTTACGAGCATAGAGCATACGGAACCCACATCCGTTTAGCTTCCACGGGCATGTCAATATTTGCTTGACCGCAACCGGCCACGCTGGAACCGCCCGCACCTTTGTTCCCCCTTTTGCGTTCCCCTTTTCTTGCTGCTTGCTGCTAGTGGCGTTGGCCAACGAGCTATTGCTTCTGCAGCTGACGATCATCAATTAAGTGGCGGCATCCGAGAAATCGATGCCAATGAGTGTGGCGCAGTGAAAGTGGGGAATGCAGGGAACGAAACATACACACACACGCATCACACAAAACATGAATGCATTATTGCACTCCCTGAGTGGTGGTGTGTTTTTTGTTTTCATTTCTTCCATCCAACCCCACCAGGGTTTTGGCACCACATGATCGCGCCGCACGAGCCGATTCCGAACGACTGTTTTCAAATCATTTCCACCCTCGCAAGCGTTCGCTTTTTCCCGCTGGCAAATGGAACCTCCTAAATCAAGCCAACGTCTATTAGGGTGGAAGACTAGTGTGTGTGTGTAAACAAATCATCACTCCCATTAGGGTTCCCATTATTTTTCACTGCTGAAAAGTGCCCGTTTTATTAATGGATTCGATTAACTTCGGCGGGATCGCCGTTTGACGTCAACGTTTAATTTGGATGCATTTAACAGTGATTGTGGTGCATAATCACGTCCATCAGATGGCATCGGTGATAGAACATTTGGCTGAAATGAACGAAATGTCAACTCGAACCGGCCGAACAGATATGCGACTTGAAGATGAAAGGTGCACTAGCAACAAAACCTGTGTGTGTGTGTGTGTGTGTGTGTGTGTGTGTGTGTGTGTGTGTGTGTGTGTGTTAGGCTTTTGTTCGATCGCAAATAGTGGCCAGAAATGCGGAAAAGCGAAGGCAAAATCTCTCCCATTAGCTTTCTGATTGGAGTTTTTGTTCGGGTTTGATTGGTTCGAACAAGCTTATTGCTTTCGCGAAAGGAAAAATTTGCATGTCCCTTTGAACGCAACGTTGTTCCCCGAAAAGGGAAACTTCCCCAATAGTACACCTATTGGCGGCAAATTAAATTCTCCCGCTCGCTATCACGATCGTTGCTGAGCAATAGCGAAATAGTAGTGCAGTACATGGAAAAACGGAAAAGCCCTCCAGCTCAGGTGAGGCATGGGCACCAAGTGGTGTTGAGGAAGTTCGTTCGGAAAACGATAAATTCTGCGTCTGTTCACACTGCTGGCCACCTTCCGGTGGGGTTTTTTTTTGTTGTTGTTGTTGCTGGACGATCGAAGCAATTCTGAAGGAAACGCGGTTGGCTAGGGGAGAGAATGTGGGGAGAGAAAGGTGAGAAAAATTGATTTCTTATAAAAAAAACTACCATTTGCCCACCCGGACCATTTCAGCAAACCCGGACTATCAGCCCCACTGGAAAGGATGCGAAAAGATGGCGCGTATAAAAGAGTGAACAAAAGTCACCCCAAAAAAAACGAAATAAAAGATCCGACTCCACGGTGCGCCACTTGGAGATGGCCGGAGAGGTTGGTGTGGCCGTTTTGTGAAATCGAAAATTTGAATATGAATGGAAAGCAATCCCATAAACCAAACAAAGTTTCCACTCAAAGATTTCCACCTCCTCCCGGGTGTCGTCCCGGGAGTCGAAAATTCTTGCGAAGCTCACGCTCTGTTTGGCTGATATGTTCGTTTTATTTTGCTGCCGTGCGTCTCCAGCATCCGTGCATTTCTCTATCTCTCTCTCTTCTCTCTCTCTCTCACTCTCTTTCTCACTCTTTCTCTCGCTTTTGCACTGGTATGTTGCATGACTTGGTCCAATCTTTTCCAACTCACCTATAGGACGCATTTTGGGTGCCGAAACATTTTTCCAAAACGGGATGTTGTATCTTCGTGGAGAAAAGGAGACGCACGTCCGCGAAACACCCACCGTACACCGCCCCTTCTCCCATTGGGCTGCGAATATCGAACAGCCTTTTTAGCGAATCGAACCGTTTAAGGACAGCTTTTCCGTTTTTCTTCTTCGTGGCGCTGGTGCTTTGCCAAAACCGAGGGCCTCCGAACGTTTTCTTCTCTTTAGCATATAAATTAGAAATTGAATTCTTCGAATTGATTGGCTTACTTTTTGTGTTGGCCGTTGGTGCGGACTCTTGCGTCGTGGCTCCTTATATTTTTGCCGTTTTTACTCGCATGAAAACGAGATTACCTGGTTTCAGGGGACAGTGAAAATTCAAATTGAATTTCGAGCTTCGTCCCGGTTTTCGAATCAATTGACTGCGCAATTGATTCTTGATACTCACACACACACACACACACACACACACACACACACACAGAGACTCCCAATTTATATTATCCAATTACAGATTGCATTATGTTGATAACTACCGGCTGGAGGAATAATTATATCAAGTTATTCCGGCTCTGTACTTATCACACCGGTTATTAAAGAAGCTAATGCAACGTGTTTCGCACTTTTTGGCAATGATGGAATTTATGTTTCACTTTAAATTGGATATGTGTCGACGGTTCATAAAATGGTGGCAAATTTCACATCCTCCAGCGTTCACATTTACCTAAACACGTGCAACGTACAGTAGGTCTCCGAAATACATGGTATTAGATATTTGACAGCTTAGTGAGTTTAGCGTACAAAGTTCGAAAACTAATCATAGGAAAACGAAAACACAAGAACAAATGCCTCAATTAAACATTTTAGATGTTTTATAAATTGTATATTATTTGCAATATTTAAATCGTTTGGAAAATTTTTGTCGTTTTTTAAGTTTTTAACACCTGTTTTAGTAAATTTTTACAATAATTCTTAATGACTATTATACATTTTCAATCGCATAAATTTTATAATTTTAGATTCCTGACATGAGGCTTGTAGCGACGGGAAAATTAGATGTAAAATAAAGCATTGTTAACATAAGCACTAAAATTGAAGCAACAATTTTTAAAAATATATCAGTGAAAGGCTGAAAGTAAAACATTATTATCCATTACGCTCTCAACAAGATTCGATGATGAATGTCACAACTCATCCGTTGTTTGGACGATGAACCTAACCAAAGTGAAAAGTCACGATCTAGTGAATTTGTTTCACTATTGTTGAATTTTATTTCTTTAAAATGTAACTTAAAATACGAAAATGCTTTACGATCGACTGTCTCTTAGCTAACGAATTAGCTTGCAAGTACAGGCAATATTGCACTACGCAGCATACGCAGACAATTGGGATCACATATTAACCGTGTAACTCGGGACCTACCTGTACACGAGCTTTATGAACAATCATAACGATTTTCAATACAGACGCTCCACCGTACCGTAACCGTAAGCAGGCTAGATAATAACAACGCCCATTACCATTTATCACAAGTGGTTGGGAATTAAATTTTCATAAAAGCAAAATCTTTTTATTGCAATTGGTAGCAATATCGTCTTGAGGGTGGCCGTCTAACGTGCAGCCGCCATCTTTAGTGCCCACCCCGGTGAGTACCGGGAAGCACCAAAATGGCAATACCCGAACCGCGAAAAAAGGCGAAACGAAGCTCATCCTGTATGTGCGGCCAACGGGAGAGTGAAGTTGGAGAAAAAGTCAGTTGGCATCGGGGACACCTTCTACAGTCTCTAAGAAAAACTCAACGACCCGTGTAGGTGCAAACTCGCTTAAATTTTTATGACGTGTTTTTGGGGGGACGGGGAATGGGGGGGTGGCGTCTACGACCCTTTGGCTTTTTCCCGGAAACCGGAGACACTAGCAGCCCAAGGTACACGGCCGGTTCACCGTAACGGCTGCCGGCTTTTGCCAAAGAATATTGGCTCTCCTTAGCCCTTTGCCGCGGTGGCAGAGTGTGGATAAAGGTTTTCTTTTCGCAGTTTCGACCCAGGAAAGGAAGTGAATATGAAAATTCATATTTTACGATTATGAATTTTTCGCGAGCCCTTCTCGCTGCGGGTGACGGGAAGAAGTTATTAAATGGCAAGCTTTTATGGTAGTGTTTGCCCAATCCGCCCAGCAAAAAAGGTTGAGCTGCAAAATTCATGTTTTCAGTTGCATCTGCAAAACAGTGGCTGAGATTTTATTTCCTTTTTTTTGTGGATACTCCCACTCTTTGATGACGCCGAGAAGATGTGTAAAGGGATCAAGTGAAAATGTAAAATTCAAAACAAAACGAAGAAAGAAAAAATGCTTTGTCTGCTGGGGTGTCTGGTGTCGTTGAAATCATTATCCATCCGTGAATGGATAGTAGTAACATTAACAAAATTGTTTCACATCCCGAGTGCAAGGTGCAGTTTTTTGGGTTCTTTTCAGCATCTTGAAATGTTTCCAAACATCAACCACGCTTCTTGCTGCCGGTGTGTGTGTCGGTATGATCCATTTCCAAGAATGAATGTGTTTGTTGTTATTTATTTATTTTTCAAAGGGAGTCTGCAATTGACAGCCCTAAACCGAACTCTTAAGAGACCAATTCAGACTGATAAGATTATCACTCTCTTAACTAGCTGTAAATCCACATCCCCACTTGGAAACTGTGTTGGACATCTTTTTTTTTTTTGTGTGTTCAGAGGTCAAGCAAAACTTAAAAAAGAAACACGCACATAAACCCTTACGAGCAAGGGAAAAGGACTAAAAGGATTCGGCTTGAAGAGAGGCATGAACGCGCTGCGTAAATAATAGTAATAATGGTGGAAGGTGCTTGGTCGCTCTTAAGGAGACCCACACTTAATCCTTACGTCAAACAATCAACAAAACGGCGAAACAAAGCGAAAGTAGCAGCAGCAGGAGCCACATGCGCCAGTGTTCGGTTAAACGTTTTACAGGATAAAAAAGAAACACACGCACACACACACACACCCGATCATGAGTACTAAAAACAACGCAAACCGATTAAGGACGAGGACGAGGTTCAAAGCGATCCCTTTTCGGTTCCGCTTGCTATCAGCCGACAACGGTTCGGTAGGCCGCTGGGTATACCGATAAGAGCTACGGCATGCCAAACAAAAGATGCCGGCCGACGGCACTTGACGAAAGAAGCACATGTAAAGCGGAGGCAAAACCCAAGGACACGCACATGCCCTTACAGATGCGAGATTCGGCGGCATCTCCTTGTCCCTTTTGGTCCGTTTGTGCCGCACTCGATCGATTGTCGCGTAATTGTGGCCACGCGGTCAGGGAAAAGATCGAAACCATGTATGACACCGTGTTTTGTGTACGATAAGGGTACACACGCCGGGGGCGCGCCGGGCGAAGGGTGGGAAGAAGTGGAAAAAAAACGGGCAGAAACAATGATTTTAAATTTAATAAACATCTTTATTTTTGCTCTGCCATCTTCCAAAATACACAACCGTAAGCGGGGCCCCAGCGGTTGTTGGCTGTACGATGTGGCACAGCACAACACAGCAACAACACCAACCAAACCAGCGCCACTTTAGCGTCTTGAGTGATGCCCGTGTTTGTCGTCGCCATGCCGAACGTTGACAGACCGCGGGTCCGTACGGCACGGCAAGGACATGTTGCCGCGCTGAGTTATGATCCCATGGATTGGTTATTTACCGATTCAATTAACACTAACCATTACACCACTTATGCGTGTGTGTGTGGTGCAGAGTGTGCTTCTTAATAAGTTTGGTGCCGCTGGGCGAAGATCGGGAATAGGGAGCAATGAAGTGAGAAACTGTGCGGCAAACTTGAAGAGTCAAATGTGGCACCTACGGGCTTCTGTCTCGTTGCAATGAGTGTAGTACGAATTGGATGGTGTGGCTGTACGCTAAACTGTACGCTCGGTAATGCTTTCAAATGTATTGTAGCAATAGTTACGGGAATATGTCAAAAAATATATGACGTAATATATCGCATAAGATCTGGGAATATTTATGTTATAGGAATGGTCTTAAATGGGTTTATTATGTTTATCAAGTAACCAGAAATAAACTCATTGAATGTTGGCAAATTGGTAAGAAAAACAGGATAGAAAAGGAGTATTTCTTTTAAATGTGTTTCAAACATTCAATTAAGTATTACACAATTGTTATTAAACATTACTTCAAATCACTTCGAGGCCGTCACTTCGACTTAGTTAAAAATAATGATCTTATGTTCTAAATTACGATAAGTTACAATTGATTCACACACGGAGGCAGTCTTGTTCGGGTTATTAGTTTTAAGAAAACTGAGACGTAGTGCCGCTGGGAAATGACTTCAAGATATTTTTACTGATTTTTTATACTATGTCTCTAAAATTTTCCAGAGTTGAACAATAAGTTAAACGCTTAGTTAAGGGAAATTAATTCGTTTTTACGTTGGATCAAACTAAGGCCAATATTTGATAATCGACAATTATTCGTGGACGAATTCCAATGCGAAGATTGCCTAAGTAATATATTTGTACTGACTCACTCAGTACACTTACTTACTCAGTACAATGTACTTACGATCTTGAAAGTGATCGTCAATCAATAAACGTAACATAAATCGGGATATTACTATTGTATGTCTTTAAACATTATAATGACTAACGTAAACGCATTTCCAGTATTTGTCCAGTAGACGCAAAGACTTACGAATGAACTCACTCATTTAGAAACTAGTGTAAGATATTCATTCAATATTCGCACAACATTCGCTCAGCATTCGTCTAGTATTCGTCAAATATTCGTTATTGGTAGAAAGACATTATCTGTGAAAGATTGAGATTTGGGAGCAATTGTTGTTTTGTTTCAAATATTAAAGAAGCTTATAAGAAATCAATAAGATGTATACAACTATATTAGCCATAGATTCGGAAGTTGCCATAGATCCGACCAAGTGATGGAACAGTAGTAATAGTAGCAGCTAGTATAATTTTAAAAGCAATAACATGTCGTAAACAAAATTTATTTGTACAAAGTACCTATTTTAATTTACATACTTGTCATCGTCTTATACAATACATTTCTCGTATCAATCTCTGCATCTATCTACTTTCTACGTACAATATGTTCTTGCATATCGGAAACGTTCAGCAGCAAGTATCAGGCTAGTTCCTGTCATAGATATGATCGCGCTGCACCTTCGCCGCATGTATTATGCATGTTTGGGCAACACGGATAAAAAGCATGATTCCGAGCTGTCGGAACATGACTGGTCTTCACACCCTCCCGGGCACGTCAGAAGCAGTCGTCAGCAATCCACAAATTTCAGATCCGACAGTTCTATGATGTATGGGCCCAGCAAGTGAGAAGCAGTCCTGTCAGAGCTGTTGATGGATTTATGGATTCCATGGACCGATGGGCGGGACTCATCGCGCGATCGGCGTGGAAGAAAAGCTCTCCGACAATGGGGGCGATGAGTGTGAACAATTGTCAAACTGGCTGCATCGGAAGTTGGGTTTTGTGGTCGTAAAAGTTTGACCCGCGCGTTAACGGGTGGATGATGGACGCAGGAATTGCAACTGTTGAAAGATGGCTGCAATTGATTAGCGTGCTGTAGTTTGCTGCTTTGTTTTGCATATTTACTGTGTCTTAGATCGATGGTTGAGTGCCTTTGAACGAGATTACAAGTCATTTCCATTTGCTTAGAAAGAAAGCAGTTCAACAACAAACCAAGCGAAACCATAAATAATGTGTTCTTTTGCTGAATCCCTGGATTGTCATCATCTTTATAGTTGCACTGTGTATATTCATGAGCGTGATCGGGAATGTTGATTGCTTTCCATGTGTCGGATGAATGAAACATTTTTCAACCTTGTGTTAGGTTCTACACTAAGCGACGCTTGTAATTATGTGCGATAGTAAGCTGAGAAGTATTGTTTAAGTGTTATTATTTAAACTATGTCGTTGATTTTCCACTCATCACATTAGCATTACATCGGTAAATCATCTGATTGTTGCCATTTGTCATCTTTATAAACTAATCTAGCCTTCTTTATGTGATGTCACTGCTAAACCTATTTCGCATAATGTGATCTTGAACCGTGTCCTTGTCCGGGGTTGAATTGTCGTCTGAAGGGTCCAAGTATGCAAATGATGCATACCTGGAAAAGCAAAGTCAATCTCAAATCCCGTTCTCCCGTCGCCAGTGTGCAACATTCGCGGACTTTCAAGAAAGAAAAAACAAAAAAAACCGGGACAACTTTTGCATCAACCGTGAGACACCACGTTCCCAAACCGATTTTGCTGCAGCCACGGCAGCAGGTACCCCGAAAAGCATACGTCTTTCCTGTGTGTCGCTTGGGCGAAAAAAAGGCGTAAGATTGAAAACGGGGCGAACGGTTTACCAATCGATCGCGACGCTCTCGGTGGAACGCTGTGTGCCCTTGGTGGAAGGATGAGGTGCCCTGTTCGGTGTATTGATTTTCAATTTATAGCTCATTAATCACAATTTGAGCGAAAAGGCGCGCTCTCGAGGCGGCTCTTTTTCCCCCTCCCGCTCATCTCGCCCTTGTCCATTGTCCTATGACGTCTTGGTAAGACGGCTTCGGTAAGTGTACACTGGCGAACCGCCACGTACCACGTTCTACCTGCGCAACGTCGCTCAATCGATCCGAACCGATGCTTGGCTCGTATGTTTAACATGATTATTGTTTTTCTATAATAATATTTTCTTTCCTCCACTCACCACCCTCCTTGTCACTCAGAAGGCAGCCGCCACCATCATCTTCACGATTACGAACCGATAAAGCCATTAATCCTTCGTTTCGAAGGTTTCCTTTCATCGTTCACTGCTTACTTTGCATCGTCAATTCCAACGGTTGGCCGCTGTGGAGAGACCGCGGCTCGACCTTACCGGATCCACGGCACCGGGCTGGCAAACGATGGAATGGCACCGGGACACGCTCCAACTAGCGGCCCAAAGCAATCGAGCGCGGGCCGGTTTCGGGGCAGGGCAAAACATTTATATTAAATAAATTAAACAGTATTGATTTCTCGGTTAATTTTTGCCGGCACTTCGGGCTTGTCGGACGCGCAAAGGCTAAATCATGTGTGGGTTTATCAAAGCAGCCGCCCGCCCTTCCCGTCCACCCGGCACCCGTCCTCCGTGCACTCTGCGTTCACGATCGCTCCACGATCGTTCGCGCACAAACGAATGCCGACGAGCAGAAGTTGGATGTTTAGCGGCTGGTAATATTTAGTTGTCGAACCGCCGAAGCCTGTCGGCTGATCCGGCCCTGGTCTCCGAGGTTGGCCGGATGATGATGATGCATCGGAACCGTGGAAACACAGCGGAAGACACACGGGGAAGGCACGTGGTGGTATGTTTGCGGAAGCAAACGGAGGCTGCACAATTGTTAATCACTGCGTGCGCCAAATGGTGCGCTATCGTCCTGTGCGGATCTCTCGTACAGACCCGCACAATTGATCTCACGCGCGCGCGAGCGCACTGATCAAAGCGCACAGGGAAAATGGGATGCCTGTTTCTTTCTTTCTTTCTTTAGTTTTTGCACCAGAGTCGGAAAACAATACCTTTTCTTCGTCACCGGGCGAAGCATCGGCACCGGTGTATGATGTGCCTGCCGTTCGCCAGCCGAAGCGAATCATATGCAAATCTTCAGCAAATATAGACATCTACAGAAATGCAGACCCCCCCCCCCCTCCCCTTTCACACCCCTTGGGTGGGGGAGAGAGGGGAGATGGCCTTCCTCTTACTCTCTTACTAATCCCCCTTATCCCCCGTTCTCCCGGTCCCAGCCGTGTCACCTACGTCGTGTTTTGGGTGAGCAGCAACAAGCGGGGATGCGCGTATTAGTAGAACAAAATACGGCGCACGATGCCATAATGCATTCGCAAAACAATGCAAAAAGCCATCGACATCGACAAAAACACAAAACGAGGCACATCCTGTGCACGTTCGGTCGTGCGGCAAACGACACAGTGGTGGAATGCGGCGGAGCGAAGCGTTTGCAACGGAAGAAATAAAGTTGGGGCCCTTTTGTTGTCTCCTGCTGCCAAACGGTGCAACAAAGTTTGCCGATAGAGGCATTGAAACGATTTTCGGGCCGAATTTATTGCATGATCGATAGTTAAGGCGTTTGTGTCGGGCACGAGTGTGAGACAGTCGGATTGCTAGGAAAGCTTGCAAAGTATCAATGCATCCACAATGATGGCTTATTGGCTTTGAATTTCTTTGCATCTTTCATGAAAGTTTTGGCAAATCTGTCTTAAGGAGAGAATCGCCCGCAGAAGCTTCAAGACAACATTATATGTAAGACATTTTAGGGCAGCTTACATATGTAAATGAATTCGAGAGAAAACAGTTTTTTTTGTATTATTAAAAGATTATAGAAAATATCTCAATAATTTGGCAACAAAGAAACAATTAATTCTTCCAAATTCATATTAACAGTAGTAGTAGATAATTAATGTTATTCATATGAAAATAATAAGTAAATTATTCGAAGGTTTTTTTATTTCTAGATTTCCATTTACATATCACTAGTTTAAGAGTTGAACATTTAAGGAGAATGTTTGCATGAGAAGTTGGCTCTTGAACCATTATTTGTTGATATTTGGACATATTCATTTGACGTTTGAAAGCCTTGGAGCACTTAGGAAATGCAATCAACATATGCTTTTGAGCAAGTGAACTGCATTACTGAATTTACTATATTTTCAGTAAAGATAGATGTTATGTTGAAGATTTTTTGTTAATTTTTGTAACAGAATTCATAAAAAAACACTGTCGCCTTTAGGTTATCCTTCGTACATGCGACGCTTGGTTTTCCGTAATCGTTTAAACAGGAAAAAGCTGCGATCACCGGAGCTTTTTTATTTAAAACCATCCTCTTCTTCGTTTTCTTCTTTATATCCAAACAAAAACACCACCTAAGCCATCGCGCGTTTCAATGGCTACTCAAATCGAATGCAAACGTTGTATAAATGGCCGGTGTTTGCTGAAGCGATTAACAATTAACACTCCGAAAGCTGTTTGATTATTAATTGTCTAAAAATCTCCCAAAAACCCGGCGCGTACACCCTTGTTGAGGCGAAAAGGGTAAAAATCTCTGCCCGTGGACGAAACAAACCCCCCCCCCCCCCCCCAATCACATCGAAAGCAAGCAATCAGATGGGATGTTTGGCCACATGGCGGCGTTGTTGTATGTTGCGCCGAAGTGATTCTAATGCAAACACAAGCGGCAAAACGCCTTTGCTCGTGCTGGACAAACAGGCACGGAGGCCAACAGAGCAGGCTGTGTGTGCACGGGATGGGTGAGTTTTTTTTTTCTTTTTGACCATTTTTGGGCCCAGTTTCTTACACCTGCCCGTTACAGTCGGCGGCAGCAACAGAAGCAGACGAACCTGCCGTAGCTGTCGACCTGGTGATGGAAAACGATGATCACGTCGTCACTGCGGTGCGACCTGAAGGATGTGTCCCGTTTGTCGGTAATAATGACAAATTTTGTCCTCCCTCTCCAAATACCAACACCGATAGCGGCGATGTGGCTGTCCGGTGCCCCACCCGGGGGGGGGCCATGAAGCACTTGGTTCCTAATGAGTGTGGCCGCGGGCAGAGTGTTTGTTTGCGGCCAGCAAATAATAAGCAATATAATGCAGCGCGGTAAATTGAACGCCCCGTACACAACACACACGCTGGTAGATCCCGTCCGCTGGTGGCCGATTTTCATTGGATGCTAATGAACGCGCAGTGGAAAACCGAAAGCAAAA
Organism: Anopheles rivulorum; assembly: GCA_018908115.1. Classification (NCBI taxonomy): domain Eukaryota; kingdom Metazoa; phylum Arthropoda; class Insecta; order Diptera; family Culicidae; genus Anopheles; species Anopheles rivulorum. Next base: position 4,735,566 of record STHB01000004.1, read on the forward strand.
AAAAACGCGCTGTTGCCGGTGTTGTGCGCTTTTTGGTTGGTGGAAATGCGTTTCGTGACTTGAAACGCATGGCGTAACAGAGGCAGACAGACGCGCGATAAATCCAATATCCTTTCGGCGCTTATCGCCAAATGTGCGATCGCCGGAATGTGTTCCAGTTTGTGCGAGAAACAAAACAAACACGGGATGCAGTTTGTTTCTTCAATCAATCGCCATCAACCAGTGCGCCATTCCGATGCAGGTGAACCCGGTTGAAAAGTTGCCATCGGAAATTAAGTTCAGGGCAAAATTGAATCGCCAATTGTATTTTTTTTTGTTTGGATTTTTACTTCAGTCCTGTGCCACGTAGATTAGCGAATCCAATTTTCGTGCTTTTGTATTGATTTGTGGAACGATGCAAAAAAAACACAGCGGGAAACATTGTGCTGCAGATTCGGCCGTTGATGAATTTATGATGATGATGATTTTTCTTTTTCGTTTTTGAGCGAGTTTTGGGACTCGTGACTGAGACACACGTTTCCCCGGTTCGTGCGTGTACGAAGGAAATGAAATTTGCATGGAAATGAAAAGCGCGGTGCGTGTTTGGGAAAACAGTTTGTATTTATTTTTGATTTTTTCCTTGTATTTTTTGTAACTTGCAATGAATTCTCAAAATATTGGGCTCAACATTGGGTGATTTATGACTTTACCAACAGAAATGAATTAAAATAAATACGTTTGGATGGATGATAGACATCGAGCATTTCCTTTTTCCCAGTGTCGATTTCAATTACTGCTGGATTCTCTTTTTGTTTTCCGCTGGATTAAGATGCATCCTTGACAACATTGTTATGATCAATCAGGAATGATACCAATTCAATCATTATCGTACCGGGTTCACTGTCTGTCGCTCCGTTCTTCGGTGGACCCAGCCACCCGACACGGCGTGTAATTCGAAAACCAATCTGATTATTACCGGTTGGCCTCGAGCCATTATCGTTCGCTACAGGGTAGCGAAAAAAGGGTGCCTGGGTGCCCGAGCCATGCACATCCGAAGTGATAATTGCATTTCGCTTCCGTTTTTGCATCGCGCCATAGGGCCGCAGGCCGAACTGAAATTAAAACTCTTATCCCATCCGTACGACCTCGCTCTTTCCGTGGTTTGTTCCGTTTTTCTTTCTTTCTTTCTTTCTGCATTCACGGTGCATTTGGACCTTTGCTTGTTGTGTCCTACGTGCTACGGGTGTTATCCGGAAAGGGCAGGGAAAAAAAGCGCCAAATCATGAACAGCGGAACGCAAATAAATTACTCTTTTTATTAATTCGCAATTGATTGCGATAATTCACGCAGGTTTTTTTTCCCCCCTATTGGCCTGCGCGATCAAGCGCAGGCAAGCGACGAAGATCGGCCAGGGAGACAACGATAGAGAAAAATTGAGTTCGATACGTTTGGCCCATCCGCTTCGATCGGTCCCCGGGATGGGAATACTTGCAAGTCACAACACGTTCGGTCGGTGGTCGGCGGTCGGCAATCTTCAAATACGGTTTGTGGAGCTTTCAATAACAGATCAGATCATCGCTTACGCTTCGACACATAGTTTAAACAGTGTCTGGGTATTGTTTTCTCGGGCAGATTGTNAGGCAAGCGACGAAGATCGGCCAGGGAGACAACGATAGAGAAAAATTGAGTTCGATACGTTTGGCCCATCCGCTTCGATCGGTCCCCGGGATGGGAATACTTGCAAGTCACAACACGTTCGGTCGGTGGTCGGCGGTCGGCAATCTTCAAATACGGTTTGTGGAGCTTTCAATAACAGATCAGATCATCGCTTACGCTTCGACACATAGTTTAAACAGTGTCTGGGTATTGTTTTCTCGGGCAGATTGTGTGCAATGAGCCGCGATTGTGGCCCGATCGATGAGCTGGCCCGAAGATTTGTATCGTTGAAAGTATGCCACCATTTGTTCGTAATTTGTAGACTGATGCTAATCGCTTTAGAAATATGTAGCGATTTGGGTGGTCTTTGGTTTTGGGCATGAAACGATATGTTTTCCAGTTGGAATAAGCAACACCATTGTCTTAATAGAATAGGAATTACACGATTGATTTCTCGTATAAAATAAAACATTGTCAAACGAGGCATGACAATAAATTCATTTGTTCAATTGTTCTTGAGTTCAATTGGCAAAGTTACGCCTTTCCTGGCTGTTCTTCAATAGCAACTAGACTGTCCCAAAGTACATCAGGAATCTTTTTCAATTCCTGGATTTTGTCATTGGATGCTACCTAAGTCTTAAATAAAGCTCACTATGTTCCGTTTACAAAAGCTCCAGAAAGTGTGAATGATTCCTCATCCAACTCGACACATCCTAGTTGAACTTGAAGGAAATCCTGAGATGGTTCTGGTGCCTTAAACAGTGTGTTTAAAAATTTTGATTTAACAATATGCATACCACATCGGCATGTACTATTCAGTGAAAGAAAGTTAGAGATAGAGCCTTTTTCCTTCTGCTCGATTAAATCCGTCCACACAATGATTCTCAATTGTCAAAAAAAAAATCCCCGTAAAGCGCTCGTACGCAAGATCGTTTGTCTTTCTAACACACAATTCACTGCTACACTTGCAACTCAACCGTTATCGATAAATCAAACGTACGTACAGATTGACAAACTGACAAACTGTACGGTTTGAGCGCAAACGTAATCATGCATTACGTACGTTCCCATCGCTCGAAAAGGATCTTGCGGTAGCCAACAGCCTGACGGTGCATCCCATTGCACCGACCCAATTCAATCCTTACTGCCCACTTGCCGTACCGTGCACTTATCGATCGTTCCTTTCATCTGCACCGCATCTGCGGGTTGTTGTAATTTCCGTCAATGACATGTCACCGGGATTCTACGTTCTGCCGGGACACGGTGGAGACACACCAGCATCGGGAAGGATCGGGAACAATAATTTAGGATAGATCGTATCGGGTGTATCGTTCGGCAGATCCTTTTTTTTTTCTTTTCTTTTGGAAAACTTCCCAAGAAACTTTCCTGGTTTTACCTGGCGGTAACAAAACATTGCATCCACCCAGCCCAGCGATGGTGTGGTGCCAGTGTGCACCTTCATGTTTATGGGGTGGAATTGTGGAATAATATGTATTAAAACTTTTCCAATACAATAACCCGCTCCAAAATTTGGATCTCCAGAAATCGATTAGACGTAAGAAACACAGTTAGGGTCAGTAGCTAAACGGATAAATAAGCTAATAATTCATCACAATAATTAAGCTCCCAGTGCTCTTGCAACGTACAAAAGATTGCATTTATCAGTGACACTTTGTTAAATCCTTTTTTTTTCTCTCTTTTGCACCCCATCTGCTCATCGTTTGTGGTATCGAAACGATCGGATGGCTTGAGTAATGGGTTGCCAGCTACAAATGAGCTACCGAGGTACACCTGGGCTTTGTTTTTATGCTGGGCATTGAAAAGCAATTCCGAACCGCTTTCTGCCCCGAAACGTCCTACTCGGGGCCCGATCCCGATAATTTTGATTTACAACTCAATTAACTCGCTTTCCTCGCTTACAGGGATTTGCGCTTGCAGGCGTGTCCTTTCCGTTTAACGATCGCCGTACGGATCGGTGCATGTCGCTTAGAAAATGTGCATATTTCTTTAATTGGAAACCACAAATCATTGCGCTGAATTGGACAAATTCGAAAACCTGATGCAAGCACGCACCAACATGCTAGCGCGTACATGCATTCCAACACTTGTAGGAACCTACGAGTCCGTAGGTTTTTTGTTTTGGATAGGCTGCTCATAAAGGGACTCGTGGTGCAGCAATAATCCTTACAAAAAAGCGGCTAAAAACGCTAGATTTCACAAAACTCACGAAAATTAAATGGAAAAAAGACAAACGGTGTGCCATCCTGCACAAACGTTTGCAGGTGGACATTCTGTGGAAATGCGGCCGGTTTTATGCTAGAAGATCGTTATCTTGCGGCTACCAATCGGCAAAACTGCACCACGCGTCATCGGTGTACGACGGTAAGCAGCAAATGACAGAATAAATGGATGTCATCATTAAACGGTTTATGGCTGGCCGGAGAAGAAACCAAACGCTTCGGACAACCTTCCTATCTTTCGGTAGCAATCAACACGCCCGAAACTTAACGTAGCAAAACAAAAGGGGCCAAATTTTTATTTTACTAGAGGATGAGGATTCCCTTTTTTCGTGTGTGTTTTAGCCACATGATAAGGATTGGTGTGTTTGTTTAAGGTTTGGTGTACAGCGATGCTATTTTGTTTTATTTCATTGTTTGCTTGAGTGGCAATTAATAAAGCGAATGATTGCTAATGGAAAACTAAACTATTTGGCATTTCAACTGATATATTGTGCACCTGAATGCACATTGTTTCTTTAATTATGAGTTATTTTTGGTGTGATTTCCAAAACTTTTGAAAATCCCAATATAGCTATGTTTTGTAACCAATTGTACTATAGTTTACGCATAACTTATTTGCATTTTGTGAAGTTTGTATTTTATTATTTTGAAACGTTGCTGTGACCTGCTGTGTTGGGGTTCACGTTAAGACTATTACAAATTATATTTGTACCTGATATTGTCACAATACTATACTTACCCTACGACCTATCCCAAACCTGAACTATACCAACATGAAAATATCTTAGCGTTAGCACTTGTAATTGAACATTTGTTTAAAATTGTTTACATCATAAATTTCTTAGTGTTTCAGTTTCTCATCAGTTTGTTGTTTAATTAACTCTATTTTGCTCTTATTGGCTTTGTTTATTATTGTTTATTAGTGTTTGCTCTTGGATCTTAAGCTTTAGGTCAACATGTGATCATTGTTTGCATAATTGTCAATTTACTCATTTACTCTACATGTTTGTTATCATTTATCATGTTTGCCAAAAATTTTATTTTATTTCTATTTTTTTTATTCCTGAAGAACCATCTGACCGTATGGCTGTTATTTTATTTCTTATTATTAAATCAAACATGACAATACGGCGCTAAGCCGTCATAATAAAATATAAAAAATAAATATTAAATCGAACAAATCAGCAAGATCTAAAACAAAATCAGTATTACGTAAAACATTGTAAAATCAGTTCAGTTGTTGTTAAACCCAACACACAAAAACTACACTTCATCTGCTCAAGATGTAATCCAATAGCAAAAAAACAGCGTTTCAAGTGTGACAACAAATTAACGGCTAGTTTAATGTGAATCATTCACGATACGTTACGATACGTGGTGCATCAGTACTTTCCCATCATTCGTTGTAAGCGTCTCATAACAATATCAATTATAGTGAGTATTTTCCTTATTTTTATTCGCCATCGACAAGTGATCTATCGTGAGACCCGGGAACTCTTGCTACTTCCCAGCCAAGCAGCGTCCCAGCCGAACCGTTGATTGGGAAAGTTCCCGTTAAATGTATATGGCGGGAGGAAATTAATATTCCATTTTCTCACCAACCCGGCAACCCGGCCTTAGCATTACAGCGCCAATGTGTGCGGTCAGGAGAAAAGCCATCCCATTCCATCGCTGGATCGATACCAATCGCGCAATCAGTTGAGTCATCGTCGCGTCACCGGAACTGACGCCCCGGCTGAGCCGGCAAGAAAGCTTCTATTCCGGAACCAATTTGTTAAGCAATGGCCATGAGTCAGCCTGATTCCATCTCACGATCACGATGGTTCGCGATAGAACCGACGAGTGAGAAGCTAGACGATCCTCGCCAGGGGGGGGTTTTTTGTTTTTTGCGCATTCGCAGACTATCCACCAGGGGGGGGGGGGGGGGGGTTTCGCACCATTCATGCTCCTGTTCGCACGGTAAATAAACTATCGCCAAGATTGCATCCGCTTGCGAACGCACGAACAATGCAATCGTGGTCGATCCTTTCCTACGGATCGATCCAATTACTCTGCTCATCCGGCCTGTAAAGGCTTGAACCGGGTGTCCGCCGGTCTGGTACGAGCTGCGCTGCACACAAACAATTTATGACCGATTTCACGAGGGTTCGTGTTCTTCCGTGCGCCTAATGAGCGTTTGCCGAATGCTTAATTCATGCCCCATTCCATTCGCATGGTTCGAAACCGTCCGTCGCCTGGCTGTCTTTTGCAACGTTAAAACAATCGATTCCTTAACTCCAATACAAATTAACGATCATAATTCATTTGCCTGTCAATTTGTACGGTTCACATTTTCGGCGGGGATGCGCGTACGAAAAGCCACGCCGTATGAAATAAAACCATTGCCCAAGCATTTTGTGACAAAGAAGATATCAATAAATAAATTCAGCACAGGCTGTGTAGCAGCAGCAGCAGCAGGACAATCGGTTGACAAGTTTTTCAGGACGCACACCACAGCGTGAAAGGAAATAAAACTAACGATGCGACGGTTTGGGTCCTAGCCAGACCCAAGCGGTGGTTTTTCTTTTCGCGTTGTTTTTCGTACGTGGGTCAAACGGTGACCCACAACGGGCCCGTTCGGGTCGGGTTGTTCGCTACGAAAAACCTCGCATTTCGCAAATCGGTTTCGCTGTTTTTGTTTTTTTTTTTTTTCGGCAACCAAATTCATCCGGATGGCTACCGTGGGCAGCGCGCTGGCAGGCGCTGGTAGAATAAATCGGAGATTGATGCTGAATTAACGATCGATCGATCGTTTGACAGCGGTTTGCAACCGTAACGCAACGAGATACGGATGTCTCCTCGACCGTCGTTTGCCGTCCGATTGCCCGATTGCTGAAGGACGCATGTTTACTGGCTGCTCGGAAATATTTTACGTCAATCCACCGCGCACAGGCCCGCACCTCGATCCGGCCGCTCCGGTCGCAGTAATCCTGTTTTCCAGCATCTAAATCTGTAATAATGATGTGAAGCAAAATGTCAAATTGGCAAAAGCGATTGTCTTCGCGTGCGTGGCCTGCGGAATGGCGAAACGAACGAAACGGGCCCAACTTTCGTTTCATTATTCGGCGGCTGGTGGTGCGGATTCGACGATCGCCGATCGTTATAAGCGTTCGATTCGGTGAGATTTCGATACAGGAAACAATTTGAACAGCTCCAGCCAATACTTAAGGTGGGCGGGGCAGGGCAGGAGGGGGGGGGGGAGGATGGTGCCGCGGGTGGTGGGTGGACAAATTCACAAAACCAGACATGATGGGTGAATCTTAATAATGCTCATATCATTAAAAGGAGAAAAGTGTGCTCCTGCTGGCTGGCTGGCTGGATCAGGTGGAATACATTCACGTTGGAAGGAAATCATTTTTTGATTGGTACCATCCATTGTCAGCAAAGATGATACATGGCATGCCAAAATGCAGTGACGAGGTTTTGTTATGCGTAGAAATAATTGGCTGTTGAGAACGAAATGCCCGCGGGTAGAAAAGGAAATTATCTGGAGCAACATGAATTATGGCAATGTTTTCTAACGAGCCCCAGCTGCTTTACCGAGCTGGAAAATTTGATCGCATAAACTGCAAAAAAAACATGAGTGCGTGAGTTTAACACTAGAAATATCGTCCATTTTTAACTGATCCGGTTTTTACCACATCACATTTCTTTTCACAGAGTCGAACAATTGGTAGTTCATAATTGACTTTTACATATTCATTATGTTGTACGATCTCCATGAATCTGTTTTTTTTTTCATAAGTTAAGGAGAACATTGCAGCTGTTTCGCTTCAGACTATACTCGAACCAACATACATTTTGAGTCTTTTTTTGTTTCATTTTTATTTTCATTTTTCTAATTACAAAAAAAAAAGTTCTTATATGATACAAAATGGGGTTCATATTAAAATTAAATGCATAAACACTGGATGCATAAAAAATCAACCACAAACACAAAATAACAAGATTTGGGGAAGCCAAATTAGACGAAATTACTGACATAAGGATGGAAAAATCTGAAAAGTTTGAAAAAGAGATATTTTGGGGATCTAAAAATAGCTTTCTAATATATTTGATAGTAGCTATTTCTATTTTAAAGTAAACACGTTTGATTTTGTTAAAAAATTGTTTTAAATACAGAATCATTTCACTTCCTTCGAGGCTTCCTTCGAGATGGATTAGGAGTTCTCGTTGCATTTCGGTAAAACGAACCACAATTCGTTAATTTAAAAATATGTTTAAGGCAAACAAGTATTAACATTAATGAGAGTTTTAACATTATTGAATGTATGCACACATCTAAATTTTAATTTTGCTCGGAAAAAATTCAGTATTTTGTCCATAAAATAAAGAAAACCAAAGTCAAAACAGACATGCCTAAGAGATACTCGACCAAATTCGTTACTCAATAACTTACCAATGAAAAACATGTAAAAAATCTACTAATTCCTGCCTTCACACATTTCTAAGCAAAAGTTAAGCGACACTTTAAATGCACCCTGGTTCTGTACTCAGTCGCCTTACCTTTCCTTTTTCTAAACAACTTTTCTTCTCTAGCAGCCTAGCAAACAATTGATCTCACTGTCCGCGTATGCCCAGCGTCGCCTATCGAATCGGAAAGCAAACAGTTCGGAACAATGCGGTACGACAACAACAACTACAGCCCCCCAACAACAGAAAATCAACATCACGCGGGCAAGTCATCACCACAAAACTAAAAACCCCAGATGTGAAATGAACTAAGTTTCACGGACTGTGAGGGATGCTGATTGGGCGCTGATTGATGTGAGATATTTTGTATGCGCGAAGAAAAAGTGCGCCACAAAGGTGCTTTAGCGAGTCCGAAAAGGAAGAAAAAAACAGGAAAAAAAGGAGTTAAAAAAGGCCGAATGTCCGACCGCACGTGCTCAACTGATCGGCACACGCTTACGCGGCTCCAAATTGGAGCTGTCAGGAAGGTAACCGCCTCTGGACTGCAATGGAAAACGATACCCGGGCGGATCGTTCCGCCGGTGTACGAAACCGCAAAACATCGCTTTTCGTGGAGCGCGAGTTTGACTTTTCGGCAACTCCTCAATCGGACATCTGATTGTAATTTATGATTCGTAATTACTCAACGAAAATGCCCGGCTGATGGATGAATCACGGAATGCTAAGCAATTGTCATCGAGTTGGCGGCCCCGACACGGCGGCTTTATGTCATAGAACGACTAGGTCGATCACTAATGCTCTATGCTCTATTCGCATCCGATCATCGTCGTGATCGTTGGCATGATGGGCTGACGGGTGTATGTGTCGTGCTGCACGCTGCCCAGATAAACGGTGCGTCTGTTGGTATGTGTAAGTGAGACAAGCGGCGGTCGCTTTGCGTCTCAACGGCCAAACGGAGTCATGAAATCACGCTAATCACGCCAAATGAGGACGCGCACTCGTCAACACCAATTGGGTTGGAAATAGTTTGGTGCGCATGGTCAAACGATCGATTAGCGTTGTATCGGCGATGATCGAAGCATTGGCGGCGCAAAGGTCAGCCGTAAGCCGGTGCAGGTCGCCGTGTTGTGCCGATCGTGAAGGATTTATAAACCGAGCCCGCTGCGAAGGCCAAACCGTGTTCATATCTGGTAGCAATTGCACATCGTATGGATGGTATAGCAATGGTAGGTTGACGGAATCCAATGAATAGTTTGTGTACAAATTAGTAAGAAGAGAGCTATCAGAGCTTAAACCGAAGGATTAGCTATAAAGCCCGTTAAAAATTGTTCTTAATTTTTTAATGACATTGAATAAACTCTTAAACATAATGAGGTTTGCAAAATAGAATACAAATTCGGTTGTTTTTTGGCAAATTGTTTGAAATGGGTATATTTGCCTTATCATAAAGTTTTAAGGCATTTCACTAATTTGTACAGGATTTAATTTTGTTTTTAGAAAATGTGCAATTTCAATTTCCTTTATTTAAATTTATTTTTACATCTAATTAGTGTTTCTAGTTGTTGCACAGGAACTACTACTGCACTAATATTTCGATAGCATAAATTTCGTTTGCTCATGAATTGCATTATGTTTTTACCTTAAATATATAAAAAAAATTAAAAAGTTCACATATTTAAAGCATCGTCTAAAGTTCACGAAACTCGAAACGAAATTTATTGTATATCTCATTAACTATGTTTGTAATAAAATCTGGAAAATACGACATATTTCTCATGCTTCATTTTTTCATGTAAATAATTAAAAGTGAATTTATTTACTCAAACAAAACATCTTTTTATAATAATCATTCCGCAATTTTCAAAATATGTTTAAAAATTACAAAACTTATTCAAACACTCCATGAAAAGCTGTTGTCGAGCTTGATCACAAACATGCTGCGCTTTTATCCTAGACACAAACCACGGTTCTTGTAGCTGGTATAAAATCAATGGAACTGGTATAGACGATTTCTTCCAACGTTGCACAGTGGGAGAAAGTTGAAACTTATTGCAGTAAATTTAAATTTCAAAGCTGGAATTCGTAACGGCTATTTCCAAATATTTTTTTACCATTTATTTCGTTCGAAAATCTAAAGTCAATAGTTAAGCAAAACAGGGCGTAATAGTTATTGTTTACTTTATGAGGACGTTATTTTTATGTTATTTTATTAGGATTTTATTAGGACTGTTATTTTTTTGAGGACTATTCACTATATAACGTCCTGGCATATAACTTAAAAAAAAAAGAATTACAATAGAATCTTTTTTCAAAAACTAAATTTAATTTTATTTCTACATGTTAAGTTAACTGTTATGTACGGTTGGGTAAACATAAGATAATACAACAAAGATATATTCTGAGTACTTATGGTATTCTCTTGGACACATGTCTTTCTAATTTCATGGATTTCTTAATTAAAGATCAACGCTAAAAATACACTGGAACGGTTGAGTACACACCTTAGCTATCATAACTCGGAGGAAGGAAATATATACTCTTCAATATAAGTTGTGATCTATATTAAATCACAATTAGTTAAAAGTTGTATGTCATTAGCAAAACGGCTTTTTCGTGCTTAATGAACAGAAAAAATCACTGATCCACACTGGGCAAACATGGCCAAGCAAAGCTGTTTTATTCAAACCCAAAAGTTCAATTTTTTTATTCAAACACTTGATTTCAAGTTAATGTTAAATTAATAATGATTAATAATTCATGTAAAATTTAATCGGTGTCTGTCGTTGAATGTTTACTGCCAAGCATGTAGAATAGTGTAATAAATGGTCAGTAAGTTATGTTTTTAGTTTGTTTATTTTTACAGTTATACTTTAAAATAACTGTTAATTCAATAAACTTTCATAGAAAGAGATTCAGATTAATTTTCAATGTAGTTGATTAGAAATTTTTGTTAAATAAAAAATAATATAAAAATAACAAACATATACAAGGTGAGCTTTACGTTAAGCACTGTGTACAAAAGTACAACAGTGAATTGATTAAACGTATGTAAGTTTTACTTTTGATTTAATAACGTTACTAAAAATGTGACAAAATGGTTTTGCTAAACAAAATGGAATATATAAATAGTTATTGAACGTATGTCCAGTGTATCAGGGAAATCGATTGCACAGCCATACGCAATTAGTAAATTGTCACCATTACCAAACAACAGAATGGATATTACCCTTTTGCCAACAGTAGCTCGAGGTTGATTAGTCAATCACGCTGGCGCTGGCCCTACGTCATTCACCGAAAACAATTATTCATCACCAGAATTCAAACGAACCGTACCGACTGGGCGCACACACACACAGAGCAGTTCAGAAACAAACACATTCCGAAAGGGTTATCAGTTTTATGACACAAATTAAAATTCAATTAAGCTGCCAATGGATTTATCCAAAACGCAGGGTGGCATCTGGCAGTGTAATAAATTTCTTCGTTATCGCAATAACTCGACTCCACCACAGCGGCTTCTGTTCAGGTCCATCACTATGGTCCCAGTGCAGATCGCACAGAGAACCGAGATCCGCGTGTGTTTTTCTGCTCTGAAGGGAAATAGCACTGACTCTGGGCGTTAAATGTGCGCGTAGCGCGTTTATTGATCGTCATTAATCTTTTCCACCACAACACAATGACATCAATATTGGGGTTTCGCATTTTCATAGCGTTCGTTAAGTTAGGATCGAGGCCAAATTTAGGGCATTGCTCAAAATCTGAGTAATAAACTTTGCATGCATTCGCCTAGTTTTCCACAAATTTCGTTTATTTGCCTAGTCTACTAGCTCGCTCGTTTTCCACGTGGCGTGAGGATTTTTCGAATTCGGTTGATGAATAAACGTGATTGAATCCATCGCGGGTGCTACATTTATATTTATTTAGTTTCCGTAAAAACAGCACATTTTAATACGATCGGACAAGTTTCAAGTGGATCGTGTGTTTCCATCTCTTTCGCAAAGGTGACGGCCACACAACTGACCGACCGGAGTCTGGTTTAAATCCACGCCGGATGCGCGATCGCAATGCCACCTATCGCCGGCTCGATCACAGACACGATCGGCCAGTCAAAATTACTACTGATCGATCACATCATCCGCCTGAAGTCGGCCTGGTTTAATCGTTGATAAAACCGATCATTCGGAGACGGTGCAGACTCACTTACTCCGATCAACGTCAGTGTGGAATATGTTTTTTTTTGCTTCCCATTTTCGGTGGTCGTCCGTGTGTGATGCTGGCGCCACGGAAGCCCCGATCATGTCAGCATAACCTGCCTGCTGCTACGGTACGGTTTGGAAGGAATAGCAGCGCAATAAACAGGCGAACCGAGCGCATCAGCCCGACACACAGAAGCCGTGCCGGGGATGTGTTTTAGAGCGATTTGCTTTTGTTCCGTCGATTCCCAGCCGCTCATCTTCTGCCCGGGCGCATTTCTCAAGTGGTTCTGTGACAGTGGTGCAAGCAGCATAAATTATGTAACGCTAATGCACTGCCGGGGCCGGGCCTGCTGGCGAGTTGCAATTTGTCAGCAGTTGGCTCCGCGTCCAGCTGAACGCGACCGCCGTTCATAATCCTTGTTGTGTCTTTGTTTTGTCTTTGATGTCTGAAGATGGTATGGGTGGTACCGCGTTCCCGCTCAATGGGAGTGCAGCGATGAGAAAATGTTTTTCGGATGCATAGAAAACCACTACGAATAATGTGAAGCATCGGTATGTAGAACTAATTTCTAGTTCGAAGCACAATTGGATCATGAGAAATATTCTCGTGAGACTTGATACTTTCTTCGTTTGATGGATTTTATGATAAAATTTTGATCTTTACTCAAAATACTTACTTTACTTACTGATATGGTTCAATGGGTTAAGAAAACCAAAAATATCATACTAAAACCTTTGCAGGCTTTGATGTGACACAAGAAGAAAGACGTAGTTTGGTCAAAGTTTTATTCTTATTTCTTAGAGATTCCAGTAAGTAGATTATTCCAGTAAGTTTCCCCATACAAACCATGAGATCCGAATGTGAGGTCACTAGAGCTGTAGATCATGTTTTTCTGTATACATTTTTTATTATTAACAGAAGAACGGCAACTCCGTATACTTTTTACAGTTTTTCAATTTTCGTTCGATTTGTACACAATGTTGTACATTTTAGTCAAATTTCTATTAAGTGAAAGGTTTATTTTTATGGATCCAGTTTTTTATTACCTTCATAAATTTTCCACCCGAAAAGCGGTTAAACCTTCACCTACGAATCTGAAATTCCAAGGCTTTCGGAGAAATGCTGAACAAAGAAATGATACAAGTCGATCAGTTGGAAAATACACAAAACAAAGTAAAACTTTGAGATTTTCTCATCTCGCTTTCACCAATATTGAAGGGGTTTTTCTTCAACGGCGAGGTTTTTTTCCTCTCTCGTCTCTGCTATAAATTTTCCATCATAAAATACTTCTGTTTTTCGTCAACAATGTGTTTCCCATCCGTACGGAGTCGTCAACCTGTCGCAATGTAAAAAGGGCCAACAACAAGCACCAATAATTTCCACAGCCCACAATGAAATCCTTTGATGCGGAACCTGCCCTGACATTGGCCTATATCAGTGACAGCTCCATTTCCCTGTTGACATGATCCTCCACAAAACAATCGAACATTGTTGAGCATGCTAGTGTCGAATTACGCTGCCGTTAGAGCAGAGAGAAAGAGAGAGAGAGAGCGTAGCTATCGCCGACGAAAACTATGTCACCGTGGATGGACAGCTCGAGCTCGATGGGACAATGTTTTGGGTTCCCGGGGGCATCGCATCGTCGACGTCGACAGTTGATGTGCTGCATTGCATTGCTGTTTCGCGTACCACTGTCACTGTCGTCAATTGTCGTCTAGACGCCTGTATGGGCATCCTTTGCATCCTTTGCCCGACTGGCGCACCGGCGGCGGCGTCTTCCTGGGGTTGTAAATTTTCTGTTACACAACCGAGCTTGTCCCGTGGCCCGCTGTCGCTGTCGTGCGGGCCTCGGCGATTATGTAAAGCAGGACATAACATCGAAACGATCGGCAGGTTCGGGTCCGAAGTCCTTGGAGGTCCGTTTGCATGGCACCGTCCGCACCAGCCAAAAGAAGGACGAACGATAACCGACGACCAAACAGCAACCAACACACAAATCAAACAAATTGGACATAGAACATTGTTTCCAGATGTCGTCTCAGCGGATGGGAAGCGAGAAATGCGAAGGCGAGGCAACGTGGATGGAAAAAAAATCAAATCCAATATGCTTTGCTCAGATACTTTGAAGGTAATTCCTTGCGTGTAGGGATGGTAGGAGCGGATAGAAACATTCTAGGAATAAGCAATTACTTTCTCTTTTCATAAGATCAGAGAGATTGGTTTTTAATAGAAGTCAATGATTTTTAACGGAACGTTGCGTTCGTTTAATGTGAGTGACCATTCTCCCGACGATACCTTGCCGATGGACCGAACACCGCCATCTTTAATGCAGGCAGGTTCGGCTTTGTATTGGTCCGTGGCGGGAAAATTAATATCGTTTCGACTGCGCAAGCCCGTGGAAAACACACACACCGTACATGAAATCTCCCTACGGTGGAAAATTAAATCTCCTCCGTAAAGGCATCTCCCGTGTACCAATCCGGGATTCTCATGCTCGTGGTGCGATCACATCCGTACCTTTTTGTGCCGCCGAGCAACAGACACTAGCCGTGCATGCGTGTAGTGCTGGTCTGGTCTGTTGGCATACGATCAAAATTTGTAAAGAAAATTAGTGTACGCTCACAAATCGGGAAGCGAGAGATAGAGAGCGAGAAAGCAAAACCCACCCGTAAATCAATGGACGTACGGATGAAAATCTTCGAAAAACGGGACGGCAGTATTCGGCAGGCAGCTCGGTACGATGTGTTCTGGGTAATGTTTAGTGGGTTTTCCGCTCAACGATGTCAAGTACCAAGTGTGCCGTCTCGTTCCGGCGCATCGTAACGTGCCAGTTGCCATAGGCACGGGTGGAAAATTGAATGCAAGACACATAGTGGAATGTGTTACGATTCTGTTTCTGTACCGTACCAGCCAGAACAGTCGGTCACATGTGGTTATGTCGAAAGGACGTTCGAGACTCGAGAATTGCACTTATTGCACAGCAGGATTGTACTGGAGTGTGTTATTTGTGATTGTTTTTTCTGTGGTTGATTAAAATGTGTTCAGAATTGTTTAATCAGAGTTTGTGATGAATGTTATGTTTAAAAAGTGTTTTAGTTTAAAGAAAAAACCAACAAGTGTCTTTAAATTATTACGCAATTGCATAAGCGTGCGAGTGTTTCGTGGAAATGTGAAACAGATAAACTAAAGAAGAAATTGTTGGAAAACGATTCCAGTTAATGCACAATTCTTCACTGTTGTGCAGTGATTAAAACATTGTTTGAAAAGACAAATAAAACAAGTGGTTCGTGTGTATGTGTAAAGTAAAATGCTCCAGCAAGGATATTGCGATCTAACACACGCGGACTTATCAAGTGGCAGTGAAACGAACAATAATACACCATTCTCGGTGAAGGATATACTCAACATGGTCGAATCGGGTGCAGGAGTCATGGATAGCTATCTGAACTGTCAAATGGAAAGGTACGTAAAAACGGTTGTCCAACTAATTGTTGTTAATTTGAATATAGGTAATAATTAACAAATTAGAGCGGGTCGTATTGGTTGTTACTTAATATTGCAAAAAATAGAACAATTAAGAAATTATTTGGTGTAGTTAATAAAGAAACCAGTTTTTTTTTTTTTTTTTTTTTTTTAGTATGTTAGAACGGCCTGTGGCCGTATTAGACTAATTTTACCACGTAGCAGGCTAGTCAGACCGTGCTACGGGGGGACGGTCCGAATGGGATATGAACCCGGTCCGGTCGTGTTAGGAACTGGCGCCGTAGCCAAATACACCATCGGGCCGCCCAAAGAAACCAGTTTATTGAAGCAAAAAATGCTATAAAACTTGAAATAAACTGAAAATGTTTATATAATTGTGTCAAAGCACTTAAATGATTAATTAATCAATTTAACATAACAATTTATAGATTATGAGTCTGTATCGAAGAAGATTTTGTCATTGGATAATGTCCTTGTGCTTGTGATATGTACAAGAAAATTTTGGGATAATCCAAAATAATTTTCATATGATTAGTGACAGTAACATGGTTGACGTCGTAATTTTAACTATTTATGAAACAAATGTCTAAAAATATATATCATTTTAAATAATTTATGATTTTATTAAAACAAATTTCACATTAATGATAATAATTATCATAAAATAAGAGACAGGCTCAATGATAACATTATATCCATCTATTACTCCTTCTGCTTACAGCGCTCCAAACCACTTTGCGTACACACCTTACACCGGCTACGACACATCCTACCATCCGCCGGATCCGTACGGCATGATATCCCACGGATACCTGTCGCAAGCTCACCATCATCACGACCTCAACTACGGACCCTCATCATACGACTTTAGCTCCACTCCTGTGCCCTCAACCGTCTTACCACCACACTTACCTCCTCCTCCCCATTACTCGCACTCCCAATCCTATGGTTACCATAATGCAACGCTCAGTGCGGCCACTATCGCCGGCAACACGACCTCCAGTCCGGCTCTCAGTTCCGTCGCAAGCTCGGTGGGATCCGAGCTAGAGTTGGGTGCGTACGGCAATCCGGAAAAGTCTTCGCTAATGAACGAACACGAGCATCAGTGTTCGAGCTTTCTGCTGCAGGACGTACGACCGACGCTGCTGGACACTAGCACACCTTTGGATAATGTGTCCGACACGAGAAGTCCTCACGAGGGTGTCAAAGTGAAGGAAGAATCCTTCTCGAGCGTGTCCACCTGCGTAACGTCGGAACACGTGCAGGAGTTGGACAGTCTCTGTCAGCTGAACAACAATAACACCGAGGACGATATGTTACAAAGTACGTACGGAATTCGATAACTTCCAATGTAACATTTATCCTTGCCACACATATCCGTTCACATCTGGTTGGGGTACTTTTCTTTATCTTCCAGAAGAGTGTAGCACCCAGCTCGTCACATCGTCCCGTTGCGAGCTGCGCAAGAATGGCAAACTGCGCGCCAAGCGGAAGCCACGCATCCTATTCTCCCAGGGCCAGGTGCTGGAGCTGGAGCGACGGTTTCGCCAGCAGCGCTACCTGTCGGCACCGGAGCGTGAAACACTTGCCAGCATCCTGAAGCTGACGCCAACGCAGGTGAAGATCTGGTTCCAGAACCGTCGCTACAAATCCAAGCGCGTCCAGCTCGAGAGTGCATCCACCAGCAAATGTGACACAACGTCGGCCGGTGTTGCAGGCCCAAGGTGTCCCTCCGACTCCGGTTCTAGCAGCAAAGATTACGACGACCTATCGCTCGGCATGCCGGTCGGTACGGGTAACTCCGGAGCTTATGGTTCCGGGTTCCATGGTACGAACGGATCTGTCTCAACCATGGCATCAAGCATGAATGGAGGAACTTCAGCCACAGTACCACCACCACCATATCCGACGTACGGCATCCAGTATACCGATCAGTACTCCTCGACCCCACCTCCCCCACCACCACCCCCGAACCCGTACTACGATCAAAAAGTGTCCTACTGGTAACTGGTGCCAACGAGCGTTCCTGTAGCTCAATGCAGCTGTAAATAATTGCATGCGGACAACAATTGTGGACAATAAAACAAATCAAAAGTTTGATTTAATATGTAAGGAAAATCTTTTGTCTCTGTTGGTTATAGTCGAAATGGAGTAAACCAATTACATTGTGCAAGTGTAAACTGGTGTGATATTAGACGAGGGACAAGTTGACAGATCCATCATCACATCGCGAAACGCTCGCACGCAAATGCACATCTGGCATATTTATGGCAGCAAATGATAGCTTTCGGGGCCAGCCGTAATTCGATAGTGTGGCTCCCGAAAACAAGGCCGAAACCCAATAAAATCCCCCCAAGTAGACACGGCGCACACATCATGTTTGTTGTTTGAATGAATGACTAAACTGAGTTCCATCCTAGCAGCAGCAGCAGCGTTTCACGTCATTCGATTGACAGCAGATGAAACCTGATTCGGCGCTCCGTATGTCAAGCAAATATAGAGACGAAATCATTTACTGTCCGCCTGCCGCGAGCGGTTGCGATTATGATCGATTAAGGCGTCCTCGTTCGTTCGTTCGTGCGCGTGTTCATGGTTCATGTCGAAGCAGTTGACGGACCAGCGCAACCAAACAACATCCTTCCGTTTTCACTGGCTTTTGTATGTGTGTTTTATTGCTTCATGCTTTTCCTCTGCATCGATCGAAAACGTTCCAGTTTTGAGACCAAAAAAAAAAACAAAAAGAGCGGTAAAAAACTCCCGAGCTCCCTAGGCGAGGTCGACCGAGGGCATCTGCTTTACGTTCTGTCAAAGAAACGATTAGCCCGGATAACCCTTACGGTGTACGCTTTCCCGCTTGCTGTTTGGCTCGCCCCGGATTGCGATCGTAAGTCATGGATGTAAGTGGTCGAACGCGGCCTAAGCTGCTGCGGCTGCGAAAGTGGGTAAAATGAGCAAATGCTATAAATCGTAGTGTTCCCCCGGGCGTACGCCGGTGCGTTTCTAATTGTGCGTGCCGTTGCAGCGTGCAACCGACACTTTCCTTTTCAGTGCGTACCGAGCTGGTCTTACACATATTCTTGTGTTTGGCCGCTTCTAGTGGCACCCATTAATTTCCCATCAAAGATAGCGATGCGATCTGAGAGGTCGATGCCGCTTCGCCGGGGGTTTGTGATGGGAAATTCTAAGCCAGAAGGACCTCAGGTTGATCGGGTCTCGGTCTTCCAGCATGCGATACACCAGTACCGGTCTGTTTTGAAATTTTGTGCGTTATCAAATCTCAAGCCAGAAGTGAGTGGAGGAGTGAGACTTTGAGAAATTAGATATTGTTTATGATGCGTATGGAGTGGTGATCCATTTCATGCCAGTGTGAGTCCTCGCAACCATGTCTATGGAATAATCTAAGTCTTAGTATTGGGAAATATTATCCTGCTGCATTCTGTAGATGGAATTAATTGTGAAAAATTGAAGTCGTGCATCTATGAGAGATCCG
Organism: Anopheles rivulorum; assembly: GCA_018908115.1. NCBI lineage: Eukaryota > Metazoa > Arthropoda > Insecta > Diptera > Culicidae > Anopheles > Anopheles rivulorum. The sequence continues at coordinate 4,755,063 of STHB01000004.1, forward strand.
TTAATTAATAGTTTATCTCATAGTAAAGTAAATGTAAGCTGAGAGATTCTTGTTGCAAATTGAAGAAGCTTTTGAAGATCATTTGTTCAGAAAATATCTCAACTTTCTGACAGTTTTTTCAATTCGGCTATGGACGAGTTATGGCTTAGTAAATGGTTGGAAAATTTAATTAATTATAGAGTTCTAATTACACCAGAAAACATTTCGGTCTCATAAAAAAATTATTCTATCAAAAGGTCACGAAAAATGCAGAGTACTGTCATAAATTCGCATAAATATAGTTTTGAAACTCTTCATAATGTAAAAATGTTAGTAACACGAAGTAACACTCGATTTCATTTTCGTCATTAAAAATGAGTCGAAAACTTCCATTCGAATCGTATGCGTTTTGTGGAAAATCTCAGAATATTGTCTATTTTCTGTTTTCACAAAGAAAACCGAACGTTTCAAATTCAATTTAAACCACCTGCTAACAAACGAAAATATTTTTTTCTAATTTTCCCTTTTCATTTTCTTGTATCATGCTGGTATTTCCCAACGATTGCTTCATTGAAACTTTTCACGCTTGAAGTTATGCAATGCGCATCACATTCTTTTCATGTAGGTGGCGCTATAGTCGTCGCAGGGCCGGTATGGAGCACGTTCACAGAGTATCTTTTCACAAGTATGCTGCTTGTTAGTTTCAAAATGAAATAAAAACTATTTTTGCTATTAAAAGTATTGTAACTGTTTGAGGGTTATCAAATGAATACCTTTAATCATCACTAGGATTTCATTGACCGATTTAGAACGGCATGGAGTTGTACTTTGTAATGATCTCAAGTTAAAATATATTTTTTTTATTTTATTGTGGAAAGGATATTTTTCTCTGATTTAGTTTTTTCTTCTTTCTTCAGATTGCCTGTAAGGGCAAGCAAGTTTTAATGAAAGGCTTTTTACCTAGCATTAAATGCTGTCCTCGCTGTTTACGACCGAGCAATCACTTCACCTCATTTTGGAACCTTCAAGCCTATTAGAACCTTGGGATGTTGGGAAAAATTGTTCGGTATCATTCTAATTACTTTACCATCATAACTGGAGTCTGGAAAGTATAGTGGCGAGTATAGTAAGTACATTTTATATTTTGTAGTTGCAGTGACGCATGAATGATCGAAAATAATGTAGGAAATAGTATAATTGCAATTGTTTTAACACTATGTAGAAAGAAATCAGTTTAATCCGTTGAATGAATGTGATAAACAGGTGAGTGGGGTAAGATAAAAAAGTTTTCATGTAAAAACCTATAAACTTTGCCCTTTTAATAACATGTTTTTATTTCTTTTCTGTTACAAACTCTTTCAACATGTTAATCTATTTTCTTTAAGTGTAATGCCCTTAAGGTGAAAAACAATATCCGTGAAAAAGATACGTAAAATAGACTTATATGTCTGTTTTCAATTGTTTTGACATCTGGAATCAATATTTTCTTTCAACCTTACTCGTTTACCCAACTTTCACACACTCACCCACTTTTCCGAAACAGATCCTACGTAAAGCAGTGGCCGATGATTGTCACATTGTCATTCAAATTCACACACCTTAAAGCACCAAATCCACGCCAGAACGAAAGTGCACTCGAACAGCCGGTACACCGGTGGCTCTTGTTCTTCCCATTCAAATCAAATGGACACTTTCCCAGCGTGCCAATTCTAGTTGTTCACAAATTTTCCCACTTACCAGCCACCACAACCCGGCCCAGGACAAAAGGACACTTGGCCTCAAGCGGATTTGCGGAGGTCGTGTGGCGTATTGCACCATCCATCTCGCTCAGGACATACGCATCCACGACCGGTGACTGCGAACTCATCACGGTAGCATATTGTCCCCGCTTACCCAACTGGAACGATGAGTTCCCGGAAAAAGAGAAAAAAGTTGGTGAATGGTAAGAGCTATTCGGAGGGTTCGACTGTTGCTCAACTTTGCTCATTGTTTCTTGATAGCAAGTTCACACTCGACACGAGTTAATCTCTGTTCCCATTTGACGGATTGGCCGACCTTTCGCTTACCAGCGCGTTGGATAATAGACACTAATTGAAATTACTGCCCGGAAGGTGTTACTTTTGTGAATTTGTTTTGCCTGCGGCTTTTGCGGGCGCTGGTAGAATTGTTCCGCGCCACGTGCACAGAGCAAACGTTCCACAAAAGGACACCAGTAGGGTGTTACCGTGTTTGTGGGGGAGAACGCATAAAAATTGATGTTAATTAGAGCCTTCGAGTTGTGCGTCCGGACATCCGTTCGCTTCCGTTCGCACGTCAAAACAATGGCCCGTGCGGTGCATTGTCATGCAGTGATTGTACTGCACATCGCCATTGATATGGGCGCTTTGATGGCGCTAGCCAGTGATAACTGTCCGAATAATCATCATCAAATGACAGTGTAAACATCGTAAAGTTGATCGTGAGTACATTGGCAGCAACCTGGCGAGGGTTCCTGCGTAGGTTCGATTCGTACGTTTGAAGTGTGTACACATCTTCCCTTGTTCGAAATGTGGATCTGTTCCATTCCATTTGTTCATCAATTCTGGCCCACAGTGATGTGGTACAGTTCGATGCTGCTCTATGAAACACGATACAGACACTTGCCCTTCTTGTTTGCTTCGGCGCTTTCATTCGCCTTACTGGATGGTACCGGATCCCGCAGGGATGAAAACGGAGCACAGCTTACCCGATAGGATTATCGAATATCACTCTATAAATATATGTACATAAATGTGCGTATGTACGCCGTGCCGGAGATGCCGTGGTCAATATTCAATTAAGCAAAGTGATCACTCATCGAACACTTTTCACATTTTGATGATGCATTACAGTGCTTCAAGAGTGGACGATGATGGCTTCACATCGACAAACTGTGATTTATATTGCGCTGTATGGGGCGAACATTCATGGTAAGGGACACTGGTTTAAGTAGCCGTGGTAATGAAGAGGATTGTAGTAGATTTAATACAACAGATTATATACTATTGCTTAATTTTTACATTTAAGTTTTATCAAAGTATCGTAAAATATTATTGTAAAACTCCTCAAATTGGTAAAAGTTTCTCGTGCATAAATGAAACTGTATGAAATTCCATTAAAGGCGTAATGAATTGATGACACCGAGCTTGGCGTAAACCTTGAGACTCTCGCTCTTGTAACCTCGACGCGAAAGTAGCTCATTCCCGAAAGTAATTCCATTAGAGAGCTGTGTCACTAATGCCTTTTCTACGCCTCCCCACCCAAAAACGGCACGCGCTCGTTAGGGACCCCGGAAAATTGCCACATGATTCAGCATACACACATACTCGCATTCGCTTCGCCACATTGCCAGCGGAAACACCTTCATTCCGGTGAAGCAATAGAAAAAAAAGAACCCCAAAGAGAGGACAAAACAAAAAACGAGCTCACCTTGAAGCCCGACTTCGAACTCTTCCATCTTTTCCCCGTTAGTGGAGCGCACAGTATCAGGATTCGGTACCGTCGCCAGAAGGCGCAGAATCGTCTCATCATACACCTCTTCAACCACCATTACTCCCTTTGCAGCAAGCTCGTTTAGGACAGAAAAAAGAAAATACAGACAAAAACCTCAAGAAACATAAGCAACCAGGGATATAGAGCTGGCGTTTCGGCTCCACCCGGGACTCGTACCCGAACGCCACCCTCGATGCGAACCCGGCATACCCATGCCATGCGCGCTCTCACGCTAAACAAACAACCCTGAAAACATCGTTTCGACCGAGCCAATGGTTCAGCCAATCACGGCTCGCCTCTTATCCAATCGAAGTGCGCCAGAGAGTGGTATCCCAGCACCCGGGTGCGAGAACTGTTAGCGAGATGGATCTGCGGGGTGGGCAGGAAAAGTCGCCTCGGGGAAAATGGGAAAAACTCTTTTCCCGAACCACTGTGTGACTGTGTGTTGGGGGAAAACGCAGTGCTGCTTCATTCGTGCTGCTCAGCTCGTTAAGTGCGGTCGTGTTAATGCGCCGGGTGTCTGGACGTGCCAAGCCGTGCGTTGAAGTGTGTATGCGTTCAAAAGTGCACAGAGGGTGAATGTGAACGGTTTTGTTGTGTAAAAGGATTGCCATTTTTGAGAAGTTTTGATCTTGCATTTTGCTGAATGTGAATAAATTCGGATTCTGAAAATATCTCGTGCTTTTGTGAAGTGAACGAATTTCCCCAAGTGTTTTGTAGTAAGATTGTTTGCCCGTTCAGCCGCAAGGAGATGAGCTTAACTGCGACGACCGCGAAGTCGATCGTGACGACGCCCTTTTCGATCAACGATATCCTTACGAGAAGCCGGCGGGTCGAGCGCCACAGCTCGGGTGAATCGTCCGGCAACGAGGAAGACATGAAGACGTATTATCACGCACGTCACCATCATCATCACAGCCATTACCATCCGCAGCACCTTCGGCATCAGCAAAGGCGTGGCGGTACTGCCCATGAGACTTCTGCAAGTCCACGATCGACCGTAGAGGAAGGACTGTACGGGAAGCTGGGTTTGAGCTATTACAACCACAACAACAACAATAATAATAATAATCAGAGCAATGAAAGTGGTTCCACGGCGACATCCTTTGCATTGAACGGATTGCCACCTGCCTTACGCCGTGGATCGCTAGACTGTTTCATGGTGACGTCGGATACGAATGCCCGGGAAGGTACGCCAAGGCAGGATGCTAGCGCACAGTTGCCGGACGGTGATGGCGGGCCGACGGAACGCATTGCCAACATGCTGCTGGAAGGATCGGCACGAGGAACCGGTTGTTATCGGCTCGCGAAGACAGCCCATCATCGCAGCGAAAGTCCCATCGATATGCGACGCATGGCGGAGAATGATTCGGGTAAGAGTGATCCAAAATACAAAACAGGCGATCAGTTGCTATGGGTGATGGCGATAAATAATTAGCCTAATGGTAGTGTGATGGTTGACTCCCAGGCAGTAGTCATTGTCAAATGTGTTGTGACACGTGTACCTTCTCGTCTAATTTTCCGTGCCTTTTCCAAGGAACTGAACATTACAATGTATTTCCATTCGCTTTCACCCATTCACAGACTGTGACTCATCGTCACCATACAACAGTGCACTGGGGCTACACGGCAGCCAGCAAACACCTCTCCTGCCCAACGAGGAGATCCCATCCGCAAGAAAGAAACGGTCCCGGGCGGCCTTCAGTCATGCTCAGGTTTTCGAGCTGGAGCGTCGTTTCGCCCAACAACGCTACCTGTCCGGGCCGGAGCGTTCCGAGCTGGCGAAAAACTTGCGGCTTACCGAGACGCAGGTCAAGATCTGGTTCCAAAATCGGCGCTACAAAACCAAGAGGAAACAGATCCAGCAACACGAGGCCGCCCTTCTGAGCGCTACCAAGCGTGTTCCGGTACAGGTGTTGGTACGGGAGGATGGTTCGTACGGACCAATGTTGGCCGCCGGTCAGCCACACTATGCCACTGGGCTCGATCCTGCCCTGTTGAACGTTTACCGCCACCAGGTAGGTTGGACATTTGGTGACTTGAAAGAGTCCTCGTGTTCTACGTACGAATTCGCTCTCCATTCCCGACAGATACAGATGGCGTACGGAATGCCTGGAATACCTCCAATGCCATTCTCCTACTTCTATCCGTCGAAGATTGCCACCGTACCTAATGGACCGATCGCACCGTCCGTCGTTCTACCCACGCCTTCCTCCTCATCGTCTACCTCATCCGTGACCGGTAAGCCACCGGCCACCCACCATGGACCGCTCGTATCGTCGGGACCGCTAAACTTTTCCACCCGCTGCGACAGTGACTCGGAACACGTGAACTCCACCGGCCANGTGCGTACCGAGCTGGTCTTACACATATTTTTGTGTTTGGTCGCTTCTAGTGGCACCCATTAATTTCCCATCAAAGATAGCGATGCGATCTGAGAGGTCGATGCCGCTTCGCCGGGGGTTTGTGATGGGAAATTCTAAGCCAGAAGGACCTCAGGTTGATCGGGTCTCGGTCTTCCAGCATGCGATACACCAGTACCGGTCTGTTTTGAAATTTTGTGCGTTATCAAATCTCAAGCCAGAAGTGAGTGGGGGAGTGAGACTTTGAGAAATTAGATATTGTTTACGATGCGTATGGAGTGGTGATCCATTTCATGCTAGTGTGAGTCCTCGTAGCCATGTCTTTTGAATAATCTAAGTCTAAGTATTGGAAAATATTGTCCTCCTTCATTCTGTAGATGAAATTAATTGTGAAAAATTGAAGTCGTGAATCTATGAGAGAACTTTTAATTAATGTTTTATCTCACAATAAATGAAATGTAAACTGTGAGATTCTTGTTGCAAATTGAAGAAGCTTTTGAAGATCATTTGTTCAGAAAACATCTTAACTTTCTGACAATTTTTCCAATTCGGCTATGGACGAGTTATGCTAAGTAAATGGTTGGAAAATTTAATTAATTATAGAGTTCTAATTACACCAGAAAACATTTCGATCTCATAAAAAAATTATTCTACCAAAAGGTCATGAAAAATGCAGAGTACTGTCATAAATTCGCATAAATATAGTTTTGAAACTCTTCATAATGAAAAAATGTTAGTAACACGAAGTACATTCGATTTCATTTTCGTCATTAAAAATGAGTCGAAAACTTCCATTCGAATCGTATGCGTTTTGTGGAAAATCTCAGAAAATTGTCTATTTTCTGTTTTCACAAAGAAAACCTAACGATTCATATTCAATTTAAACCACCTGCTAACAAACGAAAATATTTTTTTTAATTTCCCTTTTCATTTTCCTGCATCATGCTGGTTTTTCCTAACGATTGCTTCATTGAAACTTTTCACGCTTGAAGTTATGCAATGCGCATTACATTCTTTTCATGTAGGTGGCGCTACAGTCTTCGCAGGGCCGGTATAGAGCACGCTCACAGAGTATCTTTTCACAAGTGTGCTGCTTGTTAGTTTCCAAATAAAATAATAACTAGTTTTGATATTAAAAGTATTGTAACTGTTTGAGCGTTATCGAATGAATACCTTTAATCATCACAAGGATTTCATTGACCGATTTAGAACGGCATGGAGTTGTACTTTCTAACGATCTCAAGTTAAAATATATTTTTTTATTTTTTTTATTTTATTGTGGAAAGGATATTTTTCTCTGATTTAGTTTTTTCTTCTTTCTTCAGATTGCCTGTAAGGGCAAGCAAGTTTTAATGAAAGGCTTTTTACCTAGCATTAAATGCTGTCCTCGCTGTTTACGACCGAGCAATCACTTTACTTCATTTTGGAACCTTCAAGCCTATTAGAACCTTGGGATGTTGGGAAAAATTGTTCGTTATCATTCTAATTACGTTACCATCACAACTGCAGTCTGGAAAGTATAGTGGAGAGTATAGTAAGTACATTTTATATTTTGTACTTGCAGTGACGCATGAATGATCTAAAATAATGTAGGAAATAGTATAATTGCAATTGTTTTAACACTATGTAGAAAGAAATCAGTTTAATCCGTTGAATGAATGTGATAAACAGGTAAGTGGGGTAAGATAAAAAAGTTTTCATGTAAAAACCTATAAACTTTGCATGTCTTTTAATAACATGTTTTTATTTCTTTTCTGTTACAAACTCTTTCAACATGTTAATCTATTTTCTGTAAGTGTAATGCCCTTAAGGTGAACAATAACATCCGTGAAAAAGATACGTAAAATTGACTTATATGTCTGTTTTCAATTGTTTTGACATCTGGAATCAATATTTTCTTTCAACCTTACTCGTTTACCCAACTTTCACACACTCACCCACTTTTCCGAAACAGATCCTACGTAAATCAGTTGCCGATGATTGTCACATTGTCATTCAAATTCACACACCTTAAAGCACCAAATCCACGCCAGAACGAAAGTGCACTCGAACAGCCGGTACACCGGTGGCTCTTGTTCTTCCCATTCAAATCAAATGAACACTTTCCCAGCGTGCCAATTCTAGTTGTTCACAAATTTTCCCACTTACCAGCCACCACAACCCGGGCCAGGGCGCAAGGACACTTGGCCTCAAGCGGATTTGCGGAGGTCGTGTGGCGTATTGCACCATCCATCTCGTCCAGGGCATACACATCCACGACCGGTGACTGCGATCTCATCACGGTAGCATATTGTCCCCGCTTACCCAACTGGAACGATGAGTTCCCGGAAAAAGAGAAAAAAGTTGATGAATGGTAAGAGCTATTCGGAGGGTTCGACTGTTGCTCAACTTTGCTCATTGTTTCTTGATAGCAAGCTCACACTCGACACGAGTTAATCTCTGTTCCCATTTGACGGATTGGCCGACCTTTCGCTTTCGTTGGATAATAGACACTAATTGAAATTACTGCCCGGAAGGTGTTACTTTTGTGAATTTGTTTTGCCTGCGGCTTTTGCGGGCGCCGGTAGAATTGTTCCGCGCCACGTGCACAGAGCAAACGTTCCACAAAAGGACACCAGTAGGGTGTTACCGTGTTTGTGGGGGAGAACGCATAAAAATTGATGTTAATTAGAGCCTTCGCGTTGTGCGTCCGGACATCCGTTCGCTTCCGTTCGCACGTCAAAACAATGGCCCGTGCGGTGCATTGTCATGCAGTGATTGTACTGCACATCGCCATCGATATGGGCGCTTTGATGGCGCTAGCCAGTGATAACTGTCCGAATAATCATCATCAAATGACAGTGTAAACATCGTAAAGTTGATCGTGAGTACATTGGCAGCAACCTGGCGAGGGTTCCTGCGTAGGTCCGATTCGTACGTTTGAAGTGTGTACACATCTTCCGTTGTTCGAAATGTGGATCTGTTCCATTCCATTTCCTCATCAATTCTGGCCCACAGTGATGTGGTACACTTCGATGCTGCTCTATGAAACACGATACAGACACTTGCCCTTCTTGTTTGCTTCGGCGCTTCCATTCGCCTTACGGGATGGTACCGGATCCCGGAGGGATGAAAACGGAGCACAGCTTACCCGATAGGATTATCGAATATCACTCTATAAATATATGTACATAAATGTGCGTATGTACGCCGTGCCGGAGATGCCGTGGTCAATATTCAATTAAGCAAAGTGATCACTCATCGAACACTTTTCACATTTTGATGATGCATTACAGTGCTTCAAGAGTGGACGATGATGGCTTCACATCGACAAACTGTGATTTATATTGCGCTGTATGGAGCGAACATTCATGGTAAGGCACACTGGTTTAAGTAGCCGTGGTAATGAAGAGGTTTTTAGTAGATTTAATACAACAGAATATATACTATTGCTTAACTTTTACATTTAAGTTTTATCAAAGTATCGTAAAATATTATTGTAAAACTCCTCAAATTGGTAAAAGATTCTCGTGCATAAATGAAACTGTATGAAATTCCATTAAAGGCGTAATGAATTGATGACACCGAGCTTGGCGTAAACCTTGAGACTCTCGCTCTTGTAACCTCGACGCGAAAGTAGCTCATTCCCGAAAGTAATTCCATTAGAGAGCTGTGTCACTAATGCCTTTTCTACGCCTCCCCACCCAAAAACGGCACGCGCTCGTTAGGGACCCCGGAAAATTGCCACATGATTCAGCATACACACATACTCGCATTCGCTTCGCCACATTGCCAGCGGAAACACCTTCATTCCGGTGAAGCAATAGGAAAAAAAGAACCCCGAAGAAAGGACAAAACAAAAAACGAGCTCACCTTGAAGCCCGTCTTCGAACTCTTCCATCTTTTCCCCGTTAGTGGAGCGCACAGTATCAGGATTCGGTACCGTCGCCAGAAGGCGCAGAATCGTCTCATCATACACCTCTTCAACCACCATTACTCCCTTTGCAGCTAGCTCGTTTAGGACAGAAAAAAGAAAATACAGACAAAAACCTCAAGAAACATAAGCAACCAGGGATATAGACCTGGCGTTTCGGCTCCACCCGGGACTCGTACCCGAACGCCACCCTCGATGCGAACCCGGCATACCCATGCCATGCGCGCTCTCACGCTAAACAAACAACCCTGAAAACATCGTTTCGACCGAGCCAATGGTTCAGCCAATCACGGCTCGCCTCTTATCCAATCGAAGTGCGCCAGAGAGTGGTATCCCAGCACCCGGGTGCGAGAACTGTTAGCGAGATGGATCTGCGGGGTGGGCAGGAAAAGTCGCCTCGGGGAAAATGGGAAAAACTCTTTTCCCGAACCACTGTGTGACTGTGTGTTGGGGGAAAACGCAGTGCTGCTTCATTCGTGCTGCTCAGCTCGTTAAGTGCGGTCGTGTTAATGCGCCGGGTTTCTGGACGTGCCAAGCCGTGCGTCGAAGTGTGTATGCGTTCAAAAAAGTGCACAGAGGGTGAATGTGAACGGTTTTGTTGTGTAAAAGGATTGCCATTTTTGAGAAGTTTTGATCTTGCATTTTGCTGAATGTGAATAAATTCGGATTCTGAAAATATCTCGTGCTTTTGTGAAGTGAACGAATTTCCCCAAGTGTTTTGCAGTGAGATTGTTTGCCCGTTCAGCCGCAAGGAGATGAGCTTAACTGCGACGACCGCGAAGTCGATCGTGACGACGCCCTTTTCGATCAACGATATCCTTACGAGAAGCCGGCGGGTCGAGCGCCACAGCTCGGGTGAATCGTCCGGCAACGAGGAAGACATGAAGACGTATTATCACGCACGTCACCATCATCATCACAGCCATTACCATCCGCAGCACCTTCGGCATCAGCAAAGGCGTGGCGGTACTGCCCATGAGACTTCTGCAAGTCCACGATCGACCGTGGAGGAAGGACTGTACGGGAAGCTGGGTTTGAGCTATTACAACCACAACAACAACAATAATAATAATAATCAGAGCAATGAAAGTGGTTCCACGGCGACATCCTTTGCATTGAACGGATTGCCACCTGCCTTACGCCGTGGATCGCTAGACTGTTTCATGGTGACGTCGGATACGAATGCCCGGGAAGGCACACCAAGGCAGGATGCTAGCGCACAGTTGCCGGACGGTGATGGCGGGCCGACGGAACGCATTGCCAACATGCTGCTGGAAGGATCGACACGAGGAACCGGTTGTTATCGGCTCGCGAAGACAGCCCATCATCGCAGCGAAAGTCCCATCGATATGCGGCGCATGGCGGAGAATGATTCGGGTAAGAGTGATCCAAAATAAAAAACAGGCGATCAGTTGCTATGGGTGATGGCGATAAATAATTAGCCTAATGGTAGTGTGATGGTTGACTCCCGGGCAGTAGTCATTGTCGAATGTCATGTGACACGTGTACCTTCTCGTCTAATTTTCCGTGCCTTTTCCAAGGGACTGAACATTACAATGTATTTCCATTCGCTTTCGCCCATTCACAGACTGTGACTCATCGTCACCATACAACAGTGCACTGGGGCTACACGGCAGCCAGCAAACACCTCTCCTGCCCAACGAGGAGATCCCATCCGCAAGAAAGAAACGGTCCCGGGCGGCCTTCAGTCACGCTCAGGTTTTCGAGCTGGAGCGTCGTTTCGCCCAACAACGCTACCTGTCCGGGCCGGAGCGTTCCGAGCTGGCGAAAAACTTGCGGCTTACCGAGACGCAGGTCAAGATCTGGTTCCAAAATCGGCGCTACAAAACCAAGAGGAAACAGATCCAGCAACACGAGGCCGCCCTTCTGAGCGCTACCAAGCGTGTTCCGGTACAGGTGTTGGTACGGGAGGATGGTTCGTACGGACCAATGTTGGCCGCCGGTCAGCCACACTATGCCACTGGGCTCGATCCTGCCCTGTTGAACGTTTACCGCCACCAGGTAGGTTGGACATTTGGTGACTTGAAAGAGTCCTCGTGTTCTACGTACGAATTCGCTCTCCATTCCCGACAGATACAGATGGCGTACGGAATGCCTGGAATACCTCCAATGCCATTCTCCTACTTCTATCCGTCGAAGATTGCCACCGTACCTAATGGACCGATCGCACCGTCCGTCGTTCTACCCACGCCTTCCTCCTCATCGTCTACCTCATCCGTGACCGGTAAGCCACCGGCCACCCACCATGGACCGCTCGTATCGTCGGGACCGCTAAACTTTTCCACCCGCTGCGACAGTGACTCGGAACACGTGAACTCCACCGGCCATCGGTCACGATCACCCTCGGAACTGTCCGGGCCGGGGTCGGAACACGGCACACGGCCACGCAGCCAGCCGGAAGTGGAAACGAGTGGCCACTGTAGTGTGCTATCGTCCGGCGGTGAGGAAGACGAATGTGAGAATGTAGAGATCGATTAAGGAGCAAGTGTCACTATTTTCAATAAAGCAGAACAATGTGTGAATAGTGTTGTTTCCGCGTGGATATGTTTAGAGCGCACGCAAATCTTCTAATTTAGACTAAAAGATGTTCCTGTTGTAAAAATGATGAAATAAAATGAATTTTTTGATAAACCTAAAAAAAGTGTTAAATGGTTTTAAATGAGTTTTTACAAATGTTTGATGAAAAAATGTTTAATTTTTTAGGCTTAAATATCCATTTTTGAGGAAGTTCATGAAAAGACTTAAAGGAAGAATTATAGTTTCGGCAAAAAAAGGGAAATCGTTTTTATTATTTTCAGTTCAGAAAATATAAATTTATAATTTTTAACTTGTAAAAAATTATTTATTCAACGACAAGCTCAGTACTTCAACTTAGTTTCAACTTAGAAACTCACCGTCCTACGGAATGGTTTTATTCGTTCCATTTCTCATACTTTGTATTACGCCACAATACCAAAGAAACCCCATATAACACACTAAAGTCGCCTCCCCCCCTGGGTGGCCATTTGTTTTTCGCAATTGATCGGGAGGGCATGATTCGATCGTAAAAGAACCTTCCCACATCATTCACCCACCGGTGATCACCGGTCTGCTTATGGTCGAATATTGCCACCTAGTTAGAGCGAAGGGCAGATGTTAATTTTCCGGGGGGTCATAAAAACTCGTTCGACGAGCCGAGTTCGAGTTAAAGCCATAACACCAACCACGGTCCAAACAAAACCTCGCTGTGGGGTTGTTGTTTTTCCACCCGGATTTTAAGACTTATTCTTTGCGTAAGAGGACCACATCCTTGTACTGCATAACCTGCATAACCGGTAGGAAATGTGATCTGAAATGGGTTGTTCTGTTGGCCGTTTTCCTAAAACTAGCTGGCAATAGGGATGAAACTACTAGCACTTTTCACTCTGTGGTGCAATAAGATAAAGAGCAGCAGTATACAATGAAATCTATTGGCCGCATGATATTGTTCGTGTTCCAATGAACGATTGGCCATTGGCATGGTCCATCCGTCGTAAATCCTTCCTTATTGTTTAGATGTACGCAACATCTAACATTTCGTGTGTGGGAAGCCATTCTGGCACAACCGTTGATGCTTGGATGTGGGTCTGGCGTGTCTGGTCCAAACACACACACACACACAATTGTTCACTAACAATTGTGCACGTTCCATCGGACGCGAGGCACTATAATGGTGGCGTCGTAAAAAAAAAGAAACGAGTAACACCGTCCATGAAGCCGACCCCCAAAAACACCGAGATAAACAAAGGACGTTGCGTATCCGTTGTAGCTCACCCAGAAGGAGTTAGCACGCGTCCTAACCTCAGGTTCTCCGGCAGCGAAAGCGCGACTCTACACTCACAAAACTCTCAGCGCGCGGTGTAGACCAATCTGCCGGCGTTCGGCATGGCTACACACATGTGCGCTCCACTGTTGCCACGACTTCCGATGATGAAAAACCTCCCAATTATTTAGATTATCTTGCACCCGCGTTGGCGCGTTAGCCAACTAAAGCAAAGTCAAGTGTCCCGGACCGTTTGGGTGAATTTTTTTTCTAGTTTGGGGAGGCAAAAACAAAAGCGACCCAAGGAACTAGGTGTAAACAACAAACCCGACACCAAAAGGCATTAAAAAATCAAACTGAATGAAGATCATTACGAACAGGAACACTGGTGCGATCGTTCACACTTTTTTCTCTCCTTAGAGGTGGCTCTTTCTTATTTGCTCTATCGTTTCGAGGATGGGCGATAGAATGATAAACATGCCGGGCCTAGGAAATGATTTTTTCCTTCAATTGGTGCAGTTGTTCAGGCAGCGTAACGTACATTTTCAACCGAATCGATTGTTCTTCGAATTGTTTATCACTGATCACTGGCACTAGTTGAGGCAATCGGTATAAATTAGCTCGGATGCCGTCATGTGACGCAAACGATACTTACGCAATCGGGTTTTCATTTTCATGAGTATTTTGTACAGCATTTTTAGGGGATAATTTTAATTAAATCATTGAAATGGTGCAGTGAAAGAATTCCAATCTGGTTGTAAATGAGAAAAAGAATGATAATTTATTTTAAAGAAGCAAATTTATATCAAATACTGGAACTAACAAGCAATTGAGCGATTTCATTGATTATTACTTTATAAACTATTTCGAAGAGCTGATGCTTTGACCATAGAATAAAAATTAAATACTAAACTTAACTACGGTACAACTAATTGAAAAATAATCAAATTTATTGATACTACAATAAAAAATTCCTGTGTTTCAAAATTCATGGTGCAAAATTCATGTTATTCGTGGTGCAAAATTCAAGATGAAGAATTACTTACGATCACTTGGAAATTTTTAATTTCCATTTAATCGAAAATAAAATTTCAACATTTAATATGAAACTGATACAAACAAGTTGTAGCACCAGAACGCACTGTATTCCTGTTGAAGAGCCATGGTTCTGCAGCAACGCTTTTAATTATCTTAAATTTCCTTTTTCAATTAAGAACAACCGGCACGAGAAGCATTTCAGCCAAACGGGAAACAATAAGTCAATTAGCAATCGATATAATTTCCTTTCTTTTATCAACCCACATAGCTCACTGTGGAATGGGTTTTAACTTTCTTTCCGTGCGATCCTGCTGGAACGATTGGCAGCTAAATGAACGACGCTAAAAGTACCTCGTGGCGAAAATGGCGAATCGAAAAGCCAAACAAAAAGAAAAAAGGAACCTCACCGAATATGACGCTCGCTCGCCGTGTGTATCGATACAACGCGGATAATTTATGCCAATCACACAAATGAACATCTTTTTTTTTCTGCCCAATCTTACCCCGTACTACGTTGCGAAAGGAAAGTATAAAAAGAAAAGTTTCCCATTCTTTTCCACCCCAAGGATCGTAGACGGAGGGATATATCGTCCCCTTTTTTTCGGGCGTTCAGGACAGTTTTCTTGGTTCATCGAAACGATTAGCGATAAGTGAAGCGTTTCAGCACCAATCAAAGGACTACCTATCGAGACGCAAAAGCGCAAAAAGCGGACGAAAAAAAAACAACCTTAATGCAAAAAGACAGAGCGCGTCGTGGGTGCTTGGTGTAGTGGCCGTGAGGAGTTGGAGAAAAAATAATTCTTACGAAGGAAGATGGGACCACGAAGACGAAGCGAGTGAATCAAAACATGAAGCAAACGCTAATGGGCACCCTTTTCAATCATTTTCTCAATTGCGACACTAATTTCGAACCCATCGATCCAATTGGCAAGAAGCTGGAAGTGGAAACTCGGGAAACCAAATGGCTGTATAATGTGATTCCGACATGGACGGCATGGTTTCCGTGGTTGGAGGAAAGAGGTGGTAATGTGGTTGCATGTGTAAACACACACACGTACAGCTACTTGCAACACCACCAGTTCCGGAGTCGAGTTGATTGAGAAGCGAGAATACAAAAAAAGGCCGTCATTTTCTCCATCGATCGGCAAGCGTTTTGCGGAAACTTGAGTAAAACTCGTTCGCCGCGCGCGGGAAGCAATGTCCGGAAGGGAGGGGGTTGGAAAAATTAACGAACGAGCAACGCAACTTTGACTGCCATTTTCCGTCCGGTCGAGAAATACATCTACGAGCCCCACTTTATATTGGAGGTGACTGAAGGTTTTGTAGTAGTGTGTGATGTTGCAGGGAAAAAAAGTAACGTCAAGAAATAGCGCTTATCCCGTCTATCAGTCCTCTCATAAACGAAGAACCAGAATAGAGAGAGAGTATGGCAGAGATATAGGAAAATCGAGAAAGGTAAAGAGTCAATTTTCATCCATTTTCACTCACCAAGCATCTCTTATCGATGGATGTGATCGGTGGGAAATCTTCTGGCAACTTCAACTTTCGCAATCTTTCCCAAGAGCTGCCCAACAAAAAAGGATATCCAAAGGAACCGGAACGTCGTGACGCAAATGTAGCAAATTACATACAATCTAACGACTCGTCCGGAAACTCCGCTTGATCGTCCTTGAATTTTCCATTTTTTTATTCTCCATCAATTACGCTCGTTCGAATTACGCTCCTCTAAGACTCTCGGAAAAAAGTGATTCACGGTTAAGAATGTACTATTTTTCCTCCAATACTTTGTACTTTGTACAATCGGAAATTGAGTCGTTATATACCATAAGGTTTATAAATAATTAAAAATTTATATATGACAAAACGGACTGCAATATTTCATTTGAAATCTTTCACAACAAAGGAAATACTACACATCTGACATATCCTGTTTGTAAACAGATCTAGATCACTCCCAGACAAAAAGGGAAAACTCTACCATTATATTCCACTTTCGCGCGTCATGTTCGTTGGCAGCGCGGATCGGATCGTTAACTGCCGCAAAGTATTTTCTAATTGCATTTCACGAAACCCCCGGTTTGGCCGCGGTCACGAATCGTCCCACTTCAACAATTATTCTGGAACAGTTCACCCTAAGAGCTTATAGGAAACAATCGAAAGTGACTTAAGACGGCACATTGTAAATATTTACAGAACCATCGCCGTGTATTATGAATTTTCCCATTAGGGTCCCTGGCAGTGCATTAGGTTGGTATGTAGCAGAACTGGGATGGTGTAGTCGCTCGTTTTCATAATTCATTCACTTATAAGCACAGCATTTAACGATGGGAAATGGGTAGCTTAAAATAGCTGTCTCGATGGTTTTTTGCGTGATCAGTTCGCTCGCAAATTGGCCGGATGTTTTAATGCATTTTAGGAAAAAGCCCTTGTCCTGCTGCTGTGCTATGAAGTGATTTTTAAGAAAGATGATTTGCACTATTTTTTATTCCTCAAGCTTTATAATGGTTAAAATATATATTTTAAAGCAGCAATTTATTTACAAAAATAAAAGTGAAATCTTCCTATCATCACATTATGTGTATTCAACTCGTCATACGTTACTGTAATATGAGATTTTTTCGCACGTTGTCCATGTTAACACATTATCCGGTAGCATCCATCGTCCGTCACCTTGTCTACTCCACGGTTCCCCATCACCTTGACCCACATATACTCCAACAACGATGATCTTCACTTCCTATCCTGGTTTTCGTTGACTAAACAGTTTGGCTTGTTTTGCTCTCCATATATACACTCTTTCTCTGTTGGCTCGTTGAATGGTTTTCAATAATGTACCACGTTAACTACAGTTCACTTGGCAGTAATAATAGGATCTCGTAGTCTTTCCTCTCAAGAGGCATCAGTACCCCGTCCACGCCTTATGTGTCACATGTCGAAGACGCGGAAAAGTACACTACCGTCCACTGAAGCAAGTGAAAAACAATACTGTATGGAAATTCCGACTCCCGAGCATGTGTCAAACGGCGATGGTTGACCCGACCGGAGCGGATGTGTGCCTGAGTGCAGAAGAAGGTAAGTATTTTCTTTACACAAGAGACTCGCGCTCGAATATCCACCAAACATAAGCGGAACGGAGGAGCGAGCGTGTGTGTGTTTTTTGAGGGAAGGAAAATGAATTTTCTATTGCTGGTTCCACCATTTCCCTTTAACTCGTTCTCGTACTAAAGAAGCTAGAAAAAAGGCTTAAAACAAGAAAAGTATAATCCTTCAAGCAAACCTCTTTCGGTGCGCATCGACAACCGAACTATTCCGACGCAGCGACAGTAAAAGCACCAATTAGGCACCCGAGCAATCTCATGGGCCCATATAATCATCACACATGGCTGCTGCTTAGAATAACATTTTCGGTTTTCCAAGTCCATCAAAATTCTTCGCCCGACGCACGGCACCTCACTACTTCACGAGCAACTTCACGCAACATCTCCGGTGCACCGGCTTTGTTTACACGATTGTTTTCTTGTAAGACGGCGTAAAACAAGCAGCATTTCCATCACATCCAAACGCACTGCTTGGTTCCGCACGTTCCTTGCCAACATTTGCCCGTGCGTTTTTTCGGGCGTGCTCGGTGCTGGTGTGAAAAAGGTGGGTGAAAAATCGGAACCACCAAAACTTACCGGCGTGAATGTGTAAATATTTCGAAATTATTGATGAGCTAATTTTGCTTCACAGTGTGTAAGGTTTTTTTTGTGTGTGTTTGTGGTGTGTTCACGGTTCACACCACCGGGTTGTGAGCGCTAAGATCAAGCAAAATGCTCTCGCAGCTGGTACGGATGGGAGCATCTTAAGGCATGGTTCAATGCGAACTATTTAAAATCCATTATCAGCTAAATGTAGTTGAATGACATCGGTAATTGCTCCAACAATATGTATGAAAACATAAAGCATATACGAAAACGAACGAACAGATCAGTGATCATACGCTGCAGTGAATTAGTTTCGACGATCGATTTATGAACCTCGTTAGTGAGCATCAATTATAAATATTCCATGTTTATCGTATACCCGCGCGTCTAACGCAAACAAACATCAAGGCTTTTCGAGGAACGCGCACAAAACGCTCTAGCCGCCATCCAAGTGCTCTTGCTCTTGCTGCTTGCTTGCCGAAGGAACTGTGCGTTGTGCTGCGTATATCTTACACACTGCTTCGGTACCAACCATATCCATTCACAAACACTCCAGCGAGCTGTATTTCCTTTCGCCTGGAACCTTTCGGGGCTTTTCCCTTTATCGACTCCGCAGCGTTGGGTGTTTTTCCTGTTCGCTACCGAACGTTTATGTTTTCGATCGATTAAGATCACATCCAGCGCTCATTGCTTTTCATTTCACACTTCACTGTGATCATCATAACCATCGCGTTAATGTGCTCGAATGTTAGCCTAGATCTTTCATCATGCGCACGGTAATAAAAAGCTGGGTATGGGAAGTTTTGCCCGTATTTATCAACACACGCTGGCAGGCGTAAAGTAAATGACGAACCTGCCGTACGATTACACGCCTAAGCAGCATCAATCATGATAGGCCCTTGAAGTACAGGGAAAAATGATTAAAAGAAAACTTCCTGCGCAGTGATCGAAGATGAAAGAGATTGATAGTGGTGCAAAATAGCTTGGATGTTTACGTTCATGAGAGTGATGTTGTCGAACTTGGTACAAGTATTGGGTGTGATGACGATCATCGAATGTCGAACTGCATGCCAATCGGAAGTGATAAACTAAACGAAAGCTGGTCGGGATGAATTTCTAAATTCAAATAGATTGCAAAACATAAGAAGAGTACAGAAGTCATTCATATTAAAAGATTGTTTGTTGTTTTTGTTTATTGATGAATGACTCACATCTTATCAAAGCGATGCTTGCATTTGAAGTGGTTAGTTAAATCTGTGATACACGTTCACGTTGATTTTATTTGCATTTTCCTGGAATTTTTAAATTTTAATTCCATTATTCGGTCCTATTATTCTTCAATAACGATAGATATGTTTTTATTTGTTTTCCTATGCGTATTTCTTTTTCACGTGTGTTACATACATTTCAATTCTAAATAATCATTTACAATTTAGTAGATAAGCTAGTTTCAAAATATTGTTAATTGTACATTTTGTTCTTGCTTTGACTAGTCAGGAAATTCACTATTTTTAATTATGACGGCACAATACGGCAATGTCACTATTTTATTATTTTATAATTATTTTCGTCAACCTGAAAATTGGCTCTTGGCGTCTCCAAAAGAATAATAGCTCCTCTATAGACCTACTACTAAAAATTCAAAACTGTTTGGTAATAAGTAAAAAAGAATTAGATGTAATATTTGTGTATTCAAATATTTCATTCGATAATTCTTTAACATTTTTTTATATTTTCATTCGATAATTATTTAACATTTTTTTATATTTTTGGAATTGGAATTGGAAGTGAAAAATGAGTTTGGGTAGTTAAAAATTAATCGATAGCAAACTAAAAATCTGCAAAGTTTAAATATTTTACCAATCGAGATTAGATCTATCGACCAATTCTGGTGAACACAATAATGTTAAGCTGTGTTCGTTCATTGCGATCTTAATGTGAAATAAAAACCATACTTTTGCTATATTCACAACCTCTCAATCCACCAATCAATCCAGAGAAGATCATGCCTCTGCGAGGTTTGGTTTTTGCTTAAAAACTGTTAAGATTTGACAAAAACGGGAACATAATGCGGAAAAATGATGAAATTGTTGAGAGTTTGATGTTGACCAACCTGGCGTTCGAATTGTTTTTTTTATTTATTTCAAGAATATTAAACCAAAATGAAACAAATCGAATGGAGCTTAAATTAAATGCGATAGAATCTATTTCGTGGTTTGCGTCTAAATTCCTGTTACTACAGAATTGTGTCCCAGTGCCTCTTTGACTTCTACAGATTTCTATCACGCTGATCCTGCCGTAAGTGGCCATCGCAAGCGCTTCTGCTAAATGTCCACACGTTTGGTTTTTTTCCTTTAACAATAATCTTGCACCGTTCAAGTAGTGTCACAGACTAAACAAACTTCAGGCACCCCTAACCCGGAACCTACGGCTTTTCTAACATACCGAATTCCCTGTTGGCATCGAGAGTGGACAAACCCGCAACGGACTTAAAAAACAACCCCCGTGTACGAAATAGATCCTCGTGCTGCCGTTTATTGAGGCTTTCGGGGCCAAAAAACGCCCGCAGCTCAGCACGTCAATAAACAATCTGCTTAAGTCTTCGGGCACTCGAAAATGTGGAATTGGGACCGCTGCCAAACCCTAAGTTCGCTTCTCAAGATCTCGTTCGGCCGAAGTAAACAAATGCTCAACACGATCCGTGTTTTCCCCCTTTTTACGCCCGTTTTGGAAAGGTTGTTCGGTGTGTGTGTGTGTTTTTTTTTCTTTTCGCTTCCCGTTGTTGTTGTTTGAAAAACCATTTTTCAGTAGAAAAATGCTCAACGCGCAGCTCAATAGTTTTCCTCGCGGAGTCGCGTTCATCAAAACCAACCAGGAACGAGGGAAAGAAGGCAGCGAGAGCAAACTAGCTGGCTGGAAAATTGGGAATGGAAAATTGGTATATTAAATTACACAGGAAACCCTTTCTTTGCAGCGATTATATTTTAGTGAGTACGAGCGTCGCCCGTAGACCGATCTTGCCGAGCGCTAGAATCTGTAAATATTTACATATTTACGTGTCCCTTTTGCTGCTCGCACCTTCCCACACAGTCCCAACCCCTTTTTGGTGGGCGGCACCGTCTGACTGCACTGTTTTCCCAAACGGTGTCGATTTTCATTGCGGCCAACAAGCCAGCCAGCCAGCCAGCCCGCCAACCCAGTAGACGGCTACCGAACTGTAAGGGTGTTGACGGTAGCAGACAAGTGTAATTAAAGGATAATTCTACTATTAACCTTTCGGGAGCGTTACTCCCGCACCGGAGCGATGCTTGATGCATCGCGGTCAAACGGTACGACACGAGCAGATCTATCTGTGGTGGCAGTGGAAACAGGCAACATTGAGAGTGTTTTCGTTCACTAGCGGCCTCTAGCTGCTCGGTGCACATCACGGTCCCGTTCCGCGGGGATGAAATTCCATCTACTCGAGCACGATGGTGCCACTGTGGAAGAGTATTTAAAGAGCACCACATTAATGCTTTACACTCATTACTTTGTTAACTGCAGGTTGGAAATTTCTTCTGTGTTTAGTATGATTCGACTAAATCATTAGAATTAAAACGGCCTGTAAACATGCCATATTGTTGGGAGTTATCTCAAAAAACTTTCACGATCAGCTGGTATCACAATCTTTGCCCGGTTCACAAGATCACTCTTAACTCGGTTCCGATTCACCGCCGCCGGACCTGTTTCTCCCGATCTCGACCAGGGCTCAAGAGGCTACGTGCACTTAGCGATATCGAACTTATCATACCGAAACACTTGTTGCACCCGATCCGAATTCCATATCACAGCGTACATCGAGCATGCATTGGCAAATGGACTATGATCGTCAACGACGGCGTGTCTTGTGACGTTGTCCTTGCTGGTGAAAGTCTCCATTCACAAGTAATTAAAGCACTTCAAATTTTAGCTGGCACTGATGGCATGATCGGTACATGCACCAATTTGAATGTAAAACCTCGAGGACTTGTTGTTTGATACAGATTTTCGTGTGCAGCTGATTTCACGAGCAGGCGCACAATGAAAATCTGGGAAATTCCTTCAATTTTTCTCGTGTTGTCGACAAGTGGTTGTTCTTCAAGTGGTTTACGGATGTCACAGTCAGAGATTAATTCGTTGTGCTATGATGTGATATTAGAAGGATGCTAATTGAGTATAAGTTCGATGTTTGATGTCTGTGAAATCTTCTCACGCATGGGAATGGTTTTAATCTTGATAAAAAGTTCTGTTCACTCAAAGTGTATCTATTCAAAAAAGCCGGAATGTATATCGGAATTCAATGCAATCTGTAATATTTTTTGAAAAAAGTAAATCCAGTATTTACTCCTTAAATATTTATTTTGTTCTTTAAATTCTAATTATTGACTACCTCGTTTTGTAAGAAAACTATGTGCCGATATGTATGTTCATCATTTAAGAGACCTCTGAATCTCACTCGGTATGTTATCACTTCCAAAAATTGACAAATATATTGCTTTACGTGTAGATGTAAACCGAAAAACTCACGCTTAAAGTTATCCAAGAACTCAGCGTTAATTAAACATTGAAAGTCCACTAAAAATTTTTGATAGGCACTAAGCTATGGCTCTAAGCTAACATATCAAGAAAATTATTGACCAATCAACGGTAAAACTGTGAAAATAATTTCAGTAACGATTTAAAAACATGTCTTATATACGTAAGGGAAACCTTTGTCCTTCGTAACAGCTTAAAAATTATAAACGTCATTTCCCAATACAACGAAAGTCCCCATTTTGGGAGCTAAAACTTTGTAATAAATAAAGCTATTTGTGTAAACAATTTATTCTCTAGCAAACCATAAATTCCAAATAGTTCCTTAATAGTACTGCGCGGTCGGTTTTCGCAACAACACTTCACTAAAATTGTTGAACGTTTGCCAAAAATAGAGATCTAGCCTGTTTCACCGCCATCTCAGCACGTTGAGCGGCCCATCACAGTAGAGCCAACACGCTCTCCACGGTGCAATCCCTTACTTAACTCACTCTCGAGTACGGTTCGACCCGGGTCCCTTGTTCGGGACACACCCCGACCCCGGCACTGGATGAACGCCAAAATTTTCCACCGAACGGGCAACGATTGAAGCTGTTATCTCCTTAAAACGTGCTCTAATTCTCCATCTCCATCTGCATCGCATGCCTTCCAACCTGCTTCGCGCCAATTCCAACCCGGTTTGCAAAATGTTTGTGCCAGCCGCGAACGTTCCTGGGTTTGGGTTGCCGAGCTGAGTGGACTCGATTGATGACCGAAGCTTCATTTTGTTGCGGTCGATCTGCTGGTCGAAAATCCACTTCTAAGTGTTCCACTAATCTACATTTCCCTCTTGACCTCCCCGGTTGCTCTACATTGCCACCAGACTAAACCCGTAGCCGAACTGGAGTAGTTGACCATCGCGGTCAGCCGAGGATACCGTCGTAACCCACTTCAAGCGGTTCTGCAGGTTCCTCCACGGTGCACTCTGACTTCTGTTCGGGTTGGGTATTGCAATCATTCTTCCACCGGCTCTGGTCAGGCCTCGATCGTCATCGCCTTAGGAATGATGCACACTCCAACAAACCAGAAGTGAGCGCATGTTAATGACGACTACTAACGTTCTGAATTGGTCCGCCATCTTTTACGCACGGACGCGATCGGACGCGTTTATGCGATTTTTATAAAGTTCCGATACGCGATGGCTTTTGCGTAACGGGTTTGGTGAAATGTTGAAAATCGCAGCCAGATTTATGATCTTGTGCTCTTTTTTTTTGGGTTTCTCCCTCATTCTTAGAGCTACTTCAGGACTAAAGTACGCAATGGTGAAAAAAAGTAGTAAAGCGTATCTAACTGTGGAAAAGTACAGTAGAAAATGTATGAAAAAAGGGACGAAACAAACATCTTACGTTAGAATCTTCAAGTGCACTGTGTTGGTCAGTGGCGCCAATAGAACACACACGTGTCCCATGTTAAGGATCAGCGGCTGATTCCAGCTGGCCAACCATTGCGACTACGGGACAAATTTACACTTGTTTTTTTCGGCTGTGTACGGCTACGACTGGTGGCCACCCAGTGGCATACGCATAAATCTACGAACCACTACACTTGACCGGCACCGAACATGCATAAACCAAACGACACTTAAACATGACACCGGGATTAGAAAATCGGATAATGTGGGTGGTTTTTGTTGTTGTGACAAACTGAAGTGGCTAGGAGACAGCTAGTGATTGGTGAGTTTGTCATATGGTAACTGATTGCAGCGGGAGTGAACAATGAGTCTTGTTTTATTATTTTTATTATGTTTTGTAAAATTTCCTTGGCTGCCGCTGTAAAAACTAATGCTTTGTGGGTTTAGAAGAAAATATTCTTAAAATATAAAGGTTGTGGAATTTAGTGTTTTCGACATATGCGAAGTTTATGAACGCGAAGCTAGTAGATATTATTGAATTACTGATGTACCTATCTATAAAACGATTCATTAACTTTATACGCATAGAAACCTGCACCTAAAGAAAAAATCATACACTTAAGGAACTAGTTTTATAATTTTGGTTTACAACAATTAATTACACAATTTGTCACAAGACCGCACTTGCAGCAAAATTAACAATTATTGTTTAATCAAACTTTCTAATGGAATTTGAAATTAAAAAGATTAAAAACAATTTTAATTACTTCAAGAATCATTAAAAACTTGAAAACCTAACTATCGCATTTCTGTTCGCTGCTATCACTCAACAGATGGCGCTAATACTTTGTCGTGTTCGAGTATTGTTTCAGATGTTCCGCGAATGTTCGACGAAGCAGCTTCGTATGATTGAACGAGTTCGTTTTTGTCGCCCGTGTTGTTTGAACGCTCGTGAAGCAGAGTTTTGAATTTGATGTCAGAAACAGACGTTTTGGTTTAATAAATGACATATAGATGGCAATAGCACCGGTAGAATTTGCTGCATGGGCTTTTTTCTGTGTTTTGTTTCATTCTGTGACCGACAGACAATGAGTTTAATTTAAACGCTCACATGTAGATGGCGCTAGTAGACTTGGAATGATTTGCGCAACCGTTTGTTAAGCGGATCTTGATTGTTGTTGATTGATGTTGATGTATTCAACATTCTCTTCAACTTTCTTTTGGATTGTATACACGACTACACATATATTATGTTCCTTTTCATTTAAAAATAAGGAAGTTAGAAAATAAAATTGATTGAATATAGCAGCTGTAGGAAAATTCATCGCTTTGCTGACCTCTTCTTAAGTGTAGTGTCACAAGCCTCTATTATGTTCATAATCTTTGAAACAAGAAAACAACCGTTTTCACCAACAATGCTAGGTTAAGCTAAGCATCTTACAAAACGTATGAGTAATTTTCGAAATCTGTCAAAACCCTGCTAACCGGAACGAGGATTCGAGGATTCATCGACAGGTGACACACTACGCTGCCATTTGACGTAAATAAAGCATCCCTGATGTTGTGCTAATTTGTGGTAAACGACAGCGTCGACGTTGCTTACAAGAAACAATGAAGCTGTTTAGCGCGCACGACCAGCACCGGAAGGTGGCAAATCCACGTCATCCACGTGGTTGGGTGGTAAGTCATCCCGCTTTCGTACGATCCCCACCCAGCATCATCCCCAAGAATGCTGCGCCACCCCGTTCGCTATTTGCGGTTTTAGCAGCGCTTATTAATTTTCGATATCGGCCGCTAATTGCCAGCGCGACTGAGTCATTTAAATTACGTTTTGTCTCGTGTGCGTGGCACGGACTCGGACATTTAGCACATTTTCGGACGTGGTTCGTGTGGATGCTATGTAGCAATCGGTGGCATAACTCCTTATCCTTCTTCTGCACATCGACAGGCATTAACGATCGATTAGCGGCTGGGTGCGAGAATGGTTTAATTTAATTGTTGTCTTTGGCTGTGGTATGATTTGCACGCAGCGCAAAGGTACGGCTTGCCACTGGCTGGTTGTCTAATTTGCTGTTCGTTTTTCGCAGCTCCTTCATTCGGTTTTGGTTGGTTTGTGTTGGATTGGTCTAGTTATTGTGATTTCGCCAGTGCTTCTTGTTTTCCGCAATGGCATTGGGACTGACGTTGCCAATAGTGGACCACGGTGCTTACGTGACTTAATGTAGAGTGATGATGGCGAAAAAAAAAACCGTTGCGCTTGAACGACGACGATCGGTTTGTATCATTCACACTTGATTAGTAAGCAGCTATCAAACGGTTTTCGAGCAATCGATCGTGCCAACGTAACTCGCTAATCGATCCGGTGAACGAGGTGACCTTTTGTTAAGGCTGTTTGTGATCAATATGACTACTGTTTTGTACTCCGTTTGCCTTTAAATTGAAGGATGCTATTTACTGAAGTCAGGAGATGATCGATGGGATATTGATGGGATGGTCTCATTGATTACCAGGAGTCATCCTGTAGGAGTTTTGTATAGTTTGGGTTTTGGAATTCATCTTGAGTATCTAAACAGTCATTATCGTGTGTTACAAGAATCTTTCAAGCATTTGTCCATGCATATCTTGGGAGGCCCAGACACTGAGGTTTGATTCAAATTTTGCACTAAACGAATGATACAACATTTTAATAGGTCAGATCATGGAAAGTCAGAGCCATTAAGCATGGCTTGTTGTTCTACAAGCGATAAATATAAGCCAAGGACGTCCAGTTATGGCTAGTAAATCAGACATCGGTAGTATGTGACTTGCTGGGTTATTCGTGCGTGAGTACCATATGTTAGAAAGGACTACTACTGCTGGAGGCAAATCTAACGTATTTCTGGTGTTCTTTGCCGGATTAGATAATGAATTATATCCTTTGAGATGTCCCTAGTGCACTGTGCGATTTCATATAAAGAATGATTCACAGTTTTAATCTTTGAGAAAGAATTCTGATTGAGAAATTTCCATGTGAGGGAGTAGTTGTACTTGCCGCGTCAAGAATGTGAGCTATTTCACACATTTCAAACTTGTATAGTACTACTAACAACAAGAGGCATTTTCATCCATTTTGTTGGCCACTTGACCTTGTTCCCGAATATCATCATAAAATGGAATCGTTCATATTCATGTTCATGTACGGACAAAGGAAAGTGTGCTACTACAGAAGTCACTAGTAGGTTAATCTACCCGTCTACAGATGGTTACTTCAATTCTATCCAAGCATTATTCATTAAATCGATTCTTTAACT
The DNA here is from genome assembly GCA_018908115.1 of Anopheles rivulorum. NCBI lineage: Eukaryota > Metazoa > Arthropoda > Insecta > Diptera > Culicidae > Anopheles > Anopheles rivulorum. Next base: position 4,782,582 of record STHB01000004.1, read on the forward strand.
AAAAAGGAGTTATTTTCACTTAAAAAATGTATACTTTATATGCTACTACTATTCTCACATCCGCGTTAGCAAATTAATCAAACATTCGTAGCTTCCAAATCTGCTTCCAAGCATCTGCGCAGTGGAAGTTAATGTATGGCTATATTCCCGTCACGAGTCGGCCACACGGCGCATTTGTTTTGCTGTTGCCGATGATGTATCGGGTGCGTATTTATTCAAAGTAGCCTCAGTTAGTACGAGCCTAATAAAGAACAAAAAACAACACAAAACTGATACGTCGTTAGCCCCAGCCCAGGCGGACATCCCATTTATCTTCGCCAAACCTCCATAAGGGGCAAAGTGTCCATTTTTGTTGTTATTGTTACGGTTTGCTGAACGGTTGACCGAACAGAGGGGTCCGTTGGTCTTTTTCCCTCCGCTGTACCGAAGCTGATCGCCAAAAACTGGCGCACCTAGACACCGGAGTTAGATCGTACCGTGCTGATAAGCGAGCAGAGGTGGCACACGGCGTATGGTAGGATTTTGGTACGGTTCGTTGGAAACAAAGAACCATTCTCATTAATGATAGATTATGATGCCGTTTTTTTGTTTCTGTTTTTTTATTCATTTTTCGTTGGCCGCCATCTTTGCACAGAGCGTGGAAAATTAGGGATACCCCCAGGATTCCCAAATACCCGCGAACTGAACCATAATTGCGTACAAATGTTATTCAGGGGTGGAATAGACACTGCAGAGCTGCAGGCCGTGAGGGCTATCCAGCAGATACAGCAGCATAAGGGTACGTAATACCCGGGGAAGACAGCACGGGTAAGTGATAACCTACACTGTCTGGCACAGGCGAGGCCCGGTCGAGGGTTGTTTAGCCAATGATTGTAATGGCCGCAGTGATGGTTCGATGGTATCCATCGTTCGACGTTCCATCAATTATTCAGAATTAATTTATTACTATCCATATTTGCATATGTTTCTCCCTGCATGGTTTTTGGGGTTTGCCTACGTCATCAGAAAGGTAAGGATGCATGTTTAACTCTATGCCCGATTCCGTAGGAAGATTTGGTCCTCACCTGTTTTGGTGTACAAAAGAAATCATTGTTTGCGGCGATATGTTATTTACGTCTGTTAATAAATGATGGTTTTAGTATGCTTAGCATGCTTTAAGTGATGGATAGTGGTTGCGATAGAAACCATTTATATTTACCACGATGACTTTAAAATTTGATTGTTTGTTAGATTTGTTGGATTTTAAATTATTTTACGTTTATTCATCAGACGGTGAGTTTATTTGCGGCGAGTATTAACACTTAAAGTCAAATAAGTCTCACTTCTTATTTATAATTCTAGAGTTCTTAAAGGTCTCAATACCAACTAGAATAAAAACCTAAACTCATCTTTCGAAATGTTAAAGAATAATTGCATAAGGTTAAGTAAAGGTAATAGTGTTTGATGTTCAAGTTGAATACTGAATGTATCTTCTACTTGTGTGAAAGCACAATTCGCTCATAAGAGCTAATTATTAACATCTGCTTTGAAGGTAATTGAGTGGGTAGCACAATACTCTGGAGTAAAAATACACAATGAGTAATAATTTTAATTTTAATTTTAATAATTTATAATTAATTTTAATTACATCTATTTCTGATTTAAATTTTAAAGACTCTAATAAACTGTATAAATGTTTAAGCGCTTTGAGTTTTAGTGGTAATGCTCGGTCTTCTATTTCGCTTTAAAGTAAAGTCTACAACCCACTCTTTCTACAGCCTTCTACAGCTGCACCTTTGTAGTGATTTCTACTGGACGTATGATTTGCTGGTATGGACGTACTACCGCACAACCGTACCTCACTCTAATTACATCTTGACCCCCCTTCAAGTTATCATTAAACACAAAAAATGATATATTTATGCAAATTCCTTCCACACCACGCGGTTGACGCTTCGCTTCACGCGACTTACCAGCCCCAGTGGTAAGATTTGGTTTTAACAGCTAAATCTCCGAATCCACCGACGAAACCCCCGGCAGACAGGACGTCAGCCCCGAACCGGAAGGTTGGTCATTTGAATAAAAGACGCTGTTTCTTCTTGTGGTTGTTGCAATCCATCTTCGTAGGAAGTGAATACTACCGTACGACGCCAAGACGTCGAGTGTAGGGAAGAAAAAAAAAGTCCATTCCAAAATAACAGTATTCAGCAGAGGTCCAGCAGCATGATAACCGGAGCTACCACCCTTTTTTTTCTTTCTGGACAACGTTTTATGACTATAGTTGTGATTTTTTTTGTTTTGGCTGTTGTGTCTTGATTTCGTTCTGTTTTTGTTTCAGCTCACCCTATAGCCTCGGCTTCCTGATCGCCACCATCCATGCATCCTGCCGAATGGAAAGAAATGGAGCCTGGGAATTTAATTTTTCACACTTTTTGTCCCCCCCGGATCATTCAACCCAGCCCAGTTCTCGGGTGTTCTCCGTTGCAACCACCCGTGTCCCGGGAGCTGACCTTTCTGGGTGGGTTTCTATCGCACGGCACGGCGATTTGGCCAATGCGCTCGTCCACGCAACCTGCCTCATTGCATCCCCTTACCCCAAATGCCCTCCTCACACTCCTTTCCCCTCACTCTCCCATCACCTCCTACCACGGGCGGAGGCTATTCGCGCAGCGGAAATCGTGTAAAAGGTTAATCCACTTTTTTCGCTGAGTCAACGCGCGCTTCCCTTTTGGCATCTCGGCCACCCGATGCCGGCCGCGCCGACATGTTTGACGTTTCATTAGGGCTAATTGATTTAATTTACGAGCCCATTCTCCCACAGAGGTGGGGGAGGGGGGAAGGGAGTGGGCGTCCTGGTGCATGGTGATGGCTCGTGGATGGCTCGCATGCCCGTACCTGAGCCCTGATTGATACCTTTTTGGCTAAGCGACCGATTCGGAACCAATTTCCTGTCCTGATTTTTGATTGCCGTCCGTCCCGATCGATCGGGACCCATTTGCCTGGTAAAGTGTGAACCGCAGGAATAGACGTGGGAAAATATTACGGCTCGCTTGCTGGCACGCACAGAACGCGCTGGCGTGAGCGTTCAGCAGAGAACATGGCCAAGGAGCTGACTGCTCGAAGACACACACAGTCCGTTGCGGTGTTGGCTTTGTTGGATGACGTTGGAGCGGGAATAAGTTTCAGATAATTAATAAGTGTTGATTAACGATTGGTATAAAACTCCAAAATGCCGCCCGATAGGTGGGCTACAATTTTTCTATGGAAAACCATTAGACAAATGAAGTGTCATGGTGTGCGCTTAGTCTAATGGAATCGCTTCAGCCGGAGCACCATGGTGAATGGTGAATCGATGAGAAAAGATCTCATTAGCTTAAGAAATCAAAATGCCATCATCAGGATGGTGCAATTATTTGTAACAGTAGTTTACTTTGCTTTTACACCTAGTTTTTGCCTGACTCAAAGTGGTAAAATAACTTAATTGCAATTTGTGCTTGTAATGCCGTATGAATAAAATTGATTAAGAAACAAAAAAAAATTGTTTGCTCAATTTAAGATATATATTTCATTTTTTATAGACAATTTTCTATAACATATTGCGACAGAGAGTTACGATTTATCGTGCTTCTAGCGTGGAATATAGTTGTTTAAGTGTACAACGTATAAAAATGTACTTTTAATGATTTTGATCCAAGTTTACCACATTGCATCGTTAGAGAATCCCAGAGAAGCACGACCCTATCAAAAATCGGTAAACGTGTGGAACTGTCAGTTCAAAATCAAAACAAACCACATGGCTCCTCACGGTGTATACACTTTTAAGGTGTGACACAAACGTAGTGACGTTTGACGTAGAAACGTAGTAGACAGAATCAAGCTTTTGTTTTTGTCTTTTTGTTTTGCCTGAGAGCTTTTCCAATGTTTTTTTTTCTGGAACGCGATTGCGCCAGTAACTGTGGCGATTTTTCAGTTTTTATAACAACTTATAACATGATGTTGAAATCATGAACTCGTGATACTTAGATAGCGTTAAACAAATTTTTTAAATACCTTCAAGATAGCTTCGTCCTTATCAGTGCCATGCAGGAAGAAAATACATCATCACTGGTTTTTCTTGTGCAATCGCTGCCAAAGGTGACTAAGTTCCTAGTAATTTATCAATTTCTTAAGTGATTTTGTCATATACATTTTTGACAAACAGTTACGATCAGACTTTCTGTTACGTACATGGTAGTCTAATTATTTCAAGATTGAAGGACGTGATCTTGCCTTGTTCATATCTGGTTTCCCATCGGGAAATATGTAGATAATAAATAAATTAGGTACTATTAATCAGTGCCTCCCTTTGTCTTTTAAAAATGTTCAAATACTTATGATCATTTTAGTGCATCTCGTGGATAAAAGTAGAAACATGTACTAATTGTATCCTTAATTCACCATGTCTGCAGCAAATAAAAAGGAATCCTTGAAGATGTACATTAACACATTGGACCGTGCGTGGTTGTGCAGCGGTTTATCTAATTACACATATCATCTAAACCCGCTCCATAATAATGCGTTGCAATGAAATGTGTAATTGAAATTTGCTTGCATACAACACACACAAAAACACGCATACACACACGTACATGACAAAAGGTAAAGCAAAAGCAAAAACAGGCACAACTTGCCAGTGCAAAATAAATACTTCATTAAGTCCCATTAGCAAATGGCAAGCAGCCTTCACACGGCCACTGCAACTGCACGCGAAGGCGTTCGGCCAAACGTTCCCCTTTCTACCCCCGTCTTAGTCACTTTCCCCCTTGATCCTTCTTCTCTCTCTCTATCTCTCTCTCTCTCTCTCTTCCCCTTCACCCCCTTCCTCTCTCTCTCTCTAACAAACCCCACGAAGGAGGGGTAGTTCCGGATGAGCAGCTCTAACGAATCCCCGAAACGAAACGGAAGATTAGCTGCACTAGGAAAACTCGTGTATTAATTACGACAAATTCAACGACCTGTCAAACGTCAACCCGTCGAAGGAAAGTGCACCGTTTACTGCACGGCCAGTAAAGGCGTGCGGCTTCCTAATGCACATGTGCATCGTGTTCGAGGTGCGCTTCCACTAGCGAAAGGAAGAATAGGGCCATAGCACCGTCCCAGTTCCGCCAGATCTGGCGCCTGAACAAATATTGCATTATGCACATCCACTCCGTTCGGCTGAACCAGATGCCGAAAAGAGCTTCTCATGCTCAGCACGGTTCAAAATGTGCATCTTTGTGTGAACACGCGGTACTCGGTGGTGTCGCTGCCTGTGCCTGAAAAGAAACTAAGGAGTGATTTATAATAGGATGGAATGGATTGTGTCCGTGGAGCAGGTTAGGGACGGCTGGCATGGTGGGAGATAGGGGGTGGTTTTTGCTAATGTTTTTAATTACCGAACCGACTCCCATTTCCGCTGCACAGTGTTTACCAGGTTCGATGTTGTTGTTTTTTTTTTGTTTGCTTTTAGCAGAATATTTGCGCTGCATTCTAATGCATGATGATGAATGGGATAGGTTGGTTGAAATGGCATACGGGTTTTTAATCGTACCGTGGCTTCTGCAGACAAACTGTTTCCACTAGCTGGTAGAAGATACAGCTACTGGGAATGAAAATGGACGATCATTAAGCCATAACACTTAGCGAGATGATATTCTTATTGAACTTACATTTTACATTAGATAAGATCGAAAGAATCTTCTTTGAAGCGTCATTCTTTTATTAAAGTTTTTCAATAAAATTAAAGTCTTTAAAATCTACAACTTTAAATCGCAATTCGCTTTTCCAATTATGTCCAACTACCATGAAGATGGTGGTACATAGTGTCGCCAATGGCACTCGTCATGTGATTTGAAAATTAATTCGACATTTGCACTGGCCCTCCTTGCACGCTGTCCCTCGCTATGTCCCTTGATTTCTCCTTTTCTCTATATTTATGTTGACGCTTAGCTATTTTCCCTCTGGTACGATCTTCTAAAACGGCCGTAGCATTTCCGTGCGACACACCGAGCCGCACAAAATGAGGCGTTGTAAAGTAAAGTGAGTAATTTTGAAGAAATAATTAAACATTGGCCCGTGTACCTGCCAAGATACACCGAAGCTCATCGCTGAAGGATGAAGTGCACCAAGCCACGCTATACTTTGTGGGGCCATGCTGTTGCTCCACGTACCGCGGCATCAGCTTTTTGGCATTTTTCGCATTGATTAAAGACGACGATTTAAGGGTGCTTAATTAAAACCCCGGTTGCACACGGCGATAGCGGTTAAACGCACGAGGTTAGGCCCCGGGGCAGGGCAAGATCATTACGGCTGCCTTATAGTGTACCGATGCCGATGCCATCCACGCGGTCTTCGCCCGGGCAGCATGACGCGATGTCGCGCGGATTCTCTTCCCGCTCGCGAACGGAATCATTTAGCGCGTGTAATGTTTAATTTGCTAATTATTTTAATTATTTATGTGCAATTTGCGGTCACTTGCAGCTGGCGTCCGCTCTGCGAAGGTACTCTGGGTTTAGGGATTGTATGTGGATCCCGGGAGCTGGTCGACACCGGGTGGTTTGACTCGGTCGGTGCAAGCGGGTCGGCCACGGATTTATTCGCTGCACTAAGCTGCCCGGTAATTGCATTCAAAATTTGGTCACCAAATGGGAAAGGAATGAAGGAGAAACGGTTGGGGTTTGGGTGAGGATCGCTTAGTGAAAACGGTTGGCGAGAGGCAAAATTTATACGTCCGAGGACAGGATGTGGTTAGCCTTGGAAATTATTATTATCACTACATTGAAGGTGAACCTTTTTGGCCGGATAGAAGATTCTGATCGATGTGCAACGATCGTAACGTGACATGAAGTAACGTTTGCAACATTGCAACCCACATCCAGAACAGAGGGTGTTTCACAATATTTTAAGCTTTAACTTTAGGTTTGAACGTAATCTTAATGTCTTGTGAATTTTAAATAAATCATAAAAATTTAATTGCTCAACTGAAAAAGCTGTTCTTTGCGGCAAAGAGTCCAATTTCGCATGAAATTAACTCACAAACCTAAGCATCCCCATTTTTTTTTTCGTGTGTGTGTGTGTGTGTGTGTGTGTGTGTGTGTGTGTGAACCATCCTGTCCATGCAGACACACAGAATCGGTTTATCCGTCTCCATTAAATCGCGTCGGAAGCCGGTAGAAAATTAATCACTGGGACACACTCATTGCATTAAGGGCCGCCGATGGTATCATCCGAAATTCCATCATGGCGAACGTTAAATTGAAAAGAAAAGAAAAGAAAAGAAACGAAAGAAAAAAAAAACACCCCAAGCAACCCCGGCCAGCCACCGACGATCTTCATCGTTTGCTTTGCCGCAGTTCGCTTCAACCGGCGTTGTTTTCCAACCACTCTTTGGAGCAGGTCGCCTACACCTACCTGGCGGTTCCCAAAACTGGCGGAACACCGCGTTCGCTTACCACGCGTTCGAGCGGGACAGGTTCAACATGCAAGTGTACACCCCATCCCCACCCACCCTCCACCCTCAAAAAGCATAAAAGCACACTTATCGGTACACCGCCGTGTTCGACCAATCCCGGTCGAGCAATTCATCAATTCGTTCGGTTGGCGTTTCCCCAGCTCGGGTCTTCGGTTGCTGAAGCTGTGGGTGGCTTTGGGATGCTTTTGGGGGGATTTGTAGGGTGTGAGGGCTGCTCTCTCTCTCTTTCTGTGGCTGCTGTCTCGTTCTTGGTCGGAAGGTATTGTTGGCGGGACCGTTCTTCTTATCTGCCAGGTGATCAACACGGCCCGTGAAAAGGCTGCTGAAAGAAAGATGGTCATTGGGCAAAGTGTGTTTTACTCACTCATGCACGTGCAGGCGGGTAGTTGCTTACCTCCCAACAAAGCCATCGCCTGTGACAGCTTTGGACGCTCCTCACCCGTCTCCTCACCCTCTAGCGCGCGGTCACACACACACACTGCTCGACACTCACTAATTTCACATTTATGAGCGGTAATTTATTTTTCACTCCTCCACCGGCTGTGAGCCGGCTCCTCCAGCAAAAGTGGCCTGACACTATCACCCCCTGCACCCCCCTTTCCCATCCCCTTGGCACTCCCATCACCCCTCGGGATGGGGAGGTCTTTATCTTCATCTGTGCAATTTCTTCTTGCCCCTGATCGTCGGTGATCGGGCGAGCTAAACGACGACGGGCCACCAGGAGCCCGCATTATTCGTTCTACGCTGCACGATCTTCTTCGATTTCGGGGTGCTTTGGGGTTATGCTTGGGAGTATGCCGGGAACGGGTTTCATTTAGGAGGCATCGTTCCGTTCTACCTTTTCGCGTCACAACGAGATAGAGCGAGCGAGCGTGTTGTGGGACACTGAGCAAACGTTTCGTTTAAAGTACCATCCAGGCTTCCAGAGTGGAATGGCACGAATCTGGCACCTCCGACTTCCACGTCTGAATGGCATATACCAGAATGGAGTAGGCTGCACACGTTGCACCATTCCGTTTGACCACCAACGTACACAAAAAAACCCCCCCAGATGTTGATCAGTGGGCGTCCACCCAGAAGATGCTGGAGGACACACAGCACCGTGCTTGCGCGAGTGCCTGTGAGTGTGTGTGTGTGTGTGTGCGTGGGGAAATTGGAAGGGAAATTAGCTGATGAGGGGGATGGGGAGAACATACGGTCGCAGAAGGAGGGTGGAGGAAGGGAGGGGGGAGGGGAGGGGTAGGTGCCATCTCAAAGAGAACCACCGACAGACGATGCCGCGACGAACGATGAAGCAAAAAAAAAAAAAAAATAACAACAACCCACCCAAGCGTCGGCATCTTGCCTTTGATGTTATTGTTATAAGCAAAAATAAATACATCATCATATTAATATTGTAATTTTCTTTCTGTGTGCATTTTTGTTTTTCCCTCCCTTTCTTTCTCGCCGTGGCTTGCGTTGGGTGCCGCTCGCCAGTACCTTCGTGGATCGTCCTTTGCTCGGCACCGAACTTGTCGTGCTCGTTTGCTCGTTTGTCCTGCCATTGGCGGTGCCATTGCGTTTGCCAATCCTATTTCTACCGGGTCCACGGTTATGCTCACAGTGCGCCCGAGCCTGAACTTTAATGTGGTACCGATTCCTTGGCCGGGCCGCACCAACGCTAACCACCAAAAAGGATGCCGCCTGCGTCGTTGAGCTGTGCGTTTTTAATCGGTTTTGCGCTCGATTTCGCCGACAACGGTCTTTCGGGGCAAATCAGTTTTGCGCGTGCAGCGCTTTACGAGCGGTAACCGCCAGTGGTACCGCCTAGTTTGATGCTACGCTAGCTGGTGTGGTGTGGAAAAGTGTGAAAACAAGGGAAACGATGGCATAAGTGTTATGCTGCGCGGTGGTATTTTAATCCTTTTGTTCTGAATCATGGAACGCGCTGAAATGAAACGGATTGTAACGCCGGGACATTCTATTTTGTCAAGCTGATGATAGTTTATCTGTTTAAATAGTAAATTTGCTTTATTTATTTTATTGTTTTCTTCTCAATTTCGTTTTATAAAATTTGAAAGAACGTATATTATAAATTGTTTAAAACTAAAATATGTCTTTAAAATATGCAAATAAAATCTTAAAACTGAAAGTCTCATGTTTTATATTAACTATAAAAATATAAAAAGAATTCGTAGTTTAAATATTACTTCTATATCAAATTAGCTAACATCAACTAGTTTTTAAATAAAAATCAGAACAAATGAGAACTTATAAAAAATAGTTTTACTCAAATGACACAAAGAAAAATAGTAAGAAGAGCAATAATTGTACCTAAATTCCCTTGTTTTATTTTCTTTTACTTTCTTGATATTGTTGTACAATTCAAATTTCAACACGAACCTTTTTTTACAATGTTTTCAAAGTTCAAGTTGCATAGTTGGAGCAACTTCCTGACTTTGTTTTTGTTATACAAGAATGTATTAAGATAGATTTGGAGTCCTCTCCAGATTCTAGAGACCTAGATTAGGTCTCACCTGACAGGTGGGACCCTAGGTTGCCTCATCCTTTGGAAATCGTTTTTATCCGCCACTGAATGCTGAAGTTGAAATCGATTATCGACAACAACGCATTCTCATTGATCATTTGTATCAAGAATTTGTCGTATTTTAAATAGTATTTTTATAATTTCCTTGATTTTTAAAAATTCCATGTCTGTTCTAATTCAACTCGAATGTATTCCAAAAATTGGACCAACTTTTCCACTTACACAGAATTTACCTTGATTAGCCATCCACTTCGCTCACCCAATTCCTCAAGATTTGTTCACAACAAAATTTCCAAAATGTGATCTGATATTAGGTACGCCATTTTGCCTTCGGAAGTAAATTACTTTATTTACCAACGGGTCACACTACACCCTGCACACCCAGCGCACCCGTTCATTATTTGATTAAACCTTATCATACCAGCCACGATCACGACTCACATCATTGTTGTAAAGCCTCCGAGCCTTTCCGCATTTGCTAGATTGCCAACCTACATACATAGGTGCTAAGGCTAGCGTCACAGGCCCTCCCAAGATGAATAGGCCGCACCAGAAGACCACCGAGACGGCGTGAAATGGTAGCTAATTTTCTACCGATGATTAAGTTGTTTTCGCCGTCCGGCTGGATTTCTTTCACCTTTCCAGCCAAATTGGTCACAGTTTTTGTTTTTTGTTGGTGTTGTTGTTGCTGCAGTTATTGTTTTGCCTTCTGTAAGAGTTTGGAACAGCCTCGCTTGCAATGGGTTTAAAATGCTCACTAAGAAATGCCATATATTTATTGAGCAAAGCTATTTATTTATTTTATATTTGTTGAAACTGTTGAATTTAGATTTAAAATAATACTTAAAACATTTTACAACACATCAGTGTAATTTAAAATACATATTTAACTCCTAAATTTATTAATCAATCTGCTTATTTTGCCACTGGAGACATAATTCATCCTCACAGATACAAACTGCACAAAGCTCAGCTTAATGCTTTCATCACTCCTTTCGTCATGATTTTCTTCACTGTTTGATTTCCCCATCGGTTTTATAATAACAAACGTAAACACCATCGGAAAACCACAGCAGTTAGCAAGCAAAAGAGTAAGAGAAAGTCGTCAAAAAAAAAAAAACGCATCAGCCAGGATGTACAACGATTCCACACAAAAGAAAAAGCAGAAATAAACGAAAGAGGCATTCGACCGCCAAAGGTGTCAATTAATTAGTGTTTACTACGATGACTCTACACAACAAGAAAGACCGGTGCCGCCCGTAGATGTAGAGAGATGTTTTCTGCTGGAAGCTTTATCCATAAAGGGGTTTTTTTTTGTTGTTGCCGTTTGTTACGGCTTCTACGGGTACCGTAGCGCAATAAAGGGAAGGTTCTCGAAACCAATCAAACCTGGGAAACACAAAAGTGTTGCCCGATCCTTTCCATTATCGTACCGCACAGCACAAATTGGATCAACCGCCCGGGATCCGAATTTTTGGTGAGCGCTTCATTATGAACGTTTGATCCTTTTCGGTGCAGGAATGTTTGATGCAAGTGCAGCAGGATCAGCTGCAGGTCGGCTGTCGGTGTGCCGCTTCATGCCGATGCGGTAGGCGAACAATTAAGAAGCTCAGCATCAGCGCTCTGCGTTTGATGCTTTCGGTAACAAGCGAATGATATATTGAATTCACCTATTCGGGTTCAGATTGGTCTATAATGCTTTCAAAAATAAAATTATAAGATAAAGAAAATGATAAAATCAATTTTTATTAATACGTTGTCTTATAGTTGAGTTGTTTGCATAAATAAACTAAGAAACAAAATTGTATAAAAAATTACTAGCACTATTAATCAACCACTAACCTTTTTGTTTGACCTCAACGAAACGATATCGATTTGAAAAAAGAAAGTGCTATTCCTCTTGGGTGGATCGAGTTAAACTTGAGTCGTAACAATCGACTTCGACCCCGGCAAAGCTTATTTTATACTCGAAATTGATATCGGCTGCAGAATGAGTTTTTTGTTGCTATTGCCCTGTTGCTTGTAAGTTGTGACGAAACCACCCCGGGGAAAACCTGTTCCTGATGCAATAAATCTTGTTCGGGTGTTAATTAGATTCCTCATAAACTGTTCGAACTGTTAGCGTGCAGATAACGTCCGGCAGCTCTTAAGGGGATGCGTTGCGATCGTGTTAGTTTCTTTTTCTTTCTTCAGAGATCCTTACCAGGCAAATCTTGTATCGGGATCGAAATGTAGTGCTGTATGATGTATCCCTGCAGGCGGTGTGCAGACCCTGTTTTCTGCCGCATTCGCTGCCTTTGATAGCTTGTCAGGTGAGCCGCGGAATGGCATCAACATCTCAATCAATCGTATCAGCGCGCACCACGGCGAAGCTTGTTTTCCGAACAAAAGCTATAAATAAAGCACCAAAACCGCGGCAAAAGGGATTGCGAAAATCGTCGCCAAGCAATCACTTCTTGCCTCGTTTTGCCCGGCCCTAGTCGGTGCGGTACGGTGCGAACCCGTAAGTGTGTCGAACGCGTCTTTTACCACCCAGGCACCGAACGGCACCATGATTATGACTTCGTCCGTCAAAACTGTCGGATGATTATCTTTCGTTCCGTTCGTGGGGTGTGCTGAGGGCGAGAGATGTGCCTTCTCTCCATTCTTCCCCGTCTTCCTCCCTCTGTCAAGGGACTGCCGAAGGAACGTTTCGATTCGTAATAACCGTTCTGTGAGTGACAGCAAATGATCGGCACTGGATGGATTGCACTGCGTGCCTTGACGCGCTGCGCTGCGCCTCAAACGAGAAGGTGAGCCTTTGCCGGTTACAGTGCGAAAAAGGGTTAACGTTTTCAATAAAATGCCACACACATCTCGCTTTTAACGGTTCCCGGGCGTGCACACAGATGCTTCGTGATGGGGAGAGATAATTACCCGTTCCGTCATTTTGTTCCGGATACCAAGCGCGATTACCGCCACTGCCGAACGATCTACCAGGGCGTACGAGACTCCCGGTGACATCTCGGTCGAGTATGAAATGGAGAGAAATAATATGTTCGATTTTATCAGCCACGATGAGGTAGGTGAGCATGTTTTGAGTTAGTTCTGGTTGGAAGTAAAAGTGCAACAATAAGCTGTTGGTCATAGTTGAGCTTTAATGAAAATAATCATGTGCTCTACGATCTGGGTAAAACATTTATTTATATCATATTATTTCCCATAAAGTTTCTCATTTTAGTTTTAATTATTATAACACTGTGTTATGCCAATCTTTGCAAACTACATTATCAATAGCTATTCTGTAAAATACATTAATTAATCTTTAGACTTAAATAATTCCTATTAAACTCTACCTCTTTAACGCATAACTTATTTTCTGGATTCTAAACTTCTTTATTTAACCCAGAGATTTCAAACTTTTTCTTATTTCAAAGGCACATAAAATTAGCAAAGAATTAGGGTAAACTTTCATTAAATTTATCGTAAATTTATCGTATTTATCCTGATACAAGATCATTAAGAGTTTTTTTTATTATGCACTCAAAATACGCTACTGAATGTACAACATTTCCCATTTTGTTGCCGCCTGTTCGTACACAAATCCGTACATGTGTTATTTAAAACAATCAAAAGAATTACCTTTTCCAAGCTCCTTCCGTTCGAAGCATTGTCATTAGGAGGATAGAACGGGCACTACAAAAAAAAAAAAAAACCAGCAGTTTATCATGTTACATTAAGCGCTACTAATTGCACATTGTTTGCATTAGTTTTAATTAATTGACTTAATTGTGCATGCAAATGAGGTACGCACATGGTTGCGCCGAAGCTGATGTAGTTCGCTCTGCGAAGATGTGGCTTCTAGCTTTGTTATGTTATGCATTTCTTGACTTTTTCGTTGGTTGCCATGCTTCACATGGTTGCCATGCTTCACTATGATGAATGTTTTGTAATGTTCGCGTTCGTTTTTGTACTAAATAAATGTAGAAATATTTGTGAACTCACAGAAAAAACCTTCAATGACTTGTGTTTATCTTCGAATTGGTGTTCCACAGCTCATATGATATAAACTAACCATACCAAATAAACAATCAAAAGCGACTTTTTCACAGGAATAATTACAACAATGGAGCATCCATTGGGGTTTACGATCGTCAGAATTGAAAATAAGCATCCAAAGCATAACAACAGTGCGTCCTGACAGTATCAACGTCAACTCGATACAGTTTTCACTGTTGTCTGACAAGAAAGAAAGAAAGAGAAAAAAAACACTCACAAAACAGGCCACAAAAACGGCCAGAAGGTTCGTTGCTTCATTATTTGGAAATATATTTTTATGATGCAGTGAAATTGAGCGCAATGGCGCTGTGACGGTCAAAGAGATAGAAGTGTGTGTGTGTGTGTTTTGTTTGGTTATTGCTTATTCCACGAAGATGCAGCCATTAAACTGAGCCAACAACGCAAACAGTGCCGAATCAGTACCATTAAACAAACGTTCATTAATTGTACAATGTTCGCACCCGTACCCGTTGTGGTGAGTGGCGAAGGACTAGTAAATATTGCTTCCACAAATCCACTCGAGCAAATGGTAATAAAATCAACATGATCCACTACACAACGTCGCTGTAGGTAATCGTCGACCGGGTCGTCCCTGACCCGATGCTAAAAATGATGTACTTAAAGGGGAGGAAAAAAAAATGGTCCGTCCCGATGGTTTCGCGTTAGAATCTCAATGGAATACTCTCCCGTAATCATTGTGGTTGATGTGCCAGGAAGCGGCAGATAGTTTTTTCAGCTGTGTCCAGGATCATAAAATCCATCGCACCATGAAACGTCATTCGGTGATCACAGAAGTCACAGCCCGAAAATGGACGGCTGGTTTGAACTGCAGCGTCGTTTTTTTGTTTTCACTTGTTTTACTGTTTTGCTCATGATAAATAAATAATTCATCACTGACCGCAATCACATTTATGACGTTGGAGTGTCTTAGTCGTCGAGCGAGCGCGAGGAATAAATAAACAGCCGTATTGTAATGCTATCCGATTACACCGATGGAACGGAAAAGTTTTATTTCTCACCACAACAAACGCTGTGCTGGATGTTCTAAGTGTACGTATTGTTTAGCATACAGTTCTATTTCTGTTCCAACATTTGACATGTTTCGGAAGCGTGAATTTTGAAAATCATAAAACTATCTTCAGAATAAGAGAACATTCTTCCAATCCTTTTCCAACACGGTGTAGATATGCATTCGTATAAAACTCAATTATGCGAAGTAATTGAACAGACAAATAGTAACAGCGTATCGCGACGTTCGTAAGAATGGAAAATCATTCCATCCTACCGTGCTGCGGGAAACTTCGCTCACCCAACATCAGCGATCGGTGATTGTGCCTCATCAGCATAAGCAATGTAAAAGCCTGTAATTTTGATTAGTCACACTTTTTGTCCGTTTGCTGGAGGCGCCCTCACAAGACGCAGCCCGGCAGTATTGTGTTTCTTTCGGAACGGCGTCCCTAAGAGAAAAAGAGAGTGGACAAAATCGGCATCCACCAGCAACGCCGATCAATTGGCATGGCAGAGCAGATTCCGGCCGCAGAATCCCCAGCGAAGCTAAAGCGCCAGAATGAAACCAAAATCAACGTTTGGAGCGCGTCGTCGGCCACAGCGACAGAAAACTACGGAAACGATTTCGATTTGATATCTTCGCGCGAGCGAAGAGGCGAACAAAACATACAATGTTAATAAATAATAATAGATCGATTAAAGTAAATGAGATTAAATTGTACCCACTAACAAACGCTGCCCGGGCATGAAAGGAGGGCTACAAAAGGCCGAAGATAACGACAAAACGATCACCCAACGATCGATCGTTTCGGAACGAGCGAACAGGCGATGGTTGCCCTTGTGCAAAGCTTCTTATTTCGATAACAGGATCCGAAGCCTGCAGGGGTGGAATCAGTTTGAAGGATACAGAAAGAATTGATAAGTGTTTGTAATAAGCTTCCCGGACGAGTTAGTATCTATTATCAAGATTTTCTCCTTTCCCAAACAACTTCCAATAAAAACGTCTTGCTTAAGTCGGCAAAGTGAAGGATTTTATAATTGCAAATGCAATCAAAACCTTACCGAAATCTATCAATCCGTCAAGCAAGGTACAAGAAGACATTCATCCCCATGGAAGATTTTTTACCTTCATGTCGTTGCTGGTGGTAGCTTAGTTTCAAATTTTTTAAATTTTGTTCCGCTTTTGACACGGCAAAGGCACACACACACACACTCACACACAAACTGGGTAATTTTTCTTTCCGGAACGCTGGAATTGATTCCACAACAACAACAACAACAACAAAAAACCCCAAAAAGGAGTAGTGCTATTTAGTCCATTCTTCGCTGTAGGTAATGGTCAGCGAGCGTGTGGGCACGCCAACCAATTGCCACTTTGGCCCGTACGGCTCGTTTCGGTGTCGGCCTTCATTAGGACTAGGGCTGGGAAAATGAGGACCCTACACCGTGGTCCGGATGCCCTGATACGAAAGGCACGTAAATTTGGACGCCTTACAACTGTTATTAGAGCTGCCCGCCTTGTCCTCGCCAGCAGTGACCCCACGGTGTACATCGGCCGTGGAGAAAACAATGATCATCGTGATGATAATGATGATCAGCACACTGTACGCGGGCCGGGTCGTGTAGCGATGGTGCGACCACCCACAAATTAATTACTCCTTTTATGGAGGCGCGATTTTTATTGTGTTTCCAACGCGCGCTCGCGTGAACAATCGGCGCGAACGGCGATAGGCAGGCGATGTGGAGCACAAGCCTGAAGTTTGTGCAGTGCAGTGGTGTGGTCTTGCGCTAGTTAATGATTCGGATGATTTGCTTCACCCTCGTGGTCACTTCACGAACCCCGCGGCCGCTCGTTTCTCCCCGACTCTCCCCCTTCCCCTCTTCCCCCGTTCCCCCACCCAGTTTGCACGCCTGGCCGCGTCGGGTGGGATCCCACAGGTTCCATTTATTTTACCTTTTCTTTCAGTTTTGATTTATTTGATTGGGAAATAATGACGGCTCCGGTGGTCTTCCGTGCGGTCTTACGGCCCCCTGGCCACTGCCCCAACAATGCCCTGCATTATAGCCTGTGGGGCTGCCCAGCTGCCCGTGGTCAAAGTGGCGCGAGACGATACGATCGAGAATCGTGTGAGAAGTGATAAATTACTAACAGCTTCATCAAGAACGGTGCGCCAAACCAAAGTCCGGCAGCAATCAGGGTAAGGAAAGCCAATAACAACCAAAACCAACCACCCTTTCTTCCTTCTGCTGAGCCGGGACCAAACGGAACGTCACGGAATTTGACCATCTGCGGAATCTTCGTGCGCTTACCGTCTCATTGGTCAAGCGCCACGTAACACAACTGGGCCGGTATTTGTGTTCCTTATTCCCTGGGCGGTACATTTGCATGCCTGTTTTGTATTTCTATACGATCTGTTGGTAGCGTAAGATACGTAGACGCGGGCGCTTTAATTAGGCGGCTTGAAACCGTCACGTTGAGCTAAATTTGATGGGGAAATTGTGAAGAATAAAAAAAAAACCCGGTGAGCAAAACGGCAAGTAACTATCAAAACGGAAACCACGATGGATGCCATTAAACAAATGGGATTTTCACAAACGGCGAAACAAGATAAATGATACCATACGGGTAATACGAGCACAGTTACACTGTAACAATGAATTGTTGGGAAATTGTAGCTTAGAAGCATACAGGTGGCATTCCACGTAACATGAAGAGAAATTGTTAAGAAGCGTTTCGTATTGTATCAAATCGTCTGAAGCAAATATTGTTGTGCGAGTGTTAGAATATTAACTTTAAGTTTATGAGTTCCACTTTAGTTTGATCTTCTGTAAAAAAGACATCACACAACCAATAATTTAATTTTTGGCTTTTGGTGTGACATTAGCTCATGGGAAACTGATGTTAAGTTACGCTCTTACTCCATGCTAATATGCTGAAATTGTATAAAAGTGTATTTTTTTTAAAGTACCAATTGACTGTATTGAATTTCAGGAACTGACTGACACAGTTTGTGGGTGATAAATGAATACTTGTTTACCAATCTCTATGAACAAGTAATTACATTGATTTACTAATCGTGTTCTTATTGACTGTTTTGCGCTAGTCATTGTGATGCTTGTTTCGCACGTGTGTTTCTGCCCGAAATACTTAAGAATATTCTTGACTTGAGGTACTTGTCTTGATTTAATATTAAAAATCTAACATAGATATTTCAATTCTGTTCAATCATATAAACCTTCACACGTTCATCACCTGAAGTTTCTGAACATCATTTGAGTCAAATTAAGTATCTTAATTTAAATTTGTCCTATTTCTTCCTTCTCCTGGTTATACTTGCTGAGTTTATAGTTTAAGACTCACAGTCTTAGATAACTTAAGACTCATAGTTTAAGAAAAATATTAAGTTAGTTTTATTATGTTTAGGGTTAATTATAATTTGCAAATGAATAAAATACCACAAAAACATTCAAAAAATGAACAATGAGATGTTTAACGCAAAAGGTGTAATTCTGAGAAAGTTGAAGAAAAAAACCGACACAAAACACACAA
>STHB01000004.1:4801964-4858805 GCA_018908115.1 Anopheles rivulorum
GCAGCTCATCTTTCATTCCGGCAACAGGACGGTTTGGTGCAACGCTACGGTAGATATTTAAATTCAAGGAACCGACCCTATGCAGCTGGAACAAATATATCTGCCCGAGCTAATCCCATCGCTTCATACGAAATGAGCCTTCGCTTCCGCTGTCGTGTTTTCACGGTGCGGTTCTTCATTTCAGCAAATTAAATTAAAATAAATTATCGTTTTATGCCGTATCATCTCCGTATCGCTTCGTTCGTTTCGTACCGTACATTCCGGCACTGGTGCCGTACGATTTCGCCAATCTTTTGCAGCTTCTCATCATCCTCTTGACAATCATCGTCGATATTTGGGGTCGGGATTGTCAACCGCAAAGCAGTTAAAATCTGCAGCCGTCAAACTGTGAGTGAAACCACATATGGGAAATTTAACGAAGCAAATTAGTGCCACACACACAATTCGTGAAGATGATCGGGCGGCATTCGGTTGGATGTACATCTACCAGAAATACACACACACACATGAGCATACACCGATCGAGTTGATAAAAATGTCTCAATCGCCTCACGAACGGAATGGTTTTTGGTGGCAACAAACAGAAAATCGTTCATACCGAACCGGATCATCCGCTTTGGCAGTTCGTCATCTGTGCTGGATTCGACCCAAAGCAAATCAGCACATGATGCCGGCTCGGGCCACGCTGGAGATGCAGGCTGCGTTGATGGTAGTTAGTTCCCATCCGCATGCAAATTAGTGCGGTGCAAGGAAATGTGCAAAAACTGGATCTCATTAATTACTAATTAGCTTCCAACATTCATGACGATGTCATTTCTCGTCTTGTCAACGGTCCCGGTCACATAAATGAGCTGTGGTCGGAAGAGCTTTAAAATCAGTATAAAAAGGGAACAAAATTGCAAGACCTCGGAGAGGAAAGATCCTGGAGACTCGAGGTAGAAACCCTGGTACGAAAAGAAATGGATGGAAAAAACCTCTCTGTCAATGATAAGCAGACTACAGGATGGGTTGAAGATGGCGGTAATTGCATTGCGAATGGCAACCACTCAATTGCGACCATGCGTTGCACAGCTGGGCTAATTAATTGTCACGCGCAAAAAGGCCCGGCACTGGAACCGACCGTAAGCCGGGCATTACAATGTAGACCGGACGTAACCAATCCAGTTGCAGATTGGATTGGGCATTCTGCGCAAAGCATGATCGCACTTGATCGGTCTGCGCCAAGTGCGTGAAGCAATCACTGGGTGCTTATTAAACCTCAACGATGGCAGTAAGGGTGTTTAATATCGTTTAAAGTGGTTCGGCTTCAAGACTTGCGCCATAATTACTGTGATCTGTTTCGAATTGCGTGAGTAAATTTCAATTCAAGTGGCTGCATGTGCAAACGATGGTTGGTGCTTGGTTGGTGCTGGGGTAATTTTCAATAAAAGTGAGAAATATAAGGTTTTTGTGGACACCGAGTAAATATCTGTTTGAAATGTGAAAGAATGGAGCTATTGTTTAGAGAGAGAAAAAAAACATTAATTGAGTTAAAAAATCCAATTTAAATTCAATTTTATTTTCAAAAAACTTTGGACAACAAAACGATATGGAAATGTGTGTCAATAACTTAACTGCGTCTATATCAAGTAGTAAATATATTCAGGAGATCGAAATACATGGTGTTACCAAGGAGTACCAAGAATAACATTGCACCACAGATTGAAGAACGATCTCTGTTTTAATATAAACATTGTGCTATCGAAGATCTAAATTTTCCGTCCATTTATAATTCCCGACTTCAAAGTCTTCACTTTTAAAAGGCCTGAAATAACAAAGCGTTTATGTCCCATAACCTCTTGTACATTGTTTGTAAACACTATTTCAAGGGAATTCTATCATTGTGCTCTACCAGAAGTTATCGGTAATCGATGGTTTTGAAGCAATAAATAGAAAAAGTTTATCGTATGCAATTGTCCCATTCGCTCGTGCTTGGTCTAATATATTTCAAGTACTCTAAGAGCTGGTCCCTAGCAGGAAAGAATTTCAAGAAGCAATCTTCAAGGGGAAAGAATATCATAATTGAAACATTTCCAAAGTTATAAACTTATGTATTAGGATGAGTAGTTCATTTCCAATTTTAGTAATAACTTTATTTCACATGGCCTTTTGGTATATGAATGGTAACACAATGTCTGGTACACAACTCGCTCGCAAACGGTACCTTCTGGGCGAACCTCAATGTTCGCCTCAAAACCAAATGCTACAACAAATCAACTTATCACATTTAAAAGTAGCATGATTGTGGTTCATTTAAGCCGTTCTTGCAGCCATTTGCTTGATTAGCATATGGAGAAAGGCGGAAATCTTCCATCCGGTCTTCTTCCACTACCAACAGCACTACAACACCTGTTGTAACTCGCCAACAACTGCCAAGAACATGTTCATCTAGCGATTAGAATAGCAAGAATGGTGGAATATGGGAACGATTACTACCTTACTTACGTGATACCAGCTACCAGCTGCACCGGTCAATTGGGTGAGATTAGTAAGCCATTCGCACGAAATACAGTTTGAGAAATTAAATTAGCGTACTGTTTGCATGCCGGCAATAAAACGCATGAGAACATGTACAATAACAACAGTTTGCTTCATTCGGATCAGTGCAGTACCATACACTCTAGCAAACTTATGAGCATTAAGCGAAAGGATTCGATTGCGATTACATCCATTAGGACGGTATTAAATTAACTCAATTACACAAAATTATATCTTTTCTTTTCGGTGGGGGTGAGCAGAAAATAATCAACATTTGCTCTTTTCGCACATTTGTGAGTTCATGTATGGAAAAAAACAGATTTGTACTAGTTTGCAGCCAGACTAATAGTGTGAGATGCATGCTTATGCTTTGCACCACATAATTAATCTTCATTATGGTACGTTTTGCTTGTTTGCCTGGTAGGTATGAGAGGAATTTTTTTCGCAACGGACGAAGATATGGCTTCGCAAACAGATGCAGTATTACAAATATCAGTGAAAAGTTTACGAAAAAGCGGAAAACACTATCCGGGTTCGCTAATAAAGAAAGAAAAAAAAAACGGAGGCAATTAAATATCCGGTCGAATAAGCAGCCAGATTTCATCTGCTGCCAAGAACGTTACGAGCGGAAGTATGCGAGCAGAACCTTTAAAACAATTTACTACTTTACCGGCAGTTAGCCAACTGCTTAACGTCTTTGGCACGCATGGGCCTTTTTCACAACTTTTTACCAGGGAAATATAATATTCGTTGAAATACGAAACAAAGCTAAACAAAAACAAAAAACCACATTACGCGATCGTGAAATGGCCGTCCGTAGGGTACGGCATTGCTTCGGTGATGCCCTCTTAAACCTGCACTAATGCACGTAATGCCAATTTCGCAATTAACATCAATCTAAAATATCACTAATTAGTTCGCTTTTCTCTCCCTCTCTCTTTCTCTCTCTCTCAAGCTTACCTCCGGACTTTCCACCTGGACCTGAGCTTTCGCTCGTACGGCGAGTGTGTGTGTTTTTTTTCTTCTTCACACACACACGTACTTTGCTTTAGATTTTTCATCCATAATCCTCCATTGCGCCAGCCTGCCTGTCAGTGGGCTTTAACACTGTGCGCCGGAACGAGACAAGGTTCACCAACGTCGTCGGCCGAAGCGTTGCCCTTCGTACTGCTCAGACACCCATCACCGTTCCACCCCTTCTTCCCGCTGGCCAGGACGCCATGGTGATGGGCATGGGCTTTATGATTGGCCCTTCCGTCCGTCCGGCTGCCACCATTGTCGCAACTTGTCTGCAAATGCCAAGTCACAGCTATTAGAGAACGACAGTTCTTTAGCACGGTGCAACTTGCCAACCGCCCGCCAGTTTCTTCGCACACCGCCGAATGGAGCTTATGCCGGGCCGTCGAACCAATCCTTCCGGCCGTACGGTGTATGAAGAAAATTTCAGCAGCCAGCAAACCGAGGCATTCGGGTAAGAGATGTGGATCTAACCCGTACCACACTCTCAGCCTGCAGCCGGGCCAGCAGTTCAAATGGTTGTTTCCGATCGCTCGTCCGCCCGAAGTCCGTTGCTCCCCGGGATCCCTTCTCTTCACCCACCGTCCCCACTCCCTCCCTTCCATCCCTCCCTTTCTTCCAGCAACGGAGCATAGACACGGTTTGTCTGGTTAAAAATCGATACTTTGCCTGCTCAACGCGGGGCCCCATTGCGTCGGCAAAGATCAAAGAGCAGCGATCGAGTGGAATGAGCGCTCTGCCCGTTTTGTGTAGCTTAATGCTATAACACACCTTTCCATTCGCCAACCTGGCGTTTTGGACAAAACGGTTTTGGCTCGGTGTTATAAGTGAAATGGGAGACGACGCAGTACGACGAAATATTGGCGACCCACCCCATGGCATGGGTGGGCCGGGTAGGGTAGCGAGGTTCGGTAGGTTGGGAAGCATACCCGGGTTGTCGCGGGAAAGCGGAAGATCATCATAATGATGTTGCAGAAAATGGGACGCACTACGGTGTCCAATCGGGCCAAACTACTTATCCCGATCCCGAGCGAAGCCAGGCCAGGCTTTAAGCAAAATCTGCGGTGCACATTCACGGTACAGATAACCAATAAATATGATTTGCGCGACCGCTCACTCCTGTTTTTGTGAGCGCTTTTGTACAATTAAAACAATGCGAACCGGGCGCGAAATGACATAATATTGCAATTAAATGAAATTGAAATATCATGCCGCCGCACAACAACAACGACAAAAAAATGATAAAAAAACACGTTAAGAAACGTGCCATCACTGAGGCGAACTGCATCCCAGTGTGCCTTTTAATTTCTTTCTGCCGACTCCTGCGCGGGCCGGGCACACCTTCTTCGCTAATTTTCCGTTTTGGCATGCCATTGTCGGCGGACCGAAAATAAGCACTTCGGTTCGGCTTTGGCTTGTGGCGGTGTGTCGTTTTGGGATGCCGTTGCAGTTTGTAATAACACACACGCCGAATGGGATGCGTTCAAACAAGCTTCCCCAGCGTAGGGGATGAGGTTATTGTTTCGGTTGTGATGATTGTGTCTGTGCGTAGAATATTGGTTGTGCGTTGGATTTGGCTGATGCAGGAATGTGGAATGGAATGTTAATATGAACGTAAAGTTCCTTCTTTTATTTTTTTTTTAATAAATCAGATGCCTCACTGTAGAATCAGCTCAAAAGTATACTATTTTTTATATTTAAATAGCATTTCTTTATTCACAGCAGAACGGCCTGGTTGTATGAAATAGGATATGGTAGAACTGGCTGCAGATGAAAACAAACAAGTCACCAGGATAAACAAACACTGTTTACTGCGTCGGGTTGAGTTGTTCACTATTTGGATTCGTTACGAGGTCATTTAGGAAAGGACATATCGCTAGACATGTTTCATGCTACGTGAGGACGGTCCGAATGAGATTTTGGATTGGTCCTGTTGTCTGAAATTCGCACCATTTGCAAATACCCCACAACGTCGTTCTACATTTATTTAATTCTTCATTAACATTTCTGCAACATCAGCTGGGGAGCTTTTCGGATGGGATTTAGTACATGTCCTGTCGTATGAAGGTGGAGTTTAGTAACACTAACATTAACACATTTCCGTTATAGAGCTCGTTTGTATATATATTTGTTCATTTATATTTTTCTATGATAAACATTCTAAACGTTACCAAAACATTTCGTCGATCAAGCCCCACCGAGGTCGATAGTAAACAATGGTAGCAATGTTGACTACGGACACTGCTTCTGAAACTAAAGATATGTTACAGATCAATGAGCGACACACCTCATGCTGCCATACAATTTCACTAATGTGTTTGTGTCGCTGTCCCCGAGAAAGGCCACACCGGGAGATTTTGCTGTCTGTTTTACTGCCGGTCACACTCCATCAATGTTTTACCACCTGCAAAACATGACAGAATAAGCAGAAGAAAGCTGCTAACAAACGCTATCCCATCCTCAAAACATGACCGTTATCCCATCAAAGCCCATGGCACAAATCAAACTGCTCACCGGAATGCCGGAATGCTTCCCGGGGACCCATTCCCTGACCGACCGGACAATGATGACGAGGGTTGTGGCGGGCACAGCGTACGAGCAACAATAGCCAAAGTCAGCCAAACGTACCAAACACTGGGAGTCCGGCAGCGTGTTGAAGTGCCAATGGAAATTGTTCAATTACTTATTCACTTTAATTAGTTGCGGTCCATTGTTTTCCCTGCGAAACCGATGGCACCGTTGCCTTCCCTTTTTTTTGCATTGCATGTGGCCCCGTTGGAATGATCCTTGTTTCTGGTTGCTGCTAGGTCGCCTATCTCGCCGGCACTGGGCCAAAATTCGTAAAGTCATCGCTTGGCAGCTGAGCTGGGAGGCGCACTGTCTGCTTCGACAGTCAGGCTGTCGGTCTGATTGAAGCACCACGGTTATGGATATTAAGTTCTCGTTTAATTTCCACCTCATTCTGTCCCTCGCTCGTGTTTAGGGTTTGTGTATTCGGAGTAAATGTCACAGATACTGGAACTGGAATGCATGCGTAGAGTGCTAGAAAACAGTTCTTTCTTTCCTCAAGAATTCAATGCGGATATTTGAATCAATTTAAAAAAAGAGTACATGGGCATGAACAAATTCCAACGACAAAAACTATTTACAAATAAATTAGAATAGCTTCAAAATGTAGCAAGAATTCAGAAAACCAGACGACCTTTCCCAAGAATTCTCGATTCTTGATTCTTGGGTGTTCTCGCTAGGAGTTCCAACGATACCCAACGATTGTATATTGGGTTTTATTGGTAGAAAAACAAAAGTATATTGTTGTTTGTAGCAAACATCCCGAAACATCCCGAAAACCAGAAGCCGTTTCGATGGAGTAGCCAGTTTTTTTTCCATCCGTGCACGGTAGCATTGTTGGTGGTTCACTTAGCACTATTCTCACGTGCTGCCTTCCAATAAAAGACGATCCGTGCCGCTCGACGAACCTGTGCTGCAGGGTTGCAGTAAAAGCCGGGGTTGCCGGACGAGGACCATGGTGCCTCGAACCAGTGGCAGTGCAAACAAAACTAAGGAAAAAGCCATACACGGCAACCCGGGCAATTCTCATTAAACGGGTTAACCATCGGCCCGGGCCCGAGACGAATCGTTGACCGATTCCCGTTTCGACCGGTCGACCGGCTGAGATATTTGCTCTTTGGCACCAACTACCTTCAATTAGCATCCAGCAGCAGCTTCCGTTTCGACCGGAGCAGGCATGCGAGCCTAGCCTAAGCAATAACACCCATTGCCCAATAGTTGGCCGGGCCGGTTTCGTAGGCGACCCGTTCGCCATCCAACGCGGGCAGCAAAAATTAAGCCATCCCCGAGCGTACGTGTACCGAGTGTGGCGGCATCGGCATCGCATACTCAATAAAAAGCCCAAATCAAAGCCCGAAAAAACGGTAGCACCGGTAGCCAATAGGGCGAACGATTTTCTAATCATTACCCTTGTGTAAACGGGTGTAACCGGGCGTAACGTAGCCGGTGCCTTTGTTCTTGTGGCGGTGCTTTGTGCCGGTGGAAAAATAGTGCTGCAGGAAGCGTTTGGACGATTGTTTTTTCTTTGCTTCTTCCTGCCTTCAGTGGTTTTGTAGCTGTTGCACCAAGATCCAATTCAAACTCTTTAAACGAGCAGCCTTTAACTCTTGTCTTTATGCACGTATATTACATTAAATGGTTTGCATTCTTCGTAAATGCGTTTCCGATCCGTAATGCGGTTGAGAAGTGAACGTTGAGCATCCGATTCAATCGAATTGCCGATCCGATCTTAAAATCAATTCGGAACTTAATTGTTCGGTTGGTTAGGGATGGAAACAACTTCCACCCGAGATCTATCCAAATGCATGAAGCGTGAATCTAAAGGATATTGATTGTTTAGTAAAGAGCAACTAGATCAGAAAACAGAAGACACTGCTAAAGCAAGTCGGATCATTGCATTACAAGATGCTACCTACCTGTTAACGAACACTTCCCATTTCCCGATCGTAAGATAAAACTGTTTGACTGTTGCCAGTTGAGTATCGATCGCAAGTCCCGGCGAGTGCGTTTAAATTCCTTCCTAAACCGACTAACGATTTCATCGGGGGTTTTGGGTTTTGCTTCCCGAAGGGCTGCATCACATTCCCATTGCTCGGGAGAATGGCTTCATTAGGCAACCGGAACGAACGAGCGGACGAGGTAGCGGACAACTTCATCAACCGCAGGAGCAACAACAGGAACCAGATCAGCATGATTTCTTGCCTCTCGTTTTCCACCTCACTGGGCTATGTGCATTTCGGTTTTTGTGAGAAATTGGTTATGGGCTTTCGATCATTGCCATGAGGGCTCGTACACGCACCCGACCGGAACCGATTCGCAATTAGATCGACATTCAGCTGGCCTTAGTACGGTGCCGGGGAAAAGCTGGCAACGCTCGAAACGAGTGTTTGATGCAGCTAAGCACGTAGCAAAACTCGAAACTTTTGTCAACCAGATATATTATGAAGCGTGACTGACGCGACGTGCGACAGCGGCATCCAATTTGGGCTCGGTGTATGTTGTGCCGAAACCTTCATCAATTGGTGATTTTCGAGTGCGTTGACGAGTCGGTATCGTTGGCACGGTAGGAAGCGAACTTATCATCACTGGCCAACATCATCATGATTGATGAGAATCGTATCTAACAGTGAGCGTTAGTAGGGTTTTCACATTAGAAAGCTAAAAGGCAACAAGATTTGCAAATGAATGCTTTTTATTCATTGACATTTTAGAGCCTTAATTGTAATCTGTTTTTTCATGCAAAATACATCTACAGTCTGATTCGTGTACACTTCGGCAACGTGAAATAAGCCATTTTGAACTGTAAGGATTTTCTTGTAAATAAATATTTTTATTTAGTAAAAGAAAAACGGTCTAGCAATTGAAGCTAGCGTGATTGCGGTCATTCGCTAGTGCAAGGAGATATTATTTTTGCATAATTCGATTCTTCAATACACTAAGTGTATTGGAGGTTTTCCATGGCACCCGGGGTATGTGCAATTACCCTTGATGCATTTGACTCATCGTCCGGATAATTGGCGCACAAACACATTCATCACCCGGCAATAAAGCATTAGAAAATTTCACAATGACCCCCTCCCCCCACCCCCTCATCCTCCTCCTCAGAAAACATTAAAAGGTGATTTTTCCCAGCAGACAAACATATTCGCTTGTGGCAACGTACCCTTTTTGGTGCTCGCCAACTTCAGCACCAGTATGGTTAAATTTGTTTGTAATTTTCCAGCACACGTGAGTGCAGAATGATTGCGTTGAAGTTGTTCAATTTAATTAAGCGATACTTTCCACTGGCGGATGGGTCCACACTAATGTGTGGTGGTCCACCACCAGCCTGTATTACCATGCAACTTCAATTTTCATGCGCCCGATAGGCCCTGATAAGCTGAGCATACAAAATCAACGTGAATGTGCTGGCCGGGCGAAACACCTTCAATCATGTAACACAGTGTCGAGGAAGCGACCAATCCAACGGATGCTTTTGATTCACTATCGCGTAGTGTAGAGTCAATGTGTGCCCCACCTGGCGATACAGTGCAGACCGGGACCGAACACCGAGCGGGGAATGGTGGATTGTAATTCCCCACATGTACACTCGATCAACCATTAATTCGTTCGCTAATGATTGCTGCGATAAATCATGGCTGGCCTGGACAAATGTCAATCGGGCGGCTGGCATCCGAAGTCGAATGCGTACTACACCGGTGCTTCCGATCGAATCGATGCACTTTTCATTACATTTCATTACTTTTTTTTTTAAACTCTCCTCTGGCCAAATTACTGTAATCAGTGAAAATGTGCGGCGACAGCACAGACAAACCGTTCATCGGATGACATCCGCTCCGATCGGTGCGCTCTTTTTTTCCACGAAACTACTCCAATGGGCTGGCAAAATGGGGAGTACGGGGGGCCATTAAAGGGAGTGAATTTATCAAACGATAAAACGCTGTGCAGTTAGCAACTGGTTGCTTCTTTCTGCCTTCGTTTTGCATGATCTCGGCACAACTAATCGAACTGAGAACGGCACAGTTTGGTGCGATGAATGATTGAGCTGGCTTGTGCCTTGCAACCCAACCTACGGTACCTTACGGCTAGACGTGCATCAAACGTCAATCAAAACTATTTATGAGTCAATTGATCCTCCTGCCCAGTTACCCGGGTTCGTCACCAGCAGCTATATGCGAAGGGACATAAACTATTCTCTTTATTTCCTAAAGCCACGTACATTGTATGTGTAAGTTGAATATAAGCTAAGAATTAATGGTAAACTTCGCCATTCATCGGATGATATTCTGATATTTATTTCATTAGAAGCAATTTGATATGCAATTTTGTGTTAATATCATAAAAAAATATTTATTATATTATAGAATAGTTAAAAAATAAAAATATATTATATTTCAATAAATAAACTCGAATAGAGCAATAAAGACACAAAAACAAATGCATGCATGAATAAAAAATATGAACTGGCTAATAAAACTAAAAATAAAATAGGATGCTAAACACGATGTTATTATCAAGAATAGATACAAGAATTGAATGTGTGTAGTAAGTAAAAACTAATTCTCATTTTAATAACATTATTCTCGTTACCGTAATACATCATATATGCTGCGTTTTGCATGTATTCAGACAGTTTCATATTGTTTTTTTTTATTTCAAAGTTTGTATTTGTCTCAATGAATCGCAGTTTAGACGATCGAGAGTGGGAGACACCATTCAATTTAAACGAGATAGTTTGCTGCCGGAAATTGTACAACGATACGATCGCGTTGATTAAGGCCTGTTGGTAGCGATTATCCCGTAATGTTGGATATTAAATACAAAAACACATTGCACACATTAATTATAAACTGTTTTGTTGTGACGTTCGTTGTAGTGTTTTAGTTATTGAGATAGTGAGAAACCCTCCCGGGATAGTGCAATGTATTCTATGTTCGCTTTTACACTAGTATTCAATGTAGTCAGCGGTC
This sequence comes from Anopheles rivulorum, assembly GCA_018908115.1. Lineage (NCBI taxonomy): Eukaryota > Metazoa > Arthropoda > Insecta > Diptera > Culicidae > Anopheles > Anopheles rivulorum. The sequence goes on from STHB01000004.1 coordinate 4,813,037, forward strand.
TAATCGTCCCGTGTTGATGAAAATTGGAACCATTTTGGGCGGTGGTATACATCAGCAGATACAGATTAAACCTGATAGCCGCCATTGCCTGGATGGGGCTGTTTTAATTGTCGTACAACAGCTGCAATAATGAAAACTGCCCATTCTAGCAGGGCATTGAGTAATTAAGGCATTTTGGGGTCATTTTTCTGTCGACTATTTGCTTCCCTTCAAACGAACGGTTGGGCAAAGCATTATATTTTTTTGTTGTAAATACGTAATTAATGTCGTACACTTCTGTGTTAGAATTTTATCTTTCATTGTTTGAATGATTTGAGTAAAAGATATTTTAAATTTTAAAATAATCAAACCTATTTCTAACAATACTTTTCGTAGAGAAATTTTTTTCTATTATTTTCTCATAACATAACATTCTTTTACCTTCTGCTCTCATGATTTGATAATGTCGTTACTTTTGTCATATTTTCTAATTTTCTCACTAGAAACAAACAAACCGGTAAAAGTGTGTGTGTGTGCGTATAACCACCCAAAACTGTCTAAACACGTAATATATCAATTAGGAGCAGATGACCAGCGTGTTTCCAGTGATGGTTTTACAAAATGGGCCCGTTCGGTCGTATATTTTTTGGACAAAACCGCTGCTCTCTACGAGAAACGAATGATTATAAAGTCATTTCCGCTTCTTTCTTTTGTTTTTTTTTTTTGTTCGTGTAACTTATAGCTGGTTTGATTATTTGTAGACCGTAATTAAGGTATTCTATCGTTTCTATGATTTAACCTCAAACGCACACATTTCGTTGTGTGGTTTTGTGCGTTGTACAAGCCTTTCAAGTTTGGTGAATTACTGACTGATGTTTGTTGACTGGAATGACTTTTTAATCTCGACATTGCCACATGTGCGGGCTTTGGGGTACACCAGGTGATTGTTTACCAATTTCAACAGCTGCTTATGTGGTAGTTAGTGTGGAGGGAAGAAAAGATGAACATGTTTTGGAAAATGACTATAAAACTGCCTCCAATATGGCAACAAAAGAAAGCATTTTATGGAAAATAATAATGTAGATTTGCTGTAAAGTTGTTCCTTTTCAGTCAAACAATTAGAAGCGATAGTTTTACGTATTTGAGTTCATAGACATAGATATTTATTTAATTAGTCGAAAAAAACGTTGCGTACAGATATCATAATTTCATATAATTTTCTCCTTATCTTTAAAATATAAGCGATTTCTTACCATTGATTTTTGAACCCATTTTAAAAAGGTACTGTTGCGCAGCATCAAACGCTGTCAAAACAGCAAGTGGCATAAGTACACGGAAAGTAGATCGATAAAGACCCGGGTACTTGGGCAGCAGCTGGCAAATCCTTCAATCTCCTTCGTAACAAGAAGTAAGAACGCTCTAATGCAAACCACCAAAAGCACCGACTAGCAATTGTAAAAGGCAATACACGCGAGCCAAACCCTTGAAGGGAGAAAGGAATCACTACCACGCACACACACACATGTGCAGAAAGATAGAAAAAAACAGAGTGAGAGCGATAACACCCACGATAGAGATGGCGAACACACAGCAAAGCAACTGCTCTCGTCGTACCGCAATAAATAATACATTTAACTTCTAAAACACTTTTGCACTTAGTCGCCTAACTACGTGCGCTCAAAAGTCAATTAACCAACTTAACAAATTAGCCACCGGAACCGGAAGGGCAAACGAAATGTGGGGAGAAGAGAGAAAACGGACGCTTCTGATTGGTCGAGCGCGGTTCCGACGTAAGCACCGCCTACTTCGAACGCAGGTTGCTAGAGAAAGAAGAGAAACAAAAATGCCGGCCTTACGCAAAGCACGCAAACGCAGCCGCAAGCCGCTGCCGATGCTGCCGACCGAACAGCACGAACAAGTTTCACTCGAACCGGCAAAGCGAACGCCTCGTGGTCGGCCTCATACGGTGTTCGAAGTCCGTTGCTCTTCGCAAACGCAGTGCGTGGGTTTTACGTAGCGCTCCATCGCGGTACCGTCCGTTTGTTGTTGTGGTAACCAACCCGCAGGGAGGGTTTGTTTTTTATCGTGGCACTGGCAGGTGTGTTTTTGGCACCCCAAAGTGTGTGTTTTGGGGCTGGGAAAGTGCAAAGTGCCTTTCCCAAAACGTCCCGGATTGGTGCCACCGTGTGGTAATCTTTGGTAGTGTATAATGTAACAATTAGTACGGTAAGAGAAAAGAAAATCCGCATTTATGATAAGCTTATCGGTGTGTGTGTGTGTGTGTGTCTAAAGATTAAAGAAAAGATCAAGTGTATATTCGTGTGTACAATATGAACCGTTGAAGGTGTTCGGGAAATAATTGTCCAACTTTAGCTCCGTAAGCGAAGGAAATAAAGTGTAATAGCGTAGCGTTGTTTGTGCGGGTACTATTGTGTGTGATCTCCGTAAAGACGCAGTGAAATGTTGTGTGCGTGTGTTGAGTGACAGATAGTAACGAAAAATTTTTTGTCTTTAGTCGACATTGTCGCCTGTACGTTGATCTCTTGGCGCTCGTTTATAATTGTGACGATAGAGCATTTGCTACGGTCTCCTGATGCTGGAAGAGGCAGATCTGCGCACTGGCAAGATGTTGTGTCGGACGAGCAGTCCACCACCGCCGAGCAGTCCGGTCGGGTCGGAAATATCCGTCGGTTCGCCGAGCCCACCACCCATCGGAAGTGATTCGCATCCCGCCCACCTTCCCCATCCGCATCCCCTCGCTGTCACGCATCTGGTTCACCATCATCCGCTCGTACACCCGCACCATCCGGCGTTACATGCGCACGCCGCGGTCAGTGCCCTGCAGGCCCGGGCCGAGGATTACTTCACACCGCTGAAGCGGTTACGCATGGTCGAGGGTGGCAGTGGAGTGGAGCTGGGAAGTCCTCCCGGTGGCAGCCCGAAGGAGTCGACCAGCCGGGGTTCCAGTCCCACGACGCCCATTAACAGTGCGAGCAGTACAAACACCATCAGCACGCCCCACAACAACAGTACCACCTCTGCCACCACTACGCCCTCCACCAACACCACCAGCAGCAGCACCAATACCAAATCGTCCTCGGGCCACTCGACCGCAGCCGAGGGTGTCAAATCGTTTTCCATCGCCGACATCCTGGGCCGCGATGCGGAGGCCAACAGTCGGGAGGCACGGGAACCGAGCCCGCCGCCGATTAACCCGAACCTGCACCATTCTGCCCACCATCACCTGCATCACCTGTCGGCGCATCATCCCGGTGCGCATCTGGCGGCCGCTCATCACCATCACCATCATCATCACAGTAGCAGCACGTTGCAGCAGGCCGCCTCCAAAATCGTGCGACCCTGGGACCATCTCCGGGGTCCGATACCGGTGAGGCCGTTTCTGCCACCGGCCCTGCTACACTACGAGCACCGGTTAGCGCTGGACTACCATCAGCAGCTGCAGGAACATTTCCGTGCCCAGGCCCAACTGCTGCGGCACATGAGCATGGACATTATCCCGTCGGAGAGTGGCTCGGAACGGTCGAGCTCGGCGGCGAGCGATTGCTGTTCACCGGAAATTGGCCGCGGTTCGGACCACCAGAGCCACCAATCGTCCCAATCGTCCTCCTCGGGCGTGGGTGGTGGTTCGGCCGGTGCCGGAGATGGTAGTGGACGGAGTGGTACGAATGGGGGTGCGGGTGGTGCAAACAAGTCCGGCAGCAAGACGGCACCGAATGGGACGCCGCTCGATGCACTGTTTCAAATGACCAACAAGAATTTCGACGAAACCAATGAAGATAGTGGTGAGTAGACTTTTAATTATACTAGAAGAGAATTATTATGTAAATATTAGTTTAACAAGATAGTTTGTTGTATAATCCTTGTTACTAAAGAATTGTGAGTTCTGACTTTAAAGAAGAGTTATCAATATCCCGTTGGTCTTTCGTGCAATTCAATTTTACAATAAAAGAGAGGTCCTTGTCTTTGTATGTCTTTAAGACACTTTGTTTATTTTAACGATTAACGTATATTTTTAAGTTTATTTTCCCACCAATAAATGCTACAGGAAACAAACTTGTTTTCAAGTTGTTTGCAGTAGTATTCGGTGAAGAAACACTTGCTACATATGGAGTAGCTACAATTGCTCAAACATTGGGTACTGTTGGGATACTTGCCGCACAGGGAGTCGCTAATAGTCAAAGCTAATAGACGCCTGTGTCTCACCCTTTAAGCAAACACCAAAGTTACAAAATGAGGGGAATAATGGTGAAAAATCAATAATACCTTGTTTTCTTCGTGTGTTTTAAATTGGGGTTGAATGGCTTGAAACGCTATTGGCCCTTAGATTATTGGATCTGTTCCTGAGCTTGTACCAAAGAAAAACAATCAATACATACAACTAGTGTGTAAGCTGTACTGGAAATCCTTCCTTGAAAACGAAAACTCTAATAGTAGAATTTTAGACCAACACGCTGAGATACCCAACAGTCCTCTATCTGCCATCTATTCCTCAGTACCTTCCCAAGCTTTTTATTGACCGTTCTTCACATTTTTTATCTACCGCAAGCGTGAGTACCAACCAAAACCATAATAAAAAAAGGGTGGAAAGCGTTTGATAATTTATGAAATCTACTCATGCAACATTCATGATAACAGTCCGAGCGCGAGCTAACCAACCGGTGCGCGCATAATCGTTTGCCGTGCGAGCGCGTATCTGGACCGCTCGTTACCCCGGCCCGGAGTACATATTGCTTGAGAGCTCGGGAATTAAAATTAGATTACCAAGACTTACAAATGAGATCCGATTACCATTTCTTGCCAACCTCCACGGATGCACGCTCGCTGGCATCGGTAAACGTTGTGTTCGTGTTCGTTGTTGCTTTCTGTTTAGTGTGCGCGTTTGTTGCGTTTTGTGATGGAGTCCCCCGTTGGGTCTCCATCAAATGCAGTCCATCATCAGGTGCTGGTGCTGGTTGTGACGCGCGATTGTAACGCGATTAAACGCGAATAGACAACGCCAATGGCGTTCAAGCAGACGCTCAACGGCTCGGCTCGGCTAAATGGGCATGGAGCATTGGATGAGATTGTCCATTGTTTTGTGCACGGTGCCACACGCTGCTAGTGAGCGGCGTACATTAATGCGACGACGAGTTATCCTCGTTTCGTACGCGCCTATGTGTGTGTGTGTGTGTGTGTGACTATGCCTTTTTTTGCTACATGCTCTCAACAGTTAGACTCGTTTGTTAAGCTAACGAGCAATTTTCATCGTTGATTCGAGGGCATGGTGGAAGCTACCCTTCGGAGCAGGAGGCTGAAGATGTGGCTGGCTGGTCCCCCCGCTATTGTAAGCTAGTCCCACTTCCGTCACAATCGCACTGTACCGTGTTATCGTGGATCGTTGTTGTTTTATTTTTTCTTACTGAAGAGCTGCAGACTGATTAACTAACGAGATGCTGCTTAATCAAGGCGCGAATCGTGGCCCGTGTCATGTTTCGGGGTTAATTACTCATGCACATTTGCACGGTTGCTTGAGTAGTTTGAAGGTTTTAGGTTTTTGACTTCACTAGCAACTGTAGTTTACACGCTATTCTTCTTGAATTTGAAAAGCTTTCCTGCCTTTTTGGGCAAAATATCTAATTTTCGTATTTTTATTATCTTGCACTACGTTTAAAAGTAATCACAAATTTGTCACCCTTTTGTAACAGAAATAAAAATGATCAAAGTGAAGGTAATTATTATTTTGAATACAGAAAAAATGGAATTTATTCCCATCATTATCAATTATTAAATACATTTTTTTTTAAGCTAAAGAAAATTAAAAATAAAGAAACAGCAAAATTCAGCAGTAAAGTAGCTACCAAGATGCCAGATACAAACAAAGCCTGATCCACTGATCGTGATTTAATCGAAATTATGGTTACTGCAAACCGTAAGAACCAAACAAAACAAAGGCCGCCCGATGCGGCCGTTGATCGAAACGGTGGCCTTGAACGTGAGAAACAGCACCTTGTTTCACGGCTTTGGCACAATATTGCCGCTGCTGATGCTGCTGGGTACGAGGAATCCGTGAACCGGGTGTCCGAAGTGTGCAATAAATCAAAATCCAATTACCAAAAAGGTTCCGAACCACGGTGAAGCACCATCACCACGGATCAGCCATCAGCCCGCAGGATCAAATCGTTCGCTACCGCAAAACGGGCGCAAGTGATCAACGTGCAATCAACGAACACAGTCACTACCAAATCTTTCGATCTGCCCAAAATTGGGCTCCACAAATAAGCTTTCAGGGTCTCGGCAGTAATGCAATGTTGTGGTTATTGTATTGATTGATTCACTAACCATGCAGCTCCTGGGCCAAGTGACTTTAGATTTGAGTTTGTGCGTGGGAATTGTACAGCCAGATTGACAGATTCGATTTTCCTTTATTGCGTATTACCAGCTGTTGGGAAGATGCTAGTTACAGTGGATACATTAGAGCGGAATCCTGGGAAATAAATCGCATTCAAATCGTCACCGAACGTTCAACTTCCAACTCCAGCTCCTGATGCAATTGTATTGATGCTTTTTTGTGCGTAAAAGGATCAGCTCGTGTGTTTTTTTTCTGTGTGCTCACGATCGAACTGTGTGTTCGAATCCACGAAGGAAAAAAAAACGAGTGTTGGGTAAGGTGAGAGAAAATAACACGTTATGTCCAATTGGCTACGCCCGATTTAGATTGATCCAACAATTATGTTATTGTCGGGTTTGGAAACGATGTGTTTTTTCTTCTTCTTGTGTTGTTGTTGTGTGTGTTATCCTCTCCTTCCTTTTCGAGACACCTTTTTTTTTCGCTCGCTCTGTCTACCGTTCGCAGCTAATGGGTACCGGAGGTCCCGGGACACTTGTTCGGACCAGCTCAGCCCGAAACACCCGAACAGCACTAATCAGGTGCATCCTGGTTCCTAACAAACCCGCTTCAGGTGAATCACTCACCGCACCCGGACGCGGGCTCGACCACAAAATCTCCTGCGCGAGTGCGTGATGAATCGATCGAATTCGTTATGGCGCAGCTCTGCCGAAAAACCCAGCGGCCAGAAGAAGCAAACACAGCGTCGCCGTCGCCGAAGTGGAAAAAAAAAGGCTCCCAGTTCGTAGCCGTTTGGTTTGGTGCCTGCGTGGAACGAATCGAAGGTAACCTCGGTGCGATCGCTCGATCACACGTTGTGATGTGGCCGCGTTGATCGCTTATTGTCGCCACCAGTCACACGGCCGGGCAACATTGCAACTGCTCGCCAACTGCACGCCGGCACATTTTTACCATTTCGATGGGCAGCTGACAGCGAGGGCAGACAGGTTCAAAAAAGTTGGACTGATCGGGAAGCTCGAGTGCGCCGTTTGCTCTGGTTGTAAAGTGCCACTTTAAATTATCACGTTCCGGATGTCAAGATACCTTCCTGTTTTTGTGCTTCCCCCCCCCCCACCTATATGCACACCATCATAGCAACAACGGAACGGACAAAAACACACACACATGCACAGCGCTACCTTGCAGCCGAACTGGCGGCCGGGTCCGAGAACCCCTTAAATTTGGCTTGACTGCACACTGACACTAAATGGTGAGCCAAACACCAAACACCTCTGTTGGCGATCGGGGCGACCCGATGTTGGCTGTCGCTTTAATTGTTTTCTCCCCGTCGGCAGTTGTTTCCTGGCGAACAAATTAACCGGGTGAACACGTTCTGCTCGTCTGTTTGTGTGTGCGAGATGCAAATATGCAATTTTTGGTCCAACCTACTGTTAAGCCGGCCGGTGTTTGATAAAGGAAAAACACAAGCAGGTCTGGAGCTCTTTGATCATGCAAAAACGGGTTCGTAACGTGCTCGTGCTCAGTAATTCCTAGTGTATAATCATAACATTTGACAAAACTAACCTCAAAAGAGAGTAAATGTTTGCGGGTCGAAACGATACGAAGGACTCATTAATGCACAAACAACTCCAACTCATGCAAAGCAGGACGATTTATGATATTTTATAAAATATCTTAACGACAAAATACTTTTCTAGTTCTATGCGTATGATGCTATTTAAGAATAGAAATGAAGAAGTACGCGTTCTACTGCAACAGTCGGACAGGTGTTCGTATAACCAGAATTGTAATTGAAAGTATAATGCTTTCACCACCTTCAACTCAAACGCCTCGCTACAAATGGGCTTATTAGACATGATCACTGTATTCAGCCGAACCTCACCCTTACTCTCCTGCGCTCACTTCCGTCTTGGTACATCAGTTCGGTCCCGGCTGGACATCGACACGCCGATTCAGCCCATAGTGCGCTGTCGCTCCATCGGACAAACATCGTGTCCGCTTTGATCGGCAAAGGCCGCGCAGAGCAAGCTTATTAGCGCTTGTTCTCCTGCTTAGCTCCGCACCACACCATCCGTGCCTTTGCCGGTGCGCAAGTTCCGCCGGTAAAACCGTTTCGCCGCTCAATCGAACCGGGTTGCCACAATTGGTTTGAATAAAATCCCTCCCCAACAATGGCGCTGGGCGGTGGACACCGTTCGCAGAAGGAAGGCAGGAAGGATTCGGACCCCTTTCCTTCCTCCTCCCTCCCACACTCTCCCCCTACCTCCCCTCCCCCTTCCCCTTCGCCCAGGGTCCGGCACGGTAGAATACAAAATGTTTCGCTACATCAAAGGCCGACATGCCGACAGATCATCAATTTTTCATTGATTGACTTAATCACTTTAGTACCGGTTGATTACAGTTTTCGGTTCTTGATCTCCTTGTTATTCGCGCCGGGTGGGGTAGGAAAAGGGATCGTAGGACGTACGCACACACACACACGCATACGCACACTACTGGGCTTTGGAGATCGGGGTGTAGCTGGTACCTTTGGTGCCACATCGCCGACACAATACCAATAAACGTTTAGCTCGTTGTTGTTAACGCGGCGAAGAAGACAAACCTGGCCGACAAATGTGAAACCGTCGCACCGGGCAATCATAATTCTGCAGCAAAGGATGAAAAAAAAAGCAACAAGAAACGAAGCAATAATCGACGCCGATGCAGGAGTGTGAATATCGTTTGCCGAAAAGCCAAAAGAATGCTGGCTGGCTGGCCAAAGCATCCAGGGTGCATAAGAAGAGAGAGAGAAAAACATGCGAAATGATGTCAGAATTGGCAGTAATATTAACACGCAAACCTCCAGGTTTTACCGAAAAAAAGTCATCTTTTATTGTGGCCAGTGGATACTTTGTATAGTTTGAGGTGTCTTTGTGTTAGTATATTTGTTAAGAGATCGGATCTCTTACTTGATCAATGTCTTTAATTCATTCACTACAGCTAATCAATTATTCACCTTTTTCTAAGGTGCTAAAGATGGTGAGAAGGTTCATGTGACAATAAGCGCACGGTACAAAAAAAAAAACAACGTCTCCGACAAGATCGGCACAGTAGATGAAGCAACCATCGGCACAATCGGCACAACTGTTAATAGCTATTAGGCCATTGATAATTCCAACCCTGGCCCGTCCTAAATCATCGTTTTAATGGTTACGGGGATCGAACAGGTTAGCTTGATGGGGCAAACCAGTGCCAGTGTGATGCCGAATTTGTCGACAGGCCGACAACTAGGCAGCGTATTCCTTTTCTTTCCATTCTTCTCCAATGTTTCCTTCCCACTATCTAACCTTTTCTTCCACTATAACTGCTGCGGACCGAGATTAGCAGCAGCACCTTCGAGCATCAAACAGCATGCCGCCTCCCAGGGCATCCAACCCAACCATCGATTGCCGTCCGTCCGAGGCACACACGGTGGGATGAACAGCATAACTCATTCAACTATTAGATACAACAATAAAAGTCATAATAAGCCAACAACAAGCAACCGACGGGAACCATTCGGCTCGGCGAAGCCCGTCCGAAGGCGATGCAAGCGTTGGAACACACAGTGGAGTGGAGGCTGGTTTTATTCCGGCAATACGAAGGAGCGAGGCCTTCGGCAATCGAAACCAGATCGAAGGCACTGGTGGAAGGTGTTTCGGTGGTGGAAAATCAAGCGCATCAATCGCGAGATTTGAATGTGTGCCAGCGGAAACGCGAGAATATGACGAATGCGTTGGAAGAGTTGGTCAAAAGTGTCGAATAAAAAGAAAAGGTCCAAAACATGTGCTCAAACATGTACGTATGCAGGATCGTCACTTGTGTTGGTGCCTGGTGGTCCCAACACAGCGCTGTGTGCGCTTTTGTGTAGGATGACTGGTCACAATCTCGCACGGTAAATGCTAACTAATATCCTCTTAATACGAATTGTTCTTCGCCAAGTGCGGCTGCAAGATTGCTCACTCACTCCGCTGGGCCTCAACTCATCTCCTCCCCACGCCTGCCACACGCCTCGTGCCTTTCCTTTAAGCCCGGTACACACACACACACACTTAGACACCTTGAGCGATCCGAGCTGGTGCGATCGGTCGGAGTCACTGCGGCGCTGTAGCTCAATCCGGTTCTTTTGGCGCTGGAAGTGGGTTTTTGCTCTCATTCCATCCTGGCCAGGTTGCCTCGGTTGGCCTGATCGGTGTTGATGAGCGAACAACCACCCGAGCAGGGTGGCGGTCGGCTGTCTCGCTCGGTTACGATCATCTTCCATTCCGCCGGTCCGGAATGGTCCATCCCGGTGAGACCATCGGAGGAAGGTGTGTAGGGAGCGGGAGGCTGATGATGATGATGTGTCTGCCTGTGTGTGGCGAGGCCTCCGGTATAAATGGTGGAAGCAGCAACAAGGTGATCAAAGGCCAACGCCGACCGAGCCCAAAGGTGTCGGCTGGGCTAATTGGAAGAAGATCAAAGGATGCCGCCGCCCGGCATGGCACAATGAGCCACGGAGCTTTTTTTTCTTCTTCTGCCCGCGTATGTGTGTGTGTGCCTGTTTTCGTTTCTTCTCGAGGCTTGCACACGCAGGAAAAAAAGGCACAGGTGAGAAAGAAAAGATGACACGAACCAAGGAGATCGAGTTGAGCTGGGGCGTTTTTTTTTTCTTTCTTGTTTTATTCACCGTACGCGCTGCTCAATCTCGGTGATTCGCTGCCATCTTTACCAAAGGGGGGATGCGTTTTTATCGTTCCATTCTCTCTCTCACTCTCTCTCTCTCTCTTGCTGAGCGGATCGAATATTTCACTGGCCTTTGGAGTATCTGGAGGATGTTTTTTTTTTCATCCACAATTTTGCAGAAGATCGATGCCCAGTAATAACTCTATCGGACGCTGCCGAGCGCTGCTTGGGAGGCCCTCGCCATACATTGAGTAGCAGGAGATTTCAAGCTTTTGCTCTCACTAGCCCCAGCAAAACACTAGCGTAGTAGTAAACCTATTGCTGTGTGCCTGTGTGTATGATCCATTACGCACTTGACCGGAGCGAGCATAAATGAAAAAAAAGCAAAGGCACGAACAACAAAGCAAAAACAAAAAAAGAAAACAACATCTTCTCTCGCACACAGGTACGGACAAATTGAGTTTCAATTAATTTTCGATGTTCGCTAAACGATCGACCGGCGAACGATCATGGAGGTCTTCCTACAGCGTGCTCTGATTTTAGGTGCTTGTGCGTTGAGGCTTGAGATGAAGGTTGCTTTTTACGTGTCGTACATTGTGTTTCCAACTCGATTTAGTAATGCATAATCACAACTGCTTAGCTAATTATTAACCTGCCCTCACAAACTGAACGTAATACTAAGATTTTGCTGAGGCTTTTTTTGTTGGATCAGGACCTCATTAGCATTTGAGGATTGGGATACATTTTTCCGTCGTTTTTCTGCATTACGTCGAGGAGCGCATTAATGAGTATGGGTTAATTATTTAATTTTTGTTCCTTCATGCACTATCAACTCAATTACAGTTATGAGTACATTACGTGTCAATTATGCGTTCGATTGGGATATGTTTTTTAACTTGCAAGAAATCATAGTACAGGAAATGTTTATATGAATTCTCTACATATTTATCAGTCAGTTACCACCGACGTAGATAACGACGTCGATTTGAGCGAAGGTACAGACCATTTTGCTTTTCACAACATCACGCTGACCATGGCTGAAAGTCTTCGCTTCACTTCATCAAGTCACACATGCTGATGCCCGATCCAATTAAGTCTTTAGCCGGTGCCGAGTGAAAACGAAACTCCGAAGCTCCTGACAGATTCCACCCTGGGTTCTGCGGTATTTCCGAAGTTTGGGAATATAAGTGGGGAGTTGTTTTTGTTGTTGTGAATAATCTCACTTCTTGTTCTACCCTGCCGAAAGTATGTTGGTGGTGTTGTTGCTTCCCCGTTGTCATTGACTGACAACCGACAATCACAACAAAACGAGCCCGAGAAGTACACAAATCCGGCAAGAGTGATCCTTCACCAGGTCGAAGCAATACGCACTCGAAAGAAAACGAGGGAACATTCAAAAGACACCCAACGAGGTGTGCGGAGCATCGCGTATGGAATCTTGTATACTGACCGCTAATCCCCGTCACTTCGTAACAAGCTCACCACTCACTCAGCTGTCAAATTAAATCACCTTCTTTCGTTGCCGCATAGTGTCGGCACCGGACTCGTACACTTGCACAACAGATGCCCGGGAGGTGAAGCAAAGAACCCCAAAAGCATGGCCCCCGGGCGCATCGATTCTGATCCGTTCCATATCTGTTTCTTCATTTCCTAATCCATCAGCCAAGCACGGAGAATGCGGAAACACGTCGGACAATGGGAAATAAAAGCTTCTGAGCGGCGTTCGTCACGTGCTATTGGCTTGTAGCCATTTGATCTATTCTCTCCGCAAGCCAAGTGCTATGCTGAGCGAACAAATTTTTCACACGACAGCCTCGGGACCATCGATCGAGCGGGTTTTGGTGGTGTGTCCCCAGTCCTAGGGAAAGTCCCTCCGGTGCTGAATGAACAGCAATTATTGATTTGTTAATTGATTCTGGACAAGGCGATATCTGGCGGTAGTCACTGGCGATCGGTTCTCTAAAAGCGTCGGCAGTGATTGACCGCAAGTATCATCATTACCACACAGGCCGGCCCGTTTGTCTTTGATCTTTGGTGAGCGCTTCCTCTTTGTGGGCCGGTGGAAAACAAAAAAAGAGTAGCCACCGCCTCGTTCTGGTACTTCCTTACCCTTGTAACAGAGAGAGAGAGGAAAGGAGGGAGAGAGAGAGAGAGAGAGATAGGGAAAAAGAGAGAGAGAGGAAACGCACATACACAGAGCTTGCGCTCCATTCTTTTATGAATTCGCCCAAGAACGGATGAGCGGGCAGGCGAGCGAGCAAAGTAACGCAGTATCGGAGCGCCCTTAATTCGATAGTGGCGGCAAATGCGTGCCCTGTAATTATCGTGCCCAGCCCGAAAGAAGCTGTGAGATTTGGTGGCCCACCCGACCGGCCACGCTAGTGCTTCCGCTTGCAGCACGGTTTGATCGTGCCTGATCACTTCTAACACCTACCATCGCGGCATGGCCAATTCGGCCCGGGCCCGGGATGACCCAACCAAAACAAGCCTCGCCAATGCCCGATACCCTTTTGCATCGGCCAAACGTCATAATGAATGCGCGCAAACATAAATCGTTCCGTCGTTGCATCTTCACCGGGTTCGAAACCAGTGTTCCTGCAGCAATGCACACTTTTATTTGGTTTTAATCGATTGAAACGTCAAAACGAACAAAATCCAGATCAAATACGTGCGATATTGAAGCGCTTGAAATGCAATTTGTAAACCGAAAGGCAAACATACTACGCAAGAGTGAGAAAAGAACGTGAAACATGAACTCACTTTACGGCAGCAGTGATAAAGGACCGCTCGTTTTTTTTTCGTTTTCCATCACCACACCGAAAATGGCGAAACAGGTGGGAAAAGAGAAGCCCAAAGTGGGTAACGAAAATGAAGGAAAACTAATGCACACAGAAGAAACACACACAACCTGAAAAAAAAAATGCCGAGCCCATAATTATGTTTATTTATGATCACTTACCATCCAGCATTGTTATGCAAATAAGAGCACTGCTTGCGCCACGAGTGCACCACAGAAGGAAAAGAGTGCAAAAAGGAAAATGTGAAACAAACAACAAGAAAAAAACGCACGAAAACTGAAGCGTTGAACAGTGTGGGCAACGAAAAAATCGAAGAAGAAAAAGGTTTTGCTTTCAAGCGCACCAGCTGGTGCAGCCGATTTTAACAAATACGGGCCAAGTTTTCACTTCGCCGAAGCCGCTGCCTAGCGTGGAAGCGTTCATGCTTCATTAAACTATTAAACCACCGACGGAAGCGGAAGTTTTTTTTTTTTGTTTGCCGTTACGAGGTGAAAATCGGTCTTTCCGCAACTCCCTCGGGGTGGGAGAGGGTGTTTTAGGAGGGAAGAGAATCCGGAAGATAATCGATGACACATTGAGCTCGGTGCGAAGTGATGACTTTTAGTGTAAACATAACCGGGACCGGAGCTACTGATGAAAAATCACGTGTGCGACGATTAGGCCCGACCGAAACGCACACGGACGAATCCTTCCGGGAGCAATCTATCTTCGGATCAGGCCGACGCAGTAGAGGCCGACGAAAACAGCCAAACACCGATGTTCCGATGACGGTCGATTATTGGCTACTTAATCAAAATTGCGGCTCAGCGACAAAGCACATACACAAATGGAAGCCAAAAAGGGATGACACCCTGCCGGACATCGGCAGTACAGGCAGCGACAAACAATTTGTAATCGATCCATCCGGGCGTATCGGGGCGGCCATAAATCAATTGGTTCGAACTTTTTCCCCGGCTTTGTGTTTTCCCGGCGCAACTCACACACAAACACACAGGAATCAGGGTGTCACCCTTCAAGGAACTCGTTGTTTTATGTGCCCGGGAGTAGTTGATGGAGATTGTTTCATTAATCCCCAATGTAAACAACACTTGACACTTGGCAACCGTCGCACACGGAAGCCCCCCGGAAAAGTCAATGCGCTCCATTCCAGGCAGCAGCGTGCTGCGAAGCAATAAATGCCGAATGCTTTACGACCCACGCTGCGCACGGGATCTTCACGGTTGCTCACAAAGGGGTGGCATGGGGGAGGGGGGGGGAGGAAAAGGGAGGGTGAAAAAAAGAAGAAGCAGAAACGCAATCTCCAACACGCCGAAAACCGTACCGAAGCCCAAGATTCGAAACCGAACGGCAAGGTCCAACGGTGAAAAATCGAGACGACACGACACGAACGCCGAAACGACGTGATTTATGGTCGAGCGATTATTCTTCATTCCCAGGCGTTTAGGTAGTTGCGTGCGTGTGTGTGTGTGTGTGTGCGTGCACACGACGTAAACTTCCCCCCTCTCCCCATTCCAACACATCCAGGCGGCACCGTACGTGTGTATTTTACAATTGCGTGCCGGTTCACGATCGTTTCGCTGGGTGGCTTGTTGACATGTTTTAGTAGCATCATCACCACGAAAGCCAACCGCCGGTTCGTTCGGCATCAGCGGTAGCGCACTGTAGTGAATTTAATTTGACAGATGATAGAGTGATGGCCGTTTTACAACCACCATCATTTCTTGTGACGGATGAACCCCGTTCCTACGGCTGCGTTGATAACGTTTTGATTAGTCGCCCGCTGCTGATTGGTGCGTGGTCCCGTACGCGTAAAGCATGGATGCCATGCCCTCCTTTAATAATCTTTTGGTTATTAAACTCCTAACTATAAACACACAAATTCTACATTTTTGGAATTATTTGTATGAAGTCTTTTTTGTTCAATAACTTTCATCTCGTAATAACTAATAACAACGCATCTACAAAAAAACCGCGAATAAGCGCGCAAAACCGGAATGGGAAATGAAATTCACAAATTTAGACCACCACCATTGCATCAAACTACGTTTGCTCCACATGCTCGGTCCGTTTTTCAATCAATTTTCCCGCATCCCGCGTTGGACAAGTGCTGGCGTGTGGTTTTCGGTGAGCCGAAACCGAACCGTCGGCAGCTGCCAAGCAAAATCTCTCACGGCATCGGCCAGTGTGCGGAAGAAAACTGTTGGTGGGCGGTGAAAATCGCCCACAAATCACACGACATGGTTAGTGGATCACGTCCGCATCGTCGGAGGTCCGATACAGACTGGGTGGGAAATGGTCGCGATACATCCCGGATTGGCGGGATTGGAAGGAACATCTGTTTAATTTTCCAATTAAATTAACCTTGCCTCGTTTCATAGGGTTTTGTTGCTTTATTTGTATGAAATGATCTGTTTTGAGTGAAAATGTTCACTTCAAGCTTCAAGATTCGAAGATTTAAATGATTCTTTAAGTCGAATGAGTGAGTCTAAGTTGATAATGAAATTTCGTGGATGCCAAAAAGTCCATGTCTTCTGAAGGTTATTAACGCTCCAAAGAATTATAATTTATTTATATTTATAATGTTGGTCAATTAAACATTTTCTGGATACTTGGATGCTTGAAACTAATAATTTATATTCTAGGATTTGTTAATCTTTTGAGAGATTGGTTATTCATGTGTATGATTCTTTTATGACCGAAACTCCAGAGATAATCTACTGAGAGTCGACTCATTCGAGAGATTCCACTAGGAAAATTCATTAGTATGACTCTTCTCAAATGCTTCACCAACCACAACATTAATTACCTATCCGATCAATTACTGATCGACTGGAATTGAAAACTCCTGCCTCATTTGCTTTGCACATTCTGC
Organism: Anopheles rivulorum; assembly: GCA_018908115.1. Classification (NCBI taxonomy): domain Eukaryota; kingdom Metazoa; phylum Arthropoda; class Insecta; order Diptera; family Culicidae; genus Anopheles; species Anopheles rivulorum. Next base: position 4,829,715 of record STHB01000004.1, read on the forward strand.
ACTCGTGAAAAGAAAAGAGAAAAACACAGCTCTGCGAACTACAAAAAAAAAATATATATATATAAGGTTGGAACCATTTGAAACGGAAAAAAAGGATGAAAGGAAAGCGGGAACAATGGGCTTACCGAAGCGTGGAAGTGGTCGGAAACGCACAAAGGCTAAAGCAAACCGATGCAATTGGTCGCATTAGTAAAACCCATTTGTTCCCGCGGTGACGCGGATGTGACGAAAGGGAGAAAAAAGGGCAACCAACTAACGAGCAGACTGGCGGACCGGCAAACTAAACGATCGCGGCGATGTGGAGATCGCCGCGTTGTGGACGCGCGGAATTCATCTTCGACTTTCTTGGTGGGGTCGCGATGCCGCCATTGGTCATGGTCCGCCGGGTGACAAAACAGACGAGCGTGAAAACCGACCGGCAGAGTGGACAAAGGGAAGGAACAAACACAAAGAACTAAAACCAACTCGCTCCCTTATTCTCGAGTTCCTTTGGGGTAATTCGTTCGCATACTACAAACATTATCTAGGAACTCCTGCCCTCCAGGAGTTCCTAGGATTTTCTATCCGCTGCTAGTGAATGCCCTAAACGCGCACCAGACAAAACGCCATCTTACTGCGCGACAATAATATCACCCAAAAACGGCACCAAAAAACACGGTCGCAACTGTGTGGAAGCATTTCATTCGCTCGCTCGTTGGCGTCCGTGTTGTTTTCGATTAATTTTATAAATGGCTTTTAGTTTGTTGTTTTTCCCTTGTGTTCTCCATTCGTCCGCTTCGTGGTTGCTGGTTTGCGTGAGACATTCGGCTTCTTCGTCCGTGCCCGTGTATTTACACGGTTGAGGGCATTTCAATTTCCTGTGCACCCCCGAAAAAAAGAAAAAAACCGCACGCCCGGTGACATCGGCTAAATGTGCCCTGTTCTACGCCCGTTGCTATTGGGTTGCTTGAGAGTGTTTTCCCTTACGATGTTAATACGATTTCAAACTGTGGCACGCAGCGACACCATTTCGTTTAATCAATCTTGTGTACAGCTTTTATGATCATTTTTCCATGTTGTGTACATCCTTCGGCGGGTTGACTAAATGGTAAGCATGTTTGATGTTCTGATCAAACGAAACAAATGTGCCCGAAGCATAAAGGGAACTGCTCTTTGGTGTTGTTATCACCAGCACGAGTTGGTTGCTCTTGCCACTTCAATCAAATGTTGCTACTGTTCAAGATTAAAAGACTGATTGTTAAAACAATAATTACACCATGCTCGTCTGATCTTTAATGTCGTCCGGATGTTTGATTTTCATACAGCCGATAATATGTTCCGCATGTTTCGAAGCTCGGCTGTCGTTTCATGTTCGATTCGCACATGTACTGTCTGTTTTATTTTCAGCTACGCCACGCTATTTCTCTAACCCACTAGAACACATTCTTCCGCTAATGAGCGAACAAATGGTGCTTCCTTTCTGCGGTGTTCGCGGATGCGGATGTTTTATGGGAAACCAAGTCAAAACAAAACGCACCAAACAACCACCTGTACCGCAGACAGCGCACGCTTCATTTTCATTCTATTATGATGATCTAATTCCTTTGATCGGATGCGGATCGCGAACGGAAGTGTAAAAATGTGTTTTGCTTTGCCCACTTGCCAGTCTACAATCACACCGTCTAGACGGTTTCGGAATGGAATTTGTTGGTGTTTTGCACTGGATTTTCTCGCCTCGGTGCAATCAACACACCGTTCGGGTGTTGATCGATCCGCTAGTTTACGATCGCTTGCGTTGCTGTGGTGCACATTTGCCGTATTCTTAAGATGAAAAGCGTTTGCTGGGTTGTGTCGATGGTTTTTCTTTAAACAAACAGCATTATAGTGTTCCTGGCTCGGTACATTGACAAGATGAAAAACCGCACATTCTTCATCATACAATAGCATAGCAACAACGAACACGCAACAACAACAAAAAATACTTAAAACTCACGTCCACGCTTATTCTCACACCGAATCTTCGAACGATCCGCGTGTGTATCTCTACCTTGCTTTCGTTCTTGTCTTTCGCTTTCTGTGGCAGCTTTTTGCATGTATTGTGCTATCTTACATTACATTCCCGCAGCAATGTTTTTCCCGGGTTGTGTGAGTGAGTTCTTCTCTTTTACTCCCATGCCCAACCCCATTCGGTCGGCAAAAGATCAAAGGGATGCGGAAAAAAAGTGAACAACACCCTTTAGGGCACAATTTTTCCCTCGCTTTTCTTCTAACCGGGCACCGGGAACTTTGGTCCGGTAATCCGTCGGGCAACGGCCACGGCCACCATCGCCGCAAGGCTTTTACTGTTGGAATTGAATCTCAATACCGCGAGTCCTTATGCATGTTGGAGCACAACTCCTTTTTTTTTCGCTTGCAACTAGCTATAATGTACTCCTCGATGCAGTTTTGTTGCGTATACGTCATCAAAACTGATGGTCTGCTTGGTGCAACTTTGGTTCTTGCCATTTTTCACCCTTTCTTTTTACCAGGATTGGAACCAGGCGACCTGTGCGATCTGTGCAAGTGTACTTGAGCTCCGTCCGTTGCTTTGATTTTGCAGCAGTTGCTGGCTGCTTCTGGTTGGTTGGTTTGCTGAAATCGTTGATCGAAAGCTGATCATCCTTACCGGACGATGATCGATGATTATCAATCCTTCCAGCTTTGCAGCACCGGTTACAGCGGTGCGATCTCTGCAGCACACCCCGGTACGAAGGAGTTTCTGTCCTTTATCTTCCAAGCGCGCCACTAGCTCGCCTATCACTTCAAGCGAAACGACTGCTACGAGCGCCTGGAAGGCACCGGGTCAGAACTGAACGATGACGATGATGAACGGTAACACTTTTACGAAGAATAAATGATTTTTAAATTAATAAACCTCAAAACGGTCCCCCATGGACCGCAGGGGGTTTTGTTGTTTTTTTTTCTTGCTCTTTTCTTGTTCTTCATCTTCTTCTTCTTTCGTTGTTTCATGCTTGTTTTTTTTTGTTGTTGCTTTTTCTCTCTCACTGCTCCGTTGAGCACGATTAAGGAGCAAAACCCATGCTCGATAATGACCAAACAAAAATTACCCTCATCATCATTCTTCGCCGTACGTCGCGCCCGATATCCCTGCATTCTCGCGTCTCATCTTGCCTTCCATTCCTGGTTGCGCCGGATAATGGCCACACTAGACGGAAAGTGAATTAATCACTTCTCATCAAAACTTCCGATGCGCGTGTGCAACTGTGCGTACGGGATACGCAGTTCTAGCAAGCGCCTACAACAAACCACCACAAACAACAAAAACAACAACAAGAAAAACTGCACCTGGAATATTTCAACGCAAAAGTCGAACGCTTTGGCGCATTCAACCGCTCGAGCCGGCCGAAGAGTTGAAACCTCACAACGGGCCACGGAGGCCTTGCACCTTTCGCCCCCCGCGTACGGCCTCAAGTACGGCTCTCAGAGAGTGACTCAAATGTTTATGTTTAACTCAAACAATCATAATTACCATCTACTTATCGCTGCACGCACAGCCGTAGCTGCATAGCGTTACCGTAACCCGGGCCCGGGGTTTCGGTGGCTTTGTGCAACCGTGAGTGCGCTATCTTAAGTAGCAATGGGTCGCTTAAGAGCATCATCGAGTGCATCATCTTTTGGGGGCGCTTGAGCCGATGCTCCGGCACCGAACCCGGGAAGGCGCCCGTGAGCGCGTCAAGTTGGGCTGCAAAACGTCAGTTAAACCCGTTACAGCATGGTACGCCCGATCGTACCACAGATCGCTACACATTCACCCCCCCCTATGATTCGGTACCGCAGATGGACACACCATAACCACTTCAAATGGTTGATTTGTGCCCGGGACGCTCGCTCGGCTGCTAAGGATACACTGCTGGTGAAATGATTCGTTTTTTTTTTCTTCATCTTACTTCTACTTCTTGCTTTATTAATTTTATGGCTTTTAAACGATAGTAAATTGATGCTTAATATTAGCATTTATGACTGCCGCTGTCGGCATCGCTTTATGCTTTTGCCGCCAGTGTTCATCCACATTCGCTTCGTTCGGTGCGCTTGCTCCGAGGCATCCGACGGCCGCCGGCGAAGCGTTCGAACTTGCGGCAAGCCAACGGCTTTTGCTCCAGGTAACTTCGCTCCGGTGTTATTATTTTTTTGTCACATTTGGACATTCCAACCATCGTTGGGATTCAAAACTGGTTGCAATCTTGGACGTGGAGTTTGTGCTTTGGCACACAAAAATGTACAACTGCGAGACAAAACGATCCAAGACGTACTTCAACGCGCGCGCGCGTTTGTACTCTCTGTCCGTTCGCTGTTTTGAAGCGCACTGGGAAAGAAGAGATAAATTGTTCTCGGTTCCAGTTGTCGGCTGTATCGCGGCCAAGAATTAACCGGGACGGCTCGTCGACAGCAGATTTGCATGCACAAAGCAATCGCATGATGTCAAGATTTACGACCAGCAACGAAGCAGCAGAGATGGAACGAAATGGCTTGTGAAGGGAGAATTCCACAGCCAGATTTCCGACCGGCAACTGTGAGGAACGATCATCTTCGATAATGATGAAATTTTGCGATGCCTATGCGTCCGATTTTTATGACTAATTAGCTGGTTTTGGAATTTATTATCAATTAAGTGCAAACCGTACTACTTGATATGACATTTCGATGAGCAAATCTTGAGTGAACATTATTACGACATATGGATGATCAAACATGTGCCCCATCTTCAGACATAAAATTGAGGCCGTTTAGTGAAAAAAAACGTTCCTTTTAGATGTTAACCGACCTCTTGTTGTTGAGGAGCAGAAGGAATATTTGGAAAGACATCACAACCGATAAGCAGATCCTTCGCACCAAACCGTCTGCCCGCTAACAGCATTCTCCCTCTCGTTACAGTGGTGTAAATCTCAGCGCACGAAATTTGTGGCCTTTAAAATGGATGGAACATCCAACATTTTGGGCAGTGGGGTCGATCGTAACCCTCAACGGTTTGGTCGATTAGATAAAGCAAACATGAAGGCTGTACTGTTTCCCATAACCCTCCCGTACTTGGGATGGTGCTTTGTGCTGAGTGATGCCACTTCAAACATTTGTCTAAAAAGAGCAAAAAAAGCGAGATTCCAAGCGTGTGCGCGCGCCCGGGAGTCTGCAGCCGGAGGAGTGTTTCCGGCGCAGTTACAGCAATGCTGGAGATTCATGACACTCTGGGCATGTTTTACTACCATGTTACATTTGCATATATATTAGGGGTTGCCGCACGGCATCGTCGCACGGGAACGGGCAACAAACGGGAAGAAGCGAACCGGCAAGGCGAAGAGAATATTTATGACCAGTGCACTCACTCCTAATTTATTGCTTTCCGAAGGATCGAGACCTTTTTTTTTGCCTTTGGCCTGCGAAAACTTTCACTCTCTCCATCCAGATCGAAACGAAAGTGATAAACAGCAGAAATGTAGAGCAAAACCTCAAATTACAGCACCCCGAGTGCGCTGTGTTTTGACAGCAAAGCCGGATAAATTAGTCCGGTACGGTGAGAACAACGGATCAGTCGGCTTGGCCGGGCACCTTCTTGTATGCACTTGAATGGAGAATGAGCTTTGCGGAAGAACATATCGTTTTTGTGCTGTTTGTTTGCTCTCTCCGGGTTTGGAGATGTTTCTTTCGGTCTCATGATCATGTTGTTTTTTTACTTTCTTGCTTTGTAACAGCTCAAATAGCAAGTTCATTACATCGGCACATCGGGTACCACCCCGGGCAGTAATCATTTTTCTTTCCACACTGCATCCTTGGTGGTCAAAAGACCGCCGGGGATGAAAAATCTCCAACCAAAACTAACGGTTGCCGATGGTGTAGTTAGAATGTTGCGTCCGGTAAGAAACGCTTCCACCGAGCTGGAAATTCCAACAGCTTTCCCAAAAAGCCCACCCCAAAATGCCACCTTTTTTTTTCGGCCGGTTCCGTGTTCCGTGCGGTGTTTCGGGTGTTTCGGGTGTTTCTTCATTCTGAAACAAAACTTCATCCCCTTAGCAGGGCCGGACTTTAGTGCGGTGTTTGGAAGGGCTTTTGTTGTACTTTTGCTGTTTGGTGCTGCAAAAACAAGAGGGTTTTTATTGAAAATTAGCGCCCAATCGAAACCCGATCAACCGACCGTGTGTGTGTGTGTGTGTCACGAACGGAAGTGCACCGAGACTGGTAGTGCGAGGCACACTCGGCCAGGCTCGTTAAATGTGCCAGTCACGATCTGATTTGAAAATTTGCTTTCTCGCAAACGGCTCAAAGCGGGACCCCTTCAAACAGGAATCACGAACATCCCATCGATCGATAGTTCTGCTAGGCACGAGAACGGACCGTCGTCCAGACATAGGACGGTAACACCTTCCAAAGACCGCCAGAAAGGGGGCACCAAGTGGGCTGACTGGTAGAAGGGGGTGGTTTTTCTTTTTGTTTTACCTTTTTTATAAAACATAACCAGTATCGTTCACAGACAACAGTGCCGGTGCTCGGTAGGCGAAAAGCGTCACTTTAGAAAACGAGCGACATTCACGCAAACGGGTTGACCTGCCGTGTTTTTATGGGTGTGTGTGTGTGTGTGTGTTTTGCCGGGTAAGCAGTATTTCGGCGTGTCATAAAAATAATTACCCTTCCTTTTACCAACCCTTAGCCTCCTTTCCCCACACTTCACATTGGTGTACGACAGGCCGACAGTTTGCTGGTGGTCGTGCTAATTTTCTTTCTCGCCCACCCCTACCCGTAGACGGACCGACGGACCGGGGAGGGGGAGGGAGGTAAAGAAAATGCTCACTCACCCACCGCAGGGTGAACGGAGATCGGGGGCAAAGAAAAGCACCGGGAGATGTCCCAGCACTGCAACAAGAAATGCTTAACACGGGGTTTGTTTCCACTATGTTGCTGGAAAAACGGATGGGAAAAGGACCGGGGCCACTTTCCACTTCTCCGGAACTTCTCCCCTTCCCGTGTCGGGCCGTTAGAAAGTTCGATTTAATTACAGTGTTAATTGATCATTGTTTGAGGTGTGCGCCTTATTGTGTTCAGTGCCCAATGCCTAGTCATTTCATGCCTTCCGTTCGGCTGGGCTGAGCCGCTCGAGTGCGATGGTAATTGATTAGCAGTACAGCAGGGCTAAAGCGTGGGCAAAGTGAGTGTCATCACAAGACAAAACAAGCTCATTTTTGTAAAGTTTAGCATTTCAGTTAACTTTTTCTATTTTATTTTAATTAAAATTAATTCATACAACTCTTTCTTCAGGGGTCATTAAATACTATAGCCTCATTTTTTTTCCTTTCATCACCAGCAACGCGACATTATTTTAGCAACCCGCGATCTGCGAACAGAATTTGTAATACATCCCCCACAAAAGTGAACGTTAATTTAATTGCTTCTCGCGCCGCTAATAAGTTGGTCGCTCAGTCCCCCCGGGTCTAGGCATGCAAGTCAGCCGCGCAAATGCTGAACCGAAACAAACAAATGGGCATTGCGTGCGTTGCGCCCTAACAGGATTCTCATCATGTGGACCGCGTGAAATTATTATCCTAATGGATGCCTTTTTTTCTCTGTTTGAACAGACAATTAGAGGTCCGTTCTTTCAAGCTGCCCCAACAAATGTGTGCCGGGTTGACTTGGTGCTATCGAGCGGCCACCCGCGAAATGGTAGCGAGGTGGACGACAATCCAAGCAGTCCTATCATTATATGGTTTGGCCTTCGCGAGGGCGAGGCTCCTAGTTCCGTTTTGACGAGTGACAATTTGCCTCCGGTTGCACTATGGGGCTCGTGTGAGCACCCGTTCACCGACCGACCGACCGATCGAAACCGAAATGGCCAATGGTAGCTAGGGCAATCGGCTGCATCGTTAGCATTAGTAGACGATATGTAGGCACCCCCGAAGGGGGGGGGGGGGGGTGTAAAAGGGAAGAGAAGGGGGTCGGTACCTTGTTGGCACAGGCTCGAACCATGAGCGTGATTGTGATTGTGGCAGGCTGCTTTGCGCTACCGTCGGTGAACGTATGTCGTTCATCATTTGTATTGCACGATAATGGTGTTGCTTGTATGTGCGGAATCAAACCGGACGGTGGCGCGGTTTGTTGGACAAAAGGGGCAGCACACCACACTAACAACCCTCTACCCCAGTAACCAATATGCTCTACGCTGCGTGTGTGTGTGTTTGTTCATAATTAATTGATTAATTAGAAGCACAAATCGTTAGCACAGCAGCGCTAGTCAGTCAAATGTGCAGCGCCGGCGTACATTGCGTCATCTCCATCGACTATAAAGTCCTACTCTCGCATCTGGCAATTGTCATGTGACTGGTGGTTGACGGCATCACGGCTCCAGGTGGTAGCTAAACACTTCAGCTGCTGTATCTCGTACCCAATCGACGTCAAATAATCGCCGCGGAGCGGTAATTCCATGCTAAACTGTGCCTGGTCTGTTACGTTGCGCCGTTAAGAAGCGTTAAGAAAACATGAACGAATTGTTTTGCGCAACACAAAAAAAAAATGCCGAAAAAGATAAATGTATAAAAAAAAACACACGTTGCAAATTAGGCCCGTCTCAAGCTGGTTCCAATTATGGTTTTATTGGTGTCAGCCAAGCACCACGGGTTTGGAAGTTACGGGAGTTGAGCACTGCTGTGATGTGATGGCGAAGAACGGGCTTCACAAAGAGTGCGATAATCATACCATTTAATTATCGTACACTGGTACCATTTCCACGGTGCAAAACGTGGATTGGAATGTATTGTTAAAGCAGTTCCACTTTACTTAACGTTTGAGTTGTTTGCAGTATTATACTTAAGATTTAATTTCCCCATATCGTGGTACATGTATCAGAAATCGAGAACTCTTGCTCCTGCTTAGGGAAGACACTCTGCTTCGGTTAAAGCGGGAAAATGGATTGTCTCGTGCGCACATCGGGAAGTTATAAAACATAAAACCGAAACAAAAGGACAACGGTGGAACAGTACACAAACAATCGCACCAAAAGCGCCATCTCTACCGACTGGGGCGTGGTTTTTTGGAGCCCACAAGAAGAAAAACAACAACATCAAAGTCGGCATCGGTAGCTCTCGCTTTCGTTCGTTCGTTCGTTTGTTTGGCGCTCTTTGCTCTGTCTTTTTGATACAAAACCTCCCAAGTTCCATCCCTACCTACCTCCTGCATTCCTTCCCTTTCTCTACTTCCTCGTGGATCAATTTATCAACTAGCCTTCTTACGCACCGTGGCGCGCAAGCGCAACCCCCAATTGTAAGGGTGCCTTCGTTCCAAGCGGTTGGATGCGTTCTGTTGGACCTCGCGGACTATTCGAGGGGAAGCTATTCGTTACACAAACACAAACAAACAGACTTTACCCTCACCCCCCCCCCCCCCCCCCCTGTGATCTTTCATTCGTTCGCTCGGTTCGTTCGGACGGTTTCACTCATTCACTCGCCTGGGCGCCCACAAGTGGACACAAGTGGTTTGTCCGGGGCGAATGTGCGAGCTGTTTGTTTTGTGCCTGTGTGCCACCACGTTCCGTGCCGGTTGCGTGTGGTTGTGTTGCTCTTCCGCTTAGCTCTCCCATGTCCGGTACCAACCCCGGCTACCATATTGACCGTGGTGTTTGCTCACGCGGAACGCCATCGATTCGCGGTCTTCGCCATCGCTGTTTCTACCGTTGCGCTTCGTTTGTGTGGTGTAAGTCTGTTTTCTTATACAAATTCCAAAACGTCCTGACGCGAGTGAGGACCTCACGCTAACGGTCGTTAAATCCTGCCTTTTTGCCTGTGTGTTCGTTGGAACATCCTTTCCGGTGGTCTCGTCTTCTTGGTGCTGCAAATTAATTTCGCGGATATTCATCAATCGCGCTGCATCGATGCCGGGCGGCATTCTTCTTCTCCAGCAGGGTCGCTCAGGGTCCTCCCGAACCGAAGGGGAGGTCCAGCTCGTCAATCTGTCAATAGAGTGAAGGCTACCGGGGAACGCTTTTCATGTGCTTTTTTTTTTGTTGTTGTGAGCTCGGGACGTTCGGAGAAGCGTCATAAACGGGCCCAACGGTGGCGTAAAGAGGTGGCCTTTGTTCGTGATTTTTACGACCCTACTGGTTTTTGCGCTGCTATATGACCACACTGCCTGTGCCGAGCCACGGACACCGGTGCCCGTGACTCATCGCGGTGTGTATCACGCGACCGTCTCGAAGAAGACGGGTTCGAATTGACACCAAAGCTAATTATCAATGCCATAAAGTGATGGTCAGTTCCAGAGTCCCAGGAATTTCTGCAAATGCGTCTTGTTTCGCTTCGCTTCTCCGGTTTGCTTGTCCGCGTGTTTTTTTTTTTGCGAAACAGTCATTGAATATAGATTTTCTTGGAAAGAAATATCGTTCCTAGCCTTCGCAAACCGCGAAGATCGTGAGGAGATCGCGGACAAGATCTTACATCTAATGCTTTCCAAGTGAGAAATCATAAAATGGTACGAAGATTGCATGGAAAAAAGAATATGCAGCATGGGTAAGGGAGAAAAACGAGGAGACAGACGAGGCCACAACCCCAAAGGCGACCGAAAGCGAACCCACAACTCAACCACCATGTGAGTTCGGCTCATATGTATATGTATGTACGTATGTGTGTGTGTGTGTGGGCCTTTTGACAAGTTTATTGACAAAAACGCCAACTTATGCATCAGCCGTTGATCGTTCGCCCCGTTCAGCGCTGTTGGGCGCGCGAAGCTTGTCCGAAGATCAAAGAATTAGCCGGGACTCCGGCACCACCACCACCACCCAGCCTCCCCAGCCAGCCGCCCTAGTCAGCCAGCCCACGCCGTGTCGCCTTGTCGGTGCGTTCGTCTCGCAGTTAATCGGTCCATTTAACGGGAAACAGAATGCCGCATCCAGCATGAACAGGCAATTAACCACCCCGAATCCTATCCGATTCGGCCCGATCTCTCCTCCCCCTCCCCCCCCTCCCGCACGACTCCCCCACTGGGTGGGTCTCGCTGGTGAGTGGTGAGTGTCGAGACTAAAAAGGCAGCTCAAGAAACACCAAGTGTCTGTATCGCGGCTGCACGCTTCTGAGAAGTGACGATTTGGACCCCGCGAGCCTAATTAGCTGCCTCGGCGTTGCGGTGCGGTCAATTTGCGACGGAATCGATTTGAATGGCATCGCCGGCGAGAAGACACGAACGCTGTTGCGAATGCCAGAAATGCCGAAATTCGCGCTTGTGCCAATGCCGCAGCAAAATGCAATCCGTACCGACTGTGCTGTGCGACTCCTGCTCGCATCGTTTCCATTTTGTCGCTTATGCTGTGGGGGCTTTTTTGTGCGCAATTATGCTTTCACCAAACACTCCAACACACACACACACACTGTTTGAGACGACATTATGCATTATGACGCTGCGCACCGCGTCAGTGAAACGTGTTTGATGCGGTGCGCATATTCATCAAAGCGCTTTACATGCCAGCTAAATCATTATAATGTTTCGTAATTAATGTTGGTACTTTGTGTGGGGGTTTCGGGGGTTGCTTTTTTTTCACCCTCCTCGCGTTGTCCCATTTGGGCAACGCGTTCACTTTCGTGTGTCGCACAGCAAACAAACCTTAACCGATGCTAATATCCTCACTAATTATCTGCTAAAATAATAAGTTTGCAACACCTGCAGTCTGTCACTGCCGGAACGGTGGCGCAACACCGCTTTGACGTCTTTATTGTTTTGCGTCGGTTTGAGCAGCTCGTAACGCCGTGTGGTGCAAAACATGTTGGCTAACATTTTGGCAGAGAAAAACAAGCGGCTGTTCCCTGCATCGGCTTTATCGGGTTCATCCCGGCCCCGGCGATCGGAATTGATTTTTAAAAGTGAAAGATCTCACAGCTGAACGCTGTTTCCGCACGACTCTTTGTCCCTCTCTCTCTCTTACACACACACACATTCTGGATAGTGGCGGTTCCCTTTTGTTGTCTGCTGCCTCCGAAATCATTCTCTTCATTTTAATTTTAATAATTTTATTGCCTCGCGAACGAGTTGGTCCCGAACGAGTCCGCCGCGGTGGAAATGAATGAAATAAAACATAACTAAGGAAGAAAAGAAAGAAAAAGCGTAATAATAATAAGCATGTCCGTGGCAACATCGCATCCGCATCGTACGCGGGGCTGATCCACACCCGGCACGGTCCGTACATTAATGAAAACGGCGCACTTCGGCTGCGGCTTTCTCGTGTTGCGCCTTCCTTTGTGTTCCCGCATGCCCGGTCCACAGTCCCGGGTTGCCTTTCATATCCGCCGCGGATGTGATCGGTTCGAGCGGCTTGTTTCGGCTAACCAAAGAAGCTCGGGTAGCTCCGTGGCCACCGGCACTAGGCAGGGAAGAGAAACGAAGCCCCTCGTGCCGTAATATGTTATCATTTAATTTAATATTTCTTCCCCCGGGATCGCTTAGCGAGTGACGTTTCACATAGGCGGCGAACCTTCTTATTTTTTTCCTTCTTTCGCTTTGCCATCTCCCTGGAAATGAGCCCCTGTTACGTGGAGTGGAGTTGGGTTTTTTTTCTTCCTTTTTGCTGTCGCCCGAAAACCATTGGCATCGATTCGTTTCTCACTCGGATGTTAATTAGTGTCGTTGTCGTTGTCGGTAGTTTTCACGTGTTGGTCAGATTTTTTGTGTCTCTGGATCATTTTCAATTTCTTTAAAAAAAACGCAAGATATTTTTTGGTTCATTGTCTCCAGTATCCAAGAAAATGGCTACCGCATTAAATAGAGTACAAAAATCACACTAGTACGATTTTCTTTTTAAGGATGTGTACATTAGCATGAGATCCATAAGTTAAAGATGGCTGACGGTCAGAAATGACTCGGCAAACGCCACATGGTCGCCATGATGGTAAGGCACTTATAACTTTCATGGACAATCATTGCATCTGATCTTCAAGAGAATCTCTAAGCGAAGAAGCAGTTGAAATGGTTGAACGAATATCTAAATGTTCCAAGATCTTCAAATTTGACGATGAATATTGGGTACTCATTGGCATTAAACATTAAACTTAAAGTTCTCCAGATTTCTGGCACTTTCTTTTGACTTGGATCACTGATCTTTGCTAATAGCAAAAAAAAATCTGCAATAATATTCGAAAATTGCTTAAATCGACATGACAATCAAAGTTTCATTATCGATCAATCCGTAACTTGAACAAGGTTGAATAAACGTCTTATAAATGACATTGGAAATGGCAAGCAATTATTTGCAGTTAACACACAAACATCTTGTGGAACGTTTGAAAACGTCGACGAAACAAAGTTCCATTTAAGTAACTTTTTCCTCCTCTCCGCATCGCATAAGACGGGAAACAAAGAAGAAAGTGAACCGTGCGGCAGGCTCGTCAATCGCCGGAATGGCATCTCATTGAGGAGGAAATTAGATCTCAATAAAGTTTTATGATTTTATAGCACCGCGTTAAACAGGAGCAAGGAGAAGTAGGAGAGAACAAAAAACATCTCCAACGAGCTTTCCGAAAAGAAAGACCGCCAAACGGTACGGCCGGATGGCGAAAGGTGAGAGAATAAGAGAGAAAGAAAGAGAGAGAGAGAGAGAGAGAGAGAGAGAGAGAGAGAAGGAGAGAGAAGCCTCAGCCTATTGCAGCGAAACAAAGCAAAAAAAAGCGGGTTAAAAGCGCGCAATGTAGCGATCAATCGAGTCGATCGGGGCCCGTAATCGAAACCGGTGGTCGGTGTGCGCCTTTGATTGGGCGATGCCATCCGGCCAGCCCGGGCACCCAGCACCTTTTGTTGTTTGTCTTTAATTTTAGCGTTGCAATTAACAAATTGTACTAATGTTGGCCTGACCCTTATTTTTTCCACCCGTTACAGAGCAATCGCATTTAAACCTGTTCGCCAACCGACCGCAGCCAAAGAAGAAAAGGAAATCACGGACGGCGTTCACTAACCATCAGATCTTCGAGCTGGAGAAGCGGTTCCTCTACCAGAAGTACCTGTCACCGTCGGATCGGGACGAGATAGCGGCCGCCCTGGGGCTTTCCAATGCGCAGGTAAGTTCGCTGGCCTCCTGCTCGTTCAAGGAAGCGAGTGCCGCCAAGAATTGTTGCCCAAGCTAGGACGGCTACTGATGTGCGTCTAATGTCCACACAGGTCATCACCTGGTTCCAGAACCGTCGGGCCAAGCTGAAGCGTGATATGGAGGAGCTGAAGAAGGACGTCGAGACGGTGAAGGTGCTGTCCGCGCACAAAACCTTCCTGGAGAACGTGAACGATATGAACATACTCAAGAAAAAGATCATGCACGACGATGGTGGCAGCCCACAGAAGTAAGCTTCACCCATTTACCCACTGCACAAACTAGCAACAAAAGGAACTTTAACCGTAGCTAATTTTCCTCGCAAACAGCGCATCCTTCCCACAACCCTACTATCTGCATAGAGTGACATAGGTGTAACAAATGTGGCTCACACAGAGAGACAGAGAGAGAGAGAGAGTTTGTTTTGCATTGGTACTTGACACTTACGTGCGTAGAACAGAAGCGTTCGAATGCCCAGGTCCCGTGCGATCGAACAGACTAGCGGTGGGTCAATATTCGGTTTTAAAACTATTGTTTAACCATTGTTCGACACGTAGCTTGTAACGGCTGTGTGTTGTGGCGCCAAAACGGAGCACGGAAAGTCGTGCAAAACCCATGTCTGCCACCATGTGGTGTGTGTCGCCGTCTGTGTTCACCTCACGAAACCGGTGAGGCTGTGTTTTTTTTTTTATTAGCGGAGCGTTTGTTTCCTTGGCCGTTCGTCTATAAATCGTATTCGTTTGTACATATAGTGAATTAATCAACATGTGATGTGATGTATCTTTTTTTTTTGTTGGTTTGTTTGAGAAGCAAGATGCAAGACTGCGTTATCAGTTAGTAGAGAGTTGTAAAGATGTCGTAACACCTACTCTTTAGCTGAGTTAGCTAGAATAACGAGCGTAGAGAGCACCGGATTCAAAGATGAATGAAAAGTATTATTATTGTGCGTAACAGCGTAACACACAGGCCGGGCGAAACTGGTTGTCTATTTTTTTAATTTGCTGTCTTTACCCTTTTAATAGTTAGATTGTTGTGTGATAACTGCTGTTGAGAGCAGCAGCAGCAGCAGCATGGCCAATCCGTGAGGTGTACTTTGTGTGCAGGCTTTTCGGGGTTTCGAATTCATTCGTTTTCGCTTGCCCGCCGAATTGCCCGCCGCATGAAGTTTTGTGTACATACATTTCATATTGAAGCAAGCACAATTTATCACAAAAACATCATTTCGGTAAACGTATTAGTATTGGCGGTAAATATATGCGTGTGTGTGTTTGTGTGGTTATACATTGAGACGAGCCTGTTGTCTGGCAGATCGTAAATATAAGGCACAAGCTCAAACCAACCAACCAAGCAAGCAAGCAAGCAGCAGCAAATAGGCTAATCTAGGTTTTACACACACGCGAACTTTTGGGTATATTAATTTAAAAACGCACTAGCAAAATATCTAGCATAGAAACACACACTTACAAACAAAAACCCTACTAACGGATAGCAAAACTACTCGCAAAACGAACCCAAGCTTCAAACAAGGCCCAGTGTATTTCGTGATTGTACATTACTAGACTGTATAAGTAAGAAGAAAGCGACCGAAAATCGATCATACTGCAGCGATCTAGAACGATGCTCACTGATGTAAAACTGTGACCAGCGATAACTTCATAACTACATCAATCGTGTGCGCATAGCCACTGCACACTGCTGGGAAAGAGAAAATCTGTCAGAAATACATGAAAATGAACGTACGAGCTGTTTTTAATGGCTCTCAAATTGAAACCCTCCTGTGTTGCTTTTCGAACTGATTTAGTGTCAAATTGTTGGGGGAAACCAATTCCCAAGCCGAGGCTGAAAAACCACAAGGGTAAGTGTCGAAGAAGTGTGATAGTACACACGCCCGAAAGAAACTGTGTCTTGCAAGCTTTGAAAGAAAGTAATGACGTGTTGACAAACGTAGGTATGTTGCGTTGGTACCTTGCTTGCGGTTGTAATAAGCGTTCGCTTTCATTGTGATCGTTACATTTATTGGACTTGGCATGATTTCGCTTCCGCTCGGTGAAATTGTTAATAGATTAATGCTCGTATATTTATGGTAACACGGCGACGGTTGTGCCTCTACAATGCCCAAAGGATTTGAATGAGTTTTGTTGCACCGGGTAGCAGTTCGGGTTGCCACTTCACAATTACTTGCCAGATCATGTCTGTCATGTATCGACACGCTGGAGTTTTTATGTTTACCGCATGTTTGGATTACCGCATATTAGCGCTTTACACTCCAGCTTGGTATGATGTGAGCTACCCTAATGGACGAGCAATAACAATGTCTCAAATTTTCGAAGAGAAGTGTTTAATAATGATATGTAACTGGTGTGTTTTTTTCAAAGAGAATTGTAGCTGTTGTCATATATTTATATATTATTTATACAATTAAAATAAAAGCGATTTTTGATAGTTGAATTCATTGGTAGGTTCCTTGGTGGTTTTGATGGAAAGAAATTTGAAACTGTAATTATCTATGTTATTTTTAACATATACAAATATGCACAATTTGAAAATTTCTGTTGAGTTTATGAAGATTTTTCTCATTTTAAAGTTTGCAATTTGAAATATTCCGTTGTATAACATGGCAACTCAACTGTGGTCAATTGACTCTTTCTCGTCGACGAAGCAGTACTCTACTGAACTCTGGAAAACCTTTTTTCCAAACTTTTCTAAGTAATTCATCTCTCGGTCATTGCCATTTGAGTTACATTGTAAAGAAAAGAGGAATCGTAATTAGGATTTCAAATGCATATATCAGGCTATTTGAAAGAGTTTTTGGAAACAAAACTTGGAAGTTACTATGAATCTTTGTTTGAAGATGTGATATTTCAACTGAGGTTACTTGAAATCAATTTATTTGGATCCATAATCAATTTTTTTTCTATAGCTTTTATGTGATTCTACAAAAACTGTCCATCTTGGTCCGCCTTGCCATAAAGTCTAGAACGAGGTAAAATCTAGAATATTGATAATTATTTTAATGAAATAAACACTGTTGTATATAATCTTTTCCGTGTTGTTTTATTTATAAGGTTAGAATTGTACCCTTGAGTAAGTTATAAATTAAAACAAAATTGTAAACTAATTCATTTTGCATTATAAAAGAGATTCAAAACATAAAAATTGAAGTTTCGACTTACAAGTTTTCCAATAAATCATACATAGAATAAAACAAAGCTTCAGACAGTATGACGACACTAGCAACGAAATCAACTCAATTCATAATTAATGCTTTTCCAACAATTTTTCCTTGTAAATGCTTCATGTCATATTTTTTACAGTTTCATGTTTGAAACCATCGATTAAAAAACAAAAATAGAAGTAATTAACGAAAGTGCCATCACTTTTGTAAGGTACGTAAATTTCCATGCAATAGTATATGCATGATGTTTTGTAAGATTTTCTTCCGTTGAGCTAATGTTTCCTCCCATTTATCCAATCAGCCGGTCCGGTTATGATCTCAATTAACTTCAATCATACCGAGTCGCTTAGCGCTGCACTACGCCCTAGCAGCACGCAATGGGATCGGTTTTGTTGTTTTTCCGGTATCAAATATCCTGAGAAGCTGGCCAGCTGACGAGCAAAGGAACCGATGGACCGATGAGCGGCATTCCATTTAAGCATCGTTTTTCCACCACCCAAACACGAAGTATCAAGCATTTTTCGAAAAGGGTTCTGTCGCTACGATCCCTGACGATTGGACCGAACACTGGGAGAAATTTGCCCGGGAACACCCAAATAATGATGGGGTAGCTTATTATCCTACCCAATGAGCTCACCTTTTGCTTACAGCTGTTTAGTGTGGCCATCGTGGAACAGTGAAAAGAGAGAAAGAAAAAAACATACAGACACAACGAACAAAGTAAGAAATTAACCAAACAGCGGACGGATGCCACCCGGTGCGACAAACCACGGCCACCGCCACCAATATCCACAAAACACGTGATGCGTGATGATGGGGCAGGGATGATATTTGAAAACAAAACCACAGCCCGGACAGCATGGGAGAATTATGATGGCTTTATTAAATAATTGAGTAGAAGCGCTGCTCGAAACAGTTTCATCTGGGCTCTCTTTGCTGGCACACACCGGTCCTGTTTTAGAACGGTGTGGTCTCCAACCGGGTGTACGTTTGCTGTTGTGCTGCTATGCATCCCTGGTTTGGTGAAGGGTTGCTTTTCCTCACTGGACCACACGCGGTCCAATCCAATCGGTTTGATCCGGGGTTGGCGTACACAAAATAAGAAGCGAGAACGCGAAACACGAAAACCGAGAAATTATCAAATTTAATAACAATTCGTTACACACGATCCGTTCAACACGGTTCGGTCGGGCGCAGCAACTGAAGGGGAAAGCAATGCCCCGGCGAACGATTGTTACGAACGTGGAAAAGTCGAACATTCACCAAAAAGGTGCTATTAGCCGCTGTTAATCGAAACGCCCTTGAAACGCCGCAAAACGACCAGTGTGGCCCACCACCCGGCCCGGGAGGTGGAAAAACGATGCTGCCTAGTTCACGACAATAACATACGCATCCTTGCTTTTTTTATTTATTTTGATTGCCTTAAAAAAGCAATAACAACTGGAAAAAGTGACTACCAGTATCGATATATGCAGGCTATACTACGGGTAAAGGTCTGGCCGTTTTCGTTTTCGTTCGCAGGGAATCGTACCAGCTGCTGGTCGGAACAATGAGCGTATTGCTGCTATACAAAGGATGTACGAAAGTGAATACGAATGTACGAATACACATTTACACAATTCCAATTCATGCTTACAAATCGTACGAACTACATAAAAACACGCACTGAAATCAACCAATGGGAATCGACATTAAACGATTGTGGTGAAGGTTATGGGAATCGATTTAAAATGGTGTTTGTATGCTTTTTCTCGTCCTAAGGTTCTTAGGTACCTTTGGTGGATCCGAAAAGGAGCCAAGAAAACGGAAAGTCGTTTCAAGACAAGACTTTAGGATGGTTTAAAACAAATAACTCCAAATAAAACGTTAAACTTTTCACTACCAAAAACAATTTATCGTTCCGGTGGTTCATCTTCAATCGAATTCCCTTTGGATCAATTTCCCAGCGGTTAAACAAATAAGGGTGCTTAAGGGATTCAAGGACCCAAATGACACTGCATACTGCAACTGCCCTTCGTTCATGATATCTTTATCGAGTCACGTCAACGTTACCATTTGGCAAATAATTATTACGTTTTGTGCGTGGTTAACAGTACCGTAGTACCGGTCAATGGACAATTACAATAATACAAAGGCCTAAGTGTGGGTTTAGGTTTTTGTATGTAATTGCTTCATTTCATTTGCGGGAAAGGAAACTCTAATGAATTTAATAGTAGGATTTATGTTTAAAATTATGCAATCAAAAACAGGGGATGATAAATGGCTATACATTTTGCATACATATTTGCATGTATTAGTAAAACCCTTTGGGTTAATGAATATAGCACACAATAGTTTGTGACCAAAGTACATCCCACAAAACGTAATGGCAATGAGTTAATACGGGGAATAAAAACAACTACCAATAATTAAACATTGTTTACTTTTTTTAATTAATTCTTCTTTACCCATTTGTTTACGAATTTATACAGCAAATAAGGTGCACACTAATGAATAGAGAATGGCTTTAACCTCGAGATTGATATATTTATTTACCGAATCAATATCAATCACACCACTTGCCTCAACAAACCAGCTAACGTTACGAATGAAGGAATGATTTGTTTGCTATTTTCTCTATTTTATTTCTATCGAAATAACCAAACGAACCGTGACACAAGCGCAAAAGGGGAACATTGCAAACCAAACAAGGAACGCTGCTACCTCCAGAGATCTGCAGAGCCGGAGAATAGCTCACTTGGGCTGAGGCGGGCTTGGCGTGATTTCCGGTCCGGTTGCATTTGCACCAAATAAATAAAGACAAACTGCCGTTTAAACACCATCTTAGTCACACGATTTGTTATGTAGATGCGATTATTTATGGACACCCCGGTGGGAGTTCGATGCACGTGATGAATCGTATCGTTGGCTTCCGCTTGGTAGAAGCAAAAACAGGGAAAGAAATGTACGTGTTCGGCTAAACCCGAGAAAGAGATGGACGCAAAAGAGGAACGATTTCGATGTTTGAAGTTTAATTAAATGTAGACTGATACAGAGATGTAGAAGAATATTTCCTATGAATGGGAAGAAAATGGTCCAATGGCCGGTCGGTACCGAGGCCAACAACACGACCCGTACATTGGCGGGCCAATCTGGCCATCCGAGACCAGGTCACAAATTAGCAGTATTGCGTTTTAAGGGACGCCACAACAAACGAAAGTCTCTTAATTAATTCGTACACCTTTGTTGCATTGTGTTACAAACTCACCGTGCCTGAGTGCCCGCTGCGTGCCACGTGCCTTTCGTGCCACGTAACGGACTCCGTCCTGGACACTGGAGTTTTCGTATGCGGCCTCCTTGTTAACGTTACCAACACGCTTAGTGATACCACTCTTGTTGGTTTCCATCGAATATATTTACCAAAAACCAAAAAAAAAAAAGTGTAAGAATAATTACGATAACAACGCCCCATGCTGACTACCTTGTTTGTTTGCTGAAACCGTTGCGTGAAGGAAACAAATAGGCACCGGGGTTCGAGACGATGACGGATGTCTCGTTATTAAAAATTCAAACTACACCTTTTTTTGCCAGGCCTGATACCACAAGACGGCGCAGTGCGCTCTTGCAGCGCTAGTTGATTGAACCAGTTCTTTTCGTATGGTTTTCTTTCTTTCTTTGGTTTTATTCTAAGCGATAACAGACACGAATGAAGCAGCACTGCGTACGGCGACTAACCATGCTATACCCCCTCACATTTAGCCGGTGGGATAATGTTTGCTGCTTCGTTAAATATGTAAAATATTGACTGAGTTCATGTAATATCGGTATTAATTTTATGTTGATTTAGCACTCTTTTTTGCCTGCACTCGCTTTCAGGATCTCAACTCGATTCCCTCGAGTGGTTGGATTCTTTTCACTCACAAGGAAAGTTGACGTGTACGTTACCCAGCGTAAGGAGGATTCGATTCCAATTAGTAAATCGATATTTGCCTCGTGCCTGTGACTCCATACCGTTCCAACCGCACCGATACCATCGGTCGCCCCGTTCGCATACGAATAATTCAGTTTTAATGAATTTTCTGCGAGACGAAAGTTTAACCCGCACCAGTATGGACGGGTAGCAACTGGAGCATAAAGATAGCACTGCCACGTATGGTAACGTGTTCGGTAACATTGAAACACTAACAACGTGGAACCAAACAGAATGGTTGGCGTTCAGCTCAGTATTGGTTTGTTCAGGCACAGAGATACCACGACTGCACAGTTGAAGGCCCGAACCGTCAACGTGGCAATCGTATGACGACTTGACAGCTGTCAACCGACAACAGGGCGCAATGGTGGACGAATGGCCGCACGACCAACCGGACCACGAATGGCCGCTGACGAGGCAGAGACCTTTAATTAATGCGGCACGATTAATGGTGCTCGATGGTGGCAGCATATCGGTATGTTTTAGTCTAATTAGTAGCCACGTCGCATGGTCCAGGAAGGCAAATAAGGGTACGGGGTCTCTCGTTGGTGGTGGAGTTGTGCTACTAAAGTACAAAGAACACGAGACCAGTTAAGCAAAATATGAAAAAAATATTGCTTGAATGATAAATACAAAATCAACTATTTATTCCAGAAGTTGAGGTTAGGATTATCGCATGACATCGTAACAAAGTGTACGATCCAATTTACTTAAACAATTATAGAAGAAATATCATCAACAAATACAGGAAATACAGAATAAATACATTCCAATTCCTCGTCTAAGAGACTCCAAGAAAGTTCTTGAAACGACTCAGAATTTCTCCTGATACCTTAGATGTCTTAGAATTGCTCAAAATGCCAGCAATGCAGTAGTGGTTTTATTAAATATGACAAAAAGACGAGTGTTCCGGCCCTCTTCAGTAGGCGCTCACCTAGGGTCACACAACGCAGGAAGTCCGGAAAAGCGGATATCAAGTAGATGGAATCATTTTCAATCAGAGAAATGGATTTGGTTCTCGATTTTTAGAACCAGTTATAAATGAATCGACATCGTACAGTACTCACTACAATATTCTAGTAGGACAGGACAACGACAACCGCAGAGACTGTCGTGCGATATTTTCCCAATATTCGCCTAATTATCGCACACTACACGTTCGAACATTCAACTTACATCTGTGAAGATTTCTTCAGATATCTGTTTGGGATGTGTCAGTGAGTAAGATGATAGTGAGTAATTTGGTTTGATCACGAATAGTTCCCAGACTATTCAGTTGCAGTGAGAAATCCATTCAACTGTATCCAGTATCGGGCGGCTCGGTGGTGTATTTGGAAACGGCGCTAGTCCCTACCACGACCGGACCGGGTTCTAATCCCATCCGGACCGTTCCCCCGTAGTGAACACTGACTATGCAACTACGTGGTATCTAATAGTCTAGTAAGCCATTTGATGGCCGGCATGACCGAGTAGGTCGTTAAGCCAAAGAGAGAGAGTGTATCCAGTATCTTTAGTTTTGGAGCACCTGCTAATATGCCGCTCAAAATCTCCAAAGAAATTGATCCACCACAGCATAACAGTGTTCTGTTAGCGTTCGATAGATATTTCCCATTTCTAAATTAAAGATTTGTTTCACATCATAGTGTGTAGCTCTTGCAAAACCGTTCTACAATCGTATGGATGCGGTAAATCTCAATTTGGAACCTTATTTCTACCGTTCGCTTTTATTTTCCTCTAGGAAGCCAACGGTCGAGCAAAATAGAAACAACAGTTCGTCTGCTTTTCATCTCGATTTACTAATTGCTAAAAATATATTTAATATCGCTTCCGAGCGGACCAATCAAAAGCCAGCGCTTCCGAGCTGGTGTTACAGCGAAACAAGGTTCCACTTGCGCCTGTAATCGTCCGAAATCGCTGAAAACTTCCACATCGATCGTCGATTCTGGTGCTTTCCCTTCCGCAAAAATGATGATCATCAAACGACGGTCCACGACGGCCGCCCTCTGTAGCCGCTGTCGATCGGCTGTAATTGCCTTCGTTTAGCCATGATCGTTTGAGCGATGATCGGCCATCAGCGCAGTGGGATGTCGGCAATATTAGGGAGGAAATTCGACAAATAACCACCGAACCGGTCCGCACAGACGGTGGCATACTCGGGATGGGCAGCATATTTATGATGGATCGACTGCAGCGGGCTTTGGAAACCAATTTTCAACGATCAGCTCCGTATTGCCTGCGAGCTGAAGCTCGCGTTCGATTAGCAACAGCAACCAAATGGTGGGAGCAGCAGCAGCACCAGCAGCAGCATCGGCGGCGGCCCAGTGTTTGCACAGAAACATTTACGCTGCGCTCCTTCGCCAGATCGTTAATTAAAGATTTCAATCTTAATTATTTGTTTTTTACTTTTTCGTTTCAGTTTCATTTTCCTTCTCGATAGAAAATAAGCGCAGTGAAACGGGGGAAATCGGTACGAAACGATCACTGTAGCAAACATTTTAACTAGCGATAATGCTAGTTTTGATTTGATGTTCAGCTATGTATCATTAATTTAATTTTATTTAAAAATAATAATGATTTATTTTCATACCAACAACACTAAAAGGTGTAATAATGAAAACAAATAAATTCATATCATGGTGTACATCACATGTGAACATTGACAACTTGACAATTTCGAACAAAAATGAACCACAGGTAATTGAGAACGTCATTGTTCCGGAAGATGAAAAACTTGTCAAAAAAAAGCCATGAGAATAGGTTACAAACCTTTTCATCCGTTACAATAATCCCAGCAGCTTGGAAAAATCGTACATTCAATAAATCGAGTTCATAAGTATTACTTGTTATTTTATATTAAACTGTTCGCTTATTAGACATCATTCAAATTTGTTTAAATACCTACCAACTTAATAAAGTAACAACTTATTTGTATATTTTTCATTTTATAACATGTTTCCCACAGATTACAATTACAAAATCTTCTGTTTCAGTTCGGGTTCAGCATTCAGAACGAAGTTTGTACACCCCTAATGTTAAAGCAAGGGCATTGCTCGGCAGTTTACTAAAGACCAACTGAGACAGCAAAGTGATTTATTTGTTTGTTTAACTGCCTAATGATATTAAATAGGGGGGTTCCTGGATTCTACACAATTGAAAATTAAAATCGATTTAGGTTTACGCAATTTTCCGTAATTAATGCTATTAAAATTCGGCTATTGTCAAGAATGGATGGCCATGTTTCTTAAACATGGAAGTTGAAGATGAAATAAATTTGAAGTTTTTGTAAATAGTTTGTTTTTAATGAAAACCACGAGAAACAAGTTACTTTTCTTTAACTTTTTACCAATAAAACCTTTAAATCTTTTATTAGCTTTAACACATGTTGACGTGTTACTGAAAACCATCACTCGATCGGTAAATTTTCACTTAAAACACCGTCCACTGGTTTAATTGCGTTCCGTGCCCGCGCACTGTTGTGATTATTTTCAGCCTATTAAGTTGCTTCCAGCAAACGTGAGGCCTGGGTCGTCCTGGGTGTCTGGCGTACACGACGCTTCCCTTCCTATCGCTGTTACAACGCGCTACAAAGCCGCCCAAAAAACCGTTCGCCCCCTTTTGCACCGCGGTAGCTGCCCGTGAGAAGAGATTTATATGTGCCTGTAGCTCATAAAAACCGACCCTTCGCGATAGGATGGGCACTTCATTTCAGCACCTCATAAAAAGCCGGCGTGAAATCGACCATCAAAAATTGCCTTCAATCTCGACCGAACCACGGCGCCCGGGCACGGAAATTCGTGACACTCCATGACGAGGCACTTGTGTCGCTTGTTTGGAAGGTTTTTCGCCTGGTTTCTGCTACACTCGCATGGAATTCGTGTACATTAGTTTTAGGTGTACGATGATAAATTCTTATCATCCGGGCGCTCCGGGAGGCGTCACCAACACAAATCGGTGAATCTGTTACGGACACTTGTACGTTACCAGTTTTTCCTTCTTTTTTTCTACATCATATCTGGTGAAGCTGAAGCCTCTTTCCAAGGGACGGTACAGTACCAGAGACGCGTGATAGTAGCAGATAGGCGACAGTGTTGATGGCTGATAATTTATCTTCCACCGATTGTTTGTCACGATTGTTTGCGTTTGAAGAATTTAATTATGTTGCTTACAAGTGTTTCTTTTTTTTCCTCAGAATTTACGCTCTTTTATGGAAGCTGGTGCACCAGCTAGGAGTGTTTGAAATCAGTTTGATATAAGGGTTATTAGACTACCAGGAAAAAAAAGATATTACTTGAAAGAGCATATAGAATTATAAATGGTACAGCTCCAAATTTACAACACTCAGTCATACTATATTCTTTAAAAATGTAATTATGTTCCAGATCTACCAGTTCGACTTTTGGTTTGCAATCAGCACTGTAGCACACACCTGCAACCTGTTGGAAATTTAAAAAAAAAATCATTGCTCACCCGGTGGGCCACTCACACTCGTGAAATCAGTGCAGCCGAAGCATAAAGTGGGAAGTGTAAAATACGATGGCACAGGGCCTCATTTCGGTCTTGCCGCTCATTCATTATCCATTTATGCTGATGATGCTGAAAATGTGCGCCAGCAGCAACGCCTGCACACCGGTACGCCGATGATCAACGGAGCCGAAAAATATGATACACACACTCCGCACCGGTGGGTTGTGTTTGCAGATGGATCACTTCGCTGCCGTAGTAGCAGTAGCACTGGTAAAACTGGCTCACACCTTCCCCAAACCCCAAAACGGTTGGAACGATTTCCCGAGCCGAGGGAAAATGCGTTATGCTCTTCCCGCTCGATCGGACATCGTGCCGATTGCTGCCGTACGCGCGGAATGCAAAATAAGTAAGACAATTAGACGTGGCAGAAGAGAAGGCCAAAAAGGCAACAGCCAAAAAAAAAGAAGGTTTGATTGTTGAAATTAAGTACCGTTCAGTATCGATTTGATGACCGTTTCATTACATTACGTTCTTGATTGTGAAATTCGGCTATATCTTTTTGCAATCCGTAATGGTAGCAATCGGTATCACTCGCTGGTATTCAGAACAATTGCAGCTGGGAAGGGTCAGCAGAATATTAATGTGTAGAATTCGCCGGGTTCTCATTCTCTTTTTCTCTTTCTTTCTCTCTCTCTATCTGTGTCTCTAAAAATGTCTATGACACTTAAAACGAAATCTAAACCCTAAAATAAATAACTCAAATATAATTTACATTTAAGGCTATGCAAAACAGTTCAGATGCAGCTAAATGCATGATTCAAATTTCAATAAACCAAAATACAAGTGCCTTTCTTTAGTACAATGAGCTAAGGATAATTTACATGTTATTTCTTTTTTTACTTGTTTGATAGCAAGATTATTTTACTCTTCTTATGCACTTTTGTTATTTTTAAAGATAAAAATACAGGACTCGTCTCTTTTCTATTGGGTAATTGTTTAATATGTTTGTATTCTATATTCCCAGAATGCAATTTTTTTTTTTAAGAAAATTATTATAACCCTCGTTGACGTGGTACATATTACCTCGTTTTTGTATGTATTATTAGTAACAGCAAAAAAAAAACTTTATACGCTGTATGTTTTGCATTTTTACACTCGATCCGGAACAATCTCTCGCTCTCGCGATCTTTTGCCAAATTACGGAAATTCGCACGCGTGAGATTCGCTCGCAAACTACGCAGGCTCCTGCTCGTTAATAACATATTTCAATCGCTTTGGACTTTAATTTCCATTATGATGATGCGTGTTCGTTCCGTACCTTCACCAGCATATTCGCGCCCCGAACGATCGATCGATCGAGTTGCGCGAGTTGTGCGCCTGCCTGCCTGCCTGCTCACTGCTGGATCATCAATGCAGTCGGTTGTTTGGTGCGGTCCAGATTTGGTAGAGAGGTTCGCTCCTGCCGCTCCACACTGGTTGGCGCACTGCCGGGCAATGCCGGGCAGCCTCCGAAAACGGCCTCCCAGATTGCGCGATGAGTGAGATAGAGTTATTACCTGTTGAGTGTGGCCGGGCGGACCCGTGGCAGTGGCCGGAGTGCCCCGGAGTGTGGACGCAAAATGTTGGACGCGGCCGGGCAGCCTCCTCCTGCTCCACCTCCTCTTTTACCGTATTATATCGTACTTAAACACATTGTCGGCGCCTTTGATCTTCTACCAATTAGCTTAACCGACACCTAAGGCCGCGGCTTCCTTTGACCACTTAAAAAACATGATGGAAGTTCGAATGCCAGCGCGGGACCGCCCGTTCGGTTTTTTTTGTGTTTTTTTTTTTTGTTTTCGGGAAGGCTCCAACTCCAGTACTCCAACGTTGGCCGGGGTCATTTGTTCGAAACAGTTTCGAATTTTCTGAGCTGATGTGTGCTGTCCCGGGAGAAAGGTTTCGCCGTTTTGCGCCCTGGCGGTGTGGTTTTCTTTGAGTTCTTGCATGAGCTTGTACACTGGACAGTACTGGAACCATGCTAGCCGAGCCTTTTGCGGAAAATTTGTTTTGCTGTGGTCGAACTTTGTTTAAGAGGAAATATTTTGGAACACCTTTTTTTATTGTTCGGGGCGTTCTCAAACTTCCGTCCGGTCGTTGTCGTAGCAGCGCCATATCCTGGTATTCTCTTCTTGGCGAGCGAGTCATCAGTGTTTTCAAGTCGACTGCCGAGACTATCGGATCAGGGTTTTGTAGTTTTTGCTTACAAATTCTGCTGCAAATAATTGAAAGAAGGATGCAATTCGTTGCGGACAGCAACGTTTGCCTGGAATGCGTGACTGTATGTTCGTTGTAGCATGTAGAACACACCCCATTGAATACATTTTACAATTGAGAAGGTCTGAAGTTTTTGGAACACTCATATTCCAGATGTTAAATAAAGTCTGGTATTGTCGAATGAAAATTCGAAGCTTTTATATGATTTCTTTGGTAAACATTGAACATTTCTTGAGGCTACGCAAATTTTAACCAAATTCGTAACTTACTACACTGCCCATTCTTTTATAAAACAAAACAAACAAATGGACATACACTCAGCAGGCCTGGTGTGTTTGGAACTCTTATACTAAAATAAATTTTAAAACTCATATACCAGAAATTAAAAGCCCTTTTATGCTTTCTTCATTTAATTGCTTGATTACTTAAAGTTAGTTGCAAACTTTACCCAAATTAATAAATTACTATGCTTAAACGTCTTTACCAACAGAATATACAAACACACACAATCCAATAGATAACAGACACGATTTGGTACGCTCCGTCGTAACCCAGAGCACAGAACAGATTTACTCCGACAGAGTGGTTTCGGACCAAGAATTTGTCAATCTCACAGATAATCGACCAAAAAGTCATTCCCCACCACAGTTCCTCCGCAAGCTACGTCGCTATGCACAACGCATTCTACACAAAACAGTGTCAGAAAAGGCGACAAGAAGTTGATTTTCCAAGTGAGTGCACATTTTACGTTTTCTCATTTTCTTCTCAACCGTTTTATGTACAATTTTGGCCAACAAACAAACGCACACAAACGTACGCACGACCAAAGTAACGATGAGGGCGATGGAAAGATTTCGGGTTTTCGCCTCGGTTGAGTGATTGTTCGAGGCACCTCAGGAGGGTGATTCTAACTGGAGCACACCCCGTCACTAAACACTGCCGACATTGGTGGCTGGTCCTGCTGGTCCTGGTAAACCCATCCCCAAGCCAGCAAACGGATCGCCTCACCGAAAGGTATCGGAGTGTATCGAGGCCAAAAATGAATCCACCCCTAGGAGCGGATGTGCCAACTCCATGACCGGCACAGAATGTTTGGCGATGGTTACGAAGTTTACAATGTTTAGCGCCATTATGTTTCCTGTGGTGATTTGACAGTTTTTCTCACCCCCAAGTAGC
>STHB01000004.1:4870443-4951883 GCA_018908115.1 Anopheles rivulorum
GCTAAAGGATATGATTTGAAAATTATATCATAACGTAATTTAATAAATATCCTCTATAATGGAATGTTTATGCCTTCTATTATTCCAATGATTTTATCATGCGTCGGTCCAATACGCAAATAATTAAGGTTTGCTATGGAATAGCTAAAAAAATTCTTCTTTTCAAGTTTTAATAACAAAAAGCAGACCACCATTTCAGATTTTTGTTAACTAAAGAGTGTGAACTTAACTAAAGAGTGGAAAGAAATATTAATAATTTTAAGAAACTTATTTGATTATTTACAGTAATTCTTAAGGTTTTTATTACAAAGCATATTTAGAACCAAACATTAAAACAAATGGCATAACAAAACATTGCTTCACTTTTCCCACTCCACCACATTGTATGAATATGTACGTTATGCTAGGTATTTTTCTACCTCAGTTGGCAACAGCCTTGGCCATTCAGCATAAACTCTAGTTACTTAGTATGCATGCTTGTACTCAATCTCATTTTCTTAGCCCGATAAGCGGCTGATGAAATAGAGGAAAACACACATCTTTCAACTCGTTTGCAAACAAAACCCTACCCCACCACCAAGCTATACCACCAACCTTTACCGCCGGTACCTCTCTTTACTCATGCGCTGAATGACCACTGATCTACACGCTAATGAATTTCTTATTAATTAGGCAACATGGAACACTTTTCGGAATATGCAAATTATGTTGGCTC
Source organism: Anopheles rivulorum (assembly GCA_018908115.1). Classification (NCBI taxonomy): domain Eukaryota; kingdom Metazoa; phylum Arthropoda; class Insecta; order Diptera; family Culicidae; genus Anopheles; species Anopheles rivulorum. The sequence continues at coordinate 4,871,159 of STHB01000004.1, forward strand.
GTGCACAGCGCCGCCGCCTTTGCCGAAAGGGCGTCGAAGGGTGCCCGAAGCGGCCAGTGAGCTTTAATTATTTGTTTTTGCACATTTTGCATAATGCCTAACGAGCGAACAACACGCCGACACACACACACACACCGATGGGTCCAAAGTGAACCGACAATTCGGCCACAGTGCTTAACATTCAAAACAGCCCCACGTGTGCGATCGTACATCGAACGTCCATTAAGGCCGGCGAAACTCCGAACCACGGCGAACTTCCGGGCCCCGCACGGATGACGATCGCGCACGCGTTTCGCTGCTCGCCGGCTTGCGGTTCCAGCCAGCAATTGAAATGTTTACAAATCGCCTCGATCGTCGTTAATTTGATGGCGATCACCGCCCCGAAAAAACCGAACGCGTTCTGTTACGCGTTTGGTGGCCCGATTAACGTTACGGCGACCCGTTTTGCGCCGTGATTGGCCGAGATTGGGTGCACCGGTGGTTGAAAGCCCAGCAGTGAGGCTGGCTGAGTGGTGAACATTTCACGTCACCGTATCGCGCAGAATGGAACGCTTTGAGCGGTATTTTAATTATTCCGCAAAACAAAATCAACTCCACCGGTCGGTACTTATGATATTGTTGTTGTTGTTTGGGAGATGGAAGCAAGGGGAGGGAGGAAGGGAAAAGGGGAAGGAAATCAGCCAGCCCAAGGGAAATGATGCCCGGGTCCCTTTTGCCCGTATGCGTACACGCCGTCGCCTTATCTTATCGGGCGGTTTATATTCAATTACTTACGCTTTAAAGCCTTCATTACTGTCGAACGATCGATGGATTTCGAATCGGCACGTTGTTGACTCGAGCAGCCCAGCAAATGCCAGCAACAGTGACGACCCGACGACGAGGCTGCGTAACACAGAAGTGGGTCCCCCGATCGACATCGGACCGGTACGCTGGTTCCGTAGCGAGCGAACGAGCAGAAAATGCTTTTAACATTCCTAGGTGGCCCATGCCAGGCAGCACGTACCACGGCCCCTTTTCCCGCTCATATGCTTCCGCTGCTGCTCTGCGTGTCGTCGCATTCTTATCAGATACATTCTTTTCATTTACCTTTATTTGTCTCCTTTTTTCTGCCGTTCCCTTCCTTCTTTTTCCCCCTCGTTCCGGTGATGAAGCGATGGAGGATGCTTCACATCACAAAACCGTTGCCACAAATAGCGCAAAAGGAAGCTTGAAGTAAGGAAAAAACACAGCCGAACATATAACACTCGCTATCGCAACACACTGAAGTGGACGAATTTAAAAACCCAGTAAATTAACGACTCATCCGCACTGCCAAACCAAACAAGCGGAAAGCAGCGAAATAGGGAAACGTTGGGTATCGTTTTTTTTTTCTTTGGTTTTGGTTTTTGCAGCAACCGGGACCTACGGGTCGGAAAGCATGTGCGGATGAGTACCGATAAGCGTGACACTAATGCTTAAATTGGTTGTCTTTTCGTCCTTTCGCGTCTCAGCGTCTCGACTGAGATTGAGGTTTTTGTTTCTTCTGTCGTTCGATCGTTTCGTGATCATTAGTTTCTTTCCTTCGTTTTTCTTCGTCCATCTCGGGCAACGACAGCTTGTAATAATTTAGCTGCATCGCTTTGCGCCGCAACATTCTCGACCTAGGAGACGACACAGCACAGCTGATAAGAAAGCGATCGATTTAATGTTTTCATTCTCGCCCGTGTGCATCGTGTGCCGGTTACGAAAGCTTTCGAATTGTTATGCACTGCCTACTGCTTTAGCCACCCAACCTACGTAAATGGGGCTGAAGTGTTACGAAATAATGTGGGGATCACATTTGAAACGGTAGTTTGATTGAATGGAAGTATGATGAATGAAAAATCATGTTTTAAATTTATTTGTACTGCTGTGTACTCTTTCAAAAATTAAAATATAACCCTCTTACTTGATATAAACTGCTTCAAATACTTACAGCTGTACAAGATTATGTCTCTAAAAGTTGGGGAACTCATTTTGGAATGTTAATGTTTCTGACGTTCGCATCCGAAAGTCTGAGTACTCTCTGGATCAGGTATTTTGGAAGGTTTTTTTTTTTGTTAAACTTAAACTTTTTTATTCATAAAGAACGGCCGTACCGTATTGTTTCTGCGTATCTAAAGTACCAGAGTAAGCAAACAAATTTAAAATGTAATATTAAAATAAGTTTATAATAAAAATTATTCTCTTAATTTGATCAACCATTTGTTAAACGTAGGAACACCTTTTTATCAATTTTAAAGAACAATCTCAGACACACTCAGACATCTGAGCACATTTTTCTCAAAGTTCTTGGTGTTTCTTATAGAATCTTTTTTTTTAAATCGTTTTTCTTTTTTATTCTATCTAAAATACAGTAATTATTTCGTGTCTTTTAAGTTAAGCCATCGTCGAACTATCTCCAACTCGAAAGCAAAAAAAGAAAACACGATCAATTCTCCTACAAGAAATGCTATTCGGGAAACAGGAAGGAAATGCATTTATCTTAAACATTTTTAACCGCTCACCGACAGCAAAGTTGCTACAACAGCTCGACCATCAGCAGTATCTAATTATGGGCTAAAATAAATATGCTCCCATCAAACGTTTCCAGTTGATTACCCTTGACTTTTTCCCCCCTAAACCGGACAGGTGTGTGGTGGAATCAACCCCACACAGTCCAACAGCAGACAAAACACACAAGACGATGGTCGTTGGGAATCATTTTCAAATCGTTTCAATGCGTCCCCTTGCGTTGAAAACAAATAAACATCCTTCCCGTGAACGACGACGGACGGAGAAAATATAATTAAAATTGATGAATGAACGCAAGACAGTGGCCACCTCGGCAAAGCCACTCGTTTGGGACACCTTACGGAACATTAGGGGTCAGTCAGTACCGACGATGCCACCGAGGAACACGCCGTTCTACCGCGGCATCGTGGTGGGCACTCGGAAGGAAGGCACGATTTATTTAATGTCATAATTTTTACTCCTATTTCCCGTACAAATATGGTGCCGTAGCTCGACGAGCTCGTTCGTACCATTTTTCCATAAATTACCTTCCTGCTTGATGTGTCCGACGTTATTATGGCGGTATTTGAACCAATCTCGGACAAACCGAAACGCAAACCGCTCGCGTCAGCTGTTGCTTCTTCGATGAGTTTTTCGTTTGGAAAAAGAGACGCAAAACCCCCCCCCCCCCCCCCGTTTATTGACCACCCCTTTTTTGTCTTTCTTTTCTTGTCCACCCGGTTCCATTTTCAGTTCCGTTTGCTGCCACCGAACATCGAAGGAACGAGACAAAATTCGCTCGCTGACAGCCCCCGGTCCGGGATGGGAAGGAAAAATCGAAACCCGAAGCACCACGACAACCCAAACCGCAACAAACCCTGGATTGCCTGGAGCGAGTGTCTTCCGTAGGAGTGACGAGGTATGGCAACGTTTTGTTTTGGTGCGTCCCGCGAGGCGTTGCCACCATCGCTTAATCTATCGGGCCCGAAAGCTTTTAACGTTAAACAACACGTGTTTTAAATGTTAATGAGTAAATCAAGAGATTATAGAAATGTGTGTTGCGGTTGATTTTGACCGTGTTTTCTTTGTCCGTACGGCATGGACATGGAGGGCAGGTTGAACAGTTAATGTGCGCTTTTTTTGGATGCCTATTTTAGAAGGATAAGTTTTAGTGTTAACACTAGATCTATCGAATTAGTCGTTTTGACTTAAACGCTTAATTTTCATAACATTTTTTTTTTTGGTGTTAAACTTTTATTCCATAGATGAGGCATTACTTTTAAGCGGATTTACAATAGTGCAAACTACAATATATACAACTCTTCTGAAATTGCTTATAAAGTGACTATTAAAAACAAACGCTTAAACGCTTGATAGTTCTAGTGTTAACCCAGCATTAGGAACGTTAACTATACCGGAGCTTTCGTTCCTTTCCAGCTGTCCTGTGTTTGAGACTCATACAAATATACAAACAAACTCCTTTTACCCAAGTCACTTTCCAACCCAACCTCACACAGCGAACGTCGCAAACTGTCACGACGTAATCACATTAAGGCGATCCTACACAAGATCACGGGTGCTATACTTTTGGTGTTTACCGGTGCGCAAAACATACCTTCTTACATGCCCAGTATGTATGTGACGGACTGGATACCACCTCGTTTCAACACTGGAATGACTCGTCACCCGAACGCCCGGTCTGCGCCGCTCAAGTTCATTGTTCTCGCCTGGTCAAATCCTACCAAAGCACGCAGCGATGCCAGCGCCACGGATTAAGGAATTGAGTTGTTCATTAATCACTCGGTCCCGGGGAACTCTCCGCGCTCGTGATCGGCGATACTTCGCTCCGCTAAACGCAATACGACAGGCCGAAAATCGTTTCCAACGGATTCCCGGACCAGCCCGGCCAAAAAGCATTCATACCACCACTTTTCCCAACCCACGGCCCAAGTCGTCCTCGTCTCTCCCCGCATTTGGGGTCGAATATTAAATGCCGATGGATTTATGTGACGGCGCTTATCGGTGGTTTGGTGGCTAATTGAAAAGCTTTTCGAATGTCTCGGCTTGTTGGCTTCACTTTCCACACATACGCACACACACACACATGCTTCCATACGAATCAATATGAACAATTCATCCACAAGCGTGGATCGTGGAAAGACTTTTGTAGGCATCTCTTCGTTCGATGGGATCGGAAAGAATTTGCATTTAAAGGCGTCACATTTTGACGATACGCTTCCATCGGCGTGGGTTGAAGTTTCCATTCTTAACAGCCAACTTTTATGTACATTTCCTTCACCAAACGAAAGTGAAGATCCACCCGAATGTTTGGCCGAAAGACCACGCAGATATTAGCAGATCGTTACGAGCGTGTAGTTAGGATCGCCGACACCATCGAAGTGATTTCGAAACCCAACTATTACCACCAACCAATCCCTGTCATTACGATTGGTTCCCGGTTTGTAGTTTTCCGAATCTCCACGCCATTCCCTTATGATTAGATTGTTTGATGTCTCCCGCATCGGGTGAGCGCATCTTGTTGAGCTCGGAAGAAGGAAGTTAATTTATAGTTGTTCTCTGCAGTGTGTGTTCTGAACCATCCGCTGATCGTTTGTTTGATCAAGGCGATTGGACGCAAATCGCCAACAGCCGGAACGCTGCACCCAACCGGTTCCGCTCGCTCGATTGTCAACGGAAACGAACGTGATCGATTCGACTGGCCGATCTTGGCCGATCTGTTCTTAAAGCGTTCGGTCTCTCTGTTTCGTGTTTCGATTGATTCCGTTTGCGATTTGACTTTGCCTTAACGGAGAACTCTTGTGTGAGATGTGTTTGGTTTTTTTTTCTTCTGAATGTCTTGTATTCTAAAGAACAAAAATTACCATCATCAACATCGTCATTACGATTATTTGGGCCGGATGGTAATCCGACTCGCCATTACGGTTGTGTTGATTACGATCATTCAAAATCGGATATTTGTCGCTGTTTAATTTAATTATTATTGTTCATAATCGGGTTTTATGATTCCAAGATTCGTGGTTATTCTTTGGGGAAAAAAGAACTAAACGTGAAGTCCTTGTAGTTCTTATTGATGTTCTTATGTTTCTTAGTCAAATTTATACTAAAAAACTGTAATCCATCAAACATGTCGTTTAGAGATAAAGAGCAATACATATTTCCCAACTATTAATGTTAATTAGTTAAAAATATTCCTAAAATAATTTAACCTCACAATTCATAGAAAACCAAACATCACATTCGGACTCACTTCAAATCATACTATAAACTATGTTTCCCTGTGATGAACTTTCTCTTTAATAGCCACTCCGTGCCAATTGTACAGTAGACACAACACTAAGCCACTAAACCAACGACACTAAGTTTGGACAATTATTTCAACACTTTCACATTTGTTTACTCCTTCTAAAATCACAGCACTTAATTCCAGCGGTTCCACAACTACGCAGAGCTTGTCCAATGAGTATGGAAGCGAGCCATCAAAGGCACATTGTTTAAATCCATGTGGAACGAATTCGTGCAATTAAACAGCTATTTATTTATTTTAATGATATACAAAACCTTATTTTGACATTTAATTCTTTCTAAAATGGAGCTCCTATTGTTTTATACGTACAAACATGATCCAGTTACACTAAACAGATGTTTGTGTTAGAAACAAGTTGGAGTTGAATTGCTGGAAGATTTGATTGAATTGAAGTTGCACTACAAATTGTTGAAGTCTATCAAGAATACTTCTCTCTTTCAGGAGCTTTTGCAAACTGGTATGCTTTAAGCAGAATTAATGTCAAAATCATAAGTTTCCTGAGGATTTCTTTCAAATTCAACTTGGAAAGGAATTCAAAAAAATGCTTTAAATGTGGACTCGTAACCCTTGTATTGCATTGTTATTAAATATAATAACTTTAAAATAACATCTTAATTTCCTATCATCGACATCTCGAATGTGGTGATCAAATCGCCTAATATCAATGTGGACTTCATGGCATCCTTTCTCAGTTGCAGCCGAAATGAAATACTTCGCCCTGGTTTAACTTATTTCCGGCACATAAATAAGGTTCCCCTTCCTTTCCATCGTCCATTCGACGATGTCGAGCATTTTCTTAAAAAAAAAGACACACAATTGGCCACTAAAATGGCCGCTGAAAAATCGCGATCCCCCGTATGTGTGTGTGTGCGTGCGTTTGTTACTCTTGCTTACTCGATACAACTGGAGCGCTTTTATTTTATTTCGAACCGGGCCGAACAGATTAAATGTAATTTCAGACAAAGCACAAGCACGAAACGCAAATCGCCCAGCGAACCGGCGAGCGAACGTTTCGGGGAAAATGGTATATTTATTTTGAAATTGATTTCCCCCCCCCCCTCTCTCTCTCTCTCCTCTCTTCCATCTCACCCTCCCTACCTTCACCCCATATAACTCCCCCTCGCCCCACTCACCCCTCGTTTCTAGTTGTGCCCATTTTCCGCACCTTCTAAGCAGTAAATGTTTCGGCCAAATGCGCCATCATTTGCAGCGTCCATTTCCTCGTTGGTTTCCTCGGGCCCGAGCGCATTGTGGACGTGAGCCAGTGGGTTGAGCGAGATACGCGAGATAACATTTTAATGTGCGGTTTTTGTTTTGCGGCACCACGGAACGAGCCACACACACTCAACACGATCGCACACTGCAATCATGGGCTATAAAATTGAAATGAAAACAGCCCTTTGCTTTCACGGCCGGCCAGAACGAACTGGTGGTCACTGTCGTACTGGGTAAATTGCTTTGCCAGCAAAACGTGGCGTTTAAACGCGCTTTTGCACGGACACGACGGTGGCGACCGACGATCGCAGTGTTTCGAGTAGTAAGGAAGTAGTTCACGCTGTTGTTGCGGTAAGGTACGTACTTATGAGCTCGCGCAAACTATCGAATGGAAAATAAAAACACGCGAGAGAAATGGTTTGACTTTCCTTTTTTGCTAGAAACGTTGAAAAATGCGTTGCAAATTCATACGTTTGCGGTGTTAAAAGGCTACATTTACTAATTCGTTTCTTTTGATTTTGAACACTCCACTTTATGATCATGGTGTGGAAGTTAGGCTTTGAAATTGTTGGTATTTCCTGTCCATGCCCCAAAACCGATGCTTAATTCAGACAGTTTATAAATAATTACCCTGTTTGCTAAACAACGTGTACAACTAAAGTCCGTTTATTCTCGCTGCAAAAACCATCCAAGAAAGCAAACGGCGCCCATCTGTAGATGGAAAAACGCCATCGTCCGCCATGCTGAATTTTTTGCTTTTTTTTTTTTTTGGATGGTGGAAAACAGGTCACACCGGGGCACCGGCAAGCTGGCAAAACCGGGTCTGTCGAAACAATAAATTGAATCCAACCACTTCGTCATTGTCTTCGGCATGAAATGATTGCAATGGCAGTTATAAGCGAAGGATTATTTTATTGCACCACGGGCACGGTTCTAGCATACAAAGTATCGTTTTTATTTCTCGCCCTCGCCCGTTCTCCGGGGGATGCCACCTGAGTGGGGCAAATGGGGGCTGGAAGGGAAGAGGGGAGAAGGGGAGTTTTCCACGACCGCACAATCAAGCACAAGAGGGTGGTGGTTTTCGTTCGTTTGAGGATGCCATTTCCTTTGTTTTTTTATACCCCCACATTGCCTTTGATTGAATTTTCCTTCCCACTCTGGCAGTTAGTTGATTACTGTGCCCGGGTACAGCGTATACCTATCGGTCGATTGATATTCCATCTTTGCTTGCCCCTTTCCCCCCGGCCTTCCCACCTCACTTCCATTCCCACATTCCATCCAACGTTTAAGGGCTCATTTTTGGTTACCGCACGCCAAATGCCAAACAGAGATGGCCACTCTTCTAGTGAGCAACCGTTTCGTTTGATTGCTTCCGAAGCGAACAAAGAAAAGAGCCACGGTGCTGTGCCGGGGATGGTAAAAGTAATAGGGTATATTGTTAGCAACAGTACAGGAAATGGTTAACCTTTTTTTGTTGTATTAAAACTCTGAAGAATTGAAGATTAAAACCATAACAAAAATAAAGTTCTCGAAAGAAAAGATGGTATGGTACAAAAATACAAACATGCAATACTTATTTTTATGGTAAGATTATATTTAGCAACACACACAAAATGATCCTTTAGCGAGCTATTTTATAAATATCGCGTTCAATATAGACCCACATGCACAAACATTCTCACAAACCTGTGTGTCGAGACCGCACGGGCACTGCCGCGTGGGTGTGGGAAAACAATGTCTTCCCGAACGGCATCCAGTTACTCCCATCGGGGAATACAAACGAACCACACACACACACACACACACATTCATCTCACAAAGGAACCCGTGCAACGGCAACCCGCGGCCACCTTTTACCCTTTGGCACCACGTACACGCGCAACGATCAATAATTCATCGAAAGGAATTATTGTTATTGCGATTGGCAGTTTATAGTTTGATGGGAGCTTTTGTGGACTGCTGATCGACCGACTGGCACGGTGCAGATTAGACAGCTTTGCCCGCGATCGTGGTGGCATTACGTTCTGTCGCAAATTAACTGCAATCGATACCGGCTTTGGCAAGCCAATGTTGGGCATCTGTTTGGCGAGCGAACGGAAGGCAACAAAGTTTGGCAACAAACACAATTTTACTGGGCAATTTTGTACTTAAAACATGTTTATTCGATCGCTGGATGGTATTAACAGAGAAATATACAAGCAGGAACTTATTGAACTTTGAGTATTAATAAATTATTGGATTATAGATATTATTGGCAAATATAGCAATCTTATAAAAATATATGTTAAGAATTAATAAACTTACCACGTTCTACAACCAGTAAAGACAGTGCAAACGTTGAATGTCTTAATCCCAATTTTCTACTTAAAACCTCTCAGAAATATATATTCTACATAGCTGGAATACAACATAAAAATGAACAATCTTAACAAATATTTAAAACTTGAATAAAGAACTTCAGGATAAAGTTCCAAGTCCAAAGGTTAAACAGAAATTTTGGGTACTAATTTCCCAAAGAGAAGAAAGACTAATTTAAACGTTAAACATGCTTATTGGCAATGGGCGTCATTTGTCGGAATATTGAATTGAATTAATTGCAGAAACAAATATCACCCGAAAAACACTATTTTCTCGACTACTAAAAACATTCAACTAAAAATTATGCACTAGTTAAATCATTCCAAATTTATTTATTTAAAGGGCATTTTGAATAATGTTTTGTACTTATATCTCATTTATACGTCATTGAGCTTGTTGTCAAACATTGTTTATGTATTTTTATATCGTCCATTAATAATTGTTCACTCTAAATATATGCTAAATCACACGCACAACGATAAACAAGAGGTTCTTTTTCTGTAAATTTGGCACCATTACGTAGAGTGTTCAAACTGCAAAAGAAAAGTAACATTCGTAATGAATTATCAAAGATTCAATACAGCACGCAGGCGTTTCATCGCGCCTTCAAGACGTAAAGGACAACCAGGACGTCTTGTTTCTCACCGAGCAAAATGAAAGCTTATATCATTCTTCATTTACCTTAATAACACTTTACACATTCGTTTACAGCCAGTTCTGCCCATTCGGTCGGTCGGTAGTGTTTTTTCCATGCGCGGTGCATTTTTTGCTTCTCTCCCATTCTGGTTTGTGGGCTCTTTAGCACATGGGCCACAGCCACATGAAGCTCATTGAAGCTACAAACACATTCGCGTGTGGACTTGTAACGATGGTGTGCAACACTGGAGCCCACATAAGAGCTACGAACGTCGCCAGTTGGCCGTGCGAAAACTGCACAGCAACGTAGCACGAGAGCGTATTGTGAGAGCTTTACGCTCGGTCCCGTAGTGTTGGTGCACTGCTGCATGTGCTGCCTGCTGAGTGCTGAATCAGGGACGCTTGCGTGAAAATTGCTCGCGATGATAGAGACGACGCTGGATGAAAGCTTTTATCTTACAACTACTAACGCTATCCGGCATCGATAAGCGCTACAACACGTCGTCGTCGTCGTCGGTCAACTCTATCCGGGTGGGGGGGAGCAAAATACACGTACCCGGGGACCATGTTTTCCATGTGTTTCCATATTCGCCTTCGTCTCGCACGTGTTCTCGGTTTGGCAAGAATGACGAGAAAGAAAAAGGAATAAGCAAGGTATTGTGCTGATACGCTGAACCGCTGGAAACATGGTTGGTAATACAAACAAGCGAAGCAATCAAACTTGTAGCCCCAATGCAATGGAGCATCATCAATGCAAAGCAACTGGCATCGCGGACAGGGATGCTCTGCTGGATGAATATTTGATGCTTAATTGAATACGTTATTCCATCATAGCGAGCGAATGAGTGAAGCCTTGCAGTGCGATGGAAAATGATGAAATTGGCCGCGTCGCAAAACGGTTGCCGGCCTGCATCGTGGGATATTCACTCCAATCGTGTGGCCCGATCGTTGGCTACATTGTATCACATTAGCAGCCGCAAATTGTAAGCATTACTGCAAAATCTACCAAAGCGTAGCGATCTTCCCTCGTGTTTCAGGGGGGGGATGCTCGATCACTATGGATACGTAAAGACATCTTTCCACAGCCGAATGAAAGGAATCAAATTATTCTGACTTGTCTTTCCTTTTTACCACAACAAATAACACACAAAAAGACGAGAGGCCCTACCGATTGTCGCTGCCGCAACGGCAACAGCAGCAGCAGCAAATCACAATCGAAATTGCACGGGCAAAGCCAACAGGCTAACTTGGGCATATTCTCGACGGCAATTGAAATAAATGATGATTGCACGGAAAAATATTCATCATAAAAATGATTAAAATATGACGATGCGAACATCTTGCCGGTAGCAGTAAGGGCGGAAAGGAAGGTTCGGATAGGGTAAATGGGAAGGAAGCTCACTCGTAAAGTGAGTAAAGGAATGAAAATGGGAATTCTTCCCTTTAGCTGGTGATGGCAATCCCCGGCTATGGCCCGCCCGTACATTGTATAGCTCAATTACGACAGATTTGCATTACATTGTTTCGGGGAATGGGCGGCACGGGATCGATGCTCGAAGGTCATTTTAATACGGTTAGCAAGGGGAGGAGAGAGAGGTCGAAAAGCATAAATTGCAACTATTTCGCCTTCCAAAGCGTCACGCTGCGATGGTACGCAATTTGTGAGCTGAAGAAATGGTAATGGACAGCAATACGAATAATAGATTTTTTTTGTTGTTGCTTGGTGTATGTACCGGAGGTAACAGATATTATGGAGCATAATATATATATTATATTGAAATAATGTGTAAGCAGTGTTTGCCATTTTGTTGAATTTAAGGAATTTTATATATTTGATCTATGTTGATAATTTTCTTTTGTTTTCCGAATTTTTCATGTTTATTTTGAATCGAATAGAAACTTTTATAAGCGTTTTTTTAATCTACGTAATGGTTCGAACATGGAACTTGGAGCTTCTTTCAATGGTAAGCTTAAAAATATTTCAACAATTTAACAGCAGCTTAACACAACAAAAAACATACGGCTCAATGTGTGGAAACGAATGGGAAAACAGTTCCCATTCATTAGCTTCCAACGCGTTTTCGAACTGAACATTTCCTAATTTGGCTGATAATAGATTGCGAAACGGTTGATTGACATCGTTATCCTTCGCCGTCTTCCCTACGGCGTTTGCGCGCTTTCCAATACATGAAGCATACACGCTACTCACTAACATCACCATAGCAGGAATAATGCACTGCAGCAGGCCATGCTTGCACAAATGTGCACCATCGGTGAAACTGCAACCAATCAGCACGCAACCGAACGCAGCCGCATATGACTGTTGTTATTTTGAGTGAGTAGCACCGAACCTGCATAGCATTGTGCAAGTGAAATAGGGTGCGAAAACCAAATTAAACTTCAACTTTTGTGCTACGAACACTCTGGCCACACAAATATGTTTTCGTCTATTTAACAGGTTTCGTTCGGCACTTGCAGTTAGATTTGGAAAATAATGGAATGCAACGGTGTAGAAAAAGTTTTGCGCGAAAAGGTAAAAACATTTTAGCGTAATGAATGAATTTGTTTACTAACTTATTATATAGTGGATCGCATCGGGGATATTCATGCCATGTAAGCTCCGCCTTCGCTCGCTCGACCACCATTTTGGGCGTACCGGAGAAAATTTACAGTGAGGTAAGGATGAGGTTGGACACGCTGTATACGGTTGATGTTAACAGTTTTACTGTACAAGTGGAGAGTGCTAACAATATTTGTCTTTTTCGTTATATTTTTTATCAGCTTTGTATCATTAGTAGTCATGTATGCCATACATAACGACTTGTGCTTTTTAGTTCAATTATAGAATTTCAATACTAAATTTGATGGTTAGATAATGCAGTTATATTAAAAAACAGTATTGCTTATTAATCAATTTATACAAAGAAAAACATTTATTGGAAAATCTTGTGTGTGCATATTAGCGTTGAGCCATTTGCTAAGAAGCTATAACAATGATTTTGATACAACGTGAATAATAAAATCTATTAATAATATTGAAAAAGAATATTGCCTAATATTCAATACTTACATGACAGTAATCACAATTAGCATCATAGTGAAAACAGGTACTCCCAAACAATTTAGGAAAACAATAAGAAAAAATAAAAATAAAAAATAAAAGCCAGATAAAACGTTTCTGCGATTATAAAAATAATTGTTCTGCAGTGTACAATATGTGTGGATATATTTTGAAATATTTCATACAATTCTCTCTCTCTCTCACTCTCTCTCTCTTTGGCGTAACGACCTATTCGGTCATGCCGGCCATCAAATGGCTTACTAGACTATTAGATACCACGTAGTTGCATAGTCAGTGCTCACTACGGGGGGACGGTCCGAATGGGATTTGAACCCGGTCCGGTCGTGTTAGGGACTAGCGCCGTTGTCAAATACACCACCGGGCCACCCCGATTTTCATACAATTATTTATCTTAAATAAGTAATCCAATGAAAGATGAGAGGATGCTTGCATGAAACATCTAATATTATTCTTTTAATAATAAATAAAATTAAACTATGATTTTACAATGTTAAACACTTTTTTTAGCTTTTTTTTCATTGCGTAACAAAACCTTAGTTCAAGCATATCTTCATGTAGGGATCTACAATATTCGAGGATATTGGTATACTATGTCGATCGGTTTACTATATATGGCTTGAATTACTCTGAGTAGCTGAAGAAGGTACAACCACTTGAAACCGATTTACAAAATGTTGCTCTACAGTATTGACCAATTATAAAGTATGAGCGGATTTTTAATTATACTTATATTATTTTTAAATCTTTCACAATTAAAATGAGGAAGCAGCATATACAAATCTAAAACAAATATTAATATAAGTCGTCCCAAAACGCTCAGTCACAATCTAACCCTGCATCACTGTGCCTCTGTAGGCGAAGCATATCCGACAAAATAGGAGCCACAGCCACAGCAGTTTGCATGAGTTCGAGCATACAGCGACGGTGGCCCCTATATACTCAGGATATCTTTACATAAAACGATTATATATTCCATCGTCTGTGGGCGTGTCTTCGCCGCGGGTTTGGATAGTCGCGGGTCTTTCCTCACATCACTTGCGAACAAAACGCTTAGAACAACGGTTGTGGACGAAAGTGTTTTCCTTTGGCGCGTGACCACCAGTGTTCGCATTGTTTTGACTCGCAGCGGCGAAACGGTGAAATCGTTTTTTCGGGAAAACACGCAATCTTTTCAGCTGCCAACGATTACGTTCTGGCTCGTTAAGGCAAGTGAGCGAATGGAAGATAACAGCCGTGAAACTCGTTCTTTATGCTAGTGATTTTGTGTGGCCGTTTCGTTTTTTTCCGGTGCAGTGTGCCCAGTGCAATTATATAACTTTCCGTGAAGAGTGGCGAAAAGTGATCATTCGTTATTATCGATGAAATCAACACCCGGGAAAAAAGACGTCCGGGCGAATGTGCTCTCAGTGTTATGCAAACATGAATAATTAATAAGCATACAGCAGTAAGTGTAATTGCAAGTGTTACAGATACTCGACGAAATCATTAGAAGCAAAAGTTTTGTCGTGTTTAGTGTGAGTGTGAGAACAAGAACAAAGTTGTTGTACCAAGTGGTGACGGTAGAAAAATATTGTCCAAAGTTTGACCAAGTGCAGTGTTGAGTGCCAATAGCTGTTGGGTTGGGCATAGCTCACAATTCGTTCAAAATTCCGCCACTAACGATAATGTCGTCTCCGCACGAGGACGAAGATCAGGACCTTGATCAAGAGATTAATGTGGACGCCGATTCGGACTGTCAATCACGCGTATCCTACAACAGTGGATCGGAAGATATAGATCTGGATGGCGATGGGAATGTGTCCTGCTACGATGAATCTGATATTGCAAGGTAAAGTAAGGCGAAAACTTTGAAGGAATTAATGTTTACTTTCCATCGGAACGTATAGCAAATACGAGTTAAAAACTATATTATTAACATAACATTCTAATAGTAGTGCAGTAGTTTTCGTAGCTAAAATGAATATTATCTCTACATACAGTTCAGTAACATTTACGGATAATATTTATTGTGTTAGCAAAATAAATAAACACTTCCAATTAATTTTTGAATTTAAAAAATTGTGAAAAAAGCAATACTTTAAAGATTCCATAATTGAAAGCCTTGTTCNCAACACCCGGGAAAAAAGACGTCCGGGCGAATGTGCTCTCAGTGTTATGCAAACATGAATAATTAATAAGCATACAGCAGTAAGTGTAATTGCAAGTGTTACAGATACTCGACGAAATCATTAGAAGCAAAAGTTTTGTCGTGTTTAGTGTGAGTGTGAGAACAAGAACAAAGTTGTTGTACCAAGTGGTGACGGTAGAAAAATATTGTCCAAAGTTTGACCAAGTGCAGTGTTGAGTGCCAATAGCTGTTGGGTTGGGCATAGCTCACAATTCGTTCAAAATTCCGCCACTAACGATAATGTCGTCTCCGCACGAGGACGAAGATCAGGACCTTGATCAAGAGATTAATGTGGACGCCGATTCGGACTGTCAATCACGCGTATCCTACAACAGTGGATCGGAAGATATAGATCTGGATGGCGATGGGAATGTGTCCTGCTACGATGAATCTGATATTGCAAGGTAAAGTAAGGCGAAAACATTGAAGGAATTAATGTTTAATCTGATGGAAACGTATAGCAAATACGAGTTAAAAACTATATTATTAACATAAAATTCTAATAGTAGTGCAGTAGTTTTCGTAGCTAAAATCAATATTATCTCTACATACAGTTCAGTAACATTTACGGATAATATTTATTGTGATAGGAAAATAAATAAACACCCCCAATTAATTTTTGAATTTAAAAAATTGTGAAATAAAAGCAATACTTTTAAAGATTCCATAATTGAAAGCCTTGTTCTGGATCATGCAAATTTTTACACCAAGATTTTTAATGGAATATGAACATTAAAATCTTCCAAATAGAATCCCATTCTTACGTAGAAACTGTCAAACTATACGAAAGCCAAACAACGCTGCATTTTAATCTTAGTTTTTGCTTTGTTTCTTTTAGTTTTTTTTCTATGAAAGCTAATTTTCCTGATTATGCGCATGATGAAGAGTTTGCCAAAGTGGTAGCAAATTGTATAATTTGAACAAAAGAAGCAGATAGTCAATTAAGCCTTTGCTATGATACCGACGATAGCGGAGCACTGGGAGCGCAATTTATACGCAACATTTGCGTATTTATAGCGTAACATTTTAGCATAATTTCCCCACCCCCTAATTGCGTACCATTTTCGCGATGATTGACAATGGGTGGCACCGGGGCCACCTTTCACCATTCGTGATTGGGGTTTTTGCTTTGGCCTATGTTAGCGCTAATGAAAACACGATAGTGTGCATCAAGCTTATCCGATCCAATTAAGATCACTTAAAAACGGCGCTAGGAGGAACTCTTTGCGAAGTGATGAATCTCATTTGCTGTTTGTTTCTTTTACCCCTGTCTGTACCTGTTATGTCTATTTTTCGTTGTTTTTTTTTCTATACAGCTCCCATTTCCACTGGTCTGCCAATGTACTCTTCCATCCAACTATTCTGCATGCTTGAATCTAGTTCGCGCCGGATTTTAACAAATTAATTAAGCTCTAATTTATGCCATAAGAAATAGTCGTTTCATATAAGCCACGGCAAAACCGCACCAGTGTGCGGATGGTCAGGGTCGCACTAGTCGTAGCTTTGGGTTTGGACACATTTCGCTCCACGCCGAATCATTCACTCTACCTAATGATTACGAATCTACGGTCTCAACTGGAAATAATCCATAATTTTCTGGCCACCATTCCTTTAAGCTATTTCGGGTGTGATATGATTTAAGGAGATCGCTTTTAAAAGTGGAAGAAGTTTTTCGGGTAACAACACCCCCATTCCGGTTGGGACTTCCGATAGAGTTATCTCATATTTTATTCAAGCCTCGTTTTACCGAAAAGCCACAACACTGGGAAGCAGGGAATATGGGATACCAAAAAAAAAAAAACACTCAGAGTTTGCGAGTCTTTCTTAAAGATGCAGCTTCAAGCTAAAAAACCAAACTGTTTCATTAAAAATGCAACATATTTTCATATGATGGTTCCGGGGTTTTGGCTTTTTACCTCAATAAAACAGGTTGTAAAATAATCCTTTTTATGATACGGACGCCAGTGGGATTGATTGAATTTATGAAGTGCCTCTCCAGGACTCCCGCCGGACTTTGCCGAGAGTGGTGTTTGCTTAAGCAGAAACTTAAATATATTGAAGGTCTACTTTACCCCTAAATAGTATCCTTTATTTGTTGTTTCTACTTGTTTCCATCCCATCAGTGATAATCAAACGCACACGACGGAACCAACAACACGATCACCGAATGAGAACCTGCCGTTCAGTATATCCCGGTTACTGGGTAAATCGTACGATCGTGACCAGAAGGACAAAGATGCCAGCTCGGAGGACACCGGTCCGGAGGGACTCATCAAGAACGGACATCACATCACGGTCAGCTCGGCCGGCAGCTTACAGTATGCTGCCGGTGCACTGTACAGCTATCCCATGTACCCGGCTGGGCATGTGCTGCGAGTACCACCCCAGCGAGGACCCTGCAATCCACTGTCCTGGACGCTGCCACCCCTGCATCCTGCCGCACTCGCCCATCAAGCAGTGAAGGATCGACTTGCTGGTATGTGTATAGGGAAAAGCACTAGACTTGATGAAGATTTTTCAACATTTTTATACTTCACTCATCTCCAAATTGAACTGCAAACACAAAATCCTTTAAGTAGACGTATTAAACCTTTCTTTTTATAATACACAATTAAACGGTGCACAAAACGTTGAATGAGTCGCCGATAGGCGGGACAGCAGTTATAACAGGCTTACCCGTTTTTACGGCTCGGTAATGCTGTTATGGCGATTACACGGAAATTTATGATTGGTTTTACGATCGGTCCAGCTTTAATCATTGTTGAAGTGAGCGAATGTCTTTCGCATTCTTATCACGGCCCATTAGAAGGCGAATGTAATTGGAAAAAGAAATCAAACTAAAATTCGTCCAATAAGCAAGAGCATAAAGCTGGACGCAATTTATGACTTTCGATGAAATCATAGCTTGCGGAACGCTGAGCGAAACGATCATCGAAATCGACATTTATGATGCATCGCGCACAGGCAAAGCCCGGTAGCTGTGATGATCAGCCGGTGCGTGCGTCTCCGGAATGCTGCGGAGATATTTGTCCTGCGGATGTAATCGTATCACGATTTGATTTTACAAAGCACGATAGAATAACGTTGAAGCGCTGGCAGCAATCGTAAATTGGAATTCATCCTCCAACTTGACGTTCCCGATCGCCATGGTCCGGAACAGCGCTATTAGTATTAATTATTAGGCCCCGCCGTGGCTCAACCTTACTGAGGGTCCAGCACTCAGACGAAGCCAAAACCTCGAACGGCACGCAACACGTTCAATGCATGCCCGAGGAATAACCTGTTCGACCCAAAGTTCCAGTAAGCAATCGATCGTAAAACGTTAAGCTGCCGGTTGACCCGCAATTTCGAACGCCACCGGACACATCCCATTGAGCCCGGGGACATCTTACGATTGCTGGGTCGTTCGTGGACGTGGCGTTTGCGCCGACGTCCGATCGCCGTAAACGATTCGGTTTACGACCTCGAAAACACCGGTGAGGAGATTCCAATAAAAATTAATTCAATATCTGCCGGGAGACACATTTATTAAATCGGTATTAATCATCCGATGCAGAGCGCGATGGATGAAGGAAAAATGAGCGGTTTCGGGGTGACGCGCACAACACACAAAACATGAAAGTGGACAAACCAGTTTCATCAATTTTATCAGCAGAAGCAACAACAAAAAAAACGAAACAATCAAACGTTCTCGAACATCCGTTTGCTGACTCATTCCGGTTACGTAGAGCACTGCTGTTGATAATGGTAACCGATAAACCTTATGTCTATCCGTCTCGTAGGTGTCCTTTCAATTAGGCTGCATGTGAGGTTGGTAGAAACAAGCACAGGAAAAAAAAGCCTCCGACAACAAAAAGTGATTCAACATCGAAAACCGTTTGACATATTTATGTCCACACTTTCTCTCGTTCCGTCCAGCGCCCAGCCGAAGAGGAAGCGCCACAGCATAAATCGGGACCATGTTGACAAATTCCAAGCCCTGCCGTGTCCTGTGTCCGGACCTTCCGCTGGGAGGCTGCCTTTTCATTCATGCGGCACCCGGGAGGGAACCAATTAAGCTGACATTTCTTGTTGATCGTTTTGCACCTTTTCGTCACCCGGGACGCACCGTATATATGTATTTTTTTTTTTCGGGACGCCCGTTTACCAGGCAGGAGTGGCCGAAAAGAAGCAAAAACAACCAAAGGCCGGGCGACGATCCGGCACACCCGCAGTGCTCGTCCGCTTATCTCGGCTGGTACAAGCTTCTTTACTTAAAAGATTAACCGTCCCAAGTTGACCCCCGTCGCTGTAGCTTCTTCGAGCGTTGGTCAACGAAACAAGCGCACAACAGTTGGAGCGATTCGGCATCGTCTTCGCTGTCCGGACAGTCGGATCTGCGCGTCTGAGAAGCGCTGCGTTTGCATAATTTCCTAACGAAATGCTCGGCGAATGTTGTGGCTTGTACGGTACGGAGATAAATTATCAACAACAGCCAAAATTGGGCGGAAAATTGGAACCAAACCAACAAAAAAAAAAAAAAAACAAGGCTTGTTCATCGTGATTTTTCATCTGTGTGCTATCGGGCCACGGGCCACTATCGCTTGTTCGGCGGAAAGCCCGGTAGCGAGCAATTTATGCATCTGACATCATACGAATTACATCGCTCCGGCTTTCTGTGGCAAGATATGCCGCCGTAGAGAAAAATGTTGGATCATTGAAATACATGTTGATTGGCCACTCCTTGCTCGTGGGGACTGGAACGCAAACGTGGTCCACAGGTTTCGAAAAGGGGCAAAACCCTATTACTGTAGCTATTATTCTTCCACCCAGCAAATGAGCTGCGTTCACGTAAAGCTGAGCTGTGCTCCTTTCTTAAAACTTTAACCAACAAAAGCGTCGACAGTTTACGCACGGTAGCGGGCAATTATGGAGCAGCGAAATGATAGCATTAAAACAAAACCTCCGACAATTACAAGCTGGTGGTCAGCTTCCCTTCAAAACCCGAATGGCGGCATTTCAGTGGCACTGCTGCAAAATGGCTTTTGCAGCACCAACACAAAGCGTCCGAAGCGATTTGTAGTTGGTTATTACCGCTGATTGCACTTGTCTTGGGGACTTTCCGCAGCAGTCCAAGCAAAATGGGAGTCCGTCTCGGTCAAGACAATATCTGAGGAATTCTTTTTTGGTTAACAACTTCCCATTCCTTATTGGTGGCATTTAAAAAAGAAAAACATGGCACAAGCAAGCCCTAATTGTGAACTAAATTGTTGGGTTTTGAAAAGAAAAACAAAACGTGCAAGGTGTATGTAATAAAAACATCGTGGTAGAATTTTATACTGAGCACATTTCTTAAATAAACTGCTCTTCCTAATTCTATCAAAGCTAGCCAGACACACAAAAACAAGATGACACAATCATGCACCTGTATGTTTCCGCATTGTATTTCACCCACGAGATATGAGAAGTCCACACCTTCATCATTAAGTGGACGGCGTTTCTCCTGAAACCTTCAAATCCTTCGTCAATGGTGTTGGCTACATCTGGCAATCGCTGAAAGCATATAATTTCACCGGAATCTGCCGCACACGCCCCGAGCTTACAAAGTCGCGAATAGTAGGAAGGACACCTGAAACATGCCAATCCCGAAAAAAAACAGTCTCTATCCACAACACAAACAGCATTATAGGTCGCCTTGCTATTTGGATGTGTTGCCGCCACAACACGCGTCGAAGTTCGTTTGCTTGATCGTGATCGTGAACCGTCAACCCGTCTTTGCCTTAGCGTGGGCTACGCTATTTAAAGTGATGCATGCAAGCTGTAAACTAGAAATCCCGACCCAACAACCCGACCTTCTAACGCATGAATGAAATCGACGACCTTTTCGGCGCTGTGCCGGCCGGATCGGTGGATGATTAGTAGGGTGGCTGGATGTGACCGGTCCGAGGATGCCTTGTTTGAGTCATCCGCTTTTGGGCTTTGCCCGGCACGCATACCCGACGGCCAGCGGAAGTGGACAATCTGATGCCACAACTTTCCGTTTCCGTTTTTGGGATTTTGATTGAAGGAAATGGACGATCGTCGGCAACGACTATCGTGCTGTTTGGTGTAATGGGAAGATTGCACGCTACGCGGTGAATCATGCGATCAAATTCTTGCCAGGGGATTCCGGTGGAGTTCGAAAGAATTCGGAGACAATGATGGGAACGGTAGCATTCTTCTCGATCAAAAAGGAAAATATAATGTTTAAAGATTGCTTGTAAAAATAGAGAGCAGAACTCCATTGTAGCAAAGTACTTTTGAACAAATGTCTCATTTCTAATAATTACATTTATTTTAGAACATTAAAAATAACACTCTTTAAGATTGAGTGTCCTTTCACAAACGATTATACTACCCTCTTTACCTGTTGAACTAAAATTCAAAAACCAATTCCCTTTACAACAATATTATTGATATAAATTCTCTATGTTTATTGCTCGACGAATTCCCTTTCATATCCTAACCACGCCACCTTATCACGAAAGCCAGCGAACGAAAAGTGTTCCAGAAAACATTTTCCCCCTTTTTTGCTTCGAAACCGTTAACGTCAGACACGATTTCCACAACAATCAATAATCCAACAACCAAAAACCCATTATCCAATACGGCCTGTCGATCGATCGTTATAGCGTCTTCATCAAACCGGCGGCATAAAGCGCGGTGCCCGATTATGGTATAGATTATTATCCCGTTCAGGCACGCTTCGTCTAGGGGTTGTGTTTCTACATAAACATAATAGCAATTCGCCCGCCCACCAAACGGAAGGAAACACGTTTCATCGACATCCTTGAGCGGGATGAGTTCGCGGGATGGAAAACTTTCCCAACCGATATTGCCCCAATTTGAGAAGCAAAACAAATTGCGACCAATTCTTAAGCGCTTTCGCACTACTTTTGCTACATCCTGTCCCGTGGCTGCTCCGTGAAAGCGGCAATTAATTGGAATTAAGTACTCAGTCGCACCGAAACCGAGTACTCAGTTGTGTCCGGCGGACAATCAACGCGTGTGATGTGCACGCCTGGCAACATGTACCGATCGCTTGCTATTTGCCATTAATACTATGCTTAGGCGCACATATCGACGACGATATGGCTCTACTGTGCGCTGCGCAGAAAACTTGTCCACTCTCGCCCATTATCGATACGAAAACTAGTCCATGTCTACCCGTAAACACACACACACACAGGCGAGCTCAATGGCTGTAGCGCTGTGCATCGGGTTCTAGCGTCCAAGCCATTCGATCGCAAGCTCGTGCTTAAAACCGTTTTAGCGCCTGTTGGATTGCTCGGCGTAATTGAGTTGTACATGAGCTTGAACCGGCCCTTGGCACCTCCGTACCATACCGGCCCATCCGGGTCCGACCGAGGTTGGCCCATTTGCTAGACCACGCACTTACGATGGCTCGCCGTACCGTCGAATACGTATACGATCTCGATCCCGTGCGTGGCTTAAAGGTTTTGCGGTGCACGAAGCGTTATCATCCTATAACTATAAATAATATATTTTATTTCACCCGATAAAGCCAGAAATTTACAATACGCTTCTACCGGCACCGGTGGGCCATGCTCGCCGAGTGGCGTTTGGGAATTGGATGGAAAATCGGTTGGAGAACCGGTGGGGAGAGTAGTGGTCGAGTAGGGTTTTGGTTTAGGCGAGAGAGTTGTCTAAGAATAAGTGAATTGATTTCTCAGTTCCATACCACATACCCGATACCGAATCGGGTATCCTAATGCCTGCCTTCGGGCAGGAATCGGATACAACCGTAAGGAGAGCGATATTTCTCGAGGGCGCTGGCTGCTGAATGCTTTTAACACCGTAAGTGTTTATGGAGTGTTTCGGATCGCTGCCATATTGGAGCAAACCAATATTTACACCCAATGCGCCACAGCAGCGCCGGGTGCCTGTTTTGCTTGTTTGGTCGTAAAATTCTGCCGTTTGGTTGGGTGCGTTTAATGACAAGCAATAAGGTATTGCTGGTGGTTGGAAAATGTTGTACTTTAGTTGGAACAGCTTGGTGGTTTACTCGTTTGCTTATTTTATGATGCAATGATTTAGATGATATTAGGAAGATGCAGTTCTTAAAGCAGGCGACAAGCTGATGTACAAATTTAAATGTTTATGTTAAATAATGCTTTGTGGATTAATTTTGCAAAACTATACTACTGTGTACTGTGCAAACATCGATAGTAGTAGCATATTTGTACATCATTTACGTATATGTTTTTAAAAGTATATTCCAAACACGATTTCGTTCATGTTAACCGCTCGACTATCTGCCTCGAAACAATTACGATGAAATAGATGATGTGCCCGTACCGCGATAAATGGATAAGGTTTACAGAAACACCTTGAACCTTCTCGCATTCAGGTTCCCATGCAGAAGTTGGTGTTGTTGGTTTTTGGTGCAGAAATGAAAAATAATTCAATAATACAAACAAAAAAAAACAAACCAGTGCCCGAAGCGTGAACGAGTAGGCTGTATAATTGAACCTCATTTATTTTAAATTCATACATTAAAGAGGTTGATAAAACATGCAACCGTCAACGAACCGCAACAGCGCTGAAATATGTTTACCTGACACCCAATCTTGGTTTGCAACCGAGCCAGAGTGTGCCGTGGTTCTGCTGGCGCAAAACTGGGCGCATTGCGTTGCGTTGCATTCGGGCACACAAATAAAATGCACATACATGCAGTGCAGTAAGGTAGCTAATGAACAGTAATAACAATTTGCTCTCTCTCTGCCAGTGCTGTTTTATGTGTTACCCGGTTGGCCTGGCCAGTGGGCAATTTTGCTGTCTTGCATGGCATGTCACTACACAGCTAAATGCTGCATGCTGTTGGTCGCTTTGTTCCGCGAAATCATTATGATGAACATGACAGGTTAAGTTGGCAGGGCCGGCTATAAATTCTAGTGCCATTTGTGGACGGTTTTTTTCTTCCTTAAAGTAGTTTAATTGTTTTGAGATTTGAGCCTGAGGGAAGCGACATGCTAACAAAGAATCCACATAAATCAATACCCAGAAACATTTGAGTACGAGTTCAGTACGATGAATTATTATACCTCTTGGGAATAATTTCATGACAATTTGTGTCACGAATAAAGCATCGTTTTGATACAGATTTCGTTTGAATTAAACACATTTAATGCCGTTTTTTGTGCTCTCTATTGATTATATGTTGTTTGATATAAGACATAAACGCGAAGAATGCTTGATATTCAATCTTATTGATGGGATGCATGAGCGCAGTTGAAGTTTGAGTTCAGTTTAGTCGTTCAACTCCGTTACTACTCTTGAAGCTTGTGTTCTGGATCGCAGTGAAATGTATGAGCAGATGAAGTAAAAAGTTATCGTGATAAAAGTATTTAAAAAAAAATATATTTAAACGTTTAAAGAATGATTCTATTTCATTTCAATAAACAATGATGAATGAATATCTAAATGGTTATATGATGATGATGAGTCCAACTTCGTTTCCTGACGTTGGTTTGAGAGGAACGAATTAATCTCTTCCATAATTTAAAAATGAATAAATAATTCAAATTCAACAATCTTGCGTTATTTTTTCTACACTTTGCCTAATTTCATATTATTCTGCTATTTTCAACGTTTATCGATACTCTAAAACAATGATGTCTCAAATGAAATGTCAAGATCACTATCCGAAAATTGACGACTAGTGACTAGTTGATAAAACCTGAAAATACTAAAACAGTTGTATTTACAATTCAATTTCATTTTCTTTTTTAAACCATTATAAATTACAAGACATTTTAGAATAAAAATCCTGATTTTCAATTCAGGTGCTTTTAATGTCCTATGACTATGAGTTCTCATTAGCTCTGATTATTTTATAGCGCAAGAAGATTAACTAAAATCGACTAAGAATTTTGTAGATAATACTATGGTTCTAAAGCATAGAATAAAAATATAAAATTCTTTATTTGACAGACATCCAAGCGTTATTATGTATTATTTTACATTATTATGATGCATTACGCATTATTCCACATGGTGTATAATGACTGTACTACTTTTATGAGACAATTTGGTACTCCTTATAGCCGTAAGATTTACAAGGTTCCGACGGCAGAAATTGTAATGCAGCTAATGAATCACAAATTAAAGCCATAACAGAACACCTGAAATAATATCTATTTTCCTTATAATAGTGAAGCACAATTTACCATGCAACAGTTAATTATCTAGTGTAGATAAACATAGTACAGAAGCCTTAATGATATCTCTAGATAATTCTTAGCATTACTCAATTACCGTGAGGTGTTACCTCTACAATCTGTGCGTCACTAAACACAAACCCCAAAAAATCACTTACTATCATCAACAGCAGGGTGAATAAAGATTAAATACTTTTTGATTAACTCTTTAAGGTGTCTGCTTTCGCCCGGTTTAGTGAGTGAGTAGCATCACAACAAAATCAAGCTAATGGCTCTTTAATAAAGCAAGTCGAGCCACCAAATGGCCGCACTAATACAAAACGCCAGCGGCATTAAGCTATCTACTAGTTTAGGGTATATATTTGTCACAATCACCTACACGCACACACACACTACACCTTATGGCCAGAGCACATGGTGGTAGTAACATTTTGATACTTGCTAGGTTCTGTGCCGTGTTTAACTGTTTTATGCTTTATGTTTTTTTTTTTCTATTTCACCACCCGGTCTCTTTGTAGCGTTTCCCATTGCCCGTCGCATTGGCCATCCGTACCAGAACAGGACACCCCCGAAGCGGAAAAAGCCACGCACCTCCTTCACCCGGATCCAGGTGGCGGAGCTGGAAAAGCGGTTCCACAAACAGAAGTACCTGGCGTCGGCCGAACGGGCCGCCCTGGCACGCGGTCTCAAAATGACCGACGCGCAAGTGAAAACCTGGTTCCAGAATAGGCGAACAAAATGGAGGTGAGTTTGATGAAGCTTTGTGTACACGAAAGGGCACAGCTAAACAGCGCCGAAAAGGGTCGAACGATTGTGGCGAGCGATTTGAGTTGATGAATTAAACCATTGCTGCATGTGACACTGGCCTGTGCGCTTGTGTTGGTAATTGATTTTAAGGAAGTGAGAGAGAGAGAACAACATTATTTAGCATGTACGGTACAGTTTTCGATTTTGTACGAAATTAATATCCAAAACGTGTCAGCCGGAGCATAGCAAATGCAGACGGGATTTGGGTTGGGTTGGTTCCGATTTTTATTCCTCTACGCTGGCAAACACACCCTGACTGATGTTAGCTCGAGCGAAACAATATTGTTCTATTGTTCGCTTTGAAATGAAATTGCTTTTTTTTACAAAGGAAACGTTTGGAGTTGCGAATCAGAACATTTTAGCGTGGTCAAATCAAATCGCAGTTAAAAAAAAGACAAACAAAATCAACAGTTCTCGTTACTCCCAAACATCATCTACTAGAGAGTTGATAAAACAACAAAGTCAATCAAATGTTTTGGGAAATAAAGAAAAGCAACGACTCCGTCCCATCGTCGTGTACGGTGTACTTTTGCATGTGTTCCGCTCGATGTGCAACACTGACCACAAGAGACATCCCCACAGAATGACATCTAACAATCCCAATCGCACCAAAACGAAAGAAATCTAATGAACAACAAACAGAGCGAACAAAAATGCTTTTCCCCAAAATTTGGTGAGTGTCAGCTTCAGTTCTGGCGGACTTTTCGCCGTCGGAAGGTAATCAAATTCGCCTCACGCCCAATTTCGAAACACACTCACCCGTCGGTGGTGGGCAAACGTGATCAGTTTGCCCGTGTGCCGATGGATTTGGTTAAGCGAATTCGAATCCGCTAGTGTGATGTGGCTTATTCTATCATACACATCGTGTCCTGTCAATTATAATCGCTCGGAAATCCTGCCGCTCTCGTGCAAGTTGGTCGCCCGTTGGTGACCAGCCGCTAAACTTGTTTGGTACGCGGAATGAACTACAGCAAGGCAAACGAAGGAGATGCCGTGTTTTTTGGGGTTCACGCTGCACTTCTTCACTTCACACGATCCAGTACCATTTGACTGGTAATTGAAATTCAATTAAAAACAACATCCTTCTGCCATAATCGAGTTCGCGCAGTTCACCGCAATCCGTTATCCGTTAACGGGCGAGTGCAGGCGGCATTCGGTTAACGGCGTGGTAGTGCCCGGTGCTCTAATGGCACAAAATCAGTTCACTGTTTCCCGCGTGTAATTACGATCAAGCGCATAAACCATTGGACAAATGTTGTTGTTTTTTTTTTACAAAGTAAAAACACTTTCGGTCAGTTTGTTACTTAGCTGGCGATTATTCATGAGCATGTCCGATGATTTCTACTTGCAAAAAAAGGGCTACGGAAGGGGTCGGCAGCAGCTGCGGGAGCATGCAAGTGCTGTTGATGTGTAGGTACACGCTCTCTGCAACATAATTTATGCGCAACAATTAGGCGCGGCACGAACAATTACTAGATTAACATTGCTAATTACAATTTCTGAATTATTCATGTTTTCATTACCACCGGCCAGGACGAAAACTACTACTGCCTTTTTGTTTCCTCCGTTCGCTTTTATATCGCGGGCAAAATGGAGTCGATTCGGTCCACCATCCTTTTTGCTTTTCCGCGCTTGGTTTTCCGCGAAC
Source organism: Anopheles rivulorum (assembly GCA_018908115.1). Classification (NCBI taxonomy): domain Eukaryota; kingdom Metazoa; phylum Arthropoda; class Insecta; order Diptera; family Culicidae; genus Anopheles; species Anopheles rivulorum. The sequence goes on from STHB01000004.1 coordinate 4,899,107, forward strand.
AACGCCTTATCCGAGCGGTGGAATTCCTTTTTGTTTTAAAGCACATTTATGGCCCTGTTTTTTTTTTTTGTTATGCGTTTCGCCCGTTGTGTTATGTATTTTTATCCCGAATTTTACCCTCCAACCATTTCTAGCAAAGTGTTTGATAAAATGGGTACCATAAAAAAAGCCACTTTCATGATGTGGCCACTGTGGACGGTTAATTCATCACTCTAAATCCTGGCCATGGCTTGAGCAGTTTGGTCGGTGAAAACCGACCCTCTGAACCATCCATCTTGCGGACGCACGGAAACCATTTTGCTGGCACCTACAAAGCACGCGCCGTTGCGGTTTTCCCCTGTACCGGGGAGTGTTTAAAATCAATTAATAACCCGGCTGCCGTTGAAAAGAAAAGAAAAGAAACAGGGGAAAACAATGCAGCAACGGAACGGTAACCAAGGTCTCGGGAAGGAACGCACCATCTTAATGTAGGCTGCAATATCCTGCCCAAGAACCGTGCTTGGGCAAGAGATTGATAACGTTTTTGTCGGCCGGGCCGGGCCGAGCTCGTTGGGGACCCAGAACTTAATTATCTAAATAGCAGGGTAATTACATTAAATTTCAACAACCTTTTGCTAAGTGGCCCACACGCAGAATCCGGCTTTCCGGGCTTCCTGATCCTTTTCAGGCGCTTGTCAAATCGAATTCTGCCCGATTTCTTATACACAAAACTTTGGAACGGTTGCTTGTGCGAGCGGAAGACGAAGGTAAAAACTTTTGGTGTTTGTGTCTTATCCACGGTTTTCTGCTACCTGCCAGTTTACTGGGTTTTGCTCCAGTACAATTGGGAGCAATTTTCATCTTCATTTGCATTTTGCTTAATCTTTATGGTAAAAGTTTGTGCGATAAAGTTTTCAACCCCTTACAAACGGAAGTTTTAAGAACATGGGGCTGGCGTTCAAAAGGATCAAAACGGGTTTGGAGATTGTCTTTCATGTTAAAGCGTATATTTGTTCACAGTTTTTAACGATAATTAATATATTGCTTTCATATCTTTGCAAATAAAAAATCCTTTTCCTCAAACATATGGCTTTTATGAATTAACATGAACAGAATTGGTTGTTCGCTTCTGATAATAGAATTTTTCTAATTGCTATTTTTAAAACTGGTAATTAAAATTTTACTGTCAATCTATCCTTTCTGAAAGCTTCACACTTTTAAATTAACAAATGCTTCTTCAACCTGCAACCTACATCAGTCATATGTGTTGGGTACAATTAGTCCCAAATCCCTAACATTTAGCATATGTTTGCCACAATAAACAACAAAATGCATGCAAATTAATAATTAGACCCAGTCCCAAGCTTGGGACTTCTAGCGTCTCATAGCGATGAACGAATCAGTCAGCTGGCAAATGGTAACAGATAAAGCATCCTTCTCGTGATGAGCAGAAGCACATCATCATCATCATCAACACAAAGTACGCGTTTTAGACAAATTCAAACCGAACCCAACCCTGAACGGTTTAGTACACCTGCTGACCATTTAAACTGCTGACACGATCGCGTCAGCTTGTTCAAAACGCGAATTTGCAAACGCTTGTGCTGAACCCATGTTAATACCATATTTTGGGCGGTTCCTGGTGAAACGGTCTCATCCACTACAAATTGCATTTGGGATTTAATTTAATCAATTTCATAAATTATTCGGCGAATCGCGCTAGTTGCACTCTAGGCATTGCACACGCTTCAGCGAAACACCGATTAGGGTAGAATAGTTGTGCGTTCTAAAACCAACAACGCCATGGATTTGGATTCTGGTCAACCTGCACTCGATGCGCTCGCAATCAGCCATTCATTCGCTGACAGCCACGTATATGCATGATTTATGTATCCGAGCGCCCGGTTACCGAACGATTACACTCAATCTGCACTGCACGCAGAGACCTTCCTGCGCACAAATGGGCTGATATGCGAATTAGCTTCGCACGTTAGATCCGCATTTAAATTTGATTACCACCGGATCGGATTGCAATGCCACAGCCGAAGCGTAACCAATGACTCGCCCCAATGTCACGGCAGACGCAGTAAGCGTTTTGGTTTGCTGGCGTACTAATTCATTCATTTCACACACAGCGACAGCAATAGTGGAAGCGTTTAACGATGACTTACTAGTTGCCGCCCCGTTGACAGCTAGGCGCGCCTTTTTCCACACTGAAACTCTCAGAAAAGTCGTCGGCACTTGCTCGGTTGCGCTGGTATGCGAACCCTGGTAGGAAATTAATTTTACAGATTTTAATTATTGATGTCGCTTCACCACTGTGCGAAATGATGGAGCGCCTGGTTACGGCTGTGCGACAACGAACGTGATCGTTAGGAATCGTTACGTGCTACGTGGTATGATGTATGGTGCTGGTTGAAACTTGTGCGAGATTAATTATGCATCGTAATCCGTGTGCCATGACAGGGACGTTTCGTAGTGGTAGTGGCGAACTTGCCCGAACTTGCACGCCAATCGTTCGTGCGGCAGCTATCGTTTGAGCCAATAGTTGTCCACTTTCAGCAATGCATCATTTATCAGACTCTGTGTTCGTATACAATTTCTAAAACTTTCACCCTGTGTCATGTACGTGAATAGTTGCTTTACACCGTGTTCTGGTGTAGGGCAGATAATTTACTTCAATGTGTAGAAAGTTCTCTGCCGGACGATAAAATATTACATTGTTCGAATTGAAATGTTTCATTCGAACAAAACCATGAGTGGCCTCTATGATCACTCGCTGTCACTCGCAGAATTTCTATAGAAGCCACTCATGGAGTCGTTCGAATTCTAAATGAAACATTTCAGTTCGAAAATACAATGAATGTATGTAAATGAGGAAGAACTTAAGAGTATAAACAGATAAAACAAGGTGAGATGAAGACGAAATGTCCTTCTATTTAATGCCTTGAGATTGATCTCAATGAGTTGTAGTAATTTGCAAATGAAAATCCTCATATTCTTGCTTACAAAAACTCTTGTTTTTTACTGTTAAAAATCTTTAAAATTCACTAAACTTTCTAAGACCCAAAATAACTGTCTCTAACATCGATACCTTACAAACGATCTGGCACTTAATGACCCTTTTTAAAATGGCCCCCGTTAGAGCTTCAGATCAATCGCTTATGTTGGTAGTAAAAATCGTTCCAAACATCAGTTTTCACTCCTTTACTCAGCCAATTGGCTATGGTGGTTTGTCTTGGAATCGATTTCCGAAATGTTCTGCACCGTCTGCCCATGGACCATGTGCAAAAAAAAACCCTCAACCCTCAAACTTATCGAAACTAAATCGATGCCCGAAATCGTCGAAGATTGTAGCTTGCTGAATAAATAATTTCAACGCAAAGGCTAGTAAAACGGCACAACCAATGTTACAAAGGCACGTTCACTTGCCACCAGGCGATCAACTTGAGCAGAGTGAACGTGTGTGAGAAGATTTAAGAAAATTGTCTCCCGCACACTGGTGGCAAACTGAATGCTGAAACACAGTCGCTTTCTTAATAGTTAACAAAAGCTTTGTGAGTCCTTCCATTTAACGAACAGCTACATTCGCTCTAACTTATTCATAAACGTTTCAACCGTACGGTGGCGTTCGCACGGCTTTCTGGTACCAGGCGGCCCCATTGCATTGATTGTGGTGGTAGTTTTAATGCGCTGTGACAATAAACATGCGTCACATTATCCGGCCGCTTCTTCACTGCTGTTTGCTTCACGGAACGCGATTAAATGCGAAATAATCAACTGCTGTTTGATAATTAAATAACACAGCACTGCTCTAGCTGTGAATGATGTGCCGAGGGTGTAAGAGGATCGACATCAGACGTGGTTGCCTTGGCTGGTGTTGCCTGTGTATCGTTTTCCCACTGGGCAACTCAATTAAAACCCTTCCAAAAATATCAGCAAAGAACTCGCCTCGCCAAAAAAAAACAAAACGAAACAAAGTAAAGAGAAATCCGCCCTAATGTTTTCCGTGTGACAGCACAAGCGACGATGTGACACAATGAGTAATGGAAGGCAGGCTCGACTAGGCGCTGTGTAATGTTTCTTTTTCTACCTAGCTTTTCACTTAATTCTTGTACGAGTGGGTATAATAGATCGACTTTCTGCAAATGGAAACGAAGTCGCGTTCTAGCGTGAGAAGGAATTGGAATTACGAGTGCACGAAACGATCGAACGACGGGAGAAAGTAATTTGATTACATCCCTTGCGGAATAAAGGCAACATAGCTGCAAATTTCTTTACGAATATGCATTTTATAGATAAAAATGGGCTGTTGAATAACAAATTTAAGGGAAATATACAGACGGGAGCCTTAAAACTGTAGAAAAATTTGTGACTGAAGATCAATAACTAATTTCGGATTAGAATTAAAGGTATAACTAATTGTGGATAAGAAATGTATTCATGCTTAATAAAAAATGTTTATATAAAAATCGATTCAAAAGTAAAAATGTTTTTCAATGATTAAAAATCGAGATGAGTTGATTATCTATGTAATGTATTGATTTTTACCAAATAGTCTAGTAACCTTCAACTTTGAGGAAACGCAATAATGAAACATTTCAACATCCTCGAAAATTCTTGACTCTGTTTGAGTGGATTCTTGACTGAATTCAAAAACATCTTTAAGAAACTGAAGTAAAAAAGCAGGCAACGTTCACAAATACTCGAAGGTTTCAATTGGATTATTGGAAGAAAAATGTGTAGAACAATTTCCAAATTCAACAACATCAATTCCCAATTTCGAACGCAAAAGCACGCTGAATGAACGTCAATGCCCTTTAAAGCTATCGTCACATCATTGCTATATTATCATTTACTTTAACCAACAACCGAAGCAAAAAAGAAAACAACATTTTCCTTCCGCCATCTTCGTTTCGGTGATTCATCTTCTGGCATAACGATTATGAAGGTTTTAATAATGCAGCAAGATTCTGTGACGCGACGTTTTTTTTTTTCTACTGTCCTTGTTATGCCATAACACCATAAATGTATGGTGCGGGAGTTTCGGTATAAAACGGAGCATATAAAAAATTCATATCAAACTTTTTAGGACGACAACGAACAATGAAAAGGAGAGCAAAGCACACACAAAAAAAAAAACAAAGACTGGAATGTAAAACTGACAAGCGTGAGGTTTTCCTTCCATTTCCCATTATCAATTTGGTTTTCGTCTTTGCTGTCCACAAATGCAGATCTTTACATTCGCAGAAAGGGAAAAAAATCAAGTAAATATAAAACACTTGACAAACGTTTTAGTTTAGTTTACTGATTTTTAAAACAAGTATCCGATAGCCTATCAAGTGATTTAATTTTTTTAATAAATTTGAATAAAGCGAGTTCTCATAAGTTCCTTATGATACAGGTGATGAAACAGAAAATAGAGTATATTTTCAACAAATCAAACAAAAAGTAACAAGAAAAATAGACTATTTAAAGTATTCTCAAAATAGCAATGAACACACAAAAAAACCCCAGAATAACTAACCAATTTCCCCTTTGCTGGTGTGTATGGATTTTTTCCACCAAAAACGTAGTCGCGCGCATGGTAGGAGGGAAAAACTCTTTATCCCGCTCCTTTGGAACCACTTAGCTTTTCCCTGGCCTTCCCAAACTTTCCTCCCGGTCAAAGTGTAACTGGAAAGTCGCTTAAAAAGATGGCAGCCTCGATTAATATTTAATGCCGGCGGCGGTGAAAACGGTGCGCGGTTGCGAAACCGTTTTTTTTTCCCCCTTTGCGCCAACCAACCAAATGCCAACGATTTTCGCCTTGTTAAAAAGATCGATTTATTTTACCCTGTTTGAGCGCAGACCCCAGTCTTGGAGTTGATCATGACTAGCGCGGAGAGTTTTTGTTTTTGTGTTGTCTTGCTTCTCACCACTCAAAAACCGAGAGTTTATCGTCCTGTAATACGTTTGGGCTAGAATTGGTAAAGCAAATCGAGAACGGTACCAACACGCTTCGTATTTGTGCAGTAAGTTGCCGAAAACATGCGATTCTTTAAATTGAGTTGCTTGCTGGAGGTTAATTTTCTCCTGCCCAAACTCCCAAACAACAACAAAACAGGGAGGAATGTTCTCCGACGAGCGCCACAACAACGAAACAAACGAAAAAAAAAACACCAATCAGTCAAATAACATGCTTAAGGGTGCAAAACATTTTTCTTCATTTCCGCCAAGTACATGTGTGCTTTCGGTGTTTTACTCGCTTCGTACATTTCACCGCAGCACGAGACGAGAGACACACGTGCAGGATTCATAACAAATGATACGAATTCGGTCTCATGTTTTGGGGGTGAATCTTACATGTTGCCAGCACGCTGTACATTTATTCTTCCGGTTGTATTTGTCCCTTATGGAGTGTCTTTCTTTTCTTCATGTTTGTGCCCTTATGTTTAACAACATTTAAAAAGGAAAATTATTACATTTTACCATTTGCTGATTTAACAGTCATTTTAAATAATACCTTGTGCCTCTTTCTTTCCAGACGACAAACAGCCGAAGAACGGGAAGCAGAACGACAGGCGGCCAACCGTTTGATGCTCTCACTGCAGGCGGAAGCGCTGAGCAAAGGTTTCGGCCAACCGCCACCATCGGCCGCTGCCCCTTCCTCCGCCACACCCGGTGCTCCCTTGGCAGCCCTTCATGGTCTACAACCGTGGGCCGAAGCGCATACGGCTGGCTGTTAGATTATGACCGCACAAGTCACCTAGGACGACCTCTCCTCAAACAGCAGTCTGAAAATCGGCTCAAACGCCAAGACGCTCAGACGATCTTTCATCGATCAAGCGAAACATTGGAAGTGATTGCAAGTGTAACGTGCGTTGTGTGCGTGTATCTCTTAAGCTGGGGTAAACTATGTCCAACGGATAAGAAGTAGCTGACAATGATCTTGTTGCAATACGTTGTGATACAGGGTGAGAGTGAGGCTCCTTCGACTGTTAGCATCAAGGTTCGCCGAGAGAAAAAAAGGATTCGCAACGGAAGTGTATTATACCATTTGCAAAAGCGTTCGGCAAGAACGGTTAAAAGTGTGCGTGAAATCGTGCGAAACTGTGAAAATCTCATTACATGTTAAACGTTGTATAATATTTGTATAAATAAAGAAAGCAAAAAAAAATCACCCAGGATACGGCAAAACACAACGAAAACTGCTCCACAGCTCGATTACTAACAAAAAACCACCCATTGTAGAAAGTTAGCAACGAGCTCTTAACGGCAGCGTAGAATAGGTTCGGTGGAGCAAATTGAATGCATTCCCTCTTAGAAGCTTAGTTACAAGATATAAAATTTGGTAATTGACCATTGGGTGGAACATTAATTACTTCCACTAAGAATCGAAGCGAAAACGCCGTACGTTCACGGCAAAGAAAAGTACGGCATTACAATTACATACGTCTATAAGAAAAGTGCATCTTTACACATGCAGTATTGCCAGTGGGCGCGTTGTATATATTATACCTACTTACTACGCTGCGCAAACCCCATTAGTATGCAACGTGCGACGAAGAAAAACGGGGCACGTTACCGTGTCGCGTACCACATAATAATACATATAACGGCAACGGCAAGATAAAAGCCGTTGCATTAGAAAGACGAAGTTTATTGCAGCAAAATCGCTTCAGCGCTGTTAGCCTAATTATTAGTAGTTGAACTGTACGCGATCCGATTCGCGATCAGGCCGGCGGCAACATTTAGCAGCATCATTTGTACATTTGGGACTCACTTGGTAAACGCATTCGGTATACGACATTCACGGTAATCGCTGGCAGAATGTCGCTCGCACGGGCAGAAACCACGCAAACCACAGCAACAACAGCAACCTTAGCAAATGTGAAGACATCCATCATCAGGGTCGCTTGGAATCTTGCCGGTGCACATATTGTACAGGCCAGGCGTAAGGAACTGTTATACAGTAAGTGTAAGTGCTTAATTTACTGCTTTAAGAGTCGATGGCAAGTGCGGCAACGGTGCAGCAATGCGAGAGCAAAAACACTTAATTATTATCTCCAAAGCAGCTAAAATCGTGGCGGGGAGGGAGCGAGATGAAACATACGAGAAATCACACAACGGTTAAATAAAAAAAATAAAAACAAACAAAACAACAACAAAACGCATATAAAGGCAAATAAAAGGAGAGAAAAAACAAACAAAAACATAACAATGCAAATATAATTGCAAATCTCATACTCATTCTGCAACATTTCACACAAAAAAAAGGTTCGATTGATGATGGGGGAAACTTGTTTTCGGAAGGTGAATGTGTGTGTGTGTGTTTGTGTGTGTGTGTGCGTGTTTGTGTGTGTCAACTTCTGCCAACATTTGCCAAATTTATTTTAATAATCCCTTCCGCACGACTGTGACCGTAGACTGATTTATGGGGAAATGCATTTCGCCGCCCTGGTAAGAGCGCACCATCGCCTATCCGAACATTGTATCCGAATCCGAATGTGGTCCGCTATCGGTTAAAAGGGATATTATGAAACGGCAGATAACGCTGGATATGACTTTTCATAATTTTGTGGCGCCTCGGTGTTAAGTAAAACGTACAGGTTTCGATAACACAAACGCGGGTAAAACCATAATCAATCACTTTATTTGTTTTAAGTAATGGTTTAACGAGATTTCCCACCGAAACGCTCCGAGGTGATGATGCTTTTTTGGGGCGTTTTAAAGTAAAAGTAGCGATTTTGTTAATGCTTTTACTGAAAGAGCGATATATTTTGTGAGCTTATACGGCTGAATGGGTCAGAAATATTTGGTAAAATTTCAAACAATTTGTCAAAAACAAGTTACAGTATTTCCTGGAAACTTACAGTTCGAACCGTTTGAGTTAATATTTCATCTTAAATTGTTTCTCAACATAACTTCGTTTAACGTTTTAAGTTAGAGCTTTTATTTTTTTCTTATTTTGAACTTTTGTCATGTTGCACTAAATTGAATATATCAATTCAATGGATATCGAAACCATCAGTTTAACGACAGAGTTAAACAGAGTAATTATAAAAACAAGGCATTTTTGGTGTTTTATTAAGAAAGCTGCCCGTTAATGTCCATATTTGTAATCACAAAATACTACGTATATAGTATTTAAGAAGTTAGTAATTTTAAAAATCGTCAAAACTCATCATGAAATTCTTAAGTCATTTGTCCGTTCTGGTACCTCTACCGAACTACCCGGATTAGTGGTAGTTGTGTTTGTTTTCACACGATAGGAGCAGTACCACAAGCTTATCCACATCTTTACCTCGTATCAACCAAAACGCTCTCTCTCTCTCCCTTTAAACGTATTTTTCAATTTAACACCTTCATATCCCATACCCGTATCACCTGTTTTCGTGTAGACTATTACGCTTCCCATCTGTTAATTGGAATCAATCAAACGTTTTCCGTTTGCCGAATCAATAAATTAGCACACTTGCCTTTCGCACTTGTGTGAAATCACGAACAAATGGCAATCTAATAAAATAAAGTGAGAAAACGTTACAAAAAAACAGGAAACGAGGGGTTTTTTTTACCAAAAACCAATACACACAAACGCTGGACCAGTCTTGGCAAAATCACATCCTTCGGCAATGCATTTTTTATGTGCGGCGATCTATTTATTCGGAATGGTCAATCGTCTCAGGTTTTTTTTTTTTAAACGAGGGGTTTCGTGAATCGAACACAAGCCAAATGGTTCCAAAAAGGCATATAAAATGGACATGGGCAAATCGTACCAGTAAACACACACACGCACAAAACCCTCCCGGCAATTCAATTTGTTTCGAACTTGGTAAAATTTATCTTTTGGGCAAAAGGTTTCAATAGTACCCAGCAATGGACAGGTGGAAATGGTTATACATTCATTGCTGTCCCCCGCGAAACCCTGTGCGTTTTGCCACTCGAATACGTTTAAAACTGAACAACAATTGTGTTGTGTCGCTTTCGCCCGGAATATGTTGTGAGCGCCCGGGTTATAGACACTGGAAAATAAAATGGATTGGCTTTATGGGACTCGTTGTACCAAAAACCGTCACCATTACCTGTAGGTGGATAGCGAAACAGTGGCACACAGGCACACGGGCGTCCGTAGCTGTGATCTCACACTCTATTTTAATTCGATTAATTTTTCACAAATGCTCTGACAGCGCTTCGAAATCATCCTGATGTACCGTCTAAAGTGAACAAGTGACTTCGATGAGAGACGATGAACGAAACAAAAACAAAAAAAAATAGAAGCAGACAACAAGCTGTACCAAACATCAACTAGCAATTGTTAGCAGCTTCACACGACGACAAGCTGGACGGGGTTTTTTGTTGACGTGAAGTGCATTAAATATTTAGCGACACATTTTAAACGGAGCCAGGTTTTTTCCCAGGTTTTTCTGGAAAAGTCAATTTCCGTGTACACACTCTGTTCCATGTTGGACGTTGTGAAAAAAAAACACACACCCTCGGAGAAAAAGGGGCAAGTAGCAACAATTGTCCTATCAAGGCACCATACTCACAATCATTTCCGGACTGCATTCGATGCGGACGTGAATGGCACGGGAACTAGGAAAACTATTTCGAAACAATCATCAAACATCAGCCCATCCTCCAGGGGATCCATCAGCAACTTTTGCTGCAGCCCGGTGTATAGGTCCCGAAGGAATATCACGCAGCTTCGGTACCATGTGTCCCTCGTCTCTCATTGCCACGTGTAACCATTGCTGCCAGCAGGTTGGCAAAGCGTAAAACAAGCATTTCCGTGAATAAAAACCATGAAACAATCGTGTGCTTCAAACGTGGTAAGTGCTGATGGTGGTGTTGGTTTGAAGTTTGATTTCATAAATTTATTAACTCTACTACCACGGCGGCACAGGTCTGGTAAGTATTACACAGCGGCTAGGAGTGCTGGGAAGGATCGCGCGTCCCTTTACACAAACCCCTAATAACATTATAAATATGTTTATCATTTTTAGCTTGCCTCGCTTCACTGTGCCGGGGGCGTGCTCGAAGGGATAGAAAATCACACGCGAAAATGATACTTTCCAAACACAAACGCGCCTCCTCGACCCATTAATCGGTCGAGCATTAAGGGAAGGGTGCGAGTGCCATTGCCGCTTGCCATGCCAACAAGTGTACCGAGCCGTTTCCCATGATGTTTGAGCACCGATTAGCTCGAACGCTCGAAACACTCGCGGAACTGTGTGATACCGGCTCGGGTGCGATGGTATCGTCACGTGGCTATTGCCCCGGTTGATTGAGTTGTCTGGTTTTGCCAGAGTTCGGATGAAAATGAACAGCAACGGTTGTACCGTGCACGGATGAGTCCCTGGAGGTTTGTGCGAACTGCAACACCACTCAGATGTCTGCCCGGCGTATGCATCGATCCCAGGGCACGTTGCAGCTTGCTGGTGCGTGAGTAAGCTAATTGAATTATTTTCTCATGAACCATGCACAAGACCACTTACACAAGGACGTGTAAGGTGCAATGCTCTGCCTCAAAGGCTTTGGAAAGTCGGAGGTTGGCTTGAATAATTGTCGTTTCATTGTGTGCAAGGAATAGTGTGTTAAATTGAGAAATAGTATAGAGTGAATGTTGAGAAACTTATAACAAAAATAGGCAAAAACAGAGCTCAATACACACAAGTGCCTAAGGATATTAACAAATCAGAAAGAACATCGCTAAACAGTGCACAATGCAGACCTCATTAAACCAACTTCATGCTGTGTGTAATGTTCATTTCTGCCTACTCCTAAGTAATTTGGACAGTATTCGTATTACTTTGTAAATCCCCAAAGACTGTGAGTGTTTTAAATGTGCGTCCGAAAAGATAGTCCAGACCCAGAAACTCTAGACCATGGGTTTTCCAGTTCCAACATCCATATCTCTTTTCGGGCGTTTCTGTTCGTTCTTCCTCATTTGTTTGCCAGGTTTTTTTTTTTCGTTTTTGTTAATGCAAATAAATTATTCACCCAGGGCTGAAGCATCATCCTCCATCAACTGGCATATTTGCCCTAAATATGATCGTCTAATTCGGAACAGCCGGAATCACGTTCACGGCCGGCCGTGTTGTCTTCGAGCGTTGATTAAAATCTCGCAAATTGAATTCTTTAAAGATAAATGAATTTGCACCTGGATGGGAAACGGTTTTGCCACGGTGAATTTCCCCGAACACTACTCTCCTGTGAAGGTGAAAAATAAATGACCGATGTTGTGTAACAATACAAAAAAAAAGGTGCGGAAAAAGGAAACCGTTTTTTCAACTTTCTCTTTTTCGGTGCCGTTTGGTTACGTGGTGGATAAGTGTGAGCCGTGTTCTTTGATTAGAACCTCCCATCAAAACACACAGGAAAAACATTAACAACAAATAAAAATCTACGAAAGAAGCGGCATTGATTCTTTGCATTACAGGCCAATCTTTTCGTATCAGCCTTAGCAAGCAAAAGAAAGGAAGTAGACATCCAAACGTCACAAAGAATATGTCTCGTCAGGACGTGTGATAAACGGAGCTGTCCAGTGGAAAAAAAAAGATTCACTTGTTTCCAATGTCGCCGTTACGGACAAAACGAAACATACCCAAGGGAAAAATTTATGCCCTGGCACAGTACTGCCAAGCGGAAAACACTCTCCTGTCTATGTACATCTCCCACACAACGGGCAATGTACGGGCAATCATTCATCCACATAAATTAATTATAAAGTAATACGAACCTGTTCAAGGCTGTTTGTTCTCGCTGGCAAAAGGGACCGAAAGCGGGTCACGATAGGAAAGCAAAGGGGTCTGTTTTTCTCTGCCAGCCCTGCCAGAAATAGGGTCACGCTTACCGAACGGCAACAAACAAACAGGATGCGCTTGGGTAAGGGATGAAGCATTTTGATCGGTGTTGCTCTTTTGAAGTGTTTGCTTTTCCGTTGATATCTCGCACCGTATGATTCGTTTGGCACGGGAGTTCCCGTCCCCGGGTCGTAGCACTGCAATTTCATCTGAACGTACACCGACCGGGACTACGGTGTACGGGCAGTGAGATCGACGGACGATTAGATTGCAAATGAAAAATATGTCCCACACCAATAATCAGATCTTTTGTATCTATTGCATCGGAAGCGTCGGGATTCTACCATGGTAGTAGAAATAGCTCGTGTGCGCTGTCGCCTAACCACCGTATATAAATCCTCATTGTACTCACGCCGATCAAATTACCAACTGGACGAATGTTTTAAGCGTTTGCCCTTTTTTCTGTTGTCGTTACAATTCCCACATACACTGAACCGATCCGGGCAAGTGTTTCCCCGGGCGAATGCTATTTTGCCTTGCAAAAACGGTGAACGATTGGACAGCACGTGTTAGGATAGAGTTGAATTGGTTGATCCTACGTTCACGTCAGTGTTTGTCAGTTTGACAAATTAATGATTCGTTTGAGCACGCTAATCCGTTGCATTGCTCTCTATCGCTCTTCTCATAGGATTTCTCATTTCTCTCTGCTTGCGATCATTTTTATATACTATTTTTTTCTTCCTTTTTTCGCACATTTTTGACGTGATGTTTAAGATAAAGAGTTTACCTTGAACAAACTCATCGATTTTAAAAGGCTTTCAAAAATTATAATACTAAAATTGTCAATAAATACTAGCTCTCAAAAATATTCTGGCATATCTTATCAGCATTGTTAAACATGATCATTCACTTCTATAAAATTCTTTCTGTTTTGATTTGCCTTTTGTGCTCAAAATATTCATGATAAAATAAAGCTTTTATCTTATCACCAAACAAAACTCCTTCAAAATGCCACCCTCAACGTTTGTCGATCATTTGTCGTCTAAATGCAGGTGATTATCCTTTTTTTTATTTCGATACCTAATACCTACCTTTTGCCTTTATGCTACCCCATTCTAAACCGGACATTCCTTCAAAAGAAAAAGATCATTTGATATCCGTAAACAAGCTCTACAAGCTACCATGAACGATGTCATACTTTAAGGAAGTGCATGTCCATCGCCGGAAGAGAAGCCGAACTCACAGCCGGGATGAGGATCATTGAAACCCATAATTTGATCCATCCCAAACAACCGCCAAGGTCGATTCGTCGCGTCCCCACAGCGAAACCTTTCAATTAGCTGCACCCGCCTGCAACCGGCACCGGGACAACTTAATTTCGGCACTCTCGCAGTCAATGTTTCGTAACGATCATTTTTGGTTCCTTTCTCTTCCACCTAAATTGACGCTTTCCGCCCAATGCCCGATCTGCTTGCCCGATCTGCAAAGCCAGAACAAACAGAAAAATACAAACAGAACGCCCACTATGCTTCAACATCGACAAGATGCCTTGCCTTTATCTTCTATTATAATACAATTTTTTGCGCACAGTCCGCCACTTACATGGAACCCCCGGGGTAGGAATACAACAATACTTCTTACAACATGGCCGCCTTGGTGGCAGTCGGATACAAGGACGGTCCTAACTATGGCTGCACAACCTGTACCAAATGCAACCAGGAAACCGGTGTGCCCGTAGACGAGCAAAGCTTCCGAGGGGTTCCGGACATCCGGGGACATTCGTGTCAAACTGCAACAAATGAATAATTCGCTTTGTTCACCGTCCTCCATGAGGAATCATTATTAAATCATCGGGTTTTCTTTTTTCTTTTTAGCGTGTCTGCATTCGGCGGTACATCTTGCGAACCATTTAGCATGGTCACGTGGACAATCGAGAGAAAGGTAGGCACCTGCTTGGGCAGATTTGGATGGCGACGCAGACCTGGCTCCGATGGGCTGTGGTGTGATGACGGCTGATGGATAGGTTGTTTAGGCAATTTTCTGACGACGATCAACGGCCGACGCACCGCGCTTGAAGCGCAATTCGTCCTCGATCGGACGACCGTTGGGCAAATTGCTGTTTCCGTTGCCTTCGTCGGGATCCATTAGGAACTGCGGCAGAAGAAAGGCGGACCCGGCCGACTCGGAACTGTCGTAGTTGCTACTGGCCAGCTGGTAGAGATCTTTGCTCGGATGCCCAGCCAGCAGGTTGGCGACTCGTAGATCACAGGGATTCCGCAAAAACCGTCGTAGCAATGTTCTGCGGGAGTAGGAAACAAACGGTTAGACTTGGACAAACTTATCGAACAACCGTGTTTTAATGGGGGGATACATACTTTTCATTTGGCTTTAAAGAGCTTAATGCACCGGGGGATATGCCCGGGACCGGTCCCTGGCTAGCAACAGGTTCCACCGACGAAGATCGCTTCCCATTTGTCCATCCGCGAGAGTACTGAAACGTTTGGGCATTCACCAACACTACCAGCCCGACCAGCAGGAACGCAATCGTGCGCGTATGCAGCATACTGAACGAGATCTGGAGTGGAAAAAATGGATGAACCAAACGTGTTCCTTTATACTGCACTGCCGTGAGATTGTATACATTCCAACCAAGAACAGAGCCACTTTCAAATATTGGAATTGCTTTTTAAAATAGTTTTACGTTCTATACCTTAACACCAGCAATTCAAGCACTTGTTCGCTTATTCCGTTTTCTTGGTCAATTGTCGCTATCAATGTGTTTCACCAAGTAACTTCACTTTACACCACAATTGCAACAGGTGCCAACCGAGTGTCGCTTGTCCAAAATTCGATTTGAAACTGTGAGCTACATCTTGTCCAACGGCCTCCTTTTATACTAAACGCAACATCTTCACCTTGTGTACGATATCGGTTCATACTCGAACGCATCAACAAATCAGTTTCCTCGAAATCACGTACTGAACACCCTTTGCTGCCCCAATGCCGCCTGTATCCCGGCGTATCCTTTCTCCGTGTACGCATGCACGCATATTATCCAGCTCAATAACACCAGCCGGCATCACTTCACCAGCCGGGAGCCGAGAGCAGGGACGGGGATCAGCATATCAAAGTCAATCAATTAAAGTGAATCGGATTGTGGTGAGAGTTAAAATTATGCAAATAGCGCAACCAAACCAAAAATCCTCCCAAAACCGCTCGTACGCGTACGCGAAGAGTCAGTCAATACCGTGCGCGCTGGGAAGACCGAACACTGCATATGCCACCATACAGAGGTATCATGCAGCAAACCGACACCCCCGCCGGTTCAAGAAGCACATAAGAGCATCTTTTTGATCCTTGTTATTATCATATGGTAGGAGCGTGAGTAGGATGGGCAGAATTTTCACTCGCACTCGAAGCTGAAGGGATATGGATATCTGCTTTCCGAGGGGATTGCAAAACAAAAGGCGCTAAATTACGTTCCACGGATTTGCTGACGTGCCAGACGAGAGCAGACAGGAGTATCAAGGTTGTTGTTGAGCCAAGCGTACGATGTATCATTTGCATAAGGGTATAGATAACCGAAGAAATGCTCCAATCTTAAACAGATCCACCTTCAAACGGTTCACGTGGGAAGGAATGCAGGAAGCAGCGTTAAGGAACGTGTGTGTAGTGTGGTTATGAGCAATTAAGACGCTATTGTTGATCCATAAATACCGATTCCATGGCATTTCATCTCCGGGACACATGGTTGCCCGTGCGTGTGTGTATCGTGGGTTTTGCGCCAACGGTCACATCATTTTGCACAAGGTCAACTCTTCGTATGATATAGGAATATTTTACCTATTTCCTAACTTTTGTTGTCATCAATGCGATTCATCTAAATTTTCATACTTACATTTCAAGTCAACATTATACTAGCTTAAAAAGAAAACTACAATATTTGAAGAAAAAGGACGTGAGAAGTAGAATTATGCTGCTAAATGTGATAATTGTCTGGTTGTAGGACCATTTATGATTCATGAGCTGCTGACATCAGTTTTAATGTACGTTACGAGACAAAATACACTTCTCTGCGAATTTGGATTCAATCAGAGATTGAAAAGAGCATTTAATTTGAACTTGAACGAGCTTTTACGTGAGGTACAATGGATTTATTTTACCTCCAAATCTCACAATATGTACGTAATAAGAAACAATCAACATCTTACGTGTACGGAATGATGTTTAGATACTCTCCTCCTTAATCATGGATTTACCTTCGCTATTACGCGAAATTCTATAATAAGTTTCGAACCGCTCCAGCTTAGTCACAAACTCCTCATCGTGCGTAATGACAATCAGCAGAAAGTTACCACCTTCCCGTTCGGAAACGATTCGACGCAACGATTCGCACAGCGAGTCGATATTTTCTCGGTCCAAATTTGTGGTGGGTTCGTCCAGCGCCATCACGCCACAGCTGCTGCTGAACGTTTCGGCTAGCGCCAGGCGTATGATCAGCGAGGCTAACACCTTCTGACCGGCACTGCAGCGACCGCGCATATCGATTTCTACATCATTCTTGGCCTGCATTACACCGTACGTGTACAAACGACGCCGGTCCGATCGTTCCGGTACACCATCATCAATCGTGTTGATGCGTATGTAATCGATATCGTTCCCACGATAGATGTCACGCCACAGTGAAAAAATCGTACGATTTATTTCCTGCATCTTTTCGGTGTGATACTGCTGCAGCGCACTTTCGAGCGCATCCCTGTACTTTTTTATGTCGCTGATGATTTTTCGCTCCACTATCGATTCGGTCAATGTTGTGAAATAATTCCGGACAGCATTGCGAAATTCGGTGCGTTCCAACTCCTTCTGGAGCTCGGTAAGCTGACGCTGCAGCTCACTCGTTTGACCATGCAGTTCGCTGCGCTTGGACTGTAAGTTATCACGCAAGTCTATCAGCCGCTCCCGTTCCTTCTGTGCGCTTCCCACCTCCATGTCACCCATGTTCTTAACCAACACTGCTAGCTCCGCTTCCAGATCGGTTGTTTCACGTATCATACGCTTCAGATCCCGGTTGTCCATCAGATCGCGCTCTTGCAAATGTTGATTAGCAATCTGTTGTCTTAGTTTTTCGATGCTCTTTGCCTTACCTTCTATGGTCCGTTTCAGCTGATCTTGCTCCTGCTGTACCTGCTCTTGTTTCGCCTGTAACCGACGCAACTCTGCACTCAAGTTTAGCTCCGCAAGCTCGTCCAACTCGCAGCCCAACCGAACGATTTCCGTCTCCTCCCAACGCAACGCATCTAATGTTTTGCGCAACTTTTGCAACTCCCGATTGTTTTGCTCCTTTGTGTGCTGCTTTTGCTCTAGCTCCTTTTGCAGTTGCAACTTCACGGGGTTAAGCTGCTGTTCGGCCTCTTTTAGCTCAGCGTTCAAGGCGGTAATTTTTGTACCCAGCTCGCTAACGTTCGCGCGCTTCTGATCCAACGATTGAACCGATTCCTGTAACTTCAGCTTCTTCGACTTCATCTGATTATTGCGCGACTGCAGGTTGTTTAGCTTTTCTGATTTCGTATCGATCGTATTTTGCAATTCATCCACAGCATTTCGTTCCGTGCGGAACTTTGTGCGCGTAGTGTCACGTTCCGACTTGAGAGAATCAATTGTTACTCCTTCGGAAATGCGACTTCCCAGCTGGGTTCGTAGCTCATCCACGCCGCGCTTCATGCGTTCCAGCTCGCTTCCCAGCTTGTCCAGAATGCTCATATCACCTACAATCGTATTAATTAGCTGCATGTTGGCGTTCGGTTCCGACACAGCCAACTGATGTTCCTCCAGTTCGTCCGATGCAGTAGTCAGCTTCTTTTCCGTATCCTGCAACTGCTTTTTCAACTGGGCCAGTTCATTCTTTTGCTTTTCCAACCGCTCGGCAATAGGCTTCAATGTGAGCAGCTTCTCATAATCGGTACGATCCTTCTTGAGCGTCCGTTCGAGCGTTTCAATCTTCTCTGGCAGTCGGCGGATTTCATCCGAAAGCTTGCCACTAACATCGCGAACGTCCTCACTCTCCAGACCCTTGTCGCACACCGGACAGCAGCGATCATTTTCGATGTTCGAGATGAACTTTTGATACAAAACTACGGCCGATCGCGCTTCCCCATGTTCCATATTGTTTTTGGCAATTTTATCGCTCAGCTTAGCCAACACTTCCTCGAAGGGATTGCCACGACAGGCACTGTAAATCTTGTCTTCCGCGTCTGCCAAGTCACGTTCCAGCCGCTCGAGTTGACCCTTTTGGCTCTTTCGTGTGGTTTCCATTTCGGTCACAATTGCTTGCGTGCGGCGTATTTTTTCGTTTACATTCTTAACCTCCTTTTGCAAATCGTCGTACAGGCTCTGTAGGTTGCTCTTATAGTTTGACTCAATCGTACGATCGGGAAACAGACGCCGTAAGCTATCGGCATGCTTGTTGCGCATCCGGCGTTGCTCAGCTTCACGGCCTGTACATTGCTGTTCTTTCAGTGTTAGCTCCTGTTCCTTCATCGCTACCTCATCCAACGAGCTGATGCGCTCTTCCAAACGATCTAGCTCACATTGCAGCTGATCGCGCAGTTGCTTCCGTTCGCCGAGTTCCTTTCTCATTGCCGGCAAATTAGTAGCCGACACCTGCGTTTCGTACTCCTGCTCGAGCCGGTTGATTTCGTCGATCAAACGCTTCAGCGTCTCAGCAGAACTCTCAATTTCGGTCACTTCGCGCATTGCTTGCAGCTTTTCTCGTTCGAGCTGACTTATTTGTTTGCGCTTGGAAGTGGAATCGTTCTCCAGTTTGGCCTTGGTTTCGCGCAGCTTATCGATGTTTTTTTGAGCCTGTACATCTTCCTCGTCAAACGTTTTGGTCTTGGATTGTAGATTCTGCTCTTGTTTTTGTAAAGCGTTACTGATCGAGCTAAGAGCCGAAGCTATTACGTTGCCACTAATCGAAGCATCACCCAAGTCATCGGTCAACGGAAGAGTGAGCTTATCACCAAGTGCCTTCATCTTTTTGCCCCGCTCTATCTGAAGTTCACGTTCTCTTTTCTGCTTTTCGGCAAACTCAATCTTTTGCCCAACTATTGACTGTAGCCTGCTTTGTAGGGAACGATCCTGCGATTGGAACCTTTGCAATTCCGATTCATCATCGTCCAATTCGGACCGCTTTGACGCTGACGTTTGCTGAAATATTTTAATTTCCACTTCCAACTCGGACAAAGTCCCTTCAAACAGTTTGTTTATTTTTGCCTTCAGCTGTTGGCTTTGCTCTTGTTTGCTTTTAATCCTAGAATGTAGACGAAAGGTTAATGGTAATTTGACGAATGTGCAAAGGCATACGTGGTATGCGAAATACTTACTTCGAGCTAAATTCTATCTTTTTTGCTAGAAGAGATGAATACTGCCGCTCAATTATTGCCAACTGCTCAAGCTTTTTTTGGATCGGCTTGATGTCAGATTCCAGTTCGCCGATATTGTCTTGTAGCTTTGTTAGCTTGCGACTACCTTCTTCCAGCTGCATCTGTTTGGTTTCGGCTTGCGACTTAATATTTTCCAGCAGTTTCAAATCACCTATCTTTTCCTTTAGCTGTTCATTGTGTGCCTTGCTAGTTTTGATCAACTTATCAATGACCCGATTGTACTCGGTGGTTCCGAAAATGGCATCGAACTTTTTCTTCAGTTCTTTGGGTTCATCGAGCGGCCAGCAGGAGTCTTCCTGGTGGCAAAATATAACGTTGTTGAGAATGGCCTTTGAAACACCCATCGCGTCGCACATTTCGTTGTTTATGTCCGAAAGACGCGAACGTGTCATGGTGATTTTCTGTTTCGTATGTGGATTCTCCATCGTAATAGTGGAATCCATCGTTTCAAATTTTTGAACCTTGGCCTTGCACGATATTTTCATCGAACGAATTGCTGTCACCGTGCTTCCTGTGAAATTCTTCACCATTAGCTTCACCTGCCCCAAGCTTTCCACGGTGTTGAATATTTTGGGATCGTGCACAAATCCAACTCCCCGATTAGTGCACGGTGGAAGATCGCCGGTTAGGCCATACTTGAGGCATTCGATGATTGTAGTCTTTCCGCATCCATTTTGACCCACGATCAGTGTAAGCGGCGACCGAAAGTTTATTTGCTGAAATTATTGGGCAGACCGGTTAGATTCGTCACATTGAAATTGCTTCCTTCACCGAACGTTGCTTGCCTGGACGTCATCGTGCTCAACGCCAAAACTGCGTATTCCGCGTATTTCAAGTTTTTGTATCGTAGACATTAGGGACGTAATGCGGTTAGAAACGCGATTGTTCGTACAGGAAATTTCACGGTACGTTTGGAAAATAGCGCCAAGAATGTTTATGCTTTGACAGCTTCTATCGCTCCATCTCTCTCGTGCGAGATTTTCGTTCTCATTCTTCCATCTGCACAGTGGGTTCATAACCGAACGATTATTTTGCTTTATGACCAAATTTTCCATCACAAGTCAGATAATTTAATATTAAATATATTTGTAGAATGATTTTCTAATAAATTATTCACATTATTTTGCTGTATTTTTTACAGCACAAAGAGCTAAATTTGAATAAATATTGAAATGTTCGAACTTTGATCTTCGAATTTTCTGATTTGACAGCTGTTTCATTTCGAATACGCATTCAGCAAACATCGGGAATCTTCGGATTGTGTGTGTGCTTTTTTTTTTATTTACATCAAGCCCCACTCACACTACCGCAAACGCACTGGCAATGAAGAAGAAGACCTTCGTTCCATACGCTGCAGTTTCAATGTGTGGGTTTGAGCGCCTGATCATCTTGCTTGGATGGTGGTGCTGAGCAGAAAAAAACGCGAATTTGAGGGAAATCGTCAGACGGGCACTGTGTGTTGTGCAGTTTCATTGTGGTCCACTGTTTTCGATCTGCCCTGCGTGAACAAGCACGTTTGCACGCAGTGTGTGAATCATTTCTTGCGTGGTACAGGGAGGGAATAAAAACTAAAGTGAAGTGGCTAGAACGCAATCTTCTCTCATTCGGCACAGCCAGCGAGAAAAAAAGGGAACATCACGCTGCGGTGCTGATGGGAGAAAAATGAGTCAGTGAAATCGTCTACCATGGTGATCGAATCCGGAAGTACCGTGCGCGTTGCATGTCCACAAAGTATCTCCTATCACCATCAAGCCAGTCACTGCCTTCCCTTCGGTGGCCATTAAGAATCAAAGATGTACGGTTAAGGGCGAGAAAGTGTCGTGAAAGATAGTGTCTCGTGCATTCACTGTTTGTGCGCCCGTACCCGTGCGCGCGCGCCTGTGTGTGTGTGTGAGTGTGTGTGTTTGTTTTCGTGAATGAAGTGCATCACTGTGACAACAAATCTATGTGCCGCGCAGTGTAAAGGAAAGCAATAACAAAAACAGGCGACTCTGTGTGTGCCACCTGGCCAATAATACGTTGGTTGCTTTTGTGGTGCAAAAGGTAGAAATAATTCCATAACCACCACCCCGACTATATATCCACGCAGCCACTTTGTGCAACATAAGCGCGGTTCAGCCGCGGAACCCGTGTCGTGCAGCAGTGTTCGATTGATAAGCGGTTAGAAGGGAAGAAAAGTACCCAGCAATGGATTCGTTGCGAAAATGGTTGAACAAGCCGAAGGTAAGTTGTCTCGAC
Organism: Anopheles rivulorum; assembly: GCA_018908115.1. NCBI lineage: Eukaryota > Metazoa > Arthropoda > Insecta > Diptera > Culicidae > Anopheles > Anopheles rivulorum. The sequence continues at coordinate 4,921,551 of STHB01000004.1, forward strand.
AAGAGGAAAAGTCATGTTTTTTTTATTATTTTGTGTTGTGTTGCCTTCTCAATGCTGCCGTCCTTGTGGCTGCGACCATTTTCTACTTCGCTCTCACGTACCGAGCTAAATGGTGGTAGTTATTTTTTCCATACACTTCCTCTTCGGCTGGTTAGTCGGCTGGTTGGTGGAGGGGGGGGGGGAGCCTTATAAGGAAAACAATGGTGGACCGTGGAAGGAGGAGGAGGAGGAGGAGAAAGAGGGGGGGCATTGAAGCACTTTTCATTTGCGGCGAGAAGAAGAAAAGCGAAAACTATTGGGCGCCACAGAAACGACCAGAAGTGCAATGGAGTATTGTTTTTCTTGTTCCTTCCCGTCTGTGACGTAGTGCGCGAGAAGGCTGTGAGCTAAGCTAGTGTGCGAGAAGTGAGTGAAGGAAGCAAAAAAGAAGAAAAAAAACACCATCGAAACAACACAGCACGCTGTCTGCATGAGTGTGCGTGCGTTGCGTGCGTATCACTGTGATGCTCGCCGTCAGGGCTGGCGAAACTTATCGTCGTGCACTAGCGTGTGTATACGTTGTTGGTCGCGGTTGTTGATGATACTATAGTGTGCGACCGAACTGTGCAAACGTTTGTGCACTTTCCTGTAGTCGAATTTTAACGCGACAATGCTTGAAACACTCGGTTCAATTATGAATATAACATCGCGACCGCCACTGTACGGCAATCGACCGAGAAGGCCTTGGGCGAGCGAATTGCGTCACCAACACCAAAGCAAACGCATACGGGCACGTTCGTCGCAAGGCGTACGAATGCTTCATGTCCGCGCCGTTGCGTACGGTGTATCGACCACAAATGGCACGGCGCTACACGCGCCACAACATAATTTTGCGTGGTGTCTCGACAAGTCTGGACGAGCTTGGGGTATCGCCACATAAATAAACACGCAAGAAGTGAAAATTTACACGCACACACACACACACATACACACACACAGGCACGCACCATCAAACGCACGTGTTTTTATCCGCGCTACCCCAGCTTCGATTGCTTGGATGATTTCGGGCAAGCTGCTGGATTTGGCAAATGTCAAACAAAACTTTCCTGCTGTGCGAACGCTTGTTCTCGAACGTCGGTAATATGGCCGGTTATCTGTTCGGTTTGCATATCTTACGACGCGGAAACGACGCACCTTGACAGAGTACAAATTGCATTCGACCTCAGGAAGTACGATCTGCAACCCACTCTCCACGCGCCTGAATGTTGTTGTCCTTTTGTGTTTTTACTTTCCTGGCATTAACCTCGTCGAAGGTTTTTGTTGTTGTCTGTCCCTTTACTTTACGAGTATGAGACAGCGCGGTGCACTTGCAGTTTTGTACCGACAGTAAACAGATACCGATATCTTATCAGTGGCACATTAAACACCGTGATAGCAAAGCCCTATTCTGATAATTTATCGCAACAGCAGCATGTGCAGTACCCGCAAAGGGGAACAATGAAATTGATACATTTATATTTATAACCAAGCCTTTTTTGCTCTCCCCTATTTTAGCCCAATATTCCCGCTTTTGCTTCCCATTATTGAACGAAATCGTATGCGTAAGTGCAAATAAACCTTCATGAGGTAACTGTGTGCTGCGTGTATAAAAACGGGGGTAAACAAGCAGTGGAGTGTACACGTGTTTCTTCATAATATACGCAGTAGATAGAGCAACGAAGGAAGCACGGTAAACACCTAGTGTTTATGGAAGCTTTCATTATTAAAGTTTGATGGAAACGCTTGGCTCATCATCTACCCCAACCAGGTCATCGGACATTCGGTCACTTATTTGTATGGCGATAACCTATATAATTTAATGGGTTGTCAATTTTTCCATCTGTAGTTCCCTCTTCTCCAATCCTTTCTCAATGCCTCTTGACACTGTAAAGGGCCACTCGACAAACGTTCTTATCAGCTTGTTCAACTCGTTCCTACCCGTGGGCTCTCGTCACGGTTAGATGACTTTACCCGGCGAGGTCGTCGCGTACGTTGCTTATGTTGTTGAGATGAGTCTTCCTTCGTTCTTTATCGCACCGAAATGGAATTAGCCATGTCATGTGAAGAAATGGATTTTTCCATTCAACACTCCAAATGAACGCTTCGTTTATTACCAGAAAAGTTGTGTCCCTTCACAATTCGCTTTTATTTCCGACTGTGATGTTGAGGTACGAAAGCAAATCCATTGGATAAGAACAATATACTTCGATGCCCGTTAATACCGCTAATGCGCAGCAGTTAACCGGTTGATACTGCGCCGATGCATTTCGCCGAAGATTCGTGATAAGGCAGACTGAAACACCGTCAATTGCTGCTCTTTAAGCTAGGGCTCGCTAATTGATTCAAGCCCCCAGCCGAGCGAGCAAAGGCCATTGGTGCAATTGCAGCAGTTCGATTGCGTCGATCCACGGCAATCCTAACGGAATTGGAATTGCTTTAACTGGTAAACCATTTAAAATGCTGCCGTTCTACTGCGTTTAAGGGTGCTTAGTGCCTTAGTGGGGAAACTTAACAAGAATTATTAACAAGAAGAAAAAAAAACTTACTCACACAGCATTGCAAAGGAAAACAAATGGATAATCGATCCGAAAGGATTAGTAAAGTGCTAAAGTACTTCTGTCCCAGGACAGTCGAACGAAACGATCATCAATAATAGTAGTAATAGAAGCTTTCGGGGGTGGCCGAAGATGGAAGTAAATGATGATGTTCCACCGGGCAGTAATGTGTTGAAACTGCTCGACATGCGTGTAGGTACGAATGTTATTTCACCGTAGAAAACCCCCCCCCAAAACAACACACATATGAACATTTACGAACAGGTTTCTTTAAAGGAGGCCACCCAACTGTTGTGCCTCTGTGTACGTTCCAGCCATGGCTGTATATGTGTGTATGGCCTTTTCTGGTCTGGTTGTTTTCTTCAAAATCGCACGAATCGGACGGAATACATTTAGCTGAACCTTACTTTTTGTGCGAAACTACTGACCCTTACTTTTTGGGGTACGGAGTGGTGAATTACAAATAAAAACGCTACTTTTGGACATATAGCAGCACATTTCACAGCACAGTGCTGCTGTTGTCGTTGTTATCAACACGAAGATGTCCATTGTTGGGAGGAGTTTTTTTTGGTAATATAATTTAAAATAAACTCCACTTTGGTGTCAAAGCTGTACATGCCGTGGTGCAGATTTACTCACCAAGCGATAAAACATCGCTTGGTTAAATTGGGAAAGCTTTAGTTGCTTGCGGTAAGAAGATAACGAATATTATGTGCACAATTATTGTGGGGAGGGGGGGGGGGGCTGGGGGGGTGGCTTATGTATTTTGGGTGATGTAACACGCGCACCGTAGCCATATTTCTTTATACAGGCCTTCGCACACGAACGGGTTCCATAATTGATAATGCGAAAAACGGCCAAACTGTGAAACCAAACAGTGCGTCGTCTCATCGAGCTGTTTCGCCTTTTTTTTTCTCTTACTGCTGCTGCACTATTTCGCAATCCGCCACGCGGTCAACACTTATGCACACACACATACACACCGAACAACCGTCTGGTGGAACAAAGCAGCAGCAGTTCCAGAGAGAGAGCCGGTTGGTTGGCCGTTTTGCGACGCAATAGGAAGAGCCAAAGCTTTCCGTACCTTATCCGTGCCGTGCCTTTTTTTTTGTACGTGGTACCATGTGTGCGGGTAACACTAACTCCACCACCACCCAATGCGTATGCGTACCAACACTAACTACAAAGGGATCTGCTTATCGTGCTTGGTTTGTTTTCACATCAGCTTTAACGCTTTTAAAAACCCCCCGTTAGTCATTACTGTAGGTTGTAGGGCAGATAGGCCATCGCCAGATTTATTAGATATATCTAATTTAAAATGCTTAGAAATAATAATTTCTTCCTCCTTTTTGGCGTTTCTTCAACCGATTTCGGTGTTGACTGGTTCAGTTTTGGTAAATCCCCCTATTTCCTTAAAACAAAATATTTGACGTTTGGAACATCTGTCGTGTCTTTTCAATTTGTGTGTTTAATTTTCTACCTCATCTTGTATTCTTTATGTCTGGTAGCATGCTCCATGCATGCCCCCCAGGTGCTCAAGCATGTCAATAGGAGACATTCGTGTGTAATAGGAAGTTCGTGCCAGAATGATTTCCGCCGTCCAGAACAGTGTATCATTCGTTTGTAACGATAAATAGAAAAGTAGATAAAAAAGATGATAAAATTCGGATAATCGTGTAAAAATATTCTTAAAAAACGACTTTATTATAGATTAATACGATGTAATGAATTGATCTTAAATTGAAAACATTTATTGGAGATTTGTTGATTGACATTTCCTTTATTGTAGTATGAAATGTGACTTGTCCATATAAAATACCCTTTTAAATTTATTCAAACAAACAAAAATGCTAACGAAACTTCCGTTACTCAAAGTATCACTTTAAATGTTTATAGTGTTATAGTCATTCAATAGTACTAATGTTGTGGTGTAAGCACTTTCAACAAGTAATAAGCAAAACAATAGTGACTTAAAGAAATACATCTTTAAAATTAATTTAAAATACTTTCACAACAGACAACTAAACGAACGCGGTTAATTATAGTGCAATCTAAATTCCATACCCATTAGCACATGCATCGGAATTAGTCCTGAAAAGAGGGGGGGGGGGGGGGGGGAAACATTGTCCCAGCGTTTTTCTTTCGCTTTTGTTCAATGGCACACACGTTTAAAGACAAAATGTCACACCGATTACGCGGTGGACTGTGTGGAGCATTATGCGCTCTGACCATCGTTTACGGTTGCCCTGTTATAGCGCCACGTTTTTCGTAGCAAAGTGCACGTGGAAATCGAGTGTCAACCACCATTTTCCACGCGTGTTCGGCCGCTACTAGGGTGGGTAGGGTGCAAAGTGGCACGTTGACGTCTTAGGGGACAGGTCCATTTTCTTTTCACCACGCGGCGCCCTTTCGAACCCCATGGGCGACAGCGACAATCACACACGGTGGTGTTGGTAACGCCACCGGCCTGCCGGAGTGCGTCGATAAATTTCCATTGTGTCGCCTTCACGGACGGTAGCCGCTAACGAGTTCCTGCGTGTTGACCTTGGCGCGAGACTCGACGCCAACAGTACGGCTAAGGCATGGAACGAACTTGCCTGCGGCACAGAGCTGTCGTTACGGTTGCGATGTCTCAACGATGGGGGGGGGGGGGGGAAAGATATGTGTATGGTGTCCCACTCTCGGGTTCACCTCAAGCATAATGGTACACCTGAACCGACCACCACATCGTTGGTCATCATTGCGGAAGCAGGAAGTAAATTTTCCGGCCTGATCCGCGGTCCGTCTTTGCGTCTTCTAGCGACACGAAGACATTGAAGACAGTTTCATTTTTGTAGCTGCCGTTTCTTCATTCATGCCAAGATACGTACGTCACTCGGTGCTGCTGCTGTGTGCAACGTTACACACGATTTTTATTCACACGCACGGTATAATATTCCACACGAGGCGAAGAACTGCTTTGTCTCTTTGTTTTGGTGGTTTTATTTATTTATTTTTTCTGCAACATGCGCCGGGCTCAGTTTTCTACTATCGGAACCCTTACTGTATTATTTCTGTAGCCTTTGTCACTTTTGTGGTGTACGACACGCTTTATTGTTGCACCGTTGTGCATTGTGTATTTGCATTCGTTGACAGTCGCGAAGATCACGCTGGAGCGACGGCAGAAGATCAAACTGTCGTGCGCACGCACATGCTCTAATAAGGAGAGTTTCTTTCTTGTGTCCCTTCCCATCGGTGATATGTTAATAATTGAAAGTAATGGAAAGTGCCTTCCTCATTGAGGTCGTTATTAGCACTTTCATTTTCCCTTCACCGGCGTTGGGAGTTGCGTTTTTTTTTCTTTTGTCTAGAAATCTTTTGCTCTGTGCCTTTTTTTTTTTGTATGTCACAATCTATTGGTGCGGTAGTGTGTTGCCATTTTTGATATTGATTTTGTTGAATATTTCTCACAAGAAAGGTCCAGCACGTTCTTTTTATCACCAGCTCGCTGTACATCTCGCCATTCAATTAGTACACAGCAACTAGTGACTCACATTTGATGACATGCCTCACAGTCTTATCGCGTAATTTCCAATGCTGGGAATGAACGTGTTTATTTATTTTTTTCTCTCTTTTTTTTGCATGTATAATATTTCCTACACGCGTAAAGCTAATGATGATGACGATGGGAATTGGCAGGCAAACCCGATCAAAACTGTAGAACGTGACAAGCAAAATGCATAAAATTTGAATTGCATTCGTAGAATGAAAAAGCCGGAATTACTATATTTTGAACGATCGTGGCAAAAAAAACACACAGCAAAGCACAGAATGTGACCATTTAAAATTGGGATTACAATAATGTAAATAGGCTCCTTTACTTTAATTATATTTGTCAACAAATACAAATGCAAGGGATTTATGAAATCTGGTTCATTGTCTGTCGAACTATTGGTTGATAGCTTGAAATATTCACTCAATATCGAGCGAATTTTTGAAAGTTTTTAACTATATTATTTATGCATTTTTCACGCAAATAAAATGTTTAGAAATGTGCATTTTTTACGCCGGATAAAATCCTCCTGTACAACTTTCCGATTAAACAACGACTTACATATACAGGTATCGCGTAGCATCATCATCATTCACTGAGTGTGTCTGGCGCGACATTGGCTCAATGTTGGAGGCACACCAGAAAAAGAAATCACATCCATATTGCATTTATCGTCAGGTTGCTGAATCGTGGGTAAAGGTGAAAGTAAAGCCACAACCGAGCGAACCTCGGCACAGTGGTATTATTACTATCTCTCGCAGCAGCAGCAGCATAAGCCTTTGGCATTGGACACGAGCAGCAAACGTGGTGTGCGTGGAAGCTTTTCTACCCGGTCAAATGCAGTTCATTTCCTTTTTCCCTGTTTTGTGTCTTAGCCAATGGACCACCACCACTAGGAAGAAAGAAAAAATGTTCACAGTGAAACAAGTTTTCCCACCATGGAAGCTGCGAACTGCAAACAGAGCAGGTCAGCTGTTTGTTGTAGGTAGTTTGGATCTCTTTCTTTCCGACGTGCAATAAAGTAAAAGCATTTGAAGAAAAATAATATAACCACTACAACCGATCGAGATTATTGGCGGAGGCACTTCATGTCACAATTTGTGGCTCAGTTGGTTTGGTGAAGTTTGCCAAAGATAGCAAATTATATTAAACTATCTATTTATTTAATTGCGTATTTAATTATTTTCAAGCTTAATAATCAAAGCATCAGTAATATAAGAGATTCCTTATTCATTATTTCGATATTTCTCTGTATTTTACACACATATTTTCCATCTTAAATATGTTTTCCTTCCCGTGACAAAAAGTGATTTATTATTTTAATATAACTTATTGTCCCACAGCTACTTTTAGTTGTGTGAGTTGATTCTTCCTTTTTCAAATTATCGTAAGTGCAGGGGCTGGTAAGTGTCCCCTTATCAATGGATGACGACCTAAGATCACGTGGAAGAAAATGAGACCGAACAGATCGTTAGCATTGGAGTGATTTATTCGTGAAACAATCAACCTATACGCTTACCGTGGATCAATTATTTGACATGCACGTGTTATTGATTGCAATCTGCTGCGTGTGTGTTTGCACTTGCTTGCTGTAGCGTTTGAACCGGCGGTATGATTTCTTTTTTTTTTTTAAAGTACTATTATATTGCAAATTGATCAAATTAAGTTCAATTTCCCTTTAAATAAATCCGTTGAAGTAAGTTTTAAGCAGTATGATTACATTAAACTTTAGTTAAATGTATTTGTTGATAAACATCTGTACCAGCGAATCAGGGCATACAACAAGTAAAAGCAGGACAGTTGAGTCATTCCCTGTGATAAGGAATCAGTCACTTGAGTGGCATCATTCTCTGTTCCCGCTAAAGCGACATTCATTATCGTGCACCCGAGTAAATGAGCAAACGATGTGTTAAACCAGTGGCAAAAAAAAACTGCAGAGAAAGTTGTCCCGCTCCATTATACCTTATTGTTGCCAAAACAGCCACCTTCACGCCAATGAAAAATGCTGCTGTGGCCGTACGAAACACGGAACTGGAAGCAACCATTTGGACTTATAATTAGTGTTTATTCCCATAACACGTCCCACGGCTAGTTGACGCATCTTTGCTGACCTGCTATTGGGTTGTTGCTGGTACAGCTTAGCATGGGTTGGCTTACTTCCCATAGTTCGAGCTAAATATGGCTTAGTTTTATTTACTTCAAAATTTAACTATTTTCTTTCATGGCTGCGATTTGGATTATCGTTACTATTGCATGACAGTAAACTCCATCATCCATCCTCTTTATTGGCCTAAGGTGCAATCGTAACCGTAATGGTCGAATTACATGACTTACCTTACAGGAATTACGACGGAAGGAAATCAATTAACGCAAAACCTCGGCGAATGGTGTAGTCCTCCGTCTTATTTGGCTGTCGCTGGCCGTACGTACCCGCACGGCCACGTAACGGGTTGATGATGATCGTTGATTATTATTTCTGGCAAGGGTGTAAAACACCGTTTGTTTACTAACGGCTTAAACGGCTCATTCCCTCGACAACCAGCATTTTGCGGCCTGCGGTCTATCTGCCTGTGCCTGCCCTTTTTCTCTATTGTGTCTGCACTAAATTTGCCACAGTCGGTGTCGGTACGGTTCCGTTTTTGAGCGAAATGTGTTAACCTGTGCACAATCCATAGCGCCATGCCCATCGGCTGTCGACTATCAAATCTACCGTTTGTTATGTAGTCCTCGCGCAAAATTGCGCTACCTACTTGTAGTGGTGGGTGGTGTACGTTTAGTTCCGTTTCGCTCGATCGTAATCATAACACAGCAACAACGCATAATCGTGCATGCGTACTTCTTGGTACGATTGGCAACACAATGTGCATGAGCCATTCAATCTGATTATGGTGTGCAATGGATGCAGTATGGTAATTGGTTTACTATTTTGGATAAGTTGAGTAAAACTTAATAGAAACTGTTAGGCGCTGCGCAGTTAGGAGTTATTTATTTTTAAATATTTAAAATTTTAAATTTTAATATTTAATACATTTGGTATTAAGCTCCTTTTTTTTGCATTTTTTTTTTACAGGCTGACGACAAATCGCTTCTGGCACGATTTTACCATGCCGATCGTGCACTGACAGCGATTGCCAGCGAGCTGGACAGTTTTGATGGACGTGCCGAGCCCGTTCGTTGTACACGACTAGTTAGCAGACTTCGACAAGGACAGGTAAGAAATGGTCGGAAGAACCTATCGCTAGGCGACTAGTATATCCCTCAAACCCTAATGTTCGCTTTCTCACTCCTAGGACCGGGTTTTGGCGATAACCAATCAAATCATGGACGAGCTGCTCGGTGACGATCGGGCACAGCGTGCATTTCGTGTGAAATTTCCCGAGGAGGTGCTGCAGGAAAGCTTGGCCGGGCAGCTGTGGTTCGGTGCGGAGTGTTTAGCAGCCGGCTCGTCGATTTTGAACCGCGAGGCCGAGTCGGCGAAGATGCGCCCGCTCGCAAAAGCGGTTACCAAGAGTCTCGAGATTGTGCGGAATCGCCTACGAGAGCAGTGCCTTCGCAACAACACTCCCAACAGTCCCACATTGCGGCTGGACTTCAATGACGCTGCCACCGAGCAGCTGTACGAGAGCCTAAAGATATTCGATCGTCTGTTTGCCGAGTTTGAGCTGGTGTACGTCAGCGCAATGGTGCAGGTGAAGACGAAACAGGAGTACGAGATGCAAGAATTGATCTGCGTACTGTTCTCGGAAACGCTCCAGCGGGCATTGAAGATTGGGTTGCTGGAGCAGGAACAGGTGGATTCGTACGATCCTGCGCTAATGTTTTCGATTCCTCGGTTAGCCATAATCGCGGGGCTAGTGATCTTTCGCGATGGGCCCCTAAATATGGATCAGCCGGCCGATAACATTTCGGAGATATTTCGACCGTTCCGTAAGCTGCTAATAAAAATGCGTGATCTGTTGCACACGCTGACAAAGCACGAGCTGTACCAGCTGGAGAAGCTGCTCTGCACGAACGAAGAGATCAGTGCGAGCGAACAAATGATCTGTGATGAGAAGAATGGTGGTGGCGATGGTGGTAGTAGTGCCGCTACCACCGGTGAAGGTGTACGAGATTTCGATGCACACGAGCCGGTGGGCGAAAGCAAAGAGCATGTGGTCATCGTAACAACGACGACCATCACGACGTCGAACGCGGCAAACGTAGCGGCCGCTGGGCAGACGGATGGGAACGCTGCTAGTGAAGGTGATAAAAGTTTGCATATAGTTAGTCAAGGTTACGAGGTGAACACTAGCAGCGATCTATACGGAGCTGGCAACGCGGAATGCTGTAGCACCAGTAGAGCGAAGAATCAGCACAATCAACGGCATTTGCGACAGAGGTCGTCGGAATCGCGGCCTTCCTCAGAGGACTTGATACCAGTCAGAAGGTACGGTGGGGACGGAATACCGGAGGTAGACGAAGACAATAACAATCACATTCGGAAAGAAGCCGCGGACGATGACGAAGACGACGAAGGTGACAACGATCCGAACTTGAAGGATGGGCTGGTCACTACAGACTGTGCTTCAGGATACCTGATACCAAACACCAACTTTGGCAATCTGCTACAGACAAACGAAGCACCACTTACGGACAGTTTTATTGCGACGGATGACGAACAGCGGCTCCTCGGTACTGACGGTGCGTCCCCATCGACGGTAACACAAGCCAACATAGAAAGCATGCTCGCGAGTGATAGTCCGAACGCCCAGCAGCAGCTAGTGGATTCCGACTCCGGCCATGGTACGGCAAGTCACAGCACCGATATGTCTCCTGAGCTGGACACCGAGCGTACGGTGGCGACTGGCAAGGTGGAACAAACGGTTGACGCTGCCGGTGAACCGATGTCATTATCGACAGTTTTAGCGCAATTTAACGCACACAAGCTCGTTTGCAACCGGTCGAGAAGTGGCAGCATGCACAACGCTCCAGAAATTAGCGAATCTTCCAGTGAAGATGAAGAGGAAGCGAACGCTGATGATCCGGACGATGTCGATGCCGATGATGACGAGGATGAGGAAGAGAGATCAGCAAGAACGATCAGCTATGAAGAGAGCTTGTGTGTCGTGGTAAGCGTACCGCCGAAGGACTCATTTTTGTCACCCAAAAGCAACTCCGCTCGGCCTAGCTCCAGCCAAACGAAGCAACGCAAGCAGAGCCATCATCGGCCACGGGCATCAACATCAACGTCATCAACATACCGTAAACCTCAAACGCATCATCATCATCACCATCATCACCATCATCATCATTCCTATGCTGCAGCAGCGGAAGCGACCAGCTCGGTTGCCAGCACTACCACCAGCAAGAATGCAACGAACAACGGTAGCACTCGCCATAGCCGAATGCAGCAACAGCAGCATCAGCGCAGTTCGTCCTCCAGCTGTGATACATCACCGACGCAGAGCGAATGCAGTGATGTGCAGGAGGTAGTACTTGCCATCCGAGCGGTCGGTCGAAATAATTTTCAGTAAGTTTGAACGATTACATACATTTACTTGTTACTTTGGGCGAAAATCATAAGGGGTGATATACACGCAAAAGCTTGAAAGCAGTGTCGTTTTCAGCAGACGAATTGTACAATGTTTTACCTAATATTTATGAAATTTTTTACTTGAAGAATAGTTGATCTAATAGATTATAGATTTTTTCGACCATGCTGACTGTATATCTTCCTTTAAAAGACGATTCCTTTACTCTTAGCCTACAGAAAACATGCTTTTTAATATTTTATAACCATGTTTCCTTTTTCGTTCAATTTTAGAACAACTGAAAACCTTCTTCATCGTCTGTTTGTGTGTATTGCCGGTGTAGCCGATCAGCTGCAAACGAACTTTGCGGCTGATCTGAGGAAAATGCTTAAAAGCGTATTCATCATGAACTCATCACCGCCCGAGCCGGAGGAACCGCCGGAAACAAACGCCAACGAGGAGGAATCGAAGGACAACCATCATCATAACCCGTCCGATTTGTTCGAGTTTCGCGCTAGCGAACAGGACGTCATAACGGCCGACCAGCAGAACCACAGCGGTGGCTCCAGTCAAAGTATCTATTCAGCGGAGGAAGCAAACCCCGAGCAGGATTCGGTGTTTGCATCATCCGGCGACTCATCCCCCGTGCGCCGTACGACCAGCGTGGAGGGCCGTAACGTGACGGTGAACGTTTCCGTATCGGTGGTGGCCTCGTCACCGGGCGGTGGTGGTGCGAGCGGCGGCCACAATAGTGCCGGCAGTGCGCGCACGGCCCAGGAACGTAGCGTTAGTTTAAGCGAAGCGTGCATCGTTGTCGAGGGCGGGAAAGCAACGTCGGGAACTCGTCGGCACAGTGCAAGCGGGTCCAAAAGCGACTACGGCCGTAGTCGCAGCAGTCCAAGCAGTCCAACCAATAGCAATAGTAATGGCGGTTGCGGTAATCATCACGGTTCCGCCAACACCGCCAACACCACAACATCCTCGACTGGGCGAGAACTGCACATAGCGCAGCATCAGTCACAGCGAAGGATGCCAGAGGAGCCACCGAGGTGGATCCCGGATTGTGATGCACCACGGTGCATGTCTTGTGCGTCGGCTTTTACACCGTTTCGCAGAAGACACCATTGCCGCAACTGTGGTGGAGTGTTCTGTGGCGTTTGTTCCAATCTATCGAAACCACTACCAAAATATGGTCTGACAAAAGCAGTTCGCGTGTGCCGGGATTGCTACATTCACGAAGTTGGAGTGTAATAGCACGTTTGACTTGGAAAACGGTAACCAAACCACTGACCTTACGCTAAGCTCCGCCATGGTCGATGCTAGCAGCCGGGAGGGGTGATGGTTATTGTTTTATTATGCTTTATGTGCTTATGTTTTTTGTTTGTTCACGTTATTGTTATTTCACCTGCTTGACTGTACCTTTTTGACGTGCGGAAGCTACAAATTTTATGATAAACTGCAGTTAATTTTACTTTGTTTATTCAATATTTGTGATATACTTTCATCATTTGACCATGAACAGAGCATCTAATGTAGGTTTACAGTTTGTTCGCTGGTCTACTGCGTGCGGTCCGGCATTCTTTTTTTTTTGTTTTCCATTTTGAATTCTTATGATTTTGCTGTTGTTTCAAAAACGATGGCCGGTCCGTATACCTTTAAAAGTGGTTCGGTTTAAAGAGAAAATAATAATTTGCATGTTTTCTAGCATCCTATCTCAAGCCGAAGAATACCTGTTGCACCTTAGCATCCTACAAATTATTTGATATTGTTTTTTTCATTTGATTTACCACAAAACCAACCTGTATGAATGATTGTTAGGAAATATAAATCGTCGCGTATAAGTATGGATACGGCATATAATTTGACCAACTCATGACACCAAGAACGTCCCAACGTGGGATAAATCGTTCAAAACTATTAAAGGCAAGCCAATCAAAACATTACCCGTGGAATGCAGTGCGGAACTGTATCGAACTGTTGGTGAATGTGACGCGTATTCCATTTAAAACAAGAAACCCCAACGAATTAACTAAACCTAAAGTTGCTATTAACATTCAGCTCCAACACATTCCCCGGCAGCAAGCGAGCACCGAAACTGGAGCAATTGTTCGGCTCGTTTGCTATACGAAAAACTATAGACAGCAGTAAAGACTTTGTTTTACTACTACCGTACGGATTTGTAAATGGTTCGGTTAATGCCAGTTGTGTTGTTTTCTTTTTTGCATTTTCGGGTTGTGGCATGGATTTGAATGTGCATGAAGATAAAGTTAGTCATTTAGTATAATTACGAGTGCGTGCTGTTTGCTGTACGGCACCGGTGTTGCTCCTGTGACGCGTGGCACGCTTATTGATAGTTTGATTTATTTTCACTTTATTTTTATTTTATCGTTGTATTTGAATAGCAAAATTTTTCGATTATTGCCGTGTTTTTTTTCCCAAGTGGTACGTATGCGATATACAGCAAGAAAGAAAGAAAACGTAACTGATATTCACTCTCACGCGGAAGCGCGTTCCATCTTTTCAAGTGCAAGTCCTTCCCGCCAAAAAGGATTACGATGCGCGTGTGTGTGTGTGGCACCGGGTGGGAAGCATTAATGTTAATCGAATTAAACAAAGTTGAACAGGCAAGTTCTTTCTATTGCTTTTAAAGTTTCCAGAAAGAAGCAAAACAAAACAATAAAGTATGTATGGTGAAGCGATAAAAGGCAGCGAGTGTGTAGTCGAGATGCGCAAGCAATGCGTATGGGTTAAAGCATAAAAGTAAAGACCACAATCCGTACGCATGACATTTGCAAGCGAATGTACGAACGAACTGTGTAAATGGAATGGAAGCATCCCCATCATTTGAGTGATATCTTTATATATTTTTAAAATTGATACCATAAATGCAAACAAACAAACAAAAATAAAGTAAATGAAAACTGAATGGGAATGGTTCTAATGGTTGGAGCAAAAACAACACAGCAAAAATTGCATCTAGCGTACTTGGAAGGGCAGGTAGCGTACGTGAAGCAAAGTAAATAAATATATACGAAAAGAACAGCATGAAAGTGTTTTACGCTTCGAGAAACGTAGAAAACTTGGTCAAATCTTCGACACGCTGTGAAAACCGATATCACAACGGAATGATCGTTATTGCGAAGTTTAGATCAAGCATGCATAGAACAACGGGCGTGAAACAACAGAAAACATAGCAACCGTATCCGTCGGTAGGCTAGAAGCGCATTTTACACCAATCCAGCAGTAGTCCTATCATCCAACCACCTGTTGCTATTTGTCCCGAGTACCTTTGCCGTGTGCTGTTGTTTGGCACATATATGGAGGTTGAAAAACCAGCGTGACCTCATTGCATGTTGCACCTTACGATACTGAGACCGTAAGTTTCCATGGAACCATAACAACGGAACTGGAGTTGTTTGGTGAAAAAAAACAGCAGTGAAAAATTTCTACTCTAAATCCATCTCCACGCGAACACGGACGCAATTCTGATTAAGTGAAAGTTACGTTTGAAACATCCTGATAAAAACGCTAGTAATACAAAATGGATCAAATAGAGGAAAGTGGTGAAGATTCCCAGGCACCGGAATCCACCTTTGAGGATGATCTGGTGCCGAAAGAAATCACGGATGAGTTTTTCGAGGAGCTTTGCTCCAAAGCCAATCTGGTGAGTAGCATTGATTTGTTTTTTTAATTTAAACCATAACGTAACGGTTTGCTACAACTTCGTGCTTCCTTGCAGACTGTGAAAGATCTTCAAGGTAATGGACAGTATGGGTTAGCGGAAGACTTTCAGAAGCTGCTCATTACGGGTCAAAATTTAAGACAGCAGCTCATCGAAGAGCAGGACCGAATCGCGAAAATGCAGGACGAAGTGTCGGCCGCCTCGGGACGGGTTGCGCAGGCAATGCAGCTTTCCCAGCGCGATCAGGACACCATCCAGACGTTAAAGTCGGAAATCCAGGATGCCTGGAAGCGTGCGGATGCTGCCCAAACGCGTGAACAAAACGTGCAGGAAGCCATGAACCAGATGCGCGAGAAGCTGGAAAAATTGCACGCCGAAAGTGATCGTTACGGTGATCGGGACGATGAGTAGGAACCATGACATGATAATGGGTAGTGGACGTGCAGGATCTCTTAACTATTGTTTCATTCTAGTGTCGGCTCGACGATGAACAAACACAAGGAGGGTATCATGCGCGAGCGAGATCGCTTGTATGTCGAGGTAGAAGAGCTGAACCGTCGTCTGCACACACAACGCCTGTACATGGAAGAGCTGGAACAGAAATGCTTCGAGTCGGAGACCAAGGTGAAGGAGCTTTACAAGGTGTTGGATGAAACGTCGAACGAAGCCTTTCGGGATAAGCGCCAACTGGAGAGCCTGCAGACGCAGCACACGGAAGTCACGGCCGAGCTAGCAACCAAATCGGAGGAAGCCAAGCATTTCAAAGTGCTGGCAGAATCGAACCACAAAACCATCGTACAGCAGAACATGCAGATGGCAGCGATACGCACTAACTACGAGCGCGTTATGACCACCAGCAACCTCACCCAGGTAAAGCTGGCCAAGTCACAAGGAGACTACGATAATATGGTTCAGCTGAAGGAAAAAGTGACGAACGAGCTGAACACGAAGGTGAACATTTTGAAGCTAAAGGAGGACGAGAACAACAAATTTAGGCAGGAAAATGCGAAACTGCTGAAAACGCGAGAGTTACTGCAGAAGCGTATACAAGCGATCGAAGCAACAAAGGGTACGCTTGACCAGGAGGTGGCAAAATTTAAGTACGTATGTGCGTCATCATGTTGAGCTAATTATCAACCTGTTCATAAATGGTCTCAAACGCTTGGTTTTAGGAACATGATCGTGACATTTGAGAAAGAGCGGGATGCTTCCAAAAAATCGTACGACATGGCCCGAAAGCAGGTCGATGCTGTGCTTCGGGAACGGGATCTTGTGCGCAAAGATCTTGTAAAAGCCAACAGTAAGCAGTACCTTACAAGCAATTCCTATCGAACATCTGTGTTTTTCAACACCGCCATCCTTTCTTTTACTCTCAGAAACAATTACCGACCAAACGGAGCAAATGACACTGCTGGATAAGCACCAGAAAACGCTGGAAAATGAAATCAAAGCGCATCAGGCCGCGGCACAAAAGCAGCAAACGCTCATGCTAAAGGTAGAGAAAGACCGTGACCGGAATGCGGAGGAAGTGCAGAACCTATCCGACCGAATCGAGCAGCTGAACGAGGATTTGCTGTACAAGCAGAACCTGATCGGTGAGTTGCGCGAAAAGCTGAAGGAATGTGAGGCAAAGCTGTTCCAGTGTCAAAACTTGCTGGAAATTACGCGCGGCGAACGTAACATTTTCGAGCGCGATTTGACGACCTGCAGCAAGGAGTCGGAAGGTTTGAAGGAACGGCTGAAAAACGCGATCCGCACGGTGGACCAGCTAAAGGAGGAAAACGGCAACAAGGTGGCCGAACTGTTCAAGGCGAACAAAACGATCGACAAGGTGGAAAAGGAGAAGCAAACGCTCAAAACCGACGTGCAGAACATAAGCATCGCTTTGCAGCATTCGAAGTCGGAGCTGAGCGAAAAGACGAACGAAAATGCTCGGCTAAATAAGACACTTTCGGTAGGTTGCGCGTACTTTTTACCTCTTTGACCCTTGTTTTGATGCAAACTAATTGGTGGCTTTTACTAGGACGATGCGACCAATATGACGCGCTTGAAGAAGCAGCTTGAAGGAGCCATCAACGAGAAGGATCTCGTAAAGGTACAACTGACGCAACGCGTGGAAGAGATTAACAATTTGACGGAAAAGCTAAACATGCTGAACATGGCGCTGGATCGCGGTGAAAACCAGTACCGTGACCGATTGGACGACATTCGGCTGCTGAAGATTGAGATCAGCAATCTGCGTTCGCAGCGCAATCTGTTGACACGCGGTCTCGCCAATACGGCCGACATGCGTCAGGAGGTGTTGCAGCTGAACCGCGTGCTGAATCAGGAACGCGTGAAGGCACGCGCCCTGGAGGACGAAATGCTGACACCGATGAACGTGCACCGTTGGCGAAAGCTGAGCGGCAAGGATCCGGAAAAGATGGACCTTATCGTGAAGGTGCAAACGCTGCAGCGTCGCGTACTGTACCAATCGGTGACGGTGTCTGAGCAGGAGAAAACGCTCCAACAGTCGGAGAAAATGTACGAAGCGCTGAAGGAGGTGGTAGAAAAGCTGCCCAGCCATAAGGTTAAGGAACGGCTGTCCGCTACCCAGCGGGCGCTTACGGCACGCACAAAGAAACTGAAGGCACTTGCGGCTGAAATTCGTATCAAGGAACTCGACTGCAAATCGAAAGACTGTACGCTAGAGCAGCTGAAACAGGCGCTGCTGGACACGAAGAAGGAGCTGGTAAAAGAGGTATAGTAACAAAACGTAGCAAAGTGCCAGAAGCTGACTTGATTTATTTACTGTGTAAATGTGTAATTACAGAAGCGTGAAAAAATAAAGCTCGTCGAGAATATCCGTGGCCATCGGGCGGATGGTCCTGCCCTGACCGGCACCAACACAACGAGTGATATCATCGTGATACGTACGACCAGCCAAACAGCCCACACGTCCAGCTATCGTACGCTCGGTTCTGGTTTTAAGGCAATCTGTTAAGACTGGCGTAAAGATGCGGTGAAACACGAATGCTTAATAATTCCATCCCACGGATGGCATCCGTGAGCATATGCCCTACGTTGCTTGATTTACTGCCAAGCCAATATTGACTATTTGTGGCTTTTTCTTCCTGCCCTTGCTACGAAGACAACAAATTGCGAACCTTTGCCTGCCGATAGCGCTACGCTACGGAGAAGTTTGTAAGAAGTGTGAAAATAAATATTGGTACAACGACCGCACGCCTATGGCCAAATCCGAATAAACATGCAAGCCGATGCATTCTGATTGCAGCTACAAGTAAGCCTTTTGAATATTGTGTTTCGTCGCTGGATGTGCTAATGTCCATCGGGTACGTCAATGTGTCCGCTTGAACGTAACACGCGGGCTGAAAACAATTCCTTGATCAGTTCTCGAACCGCTCGAGCCGCTTGTGTGGGTCCACGTGGTTGATGAAGGGTTAGGGTATTGATCGTACTTCCGGCAATTAGTCTGACCGGTATTACTGCTTACGGTATGATAAGGGAGGTGGAAGTCGTTTTGATGTGGTGATGCAACATGCAAAACCAATAGCATATGCCACCTTTATCGTTGGGGAAGGCAACGCAACACATCAATCGAACGCGTTGTCATATTAAACTCGTGATATAAGTAATGTAGTTGTTGTGCACGGTATTTCTATATTGAATTGAAGTGAAACTGAATCATACCCGAAAGTGCATTGTTTGCAGATTTCCACGAAGAGTTTTTAAATTTCTTTTGAGATTCAATTGTTTTTTAGCGATTTAAATCATTTTTGGATTTCTTTAACTCACTAGTGAGTTGGTTTGTGTTTTAATTATTCTTGGAAATTATTAAATCAATCATGAGTTTAAAACAGCAGAGTTAAAGTGTTGACTCTTTTCCGTTTCATTTACTCTGATTCAATCGCTCCAAGGGAGTTGGTTTAAAATAATGTCTTTGCAAGAAATATGCACATACATTACTTGAAGATTTATTGAAGAATTATTATTTTACTTCACACAAAGTTCTTCTAGATACACAAAAAAAAATACAGCTGCGGTGCAAATTTTGTATAGAAAGTAACTCACAATCATCTTCGGCCGTACCATTCTATGCAGAACAGAAAGTAAGGAAACGACGAATGAATCTTCACGGAAACAGGTTTTCAGTGCCCATGGTCCAGAAGCACCGTGTACATAGGCCTGGGGAGCTTTAAAACCGCGCCTTGGAAAACCCAACGTCCATTGCCCTGCGGTGAAGGTCTTTTCACCGTTCGCTCGCTCGCTCACGATGGGCCATTGCCATTCGTCATATTTTTCATTATCAAATGCAATAAAAGTCCCCAATGCATCGGCGCCGTACCAAGCGTTCGGAAGCGTTCACTATAAACAGCCTTGACTGTGCGTCAATTGAAGTGTCTTGTAAGGTGGGGTGTCTCCACGCCATTCGTGGTGACCCCCGGGAATGGTGTCCTTGCTGCGCGAGCATCGGCGGGTGATTGTGTGCATTGGCGATGCTTTTTTAGAATCTGATAAAAAAGAAAACCTGTTGTTCTCCGATCGGATCCGTCGGCGAATAGTACGATCAATAGGCAAAACGGGCGTAGATCGTGGTTCGCAGCAATTGCTGCAGAAATGAAGGTAATCTACGGATCGTAAAACATCACCTTTACCAACCATTCCAAAGTGTCACATGAATCGTAAAGTTATGACTCCACCTTGCGACCTTTCGCACTTTATGTACACTGCAAAGGTATGTAATGCGCACGCTTTTGGAGGGGATTAATCTGACGAATGGAATGTAGTTTTGCATCTTTTTCTTTTTCTTATTGCCAATAGTGCATTCTATCACAGAGCGTCTCTATAATCCGAGGCAAGCGGTTTCTTGTGTAACATATTTGTCAACAAAACCTCCTGCGAGAGTGTTTGCCAGATTGAATTTCTACCTTCCATTCCACTGAAAACGTTTCTCCGTAACGTTCAGGTTCCTCCGTAACCCGCACATCCATACGATGGTCCAATGTACGGCCTATTCCCTGCCGCTAGGTTAGGTTCTGCTCAAACATTCCCATCTAGCTACTACTTTCGTTAGACGAGAGTGTACTCTACGGTGGTGGTTGGCGAACGTGTACGAAAACATGCGTCAGGTTGTTCAACATCGAGTCGAGATCGGGAGGTAATAGCCGGGTGCAGCAAAGCAATGCATCGCGTTTGCCCGTGTCACGTAACGCGGAAGACGCAACCGCCCGGACTGATCGGGCAGCGAGTGGAATCGCACTTGTTGTTTTTCACTCGTCGAACGCATGCTAACCGGTCGCAATCAACCGACGATCAACGTTGCCGATTATGTTAGGGATTTTTTTTTTTTTGCGAACAAGTCACCCTGGACGATCACATTTGCACGACAGAGAGAGAGAGAGACAGAGAGAGAAAGAGAGACAAGAGCTTAGACATGATAAAAATGGCCTGAACTGAACGAACCTGGACACGTTCAGCAGATGCTGACGCATTACAATTAAACACCATTTCTCACGCATGCCCGCTGATTGCACTTGGCAGTACACGATTTAACTTATCTTCGTGAAATATCGGCCAGTATCATTAAATTTCGAATGCGGGCGTCTCGTCGGTTTAGCAAACGGCACACTGGTTAAACTATTCCGTTTATACCGCAATAAACGTTATATTACCGGTACGTTCAAACGTCTCCATGAGTCAGACAGCGCAACGGTTTGGATTAGTAACATTGTTGACTTTGCGAAAGACATCGAATGCCTTCGACAGCCAATGGTGCGCATTTCCGATCCGTTCGGATTTCGAACCGCATTAGATTTTCACGGTCGATCACAACGATCGAGAGCATTACACTGGAAGGCTGGCTGGAAACGTTCAAGGATAGCGAGCATCCGTGCGTAAGCTGCGGTTGGGTGAAAAAAAAAGGGTTGATATATTAAATTAACATTAGCAGCTCTGACCGATCGACCTCCGCACCGCACCGGATGGAGCGAGTTCGGTGAGATAACACCCAGCTATTGGGCCCCAATGTCACGCAGATGGAATGTTTGTTTCGGTAAACAATAATGCACAGCTTTGCGTCTGTTGCAGCAGGTGCAACACTGTCGCAACCGTTTTCCATCCATGATGTGTTTTTGATTATCGAGTTGTGACGAGGTATGAAAAATTGCGAGATCATCGCTATCGATGGTACCGGGGCCATGCCGTGCCAGGGTCAAAAACAACAGTAAACAGAAAGTGGAAACGATTAAACAAAACCACCGAAATGCCACCGATACGATTCGATTGCCCAAATGCCAGTGACATTGATGAGGATCGAACATATTAAGCGACTAACCCCGCGTGACACGAACGGTCGAATGAATGGCGATGGAGACGCCCGCTTTTCCGTGGCCGATGATGAACTCGCTTCGGTGTGCAGGTAGCCCAAAATGAGTTACACCTTCACCCGGCCGATATGGATCGGGGTAGATCGGAAATGCCTTCAGAGGCAATCTGTGGTGTGTTAAGAAATAAAAATAGTTTTTAGATGTATCTTTCCAGCTGAGCAAGTACAAGGTTGTCTTACAACAAATGAGCCATTACGATGGAAAAAAACAATTTCTTAACACCTCCTTTACACAAATCAGGCTACCTTTTTTTTTTTTTTGATATAATTACTCTTTGTGTGCACACCACAACAGCTACCTGTTGCGATGCACTTTTCCAATCGTACACACAACGATTGTTGCCTCCAATAAATCGTTCTCTCGCGCAGATTACGGCTAAGATGGAACACACGCATACCACGCGTGAGTCTCCCCACGATGAACCCCGACGGTTTTGTTGTTTTCGGTACGACGAAACCCGCGCTGAGCACCGAGCACCGGTCCGAAGGTGCCCGTAGAGCGTCTACGAATGCGATCTCCACCGGTCTGGCAGGTTTATTGCGTTTCTAGTCGCCGTAGGTGAATGAAGTGTTTTTCCGTCTTTACGTCTGACTCGCGATCGCTCTGCCCGTCCTGTCTGTCTTTCTTGTGTGTGTTTGTGTGTGTTTGTGCTGTGTAGTTTGAAACGTAAGGCGAACGACAATTGTTTTTATTGGCTAAAGAGTTGTTTGTTTCCTTGTAACATTTAGGTTTTTGCTGTGTGTTGTTTGTTATTGAAGTTTAAATGATTAAAAACGAAACATGTTCTTCCGTACAAGATCTGTCGAGATTGGAAGCGAAGCGAGATGGGGCTGAAACTTAAATTTCTAGTCATCTTCTGAAGCGTTTGCTGTGATCTCGGTGGAGAAAACTGGAGAGCACACGCTGGATTGAGAGCGAGTGTTTATTTCGTGCGATTCAGAGTGTGAGCATAGCATCGATCGTGTGCGTTGAGCAATGGAGAGTCATAATCGCGTGTCGTGAACTTGATCAGCTTAGTCGAACGACGACGACGAAAGCAGGCCAGCAGGGAGAAAAGCAACACACATATCCGAAAATACGACAACACAAAAGAAAGTGAGTGCAGTTGTTGCAGAAGCGAACCAACCACGAGGGTGGTATAGTAGCAGCAAATGAGGAGAAAAAAAAACCCACACACACACACCTTCCCTCTTGGTGCTGCTACACAACGAAAAAACAACAACAAATCGACAAAACGCACACCCCGAACATATTGGCTGGGAAAAAGGGGGTTAAACTTACGGGCTTCGGTGTCAAGTGCCGACGGAAAGCTTTTGCAGCATCCTTCATCCAGGCACGTTAAATTCGCTTCCTCATCATCAACATACAGCCCCATCATCGCGTCGGTCCAATCATTAGCTTCTAACGTGTTTGGTACAACGGATGCTTCCTTGTAACCTTGCTTGGTTTTGTTTAATTTGACGCTACTCGCTAAAAAGATTACATTTGTGGCTGCGTTGCGTTGTGAGTGGCAGACTGCGTAAAAACAGATAAAAATGTACCAAAAAAAAAGAACCGAACGGTCGTTGGTGCTGTGTGACCGTGAAGATTTGAACGTTTTCCAAAACAAAACCAAAAAAACAAAAAGCAAACAAAAAACTCCTCGCTCGAAACGCGCAAGCGACGAACCCGCGCCGAAGCAGTTGAGTGCGCTCAAAAGTGAGAATGCGAAACAAAACAAGAAATCTTTCGATCGCGAGTCATTGGCATAGCGGAAAGGTGCTCGCTGCCAGATGTCTGCGTGTGCGTTACCACGGCTGAACAACGGCTGAGCGGTACCGCTGTGTTGGTGTGCCTGGTTGGTTCGTAGCGTTGTGGTATCTCACTGTCTATTTATTTAGCCGAAGTGGCGCACACACAAGTTGGGCAGCAGTGGAAGAAATCTGCGGTCGGTTGCTTACTTTCTTGTGTACACTTATTCACCATCCCCGCTCTTTATTCTTGAGGAATATCGTGAAGATTCGTAGTATAAAATTAGCCAAAGTGATACAAAAAACCTGCTGGCCGCAAACATTGCGGACCAACTTAAACAAAAGTGCACCAATTCAAGGTTCGGACCAACATTTTCCACCTTCCACAGGATACAAGTACGAGTGTAGTAGTGTTTTAGTGCCGGGAACAAGTGTGCCGAGTGTGTTGATAAGTGATTGGTGACAGAGCCGGCCGTCTGCAAAGAGCCACCAGAATGACCAACACGGCAAGCGTCGGTGCTGTTCAGCAACCAGCGGCCATAGCGCCAGCACAACCGCCCGGGCCGCAACCGCAATCGGGCGAGGATGGTTTAGGTGTCATTCGGCCCGACCTGGACAAACGGCGCATTCAGCGCATGTTTAGCTGGACCGCGGACTCACCGGCAGTAACGTAAGTACCGCACAGATCGTTTTCGCCATGCCCGGCCGGATAAAAAGCTAACGCACAATTTGTTAACAGTCATTGTCTCCGAGCGGGGCAAGGGTGATTAGTGTGTATGTGTGTATGTGGACAGATTCGCATTTAGTCGCGCACGGGGCGCACTTGCAAGGCGGGAAGGTTTTCAGGATGTAAATGGGGTCATCCGAGAGGTCCGCCGTGGAACAATCTTACACGCGTCATCTAATGAGTGAGTTGTTGAGCGATCGTATGTGGGATGGCAATTTTTTCTTTTTGTTTTTTTTTTCGTTTTGCTCTCTGTGTTCGTGCTCCGCCCTGTACCGTCCGTGACCCTTTGGAGGTTCATTGAGATGTGCGGCAAAAGCTACTATTAATGGGCGCAATATCAATCACGACTGCACTCACTCGCGGTGGAAGGATGTAACGTGCCAATTTGTGACGATCCGGGCCAGGTTGACGTTGTTGTTCCGACGTGATTGCGCTGTTGCGAAGACGGTGCTATCTTTGCTGTTCTTGACATTAGGAAGAACCGTACGTGCAGGGTACAGTACATTTGTTCACAAAATATTGTCAATGCTTACGTCAATACCGTCCCGGTTCTCATGATCGCGATTGCGGCGTGGTAATGGCTGCGAGACTACGGACATTTTTGGAGGAAGAGAACAAACAGGAACAAAGTAAAATATTGACATTTGGCAAAGGTGTGTCCGACGGATGGGATTACGTCCGCGATCACATTCCTTGCGAACGATTGTTAGTTAACGCTAATGCTGCGACCGTATGCGCTGGATGTATGATCGCCAACGCTCAGACAGACAGTTTACGTCCACCAAATAATAATGCACACGGAATAGGTACACTCTCGCTAGTACAGCTTTCTACTCTAAGGCACTTTCACTAAACCTCTAAGCTGTGTCACGTTTCACAGGGCGTTCAAGGTGCAGCAGCTAGGTTTTCGGGTGCAATGTACAGTATAGTATGATCATTTGTTTCTTTTTTTTTCGAGTGACGCTTATTGTTACAATAAACTTAAACTCTTTTCGTTTAATAGTTATCTTGTAAGCATGCTGCAATAATTATAGAATAATAGAAACAAACAGAAATAAAATAACAAACTAAAATGATTAAGAAAACGGTGATCCATCGAATCCCATTAGAGCAGCAGTAGCACGCCATCTTCCCAGCAATTAGAATCGTTTGATTGTGTGTTTCATAATCATCGAACACACCGGTGACCGCCGCGACACCTGAATGCCCTCCTAGCCTTGCCATCTTAATACTATCTCTGTGCGTTTCGTGTTTCTTCTCACTGTCTTTTAACCAATAATTGCTACACTCATTCGCTCAGGAGACGACAGGCATGCGATGATCATTAGCGTTGCCCGACACACTCCCTTGACATTCGGAGCGCTATGACCTCGCCACGGATACCGTCCGGTGTGGCACGATCGTAATCTAAGCCTAGCAAGCCTAGCAGCCTTCGAATCGGTAATGCGGCTGGTAGCAGGTGGTTGTTGTTTTTTTCTGTTTTAAAACGGTCAAACACCACACAGTGCCTAAGAGCGCCTGATCGGCTGCTGATTTTTGTCGTCTGGCTGAAGGTTTAGATGTTTCCCTCCCAAAAAAAAAAAAATGAAACAAAAAAAAGCTTCCTGCCACGAAACAGGTTTTGCGCTGTTTTCGACCGATATCGGCAAATGTTTTTCGACTTAATGGAGAGGAAAGAAAAAATCCGTGTAACCGGATTCACTGTCTTAGAATAACTTTCGTAGCCTGTAGTTTTGGGGTGATCCGATTATGTAATCATCTGATATACCACCCAAACGAGTTATGCTTGCTAGAAACGAGTTATGTTGAGGGAGAGAGAACGAAGAGGATAGAAGGCTGGGTTTTTTTTTTTTAATTTTTGCCGGACCAGGATATTACCAAAAGGGTGACTTGATTTGCAATCTCGTTCTCTTGATGTAGTTGCTATGTGGTTGACTCATATTCCATTAAAACACAAGGGAACCATCATGGTAAACTATAATTAAAACCGAATGTGTGTGTGTGTATGTGTATAGTTAACGACACAAACAAAAATCACATTAAAAAAACGGTTCTGCTCTTTGCGATGCGATGAAGATGATTTTAACTTTTTCAATGTCATGTTGAATCTTCAGTGTTTATGTTGTAAAGTTTTGATAACATTTCAACACCAAATGCATGATTGATTCGGCGAAATAAAGTTGGTGGAAGAATGCGTTTCCGGATTGAATCCGTTGCTTCCCTTTCAAGATGTTGTTGTAACATCGCCACACCATCATGTGTGCTCTTGGCCACATGTAAGCTGCTATGTGTGCGTGTCCATGTGTGTGTGTGCGAGCATATTACACATCGGCCAGTAAGACGCACACGTGTAGCAGCGTTCGCAAACCGCTCATCGTTCAAGTTCAAGTTGACCATCGAAAACTCGATCTCCCTGCCCGCTGTTATCGACCTGCCGAAGTAGTTGTCATTGGGCGCAGAGTTGTCTCGCCTGTCGCTACCTACGCACGGCGAGAAGTGCCTTAGGACGGACCACCCCCGTCCATCCCACCATCCGGTGCCGGAAGCTGGAACTGACCCTAGCACAAACAGGTATCGGCAGACATGATGGATTGTTAATGCTGAGCTTTACTTTTGATGCGATAATAAAGTGTATAAACTTATATCAAAGTGCAGTTTTGACTCAAAAATAAAAAAAAGTTCTATATTCGAATACTAACATTAGAATGAAGGGTCCGCTACTCCACTCGAGTCGTGCTTTATTCAATGGCGATACATTCCGATGTTACCATTTATGCAAATCTCCACCCGTAAAATCCACCACTCAGGCTCATCCACCACGGGATCAGGTTTTTCTTGCTCATAATTTGCTGACCGAGCAACGGTATTTCAGTATGATTCCATCTTCTAACATTAACA
Organism: Anopheles rivulorum; assembly: GCA_018908115.1. NCBI lineage: Eukaryota > Metazoa > Arthropoda > Insecta > Diptera > Culicidae > Anopheles > Anopheles rivulorum. Next base: position 4,948,589 of record STHB01000004.1, read on the forward strand.
TGCTTCAATAGAAACAATCGTGTTACACATGTAAAAGTAGATTCAACACTAGTAGAAGCTTAAATTATGTTTGAATAATAAATTTTTATATAAATTAAGTGGCAACGATAAAAAATACAACGTAAATATCGGTTCAAACTACAATTACTATTCAAGAAAATACTTCTCAAGTTACAAAGACTCTTTCATAAAGATTGTATTTAAACTTATCACACATATCGGTGTTTAAAGTATTTTCTGGAAATTAACAAAAAGTAAGAACACATTTTTCTTTTTTTGCCCCCCAACAAGGCGATGTTTTTTCATTCGCCAACAAGGTTCGTCGCTTGTGCTTGCGCTCAGTGTAGCAGTCTTTTGTATTGTGTATTGCATGCAACGGACATGTCGTTTCTGTCGTTCGCAACGGCGACGATCGCTACTTGCACGCGATATTGTACACAACGAACATGTTGAGCTTGGCAGTATTTGTTGAGGATCAAAGCGTGTGTGTGTGTGTGTGTGTGTGTGTGTGTGTGTGTGTGTGTGTGTGTGTGTGTGTGTGTGTGTGTGTGAATGGAGGTGTATGAATACAACTGCTCGACTACTATTTGTAGCTCGAAAGCTCGCGCATAGCTTTGCTGAAGCTTTTATTTCATCTGGTGTTGGATCTGGTTGGTGGAAGCAATCAAGTTCTTTAATTATATTTTATGATGAGAAGTTTTCTTTTTTCTTATAACTTACTTTATTCTCTGGTGAGCGAATTTCATGATAGCACGGTCAGCTGTTCAGCAAGCGAACCAAAACTCTCGGTACCAATCATCAACATCGGAATCTGCATACGCATGTGCTTACCGCTCGATGATCGTTTAAGGGTAATGAAGTGTAATGAGTCATTGTAACAGGAAAAGCTCAAGAATTCGTCTGTTTCGTACACTGGACTGGACGGCACACTTGACTATTTGACGTCAGCGGCTGTGCTGGTGGAAGCTTAATGGCTAGACGAAGCGAATTTGGAATTCACTTACGCGCAGCGTGTACTCGCACAGCGGCACCTTGGACGTCATTATTTGTGAAAACTGTCCGACAGTGTTGAGAGTTCATTAGGATATGTTTGGTTTTTGCGATGCGCACTCAGATTTAATTACGTTTAGCGGCCTATTCGGCTGCCGAAAAATGCGATTAAATTAATCAACATATGGAGCAAGCAGCAAGCAATTATAAACAGCAAAAAGGTGATAATATCTGTACAAGAATGCACAACAGTCTTAGCTAAAGTTTTCCACAACACAATCGAGCTTTACTAGGAAATTCGGCCGTATACATTGATAAACTATTACATTAATACTGCCACCGATTCTCTAACGAACGATCGTCTCGCTCGTCAGCGAGATGGTGTTGCGAAAAATAAAAACCATACCACCAGATAACCGCGTTGCGTAATAGTTATGCCGATTTGCCACCGTCGTCAGATTGATCCCATCCTCTTTCGTTCCCTTTCACACACACAAACACACCAACACAGGGCAATGGTACACCACCAGCACCGTTTGGTACACCGCACCGAGTGTGGTTAGTATCTCCATTTGCACACATTTGCGCCGATTTTTGTCCGTCTTGAAGTTTGTCGCTCGGGTTTGGAGCCGATTTCGGTGATATAATACAAAAATACAACCAGCTTCAACCGTCTTCAATCCGTGGGACGAAAGGACGAAAGTGATTGGCCGGGTGCGAATGTGGATTGGAGGGAGGGTGGGAGGCCGGTTTCGCTTAGGTTTAGATAGCATACAGTCACCACAATTCTAGTCCTTTGTGTCAATCGTGCGCATTCACACCCCCCCCTCCCCCCCCTTCCCCCCCAGAGTATACGCTCTTAAACTAAAACAGCTAATCTATGCTCGGACGTCTCGCACGATGCGACACTCTAGCGCCACGCAAGTAAGGCAAGCGCTGTGGACGCGCAACCGGTTGTGTTACATGAACTTTGAATGGTTTCATTGCGATGCTGACGTGCATTACGCATTGGTCGCCTAAAGAAGGTTGTTGTGGTACCGGACAGCAGCGAAGTGGCTGTGGGTACTACACTGGCACGCATGGACAGATGACAACAATGCAACCGCACCGGGGATCGCCATCAAACACAGTCGGCTTTGTGATCGGTTTTCGTCCAAAAACAAACAAAAATCAAAAACACATTAAAAATACATAAGAAAGGGATTCGAGACGAATGGTGGCGCACGCAACCACCGATGGTCGCCCAAACGGACCCAAGCAACCGTCTCCCGGAGACGCATAGGAGACGCTCGAAATCATCAAATTGAGATCAGTCGGTCTGTCGGTTTGTCGGTCAACCTGAGATTGGCTGTTTGTGCTCGTGCCGTATTTTCATCAGCTGGCTTTGCCGTGCGGGCCAGCATTAATATACTTTTCCTTCTTTTTCGTGCTTGTTGCTTGTTGCTGTTGTCTTGCGCATGGGGTGAACGGTGGCAGTGCGAGCGATCCGACACGACGGGCGTAAGTGTGTGACGTTTACATAATTCCCAGGTCTCCAGGTCAACGCTGATCGCCGACCACACCGACCACCAAACCCGATCAGGTTACTCCGGTTTGTGTGCGCCCGGTTTTCCGTCAGCGCCTGGTAAACTTTTTTTGGACGGTGGACACCGTACCCTCCCCCCCCTCATTCTCCCTCTCCCTTCCCCCTCTATACATGCCGTGACACTTTCGTTTTCATCAGTGTGACGATGGGTTTACCTTTCTACCTTTCCGAAAAGGATAAATAAACGAACCGCGCCAGTGGCTCGCGCCGACTGGACGATTGTGAATGGGATTTTATTCATGTGACGATCGACGGTTATCGTGGCCGAAAAAAAAACAGACCAACAAAAAAATGCTCCGGGTCAGCAACACTCCGTGTGAACTACTACACCGCATCGGGCCAATGGCTTACTTTCCGTGCCGGAGCTATTATTAATGACACACATTTCTCTATTTCGCTTCTCGCTTTCCGTAAATAGCACCGCCACCGTCGCCTCACTTTCTCCGCGCGAGGGCGAGGGCCATTGCGTTGTTTCGCCGTAACCGGCCAACATACACAACGGGTTTTGTACGGCTTTTGCGGCGAAGATGTACGTACAACAGACGCACCTTTTGTGCCAAGACGATCGGAAAGATCGGAGGCGTCTGACGGATCCCTATTTGTTTGATTGCGTTGTAGTATATGTTGGAAAAGTCCTCCCACCTTACTGTTGCTGCGCATTTTGGTATTGGTGGCATTGGGAAGATAACCCAAAACATACCGCACGCAGCTCACACGCGC
>STHB01000004.1:4968251-4994573 GCA_018908115.1 Anopheles rivulorum
AAAAAAAAAAAAAACAGCACATCCACATTTGCATAAACCTTGTGAATCTGTTAGCGATATCGGACCGTTTCGTTTGTGTTAAGCGACGAACCCCGCCACCGACTGGGAGGCAAACAATTTTGCAGAACTTTTCGTTTAAAATTGCGGTTGCCAACACGCCTAAGGTTCAGATATTCTTGAGGCGAGTTAGTTGCGAGAGCGACGAAAGACAGGCTGTACGCTACCCTTTGATTGGAGAAACTTGATGTAATTTGTGTGAACCTTCAATTAGCTTGTAACATTTTCTCTTTTTCTTTTCCCTAATGGCATTACAACGTCAGAGATTTTGAGCTACTTTTTCTAGCGTTCTTGACTTGTAAAAACCGATCCTTAGTACAAGAGTACAGTCCGGTAAAAAGATTTTTCCCCACTTTTAGTAAACAAAAGTGTAAGACTAAAGCGAGAGAAAACAAAACCTGAGCGCAGCATACAGCATATGAACAACAAAATGACTTTGAGCTACTCCAAAAGGTTTGCCAACCAAAGAGTGCCCTCAATTTCAATGGTAGCCAGTTGTACGAGCACGGTTAGCAAAACTCCACACCGATGAGCAGATGAATTAAACAAGTAAAATAGTAAAACAAAACATTCGGGCAAAAAAAAAAAACACACAAAACGACAAACGCAAACGCAAAATGTTGCAATCTCATCTGCCAGCAAGCAAACATTGCCACTTGCTCCGGTAGCTAACGGTGTAGCAAATCTGTTCGGCATCAGACATCAGACCACCTTCGTTTGCTCATCGAGAAGGAAAGAAGCGAGGAAAAAAAACAGAAACCTTCGAATGAAGAATTTTACCATGCTATTGCAACCCTTTCCAATCTGTGTGTGTGTGTGTGCGCGCGTATGTGTGCCAAAGTATCTATTTACTCTTCGCTAAAGAACACCCTTCTGACCATTGGCGGATCCGTTCTTCGCGCGGGTCGGCGATTCTTGGCGTTTGGCAACATCATGTTGGTTAATTTGTTTTGCACACCCTCCTCCCCACCTTCTCCCCTTCGTCACTCTCCCACTCCCTCCCCCCTCCCCAGCCCACCCTCCTCACATGTTTCCCCAACCACAGAGAACCGTGAACCGTGGTGCAAAGCGAAGTACGCGTGATTGCAAGCCACAAAGACCTCAACTGTTGCGGAGTGTTTGCCTACTGGTGCTGGTGCTGGCTTGCGATCGACCGTGTAGTGTTTTACCATTAGTAGTGCCAGTTATACAAGAAGTCCTTCGTGCGCTGTGTCGCTGCTGTGCCGTGGTAGTGTGTGCGTGCGAACCAGCGCGATTGCACGGTTCTCCTTCTTCGGCTGTGCACTTACTCACCTAAGCTGAGCACACATGCGCACATGCGCCCTCTTCATCGCCACCGTTTCAGTTGTTGTTGTTGTTGTTTTTTTGTTCAGCACCAAACCAGTCGGACGGCTACATTGCTTAATTCTGGCCCGAACGAATCGCGGGGTCGAGCTTTGCCCAAGGGTTGGTGAAAGGGGGTGAACGAAGGTGAAAAGGGGGTGGTGGATGCAAAATGTCGAAATCGATGTTTGGTGCCCAGCGCAAAGGTATTAGCGGAATGCAGCGAATTGAGCTACAGGCGAGGCGAGTGTTTAAAGCGAACGCGCTTGGGCGCGATCGCGTGTCGTAACGATTGGGTTTGTAAGATCGTTTGCCTGCCGCTTGGTGTGTTGGTTCTTGTTATTCTACCCGCCGCCCGATGTTTACCGCATTGCAACCTAGCACGGGAAGATTAATTTTCCCGTAGCATCGGAAGCAAAAACCACAGTACCTCCGCTACAAATCAGACTCCAATGGATGATGCTGAGCTTGAGGTGGGAAAAATCGTACTGAACGAAATCGATTAAAAATGCGGAACCCACAACGCAGAATTTGTGGCGCTGCATCCGCATCATCCGCCGCTTTCCTAGCACTACCGGTTTGCGATAGCGATCTACGACTGTAGTACGCGCGCGTGTTGTAAGATTCACAACCCCCTTTTACCCTCGTTTTTGTACGTCCGATACACTTTGTCTTCTTCAACACCATCATCATCCTCGTCGATTAGTGAACGAAGCGTGTCCCGATGGTGGGAGTGTAACCCCCGGGAAAGTGTGCTTTGTGCGGCTTGCGCACGGATTGCAGCATTAGTTCAGCGCTAGAACTCGAATCGGAAGTGTGATCGTTACAAAAACGGTGCCAAACAGTTCTCCGGTGAACATTGATCCGTTTCGTGTTTATTCGCTTGTTTATTTGTGTTTGGTTTTAGTCAATGTAATACATCGTTTTTCGCTTTTACAATAATTTGTTTTAATTACGCTCTACTTTCCAACGTCCAACGGTTCAGTGTGTGCATGGTGGTAAAGTGATATCGTTTAAGTGCAAGCAGCTTCGGGCGGTGAACTATACCGCAAACGGCAGAACTGTTCCCAGCCACTGCCACTAGCCGGCAGGTGCCTTAGGACGGGGCCAACGGGGACGACAGGCTCCACGACCCATTTCGTGGCCTGGTGCTTAGTTTGCTGGTGGTTTGCCCACACCACAAATTTGGAACACACGCTACTACCGCCCAGTCGCGTTCGCGTCTACAGCCAGTGGTGCAGTACATTACGGAGCGGATCAATTATTTTGCCACCGGTCCCACGGAACGGAAGTGTGCACACAAACAACCGAAATCACGCCTGACTGTTACGACAGCAGTACCCTCGAACCACGACGCACATAGAAATACATGATAAAATGTTGATAACGTAAGTAGACCGGAAACAATCATCAGGCATTAGCTGTTTTGCGAATGCCGATCGACGATCAGTGCCGAAACCGATCCGATCGTTGTTTTTGTTTATTTTGGTGTAAATGGGTGCGGAGTGCGCAGGGAAATGTGTCTGAAATAAGTGTATGATTAACTGAAAACTATTTTATGATATTATTTACGTTTGTGTCTCAAAAATGTAAAAATATGCAAGCATTTTAAAGGCAAACGCTTCAGATGATATTAGCATTTTTAGGTGATTGTGTTCACATTCAAAGGCTTTTTAAAAATATTGAAAAATCGCAAACATTAATCAAAAATTTTGAATGCTTTTTATCATATTCTATTGGAAAACATAAAAGGGGACTCCCACAGGTAAATAGGTAAATAGGTAAATCCAAAAATGTAATTCTGGGATGATAATTGAGCAACGAATTTAGCTTAAACTTACTTTTAATTTATAAAAGAAATTTTATTTCAAAATTTAGTTCTGTTATGGCTTTGAATAATGATAATAACTCTCGAAATGGACTAGTAAACTATTGTGCTTATTCCATACCCATCGATATGCTACTCCCAACGTAGAATTGAAAATTTTCTGAAAATTTTCATGAAATATTGCAACGAAATCTTTCCTCTACGATCGGTACAAAATAGTAAATAGAAAAATTGTGGAGTTTCCACGATTTTATAATTGAAATGCTGAAAATACCATTCCGAATGCTCTTTCTACTGGTAAGATTTCCGACCAGCATAGGCTACCATAAAATCATATCGTGAGAATTTATTCTTATTTCTAATGGATCGTTTTATGTTCAAATGTTAAAATATTTAAATAAAACTTTTTCGAAAAGGCAATCTGAACTGAATGCAAAGGCAATCTGAAGTTTATTTGATAAAAAGTTCAAATGCATCTGTCTGATTTGTGAAATAAAACTAATGTGAAGTTGAGTTTCACTTTTTGGTATGGATTTTCATTATTTGTCGGTGTTGATTTAATATGTTAGAGACCTGGAACGCTTCTATCATTTCGGTCATTTGTATATCTCTTTTGAAGCTAGTTAACCAGAAAGTTGCAAAGTATTAGGAAGCTACCTTTGAAGTAATTAAAAATATTTATTAAACAAAGGAATGACCTAAAACAAAAGAATTTGAATGCCCGATCGTAAGAGAAATGGAAATAGAAACTATCGAGCAAATAAGATTGATAAATCGTTCGGCTGCTGTACCAGAGGTTTAATTTGTTTATACTAATGTTTTATGATTTTGAATAATTTTATCAACCGAATCAGTCTCGCCCCATTGCCCTCATGCCATTGAAATCGCGGTAAACATGATTGATCGTGCACGCGCTCCCCGTGTTTAGTCCCGGATGGTACATTCAATGCAATTGTGTAATTGAGCCATCATCAACCATTCCAGCTACGATGGCTAATGCGATCGTTTGCCGATGTTTTACAACGTTCTGCTTTTCTCTCTCTCTCTCTCTCTCTCTCTCTCTCTCTCTCTCTCTTCGCACTGTTTCACTGCACGGGATGCTAAATAATGCTTTACAGCGCGGTATCAATCCGTGTACATGGTTTGTAATTGTTTTGTTTGTAATGTTTGCCTCTACGGCTTCTTCGCTGCCCTTTTGCACCACCGGCGGCGCTCTCGGTATCGGTGCTTTTTCACCTTTCTTAAGCTTAATTGCGCCACATTAAGCGACGGCGTGTAGCCCAAAAGGGTAGACAAAGACGAGGCTTCTTTAGTGCGGCCGCCCGGCGACGAGATGGTGATGGTGATTCGCGTGCCCATTGCGCCACATGCCCGGCGGGCGATGAAATTGTGCATCGCTTGTAACACAACAATAAAATGATCACAAGAAACTTCCCGGCACGATACCATGAGCAGCTATCGCTCTCTCTCTCACACACAATCTTTGTGTTTCTGGCGTGTGTTTCAGCTATATAGTAAAAGATTCGTCAAGCCAAAGCGATGCTATCGCTACCAGTGCTTACACATCATAAAACTGTTGGGTGGTTTACAGTCATTACAGTGGAAATCTGATGCGGTTGGTTCACAAACAAAAATTGCAAGGTTGACACCCTGGACTGCACATGTGACGGTTTGTTTTTTGGTAGATTTTAGTCCTCAAAGCAACAGCTTTTTTGTGCTGTCCTATAGCTTTCAATGTTTCCCGAACATACCGGCAAACGCATCGTTTACATTTTTGGGGTGAGCATAAACAACCGAAAACAACAGCGTACCGGGCCCGCGCTTTAAGTAGCCCGGCTCAAGACGACGCACCAGCGACTGCAATGGTCGTGGCGGCGACGAACGCGCGCCGCACAACATACGAACGACGGACGACGGACTTTAGTGGCGTGCGATCGCGATGTTATACAACAAACGAGACGGCCTACATTTCCGAAGGTCAATTCAGTTTCGTTTCGAGTTGCACCCAGTCGCGAGTGAATGTGTGCGAGACGTCCGTACGGTTTGATACACACACACACACACACACACACACACTTGCGCTTTTTTCCCTCGCTGGCTTCAATCTGGCCTCACACACTCACTCATTTTCCGCTGTCCGCTCGGCTGTGGCCATCACCCCATCACGGTGGGGCGGCTCGAAACAGATGGGATTGCGAGAGAAAGCCTTGCCATGCGTGTGCGCCATTAGTGCGCGTCAATAGATTTTGTTGTTGTCCAGCCGTGGTTGTCGCTGTATGTGTAAGTGTTTGTGTGTGTGTGTGTGCGACCGCGCGCTCAATTCTGCGATCCATTTCGATCGATCGATCGATCGACGCAACGTTCGGATCCGTTTTACTAAAGAGGGAGGCCTTTTTTTCGTTCGCATGTGTATGTGTTTGTGCGAATTAGTAGTTCGTATGCATGTATGTATGTGTGTGTGTGTGGATATGATGAATACTTTAATCTTCGCATTTCATCGAATCGGTATTCAAAATACGTACACCCATTTGGCGGTTGTACTGCCCAAGCGACAATCGGGTATGGTGCGCAATCGTTCACTGTTGGAAGTGTGAAGCGACTGTTTGGGAGCGAATATTGACTGTCTTGGGCGCACTTGCTTCAAGGCGACAGATGATGACGCTGGTCGGGTGTAATGACGGTACAGAGGTCGGTTTCGGATTAGAAACCGGTTAGGGTGCTAGCCGAGGCATAGCGCGGAGGAGCATGAAAGGTCGGCCCCAAATTCACCAAGGAGCGCGGCATGGAAAGTGAACGGTGGAGGGAAGGGAGGGGAAGGAGTTTAACGAAACGCAAATGTGACCCTCCTGCCCATCCACCGCCCCCCAATTTTCCCCAACCCCAAGGTGGCACGTGTGTGTGTGTGTGTGGAATGGTGGAAAGGGACGCATTAGTAGCGTCGGTGCTGTAATAAGGGTAAATAAATGTTTCAGATTTCTATCGTCCACAACCGCTTCGCAGAGACCGCGTCACTCGGTAAAACCAATTGAGGATTGGCTCCGGTCATGACACAAAGTACGCACATCACGCCACTTAGTACCTTTTCTCTCTCTCTCTCTCTCTCTCTCTCTGACTGTCTCTCACTCTCTCGCTATCGAAATGGCTTGACCACGATGAGTGGGAGATGGCCGCACAGCTATAAGCGGCCATCTCGTCAAGGTTAGGCACCGTGCAGTGTACTTAGGCCGTGAGCGTCGACGCACGATCAAGTTGCGTCGCCGATGATGGATCGCTTTTCTTTCGCATGGTTCATTTAACGAGCTGAAGCTGAAGTAAATGAAGGATGGCGACAAGACGCCCAAATCAAAACATGTCACGTTAAGAATACTAAACCATACCACACGGACATTAAAATAGCTCGAGCCATTCTCGAATGTGTCTACACCTTAATGCGTTGTCTAATGGAGTGCCGAAAAACAGGTGCCAGTTTAATGTACTGAAGGGTCCGAATCTATTGCCACAATTAGTGCCACAGTTGTCCGGACAGTGCGACCGTTTGGCATTCTGCCAAAGGTATATTGTAGTTAAAACTTCATTACTGACAACAACCAGGAAAAAAAAAAACAATCTTCTTGGAATGTACACTTTCCATGCAAATGCTTCTTCCCCGACTACAACACACACACAAAAAACCCCATGCAGACAAGATGGCGGCAGGTATTGGATCGGTAGATAGGAGCAAAAGTTGTCCGCATTATATGCCGTTTCCTGCTTCACGGTCATCTGCTCGATCGGTAAGACTTCCTTGTTCTGGACGCACCTGCAACCAGACCTGACGTAAGACGACGACGCATCGCTCGTGCGTCCGCATTGCCGGTGTCATCGTTGTCGTCGTCGTACCGTCTATGCTAATGAAGCTATTTACTTTGATTATGGTTAGGAAAACAGAATCCCAACCACAGTGATATGGTGCATATATTTCTTTTTTTGCAAAGCTTTTAAGCCAGAACAGAAAGATTATTTGCGTTCTCATGCCTTGTGCTGCTAGCAACAGGATATGTTATCGCTTGGCCATAGTGGATACGATCCATTCAGGCGGTTTCTTTGTGCGGTGCGAAACACACCGTGATAAGGTTTGACTTTAACCATGGCTTTGTTTGTGATTTCAGTTCTGGGCATGTTTTGTTTTGCGCCATTTTGCTACTAATTGCTAAACATCCGTTTCTAGCAGCCAACATACGACCCGCTAGACCCGTCAAATCTACAGCCACCTTAGGCCGCAGACCCTTTTGTGCAACATTTCTAGTAACTAATCGACCACTTAGGTGGCATGATTTCACTACCTCTGCACCGAACCGCGCACGATGATTCAACCATGGTGCGGCCAACGTTCCGGTGTCCTTGAAAGTTCACTGCTGCCCTGCGCACTCTGCGTGGCCAGCTCGTTTTCTCCGATCTCACACGCACACCGTGCGCCGAATGGAAAGCCCGGAGTGTGCGAGGCTTACCGGTTCGCGGACGGACATATTTTTTGTTTTCTTGGCTCTTGTTTGCTCTTTTCGAAAGCTTCTGGCCTCGGGGAACGGGCCTGTTACGGGGCAAAAGCTAGCTTCCATAAACGAAAGCAGGCTGCAGCAACTGCAACACCATACGCACTGCATGGTGCTGCTGCTGCTGCAGTACAATGTGAGACAGTGCTGAAGATTAATCCCTGCGTTCGCTTCGTCGATCGCCGTTTCATTCATCCCCAACCGCGCACCGTTCGAATCGGTCCGAATGGCGGAAGTACTTTGTTGCGTTGCGTTTTATTTTTGGTGGTCAACGATCATCGCCGTATTGATCGTACACCGATCATGCGAGCGCACGTCAGGGAAAAGGGGATTGGCCTGTTTGATCGGTTGCGTGATAATAGCGTACGATTACGCATTCACGACGATTGTGATCGGCTATTTCGAAAGCCGCTGGCCAGTGATGCGGTAGAGGATGAGTGGAATTACACAGGGAATTAGCATAGCTTGACCTTCTCTCCCGGAAAGCCCGCACTGCGTAAAGGAAACTTTTCGATCGCCTCACACACGCCAGCTCGTCGCGGGATTTGTGTCAAAGTGGCACTCTTTACACAAAACGGAAACGAGGCCAATATCATAGTCAGTTGTTTTTTTTTAAAGGGGCTTACCGATACTCTTGAAATTAGACACTACGTAACATTCGACTGCTGGCTTCGTTTGTGTCTCTTTCAAGAGCACGAATACCCACTTAGTGATACTAATGTACTCTCGCTTAGGAGCGACGGTCTTTGCTATTTTAATGATAAAAAAGCTCCTTTCACCAAGAAACTGGCTAAACTGCAGATAGAAAAAAGTGGAAGGTTTTAACAATAAAACAACACTATCCTAGACCTAGTTGACGGTTTGCAACGGTCTGGCAAACGTTTAGCTGAAACGGCGGCCGTGCATCATTCGCTTGGTCGTTAAAATTCCTTCGCGTATCCAAAAGTCCCGCGACACTGCAACAGTGAACCATCAAGAAGGATTAAGCCACAAAAACGCGACTGTCACTGTCGCACACGGCGTGACATGTGTGAGCACTCTTGTTGGAAGAGTTAGATCAAGGCTAGATGTGCAATTACAATTAGTCAGTGGATGGTTCACTGTTTAATCGTGCACCGGTTGTCCAGTTCATTCATTTGCAATGCGCTGTTGTTTGAACAAACATAAAAAAGAAGGACAGAAAGGAAACGCCACAAATGCAGCAACCAGCGGCTATTTCGCTCGTTACCTTTTGGGACTTTACCGACCCAAAAGCGCATCGAATGTAACAAGCGAACCAAACAAAGAGTGCAGCACAGACCACTAACGAAACAAAATGAGTCACGGATGCAGTCGCGAATGCTGCTGTTTGATGGTCGTATCTATCGAAACAATTTTGTGTACTGACCAGCAAAATGATGTATCAAATGTGTTGCATGCTGCCACACTACCATCATCTCTTTAATCTTTTATACCTTTGCTGTTAATATTTAGACTTTAGTTCTCCACTGAATGAACCGTAATTAATAATGTTAATATTTGTTTGTTCATCCTTTTCCACATTTAGCGGCAGCGAGACCAGTGTGGCAACGATCGACGATGGAGGGACGATGTGGAGCAGACAGCAGAATGCCGTCTCCGTGCGGCATGCGTTCAAATCGTACGGCACCAAGAAGAAACCAAATCAAGTTCTATCGAATCTTAACATGACAGTAGCCAAAGGAACTATGTAAGTGTTTGCTTGTACTGCTCTATCGATCGGGTTCGATTAATTTTCTTGGGAGACATTCAACATGCCTTTTGACAATGAATCGTCGAATATGCCATGGGGCAGAAGACCCCATGTTAGCATTGTATTTATCAAGTGTATTATATATTTTGCAAGTATTGCGTTCTATACATGCAAGATATTTTCTATGCTAGTAGTTGAAGATGTAATACGAATTGTGAAAATTAATATTTTATACAAAACCATTCCCAATTAACTTCGATCGGAAGCATGATCAAGCATTGCTGTTGTTTGGGACTGCGGCATGTTATTTCATTTTTGATGGCTTTCTTTTAATAAATCCATCCTTATTTATTCACCATCGTCAGGGTAATTAAAAAAAAAACCCACCGTATACGTCCCACTAAACGGAAACTCATTAAGCTTCCCGATTTTGCGATTTTATGTAATATTAACAGATTTCGCAATCTTGTTGGCAACGTGAAAAAAATGTTTACCATCATCCTTTAATTAGCTTTTTGATGTGTTTTTTGTGATTATGTTTCAGAATTGGTAGAACCGACTTAACCATACCTCCCATGTGCATGCACTTTTATTAACCTTGACTATTGGATGAGAAACAATTAATTTCTGTTAGAAAAACGATGCTTAATATAGTAAGAAATTAAAAGTACAACTTGCAGAAATTGCAATGACTACAACGGTTTCCAGTTCTTTATATAGCTCTTCTTTAAAATCAAAAAGCAACAAGAGATTTGAACCAAAAATCACAATACGAGGGTAAAACCCCCGCCAAAGCCAGCGATCGTTTGTTCGTTTTCTTTTTCCACCAACGTTTGAACGATCATACGTCAAACGAGCCAACAGTCAACGCATCAGTTGCTGTAATGCTATCCATCGCATTACACTACTTTGAACAGCCGCACGCATTCCACTATCACGGAAGTAATTACGGATTGCGTTCATCTTTGCTAATCATCGACTTTTGAAAAAAAAAAAACAAAAAAACAAAACGCCCCAACCCCTTCGTTGGCTGCCGTTTTGTCCACTAATGCTTTTCCTACCCCTATTTTGGTTTGGAACTGTTTTCACGGTTTTGTGTTCCGGTGTTGAGCGATTTGATAGACACCGCACAGCTGTACAGCTTTTCCAACCGGCAGCTTCCGGATGAAAACTGGCAATTTTACTCTCAATTTATTTGTGACCAACGTGTGGTGATCGTGAACTGGATGTGAAGGTGAAACAAACATAAAAAAATCTACCTTCGAATCAACGAGCCATGTGAAGGTGCCTTTCTTTTTGGTTGTGTTTAGCACGATGAAGCTAAATATATGTAAGGGTCGCGCGAGAATTAACCTTCGGATCTTGCTGGATGACGAAAACCAATTTCTCATCATAACCCGCAGTAATAAAACCTTTCGCCCTAGAGGTCGAAAGTTTACTGCCCGTTTCGGTACGATGTATTGTACAAACGTTCGCCACAGACAACTTTCAGCATGTTCAGTATGAAATATGCTCTGCCAGTGCATTGCACGGTGCAATGATGACTCCCCGGACAATACAATGCGGACGTAACGCTTGCATGGTCAATAGACACTACAGTAATTGTTGTAGTTATATTAATTAGTCCACAACCAAGCTCAAAAAAACAGAATAAAATATTTTCTTATGTACGATGGTTGATCGTTTAATACAAATATGTCAACAGCTGGAAATTCTGTCCCATGATTAATGAAGCTAAACCTTCTTAATTTACGTCAAATGATTGTCGAAGGTAGAACAACTTTTACTCAAAAAAAAAAACACACACAAACACTCACATTCAACGATCAACACATTCAATGCTATTTGTTTGTTTCTTTCCGTAGTTTATGATTTAATAACAATACGCGCCATTAATGATGGCGTGGCCTTACACCGTACCATCTGCAGGGCATTTATTTACGTTCATTTCACTCGCTACTCGCGATGGTTACATTGTTTTACCCTCTGCCCAACGTACACGATGCCACACAATGTGTCTTGATTCGTCCGAGCGGAATCATCCAAGACGGTCTGCACGGCCTGTCGCTTGTATCCGTGATTCTTCCGTGATAGTTTCTTCACACTCGCCACCGAAAGCGGGACGAACAATCGCCCAGCAATTCGTAGCCCGTATCGTCCTTGGTTATCGTTACCGCTTCCGGAGCATTGTTCGGTGGTTGCACATTGAAGACACGTTCAATTCATCAAAGGTTTACATGTNTGCGTTCAAATCGTACGGCACCAAGAAGAAACCAAATCAAGTTCTATCGAATCTTAACATGACAGTAGCCAAAGGAACTATGTAAGTGTTTGCTTCTACTACTCTATCGATCGGGTTCGATTAATTTTCTTGGGAGACATTCAACATGCCTTTTGACAATGAATCGTCGAATATGCCATGAGGCAGAAGACCCCATGTTAGCATTGTATTTATCAAGTGTATTATATATTTTGCAAGTATTGCGTTCTATACATGCAAGATCTTGGAAGATTCTTGGGGCGGCTCGGTGGTGTATTTGGAAACGGCGTTAGTTCCTACCACAACCGGACCGGGTTCAAATCCCATCCGGACCGTTCCCCCGTAGTGAGCACTGACTATGCAACTACGTGGTATCTAATAGTCTAGTAAGCCATTTGATGGCCGGCATGACCGAATAGGTCGTTACGCCAAAGAGAGAGAGAGAGACATGCAAGATATTTTCTATGCTAGTAGTTGAAGATGTAATACGAATTGTGAAAATTAATATTTTATACAAAACCATTCCCAATTAACTTCGATCGGAAGCATGATCAAGCATTGCTGTTGTTTGGGACTGCGCCATGTTATTTCATTTTTGATGGCTTTCTTTTAATAAATCCATCCTTATTTATTCACCATCGTCAGGGTAATTAAAAAAACCCACCCTATTCGTCCCACTAAACGGAAACTCATTAAGCTTCCCGGTTTTGCGATTTTATGTAATATTAACAGATTTTGCAATCTTGTTGGCAAAGTGAAAAAAATGTTTACCATCATCCTTTAATTAGCTTTTTGATGTGTTTTTTGTGATTATGTTTCAGAATTGGTAGAACCAACTTAACCATTGCTCCATTGTGCATGCTCTTTTATTAACCTTGATTTTTAGATGAGAAACACTTAATTGCTGTTAGAAAAACGATGCTTAATATAGTAAGAAATTAAAAGTACAACTTGCAGAAATTGCAATGACTACAGCGCTTTCCAGTTCTTTATATAGCTCTTCTTTAAAATCAAAGAGCAACAAGAGATTTGAGCCAACAATCACAATACGAGGGTAAAACCCCCGCCAAAGCCAGCGATCATTTGTTCGTTTTCTTTTTCCACCAACGTTTGAACGATCATACGTCAAACGAGCCAACAGTCAACGCATCAGTTGCTGTAATGCTATCCATCGCATTACACTATTTTGAACAGCCGCACGCATTCCACTATCACGGAAGTAATTACGGATTGCGTTCATCTTTGCTAATCATCGACTTTTGAAAAAAAAAACAAAAAAAACATAAAAACAAAACGCCCCAACCCCTTCGTTGGCTGCCGTTTTGTCCACTAATGCTTTTCCTACCCCTATTTTGGTTTGGATCTGTTTTCACGGTTTTGTGTTCCGGTGTTGAGCGATTTGATAGACACCGCACAGCTGTACAGCTTTTCCAACCGGCAGCTTCCGGATGAAAACTGGCAATTTTACTCTCAATTTATTTGCGACCAACGTGTGGTGATCGTGAACTGGATGTGAAGGTGAAGCAAACATAAAAAAATCTACCTTCGAATCAACGAGCCATGTGCAGGTGCCTTTCTTTTTGGTTGTGTTTAGCACGATGAAGCTAAATATATGTAAGGGTCGCGCGAGAATTAACCTTCGGATCTTGCTGGATGACGAAAACCAATTTCTCATCATAACCCGCAGTAATAAAACCTTTCGCCATAGAGGTCGAAAGTTTACTGCCCGTTCCGGTACGATGTATTGTACGAACGTTCGCCACAGACAATTTTCAGCATGTTCAGTATGAAATATGCTCTGCCAGTGCATTGCACGGTGCAATGATGACTCCCCGGACAATACAATGCGGACGTAACGCTTGCATGGTCAATAGACACTACAGTAATTGTTGTAGTAATAATAATTAGTCCACAACCAAGCTCAAAAAACAGAATAAAATATTTTCTTATGTACGATGGTTGATCGTTTAATACAAATATGTCAACTGCTGGAAATTCTGTCCCATGATTAATGAAGCTAAACCTTCTTAATTTACGTCAAATGATTGTCGAAGGTAGAACAACTTTTACTAAAAAAAACACACACACACAAACACTCACAATCAACGATCAACACATTCAATGCTATTTGTTTGTTTCTTTCCGTAGTTTATGATTTAATAACAATACGCGCCATTAATGATGGCGTGGCCTTACACCGTACCATCTGCAGGGCATTTATTTACGTTCATTTCACTCGCTACTCGCGATGGTTACATTGTTTTACCCTCTGCCCAACGTACACGATGCCACACAATGTGTCTTGATTCGTCCGAGCGGAATCATCCAAGACGGTCTGCACGGCCTGTCGCTTGTATCCGTGATTCTTCCGTGATAGTTTCTTCACACTCGCCACCGAAAGCGGGACGAACAATCGCCCAGCAATTCGTAGCCCGTATCGTCCTTGGTTATCGTTACCGCTTCCGGAGCATTGTTCGGTGGTTGCACATTGAAGACACGTTCAATTCATCAAAGGTTTACATGTTTTGTGTGTGTGTGTGTTTTTTTTAAAATTTAATTCCGTCGCCCCAAAAAATTGTTACACCATTCGTAAGGTCAAGGCAAGGCTTAGAACCTTTTACGTCAAAACGATCGTAGATGGCAGTGTGTGACAATATGTGCAAATGATTGTGTCCGCGTCTACGGAACATACCACGTTGATAAAGGATGTTTACTCAGATATAAAAAAGTGTAAGAACAATAAGCTATAACATTAATTATCATACAATTCTGCACAATGGTCTTACCGTCTTCTCCGACACAAAACAAAGACGATCAATTCAAAGTGATCATTGTTTGATCAAAAGTCCTAAGCAACATTCCGGAGTAAAGGACAGCTTCCGATTGTATGATTTCCATACATGCACCATCATGCTCCTAGAACGAGTGCATCCATTCGATGCATCCCAAATGCATCCCTGGCACAATATCTCAACACCAACTGGCGAGATCTGGCTGATTGATGGCGTTTTATTTATAAAACCAATCCATTCTCGTTACGTCTTGCGCATTCGGATTCGTACGCTGCAGTACAGTGGATAAGAATCTGTTTATTACACATTAAGCGTCGCCGTAACGGCCGCAGGAATTTGACCGATCATGTGTAATGGTGTGGCAAACCAGAACCATTCGCATTGGCGGCGGCGATGGCAAAATGATTATTTATTTCGTTGCCTTAAGCAGTCACCAGCGGAGGCCATCTAACGCATATGGACATGCGTTCCAACCGTCCAAAGGCGTACATAAATCGTTGGCACGTGATCGGAATCGAATTTGACTGAAGCGCGTTGAAGCATTGTGACGCTTCGCGGATTATTGTTTGTAGCTACCCTGTCATGTGTGTGTGTGACGTTGGTGTCTCGTCACAGCACGAAGGTAGTTGGAGTGATTCGTGAAGGTAACAGACCGTGCGAACAATTAACTCCGGGGTACTACGAGAAAGCAACCGCGTATCGGTCGTAATGGTAACTGCTCGTACCAAATCGAGATTATTTAGCTTTTTTTTCGGGGGAGGTTTAAACGGGACGAACATTGAATATTGGGGAGGGAATAAATTTAATTTACCTCAAATGATGCCAATCTTCTCAATTGTCTAACGTGCTTCTTCACTTCTCAGTTATGGACTTTTAGGAGCATCCGGTTGCGGCAAAACGACACTTCTATCATGCATAGTAGGTAGAAAGCGACTAAACTCAGGAGAAATATGGGTCCTGGGAGGAAAGCCGGGAACAAAGGGTAAGCGAATGGCTTTAGGCTGTGAGCTCATCTTTTCGTTCAGTTTAACTCATCCGATTCTGCAATTTCAGGATCTGGTGTCCCAGGTGCCCGCGTAGGTTATATGCCGCAGGAGATAGCTTTATACGGCGAATTCTCGATCCGCGAGACGATGATGTACTTCGGCTGGATCTTTGGCATGCACACGTCAGAGATCGTCGAGCGGTTACAGTTTTTGCTCAATTTTCTCGATTTGCCATCGGAGTCTCGGTTGGTGAAGAACTTGAGGTAAGCATGATAACGTAGGTAATTGGGTCCAATCAGTTACTAATCTTGTGCAATTCTTGGTACATGCAGTGGCGGTCAACAGCGTCGTGTTTCGTTCGCCGTTGCACTGATGCACGATCCGGAGCTGCTCATTCTCGACGAACCAACCGTCGGTGTGGATCCACTACTTAGACAAAGTATATGGAATCATCTCGTACACATCACCAAGGCCGGCCAGAAAACCGTCATCATTACGACGCATTACATCGAGGAAGCCCGACAAGCACACACGGTAAGTCGCACAAACTTGTTGGTTTTTCTAGGGGCTGTCAATTCTAATCCGAGTTTCCACTTCCTTCCAGATCGGTTTAATGCGATCCGGTCGACTGTTAGCAGAAGAATCGCCCAGCTGTCTGTTGTCGATGTATCGCTGCAGCAGCCTGGAAGATGTCTTCCTGAAGCTGTCCCGCAAACAGGGCCAAGCTAATGTCGCACCAGCTGAGCTGAACATCAGGTAAGACCTTCGCATTCTGCGCAGTGGAGCTCGTTAGTCTAACTGAATACGTTTCTTCTGTAGCAACAACATATCACTGTCGGCGCTAGCATTTGGCAACAAAAAGGACAACCCAGTCTACGTCAGCCAGGAAAGTGGAGTCGTTGGACTAAACTTCCACCAGAGCAAGGAAGTACTCATCAGTGACAGTAACGGATCCACCATTGCTGTAAGTACTTTGAGCTTCAGTCACAATCGCACAAGTTTTTCGTCTTTTGTGTGCAATTCAGTTTCGAATGTTAATCCTCCTATTTATTACACCAGATTAACGGACTCAATGGGTCAGCGCCTGGTGCGATCAGTCAGGCAGTGGAATGCGATAACTGCACCGAATGTTCGGGATGCTCCAATGTAAGTTATGCATGATCTCACCTCACCAATTCGTTTGTACATCCTTTGTGGAATATTTTACTAACTTTGTGTACCTTTTCTTGTTATCTTCCGCGTTCCCATAGTTCACATCGAAGGGAAAAATCCGAGCACTGCTCGTGAAAAACTTTTTACGCATGTGGCGAAACGTGGGCGTGATGCTGTTCATCTTTGCCCTGCCGGTAATGCAGGTGATTCTGTTCTGCTTGGCAATTGGACGCGACCCCACCAACCTGAAGATGGCTATCGTCAACGGTGAGATGAACTCGACCATCGGTGAGGACTGTGCGTTCGATCCCGGGTGCAGCTTTACCAACCTGTCCTGTCGATACCTGAGCCACCTCAACACGACCATCGTGAAGGAGTACTACACGGACCTGGATTCGGCGCTCGGTGCGGTACGCGATGGCAATGCCTGGGGCGCTCTGTACTTCACGGACAACTTTACCGACGCACTCGTGGCACGTATCGCTCTCGGTAAGCCTTGGGACCATCAACAATTTGTCGAACTATTTGTGGTTTCGGTTTTACTTACGCAATTTCCCCTTTTTCGCGTAGGACGTGATGCGGACGACGAAACGTTGGATCAATCGGAGATTCGCGTGTGGCTCGACATGTCTAACCAGCAGATCGGCATCATGCTCAATCGGGACCTGCAAGTCGCGTACCGGGAATTCGCCCAGCAGCTGCTCCGAGTGTGTGACAACAACCCGAAGCTTGGCGATGTACCGATCCAGTTCAAGGCTCCCATCTACGGCACAAATGATCCATCCTTCACTGACTTCGTTGCGCCAGGAGTCATTTTGACGTAAGTTACTTTATCCCCAGCGTTAGCTCAGCATCCTCACTTAACTCCAATTTCTTTTCGTCCACAGTATCGTGTTCTTCCTGGCAGTGGCACTGACCTCATCGGCACTGATCATCGAACGTACCGAGGGTTTGCTGGACCGCTCGTGGGTGGCCGGTGTGACACCGAGCGAAATTCTGTTCTCGCACGTCGTCACACAGTTCGTGGTCATGTGCGGCCAAACGGCACTGGTACTGATCTTCATGATCGTCGTATTCGGTGTAACGAACAATGGTGAGATCGGTTGGATCGTGGTGCTGACCATACTGCAGGGTCTGTGCGGTATGTGCTTCGGCTTTGTCATTTCCGCCATCTGTGAGCTCGAACGTAACGCCATCCAGCTTGCGCTCGGGTCGTTCTACCCGACGCTGCTCCTGTCCGGCGTGATTTGGCCGATCGAGGGTATGCCGCTGGTGCTGCGGTACGTGTCGCTCTGTCTGCCGCTTACGCTCGCCACGACATCCCTGCGCTCGATACTGGCTCGCGGCTGGAGCATAATGGAACCGGACGTATATATGGGCTTCGTTTCGACGATCGCCTGGATTGCGCTGTTCCTCGTCATCACGATGCTGGTGCTGAAGTTTAAGCGAGGTTAAACATGTGCCACCGCTAAAGCGCTACCGGCAATATGAGGGAATTTATTATTTCATTTTCATCTTCTGGGGGTTTCGTTTTGTACTGTGGCCTACTGGGTGAAACGACACCGAGCTGTTGCTGCTACTCTTTCGATGGGTTCGCAGCAGCGTTCGCCGTCGATCCAAAAAAAAAAACACGAAAACAGCGTACGATCGTGCAGTTGTGGGATGGATGGACTATAGAAAGGGACGCGTAGCATCACGAACCGTGTGGTGCTGAAAGTGCTACAATACACACACACACACATTACAATTTGCTCAATCTTATACGTCTTGAACTCTCAGCTATCACTTTTTTATCGCCCTACAACACTAGCTGCTACTGCTATATGGGTACTGCTTTTGTCCCTTTTTCCATAATGCAATAAACAGAAAACTATATTTAGTAAGAAATTCCAGTTACCTTTCGTAGGATATCGCTCGCAGGTGGAGCTGTTGGCGATTTATGGCCTTTTTTCTCTTTTTGTTTTGTTTTTCTTCTTTTTGTTTGCTAAAATTATTCGCCAACAAGCACCAACCTCAAGCGTGGGCGAGCTTTACCATAACAGAACGCTTGCTAGGCATACAGGAGGCAGGACTGGAATATTCTAATCGAACGTTCGACCGGCCACGCTGTCTTTTGGCTGTCGGTGGCCAATTTATATGAGATAATTGCTTGCAGCAAAGAATTATCATCGCTCGAAACGCAATGAAACGCATGAACGGGACTGGAATGATCGTGGAAAGTATGAGTGTGTGTGTCTTTATAACAAGTGTCAGTATGTGCGCGTGTACATTAACGTACGTATGTGTGGTGCAAGTGGAGAATACAGATTGAAAATTCGTGTTCTTGTGTGGCTATATTGTAATTGTAATGCGTAATGGGTGGGGGTATACTTTTTTTTTGAAAACGAAAAGGGAAAAAGAAAGTGACACGGTGGTAATAAGAAGAAGAAGAGAGAAGGGGAAAAACCATGCAAACAAAACTAATAAAAAATACACACATAAAACAAAACAAACGACAAAAAAAATACTGAGCATATACACGAACGCGTCAATGTGAACTGTGATTGTAAAGCAATGAGCAAAAGCTATTTTTTATTATAAATATGTATCATCATACCAGAGTATTTTGTATTAATCTAATGGTGTAATATGGAAGATCCCAAACAAATTGGTTTACGCATGCATGCACACACACACATATATATATATACGTGTAAACCAATACACACATACACACACACAAACACAAACAATTCAAGACAATAAAAGAATATATCCGTTTGCTGCAACATGTTTAGGCAACATGATCAGTTGGCAAGAAGATCATCAGATTTGGATCGGTCAGTTCTGGTAAAAGAAGGAACTTTAAAAACTTTTTAAATGAAACATCACCAACACCAGTTTATTCGTTTCGGATTTCTAAATTATACCGTTCACAACACAAAAAATGGGATTGTTTGGTTGAAAACAAACCATAACGGATCAGCATAAACAGCCGTGCTAAAATAGCTGGCATGTAATTTATGTGTTCGGCTCATAACATCCGTGTCCGTATGAGTGGTACACTATGGGCAGACCTGTGCATGCATATATACAAATATATAAATATATATATTAATCCTGCAATCTGTGTCTATCAGGCTTACGGCTAGACCCGGTAGTATTCTCTTTATCCCTTTTCGTCCGTTAATACTATGTAAGGAGTTTACAGATGTTTTAAACTTACCCATCTTATGTGTGTGTGTGTGTGTGAAGGTCAATCGTTCTATTAGCGAATGACTTAAATTCCGTCCTAAACTGTAACTTCACGCATGACTGTTGTTACATGCACACACACCCAAGTACTTTGCATGTTTCGGCCTTGTTCGTCGGTTCAATGTGGGCAAAAGGAGAAACCCACATCCAGCACGGTGTCCCTGTGGAAGGCTTATGTACATTTGGAGAACGGGGTTTACCAAGTGGTGGAGAAGCATTGAACTTTGACGTTCTTTTTTTATTAGTTACAAGCTGTACTAAGGCTTCATCACAGTGCAGCATGGCAAAATGGGCCATACACGTCATTGTGCCGACGGAAGAGATACGGTTTACACAAAAGGACATAGAACAAATGCATAATATGTTAACATTATACGGGGTAAAACATGGAACAAGGAAAACCACGAACATAAAACACGGACAACGAAACTAATATTAAACTTAGTTTGTAGTACGTTTCTTATCCATTTGACTCTTAGACGTGCTCTTAGCGTGCTGTTTAAGAGTGGTATTGTTGCTGACCACTGGCGGCACACGACAAAACACACAAAACACCATGGGGTGGGTTAGCAAAAAATGGTAATATACAAACGCAGCGAACTCATGCTTACAAAAACAAATGGGGGGGATTTGAATAAACGTAAGAATAGAAATGCTCTAGTAAAGCAGTACCCCCGTTAGCGGTGTATCAATGTATCTGTGGAGGAAAATAAAAAAAAAACATACACAAAATGTCAATAATATTAAACATAAAACCGAAAAAATCTATCTGTAACCATGTTTGCTTTTGAGTGATGACAAATGTGAGATGTTAAAAGAAAATTACAATATGAAATAAATTAAATAATCTAAAAAAGATCTTTAAATATTGAAGAAGTCTAATCTCCATTTATCAAAGTACAGCAGTTTTAGGAAAACGGCCGAAAATGTTGAATTAGAGTTTTAATTGGGCAGTTTAGCAAAACAAAAATTAAAAATTTATGCAAACTAACCTAAAAAAATTCATAAGCCCTTTGAATTTCATTGTTTGGAAAAATCTACTTGATTTATCTACGTTTGTTATTTCGAGTAGAGTAGAAACATTATTCGAGCTATTCATATTAGTTTAGCCAATAACAGAACCACTTTTGCTCGAAATTTGTCGGGTGTCGATTTTGCTAATTGCGTCGAGGCACAGCATTTCTACTGTGCATAGATGGCGCTAGCAAACCATGAGAGATAATCCTCTGTTTGATGCTACTAGCGCCTCTTGCGGGGTTTTAATAAACTATGCTTAATAAATTTGAATATGTAAAGTATTTAAAAAAAATGAAATAAAGATAATTTATTTGTGAAACATCCAGAAATGTAAAATAATAGCGCAAAATAAGTAAAAATAACTTCACTGTTTTCTCATAGAAGATGCTATAGTCAACACTCAGTTCCATTCGCTTTATCCTTTGCGCATGCTCCTTACAGCGTTTTTTTGGTTGACTTTTGCGAAACTAAAAAAACATTCCGCATGCTATATTATCCAAGCACTGACGCCATTACAGTCTTCCAACCCCACTTCCACAGAGCTATCCGTTTTACGAAAGAGTAGAATGGTGTATCATTATCGAACGAACAAGGGTCGAAATTCTATTACTGGCTGCCGCCTTTACAACCTCGGGCTTCATGTACAACTGACACTGGCGTATTGTTTCGCACCCCTATGGCACAGCATGGTACCATAATGTGAGCACGAAGCGAGTCAAGGGGATTATTAATATTCATACATTTCATCCCATTGAGGTTCCGATTGAATACGGCAAAATGTGATACGCATCGTTAGCACACACATTCAGCGATACACATAGCACATCAGGCGAATAGATGCTATGTACAAGCCCAAAACATGTCGCACGGCTGGAGGCCACGGGCCACGGGCCACGAGTGAGAGTGTGTGTCTACATATATATGTTTTTTGCTTTCTATTCTTTCCGATAAATTGTAACACGATAACGAAACACGATGACGTGCAGAGTTTCACGTACATCCAGAGCACGGCTTCATGTAGCTACACCACCATTTTGTGACAAATGTTACAAGCTGTGGGGAATCCCATGGTAACGGTAACACGGCCTTTTGAGAACTTTAATTCTACGCTGCGTAACATTAGTTCTGTTCAAGCATCTGTTGTTTTTAGAGTGAATTTTACGACTTAACGCAATTGTTTGAATTTAGAAAATATTAAATCAAATATTTACACAAATTTAGTCTTGATCCTTCCGATACAGGAAACTGTGTTCATTTAGAAAATTTTTAGAATGAATTTTTCCACCTTCGGCTCCTGATTCAATAATAGCAGACGTTTTAAAAAACTCAGAAATCCATTTAGTAAATTATGTATAAAATTGCTTAAAACATCATAAAACAAAAGCATGTAGATACAAAAAATATTAAACTTTTATTAATAACATAGTAATGCATGCTATGAAACAGATCTGTTAGAATCTGTAAGCATTTTATTCTGCAGAATTACGTATAAATAAACCAAAAAATTCAAATTTTCCTTAGCCATACTAAATAGTCAAAAATTAGTTTGAGCTAAAACGCAAATATTTTTTTATTTGATTATGACGGCTTAGCGCCGTATTGTCTAAAACGCAAATATTGCTATTAAGAAAAAAGTCACTTGATATTTACAAAAGAAAACTGAGTAAAAGCAATCTTAAACTAAATGATTAATGTACGAACAAAGCAATTCAATTGTTACAATAAATTAATCATGATCATGATTGTATGTATCATGATTTACAATGTAAAAATTTAAAATGTCTCTTCGTGTAACACAACATCTAGAAGTTATTTACTTTTTTCTATATGTAATCCTTTCTATTCCTCTTTTGACTTTCTTTAATAAATTAAAATTTATTTCTAATCATATCATTTTTCAATTAATATTCCTTTCTACACTAAAAACAAACAGCAAACTTCAAACATACAAACTAAGAAGTTTACCAGTAAGATCTGCTCCATTCATACGTTAAAATGTTCTAATGGATACTTCACAAATGCACCAAAAAACACTGTTAAGCACTCTGTGTGTGGCTTTTGCATAATCGTTCGAATCAAAGGCAAAACCAGTCGCGTCGCCAGCAAACGATATGATGACGCCATACCGACCACACCGTCCAGCCGTCGGTCCATTAAAACAACGCAGCCT
The DNA here is from genome assembly GCA_018908115.1 of Anopheles rivulorum. Classification (NCBI taxonomy): domain Eukaryota; kingdom Metazoa; phylum Arthropoda; class Insecta; order Diptera; family Culicidae; genus Anopheles; species Anopheles rivulorum. The sequence continues at coordinate 4,991,311 of STHB01000004.1, forward strand.
AACAATGGAAGAAAAAACAAACAAAACAGATAAACAAAAGAATTTCTCGCTCCAAAATTGCTAACCAACTAAACGGTGCTTTACCCAAACATGGCATTGGTTTTAAGCAATTTTAAAGCAAACGGCACAAAAACAAAAACCAGAAAAACCTTTTCCTTCTACGCGCTCAATTTTCCGTCCAGGTCCGGGTCCGTCGGCTTAGATTGAGATTGAGCGAGAAAAAAACAAAAGCCACATTCTTCTCCATTGCACGAATCCGCGTAGGAAGGATGTGAAATGAACTTGAAAGGTAGCACTTGGATGACTCGACACGTTTTGGGCCGTTCGTCAGCAACGCGTGAGCTGATCTCGATCCGAGTGAAATGGCGTGCATGAACCCGATTGCAACACGATCGCTTAACCTGCTCGTCGGGAGGAAAAAAAATGCTAGATGAAATCAGAATAAGCTGCAGGACAAATGGACAAAACCAAAAAACCCCAAGGAACCCGGCCCATCTATTACGCGATGGCCACCCCGGGGTTGTCTGCCCTTGGTGCATGTGGTGGAAGTGATATTTGTTTGAACCAGCGTTTTTCACTCACCTCATCCCATTCGCTGGCAGACAATCTCACATTACAGCCATTTTGACCACGATTAACGGTTTCGTATGATTGCTGTTTGGCTTAATTGTAAAATTACCGAGCTTCTTCATTTGTTTGTCTGTTTGCTTTCGTTCTTTTCGTCGTACCATCTTCGAATAGGAACGACTCGAATGTACAGAGTGCGGTATGGAATAGTGGCTGTGAATAGGATAATTTGAAAGAATTACCAAAATGGATGGGTCTACGGTTGGCATTTAGCTGATATTTCTCTTTTCTCTCAGTACACCCCCGTTGGCGAGGCGATAAAGGGCTGGCCTAGACCTGGCTTACGCGTGGTGATTGTTTTTGCTAATCGATTTATTTCTGTTTCTTTCCTTTCTGCTTCTGCTGTTGCATTATCGAATTTGGTATTGTGTAAATCTGGTAAACGGTGCCATTATGGCATTCAAAAATGCATGAGATATGTGCATAACCGCTTCAATTGAAGTTAAATGCATTATTGATTATTTACTAGTGACGAGAAACTGGAACAAATTCGAAGCATTTAAGAAACATTTAAATAAACTTTGTTATGGCGAATGATTATAAAAACTGTTGCACATTAACAAAATATATTCAATTAATCATAGTTTGGTTACCAATGGTTAAGAACAAACAGAACTTTCTTCGTTTTCGATTCAATCAAAGTAATCGACTTGTCACCCGATTACTGTTACCAGTGATAAATGGACCAGCATCGGATCCAGTACTCACTCTAGTACTCCAATAGTGTCGTATGTCGTCGCGTACTAACAGGGACAAAATGGTCACCTTAAATAAATGGTCACTACACGGTGTTACTTGCAGGGAAATACGTACGATGAACACCCAATATTCACCCAAGAGCCACAAAATCTGCGTTATATTTTCGCACAAAATACACAAGCTTGAGGGAATGGCAAGAAAAAGTTTGGAAAGCTCGGTTTGATCAGGAATAGATCCAAGAGTGTCGGTGTGCTGAACGCATGATCGATCTCCATGACTACAAAATCGCTGAGCGCAATTGTCTCTAATTGTGCAGTATGAGGATTCACACTCATTTGCTTCTCCACATTCATATAACTTTTCAGATAAGTTTTATTTTATTTAACACAATACAAAGGGACACAACCACATCGACAATACGGCAGAAGTGGTCATCCATATTATTTTATAGACTATAATAATCATCCATCCGAACTAAAAACAACAGTGCTGTGTGATAAACAGATCGAACATATCACAATAGTATATCTAAAAGTGTTTGACACTGCATGGGATGACAAAAGTTTATCTTCTAACACTTTTGTTGACTGAATCGATCATAAAACAACGAATACTTTGTAAGCATTGCTCGTTTCATCCCATAATAAACCCACGAACAAAGAAGCTCCATCCCGTGAGTCATGCGAGTTGATAAACGTCTTCGAGAAACGCAATTTTACATGACGATGAATGAGCGAAACAAATATCACAACACTAGGCCCTTCCACCAAGCCAAATCAAACCCGATTTCACAAACGATTCGTATGATGATGGGCCACCCATCCATGTGCACGCTTCCTGATGCCACCGAACGACCGTAACACCGCCATCAGCAGATAGGCACAATGCATTCAAATGCTCAAATTGAATGTTTTGACAGACAAGTCGTCCGTTTTACTGACGAATTAAATACCTCCCGCATTTCTCCCTCTTTTCCTTCTCCTTGCGCTGTCCATGTCTGAGCACGCCCCACAATGGCAGGGACAGGAGTTGGCCGTACGATCGTCTTTTGACATTTCGCAGGCAGTCAGCTAAATTACATCTCATGAAACATTTTCATCACCATCAAACCACACTACGCCACACTTGACTTGGTGCCGTTCTTCCTTTTTCCACTGACACTTCTTGTGGCCCGAGCGAGCAAGAGAGAGAGAGAAGGAATAAGGTGGATAAGGAAAAACCAACAACCGGTTCCAGTGTTGATGAGCACCAGATTAATGCAGCAGCAGTAGACACCGGGGATAGACAGCTGAGCACCGGCGAAGGTGCGGACGCTTCTCAATGCCACAGCAGAAAACACGAGCCACTTAACACGAGTTCGCCGTGTTCCGCCAGCGCCCATCCTCACGACTCACCTCCTCGGTCCAGGTTGGTGTGTCCACTCGAAACGCCTCGGATAACCACCTACATACACACCACCACCACCAAATACCATCCGGGATCCGCTCCGACACGGTCTAGAGGGCCCGGTCCTCGTACAACGCAATGGTCCGGATGCGCCCGCCGGTGGCAAGCGCTTGTTTAAAGTGTTTAATTCTACGGCCCATCGTCATCGGACATGACGCAGCACAAGCGCAGCCTGCCAGCGGACCTTATGTGACGAGGTGAGTTGGAAGAATGAGATGACCGGAAAACTGTCGGCTACCTCAATATTCTCCCCTTCGACCCAAACCCCCTCCCCCCACCCCTCCTGGTGCACATGCCAAGTTTCGAGCTCTATTTAACGCTAACCAAGGCGCCGGACAACCAGTTGGACAATTTCCGTGTGTGTGTGTCGATTGGCCTGTTGTCGGGATGGACCACAACGCGTATCGGCGACAAATAACGTGAAAATAAATAACAAAAAAAGAGGAATAATAACAACGGTCATGGTCAGTAGAGCTAATAGTGAAAACACA